>JANIBP010000014.1:0-565904 GCA_024713535.1 Rhodotorula sphaerocarpa
CCCCCCCCCCCCCCCTTGCAACCCGCAGCCTACCTTCGGGAACCGGCCAGATTTCCCGCGCCCGCGCAGCTGTCCCGCTTCCATCCGTCTCGGAGCTTTGGGTTCTGGACCGCAAATGCTCACCCCTGTCCCGGATCGCACAGCCTGGCAGATCATTCAGCAGTTCGGCCCGACCGCGAGTGGCGCATCGGGCTTCTCGGTCGTCGTTCCCGGTCAGTCTCCTTCCCGCCTGCTCGTAACGGTCGCGCCTTCGAGGACACGTGGTGATAAGCTATGTGAGGAAGTCTGTGCTCACCCGTCCCACGCGCACAGAGATGGACAAGATTGTTATCGTTTTCAAGGGCATGTTCGGCTGGGAGTCGACCTAGTCAGTCCCGGGCGCCCCCTATTACCTCCGCCATGAATTGAGCCCCTTCCTGACACCTTTTCTATCGCCGTCCCGCAGCAACACGTCGCAGGTCAACAGTGAGTCCCAGAACGGGGCACGGCGTCTTTCCCCCGAGCCGTACTGACGCCTCTGTGAACACAGTCGGCACTCTCCTGAACCTCGGCCAGGAGTGCGCCAACTGCACCGCCCACGCTGGTGCGACGCAGGCGTACCTCGAGGTGCTCGAGACGACCAACGACTTTGCGGTCGAGAAGGAGTGGGTAAACCTGACCGGGCACCAGTTCTCCGTCACCGGTCACGGCTTCGGTGGCATGCTCTCGCTCCTCGCGAGTATTGACCAGGGCTGGAGGGGCCAGATCAAGTGGTCGCACAACCACGGGTGAGTCCCGTATCCTTCGCGCAAAAGGTGTACAGAGGTTCTTACGCCTCAACCCCGTACCAGCACCCCGCGCACGTTCAACCCGGACGCCGCAAACCTGTACAACAAGCTCTTCGCCGGCGAGGCTGGCCAGCGTGTCGTCGCCAACAACGACATCGTCCCGACCTACATCCCCGAGTCGGCCAACTACACCTTTACGCTCCAGGGCTTCCACATCATTGGCAACGGCACGAGCAACGCTACCTACGGCTACGACGTGAGTTCGCAGTGCATTCTACGCACGGAAGGGCGCGGGGACTGATTTGTCGAGCATCCGCAGTACGAGGTCTGCAACACGGCGGATGACCCCAACTGCCTCGGTGGCGACTCGGTCAGTTCAGTCCGACCCTCGCTCGGTTCTCTCGGATCTGCTGACACTTGCAGTACGCTTCGACGAACAGCTCGAGGACCACTACGGCTACTACACGCCGATCGTGAGTCCTGCGCGTCCGGAAGTCTGATCAGAGGTCCAGCGACTGATCCCCTCCCCTCCCCGCTGCAGACCAAGTGCGGCAAGCCCTACTACGGCACGAACGACACCGTCGAGCTCGACTACATGACGACTGCTTCGTCTGCGTGCGTCTTCTGTGCCTCGTCTGCCCCCATTTCCGAGGCTGCCGTTTGACCTCCTCGCCCCTACTCGGCTTCGGGACTGCAGGTTCTACCAGACCGCGACGTCAACCTTTGTCTCCCCGACCCAGAGCTCGACCTCGACTTCTTCGCCGGTCTCGACCGCGTCGGCCTCGATCGGCGCCACGACCGGTGCTGCGGCTGCCGCTGCCGCCAAGTCGTCGTCGTCGTCCTCGCCTTCCGACACGAGCGGTGCCGCCTCGCTCGCGCAGGGCCCGCTCGCCGCGACTGTCGGCGCCGCGTCCGTCCTCGCGTTTGCTCTGACCCTCCTCGCCTAAGCGCCTCGGCCCCCTCCACCTCGTCTATCCTTTCAAAACAGACACTTTGCCGCTCGCTCGCTCGCTCGACTCTCCGGCGTACACCATCCCTCGTTTACAGCAACCATTTCCATCTCTCTCTTTTCTGGTTCCCGGGTCATCATACATCGCTTCCCCTCCCTCTCCCTCATTTCGATCTTTCCCGTCGCTCGCACACCCGGATCGGACCTCACTCGCACTCTGCATCCCCTCTCCCTCTCATCACTCTTTCGCTCGCTCGTTCGTCCTGTCATATCATGGACCCAGCCTGTTCTCGAACCCCTTAGATGCGACTCCTTCCGCTCTCCCTCCTCTCGGGCCTTCACCCCGGCAGACATCATGGACACTCCGGCAACGAGGCGCCCTTTTCTCAAGCGTAGATACATACAATACTGTGGTTCACTCTCTCGCTCTGTCTGCGGGCGTCGTCAGGATCGCTTGCTGTCTTGCAGATAAAAGAGGAGAGGGAGGAGCCGCTTGGGTCTAACTAAACTTCAGGCGGCACTGGCAGGTCTAGTTCACGGAAGGTACTAAGGAGAGGCGGCGCTCCAGGATATAGTCCCGGATAACGCCCTCAGCCGACGATGGTCGTGATGCCGTGGTTCCACGACTCGACGCGGCGCGCGGCGAGGTGCGAGAACGTCGACATGCGCGTGCTGCAGAACCCGATACCGCCGAGTCAGCTCGACGATGCTGAGTTGAGGATTACAAAGCAGAAAGCGCCCGAACGTACCCGACGAATCCGACGGATCGGCTCAACAGGACGGCGTCGAGCATGTCGGGGTACCACCCTCCGAACCGCGCCGCGGTCGCAAAGTCGATGTGGTTCACGTGGATCCAACCGAGCTTGGCGATCCGCGCGAGGAAGACCGGGTCGTCGCTACGGCAGGCCGAAGAAGAAGCGAGTCAGATCGACTTCACGCCAACGCGAGGGCAAAGAGACTCAGGGACGCACGAGTCGGTGGTGAACAAGACGGGCAGCTCGCCGCGATGACCCCGGCGGTGCTTCCGCAGCTGATCCTGAACGAGCTCGACGCCCTTCTTGAACGAACCGATCAACTCGACCGTCGCGTCCGACCTCTTGTCCGGCCCTTCGAGCGCCGCCTGCCCCGCCGTCCGGACATGCACGCCGACGTACTGCTTCCGCCTCGAGCCGATCAACGCCGACAACAACTCGTCCGCGATGTGGTTCACGTGCGAGTTGAAGTGCAGGTGCTGGCCGACGTCGGTCCAGACGGCGCTGTCGGGCGGCAGTTCCTCGATCGGGTACGACGTGTCGAGCTGGCCGTAGACGAACTTGACGATCGGGACGTAGAACAGGTTCTCGAAGCACATCATCTGGCGGTCCGGCGGCGGGGGCCTCCGCGCCTCGTCGGGAAAGGTGCGCGCCGCGGCCTCGTCGAGCCACTTGGAGTTATCCTGGAGCGCGAGGACTTCGATTCCGGGGAACGTGATCGAAGTCTCGGACGAGACCGGGGTCTGCAACTGGCCCGGGTACGGCCAAAAGTCCGTCTTGATGTTGTAACGCGAGAGTGGGCGCGTGTTCTTCCAGCCCCAGCAAGACAGTTGCTCCTGCTGCGTGCCGCGGATGTCGGGGATCTTGACGTCGCGCCACTGCACCAGCGAGACGTTCGCGCGGTGCGCGTACATGCGCAAGTCGAAAAAGTCGGTCAGAGGGACGTCGCCGCCCTGGCCGTGCATCGCCGTCAACTCGGTCCTGCGAAGGAGGCGCTGGGGTCAGCAAGGGGCGAGGCTCGCAGTCGCTATGTCGCGTCGTCTTGGGCTCACACGACCACCGCGCGATCAAGCCGCTGACCGATGTGGGTCAACTTGAAAAACTCGACGAGCTGAGTCGCTGCAGGCAGGAAGTCGGACCTCAGTCCCTCGCGCTGCAGCAGGAGAACGGATCTCTTCGAGCGACGCACTCAGGCTTCCGGTCGGGAAGCTCGTTACGTAGCCTTGTCCATCCTTCAGGTTGGCGCGGAAAGAATGCAAGGGGATGTTGCTTCGGAGTGGCTGCGGGCAGGTAACCCAGCGTGAGATGCTAGCCACGATGGTGGGCATATCAAAGCTCTGAACGCACCCAGCGCGTTCTCGATGCGCGCAATTTGGCCTTTTGGATCAAGGTCGGCCGACCCGGTCGCTTCGGGTCGCTGCTCCCGCCGCCAAAGACGAGGTAGCAGAGGACGATGAACACGGTGAGGATCACCGCGGCACGTTCGACAGTCCGCCGACTGCGCTCAACGCGCGGAGGATAGAACTGGTCGAACTGCCGGGGATATGTTCGCTCAGCGGCGGCAAGGGACGGACTCGCACGCGGGACTCACAAAGGCACCAATCCTCGGGCTCGACTTTCTGCGCATCCGCTTCCGCCGCTCCTCGCGTTCCCTGAGGGCGTAATACTTCCTCTGGTCCTCGTCGTCGTCCGCCTCCCCCGCAGCGCTCAACCGGAGGCCCTCGGCGAAATCGTCCATGTCCAGCTCGACGTAGCTCTGCTGCCGGTTGCGCGCCTTCATGGGCGCGACGGGTTCGTACCTGCCGTTCCCAACAGTGCCATCCTGTCCAAAGGACGAAAAGAGGCCGAGGGGGAGGAAGGACGCTGCGCCGGAGCGGCTGCCATCGCGGCGGGTCCAATCGAGCGAGAGGCGACTCGCCCAGCTGTTCTGTTTGGCGTGCGCGGCGTCCATACTTTTGGGTGCAGCACCCGAGGCGGTATTGCGGTGGGATTTGCGGGCCGAACTCTCGCCGGCGAGGCGGGCGCGGTCTTCTCCCGAGACGAGCGGAGTTTGAGGAATGACGGGGGTCTGACGGAGGACGCTCGTGCTCGGGCGCCCGCCGATGCCCACATCATCGTCTTGTCGAGCCGGGACGGATCTGCGGGCGATATCATTCGCGGAGTCGATGGGACACGGGGACATCGCAAGGCGAGATGGGGACGGTCATCGGGCGGGGCGCAATCGATGGTGAGGTTAGCACATATGGTAGTCACAGAGATACAGCTGTAGGGTATATGCTCACCCCCGCCTGCTTGCCATGGTTGCAGCGGTTGTAGTCGCTCTTCTTCGAGAGCCTCTGAAGAACGCAGCGGGGCAACGACGGAGCGGGTGCAGACGCTCGTGCGTCGAGCGTCACAGGAAGCCTAGCAGCTGAGCAGGCGAAGCTGAGCTGACTCAGCGACGGCGCACAGTGGTTGGCGAGCGCTATAGCCTAGCCTGGATGCTCACAGCTGCACCGGACGAGGGCTCGCCGGACAGCAGATGAACAGAGCCTCGACGAGCCGAGAGCTGACGTGTCAGAGGCTCGCCGGCCGCCATTCCACCGATAAGCGATGCGATTGCCGGTCCGGGAAGGTGCAGCCGCTCGCGCCGGGAGATGGCGGGCAGCTCTGCGCTTTCGAGGCTGTCGGCAACGCTCGAGCATCGACTGTGTTCACATTGCAGAGTCTTGGTGGCACCGAGCATACACGTAGAGCAAATGTCCGACAGGGTTGGTCAGGGGGGGGGGGGGGGGGGGGTAAGCTGGATATTCGCCAAAAAGATCCATGAGAGACTTTCAAGTTTACCGCTCATGTTGTTCAAATTGTTCGAGCGGACGGAGGCGACTCGCAAAGCTCCCGTGAACGAGAATTTAAAACACCAGAGGGGAAAGGAGGTGGGCAGTGTCACGCTCATTCCCAACCTTGCCGGCGTCTCACCAGATCTCTTGTTAGGAAGGCCCACTGCGCCGGAGCGATGCACCGCTGCGGCCTCGCCAGCTCCTGGTCGGAGGCCGACATAGCAAACCAGAAGAACGATGGGTTGCAAGGAACGCGAACTCAGGGGAAGACAAATAGCCCTCGGCGGAACGAACGCATCAAAATCCGACACCTGCAGTCCGAGCGATCGGTCCGTAATCTTTTCGCCCCACCATAGGCTCGGAGCTCGCAGCTTTTGTCGACATGTTCTAATAGCCCAAGATAAGCTAGTGCTGGTGAGCAGTCGTCTGAGTCTTGGTCGCGTTGAGCAAAGCTCCGAGTAGCCCGCGATGGAAGCGTCTTGGTTGCACTGAATCCTGGTCCGGAGGAGGAGATCAGCGGCGCGGACTCCTATACAAGACTCAAAGAGCTGTTCAACGTGCGGAAGTGAGGCCTCTGAAGCGCACCAGATCGTCTGTCGTGAAATTGCGAGAAAAGGATACTGCACATTGGATGTTGGACACCGATGATTTGGTCCAGTCCGCTCACACCTGGAAGACCAAAAGCCGCAGGCCTCATGCTGGCTGCTCGGCGCCGGTACCTTGTCCCGCGGGAGAACGTAAGCGATATGATCCGGACGCGTGACGCCCTTGAGCTTGTACCTTCAGCTCCGGTGCGACGCGTCGCCGGCTTCGACCAGCTAGCCTCCCGCCGCAGTTCTAAGCTCTTTCAGAGGTAGAAGCTTGCCCTCCAGGAGATAGAGATGCGCTGAGCCGTCAGATTCGCCTCCGGGCGCGGGAAAGTGCGCATGAAAATGCGCCCGACACCGACCCTGGTCTGCCTGTGGCCGCTCTCTTCATCCTCACCCACCTTCCGAATTTCCTGCGCAGCCTTTCGTCTTTTCCTGCCAGACGCAAAGCTTCAGGAGCCCTAAGGGAAGCGCCCGCGCAGAAGCCCGAGCGAGCCGACATATCTCAAGCGACCTCGATCCCGCCACTTGCAGCAACCGGGCTGCGGACGATTTGATCCATGATTTCTGATCTGCGAGCGGGCGGAAGAAGACTTTACAGCTCGTACAGCGCCCGAAGCAGGAACCGCCTGCACCGAATTGATTCAAGGGAGCACCTCTTTGGGGGCCACCGATCTCCGGAGAGAAGCCAAAGCTCGCCAAAGTGCCGCAGAATAAGATTGAAAGAACAACCACCACCTCGCCGAGTTCAGCTAACTGCCCACACTCCTTCTGACCATGGCCACCGCCCCCCTGACCACCAACACGACGCCCACCGGTCCCAACAGCCCAAACACGCCGAGATCCGTCCCGATCCGTCTGCCGCTCAAGCGGCGCTGCATCTCGCGCTCTTTCCGCTGCAAGAGGTCGTCGTTCGAGAACTGTGGCGAGGTCGGGTCGGAGAGGAGGATGAAGCGCGGGCGGCGGAGGTGGAACAGGATCAAGTACGCCAGAGCTGCGCCGGCAGTGTCCAATCGTTGATTAGCCACGCGCCCCTCCAGTGGAGAGGAGAGGCCACCAGCCAGCACTCACCCGGAGCGATACACCCTCCGACCCCCGCGATCCCCACCCCGCTCCACTCCGCCAGCCCAACCAACCCCGTCCCATGCCCGCCCACGTCCCTCCTCCCGCCGTGCCGCTCCCGGTGCCACATCGGCACGGCGACCGTCGCCCACCCGCTCAGGACCACGACGCCATAGAACAAGATCCGGGCTGCGACGCGCCTCGCAGCCAGGTTCACGGGGCTGTCCCTCCCGGAGGGCGACGCAGCGCCCGCCCGCGGCCGCACGGGCCGGAAGAACGACAACAGTCGCCGTGCGCGCGCCAGCCCGACATGGGCGTGCGCCTCGAGCTGCGTCAGGGTCGCGAAGAGGACGAGGGCGCGGACGAGCAGGAGGAAGGGGTCCGCGCGGGGCAGGCGCGGGTCGGAGAGGAGGTTGCCGGTCGGGATCGGGATCGGTGGCGCAGGCGGGGCGGCGGGCGGAGGTCCTTCTCCCTCGGACCAAGTCCCGGCAGCGAGGGTGGGCGGCAACGTCGCCGCGAGGCCTTGCGTGCCGACGAGCGCCCACCCGAGCTGCACGCCAAACGCACCGAGCAACCCGCCGCCGACCGCGAGCGGGAACTGGTTCCTCTGCGCCTCCCTCCGCGCGCGGGTCCAGAGCCCGCCGCCCTTGGTCCGGACGGGGCTGCGGGACGCAGTTGGCGAGACCTCGTCGGCGCCGTCGCCGTCAAAGGTGGCGCTATCCTCGAAGCCGGTGGCGTACCCCCCTCCCTGCGCCTCTTCGTCCCCCTCGCGCCCTCCCAGCCCTCCCCCTTCACCACCTCCGCCCCCTGCCCCTCGCCGCCCCGCCCCACCGCCCCCCCCACCCCCACCAAAGATCTCGGGCCTCCTCAAGGCCGTCACGTAATAAAACGTCTCGTGCGTCGCGCCTTGCAGCAAGAAGAAAGTGAGGAGGATCGCGGGCCAGAGTTGCGTTTCGGCGAGTTTGTGCCGGGCGTCGTCTGGGCGTAGGATGAGCGGCAGTTTCGCCGCCGCCGCCGCGGTCGAGAGGCTGTCGCTCGCGTTCGCGCTCGCGCTCAGGAGCGGGAGGGTATGCAGGGAGGAGAGGAGGAGGGAGGGCATCGAGTCGCGGTTGAGCCTCTTCAGCCTCACGCCGAGGATCAACAGCGCAAGAGGCCACACAACCACCGCGACGCTCCACGCGGGCAGCTTCAACAACGCGCTCCAGCGCGCGCGCGGCCGTCCCCGGCTGTCGGGCCGAGGGTGACGCGGGACGGGTCGCTCCCAGGTCGCGCTCGTACCCGCTCCGGCGGCGGCGACCGGGGGTTGGGGCGTCGCCTCGAGGTCGGTCGAGGAGCGCGTGCTCAGGCGCGTGTACTGGATGCTGTTGCGGGACGTGCGGCCCCCCGCTGGCGCATTGAAGCCGAGGAGGGCGAGGATCGAGCTCCACAGGAGCGGAACCAGGAGCTATTGCGCGACGAGGTCCAATCATCAGCTCCGAGTCACTCAGACAGACAGAAACTCGCCTCAGTGAGGGCCGCAACTCACCCACACGGCGCCGAGGACGCCGACTGCGACGGCGCGTTCCCAATCGCGGCGCCTCCGTTCGGGGACGAGGACGTCGACGAGGATCTCGGCGCTGGCGACGAGTCCGAGGGTGGTGCGGACGACGGCGCCGGCGAGGACGAAGAGGGAAGCGAGGAACTCGCCGAGTTTGTAGAGCTTGAGGCGGTGCGGGAGGACGCCGGAGGCGAGGGCTGGGTAGGATCTGCCCGGGGGAAGGGGGGGTTTAGTTTCCAATGATTCTCTCGGGCGAGAGTGCGTGGGACTCGCCTTGCGCCGACGTATCTGCCTTCGACGCCGACGACGGTCGCCTGAAGCCACGCGAGGAGGCCCGCGAGGGCGAGGAGCGGGACAAACAGCCCGGGGGAGAGCTGCGCGCAGGCGTACGGGGCGAGGAGCGGGAGCGGGGAGAGGGCGTGGGCGAGGACCAAGCCGGCGAGTTCGCCGCGGGAGAGGGCGAGGTATTCGCCTGCGCCGCCTGCGCCGTCCTGCTCCTCTTCGTCCGGGTCGACGTAGAGCGGTTCGGGGTCGTCGAAACTCGCGTCGCCGTCCGAGTCGGGATCCTCCTCGTCGTCGTCTCCGTCCGCGGCGGGGTGGTTCGGGGTGGGAGTGGGAGTGGTCGGCGAGTAGTGGTAGTGCTGGTGCTGGTGCTGGTGCTGGTGGTAGCCTCCTCCGAGGATGCGGCGGTTCCGTTTCCTGCGTTCCTTGCGGAGCTGCGGGGCGTCGGCAAAGTAGCCTCCCCTCTCGCGTTCGCGCTCGCGCGCGGGTGTGTGGCCGTCGTGAGCGGGCGGGGACCACTGGAGGCCGGGTGCAGACTCGATGGGGACGAGCAGCGCGGGCGAGCGTGGGTCGGCCATCCGAGGCACGGTCAGGTGGGGGGAAAGCGAACGGGGACCCAGTGGCAGCGCAGAGCAAGGGGGAGCAGCAGGGTGCAGCAGTGCAGGCGTAGGTTAGATCAGCAGGCGTGGCATTCTCCCGTCTCGGGCGCTATGAGGAGGAGGAGGAGGAGGAGCGTGCAGCGGATGACCATGGACAGATCTCGCGCAGGACCACACACACACACTCGAACTGTACACCGCTTCCCCAAGCCAGCATGGCCACACAGGCGTGTCCCGCGTATGCGCCCTTCTTTGGATTCGCAGGCGTAGGCGCAGCAGTACGCTCCCCTTGGCTCCGGGTCCCCTGCTCCCCCTGACCGCCGACTGACGCATCCATCCGCACCCTCGCCGCACCCGCAGATGATCTTTTCCAGTGGGTCCAGCGACATGACCATAGCTCAAGCACTCTGGACTGATCCCCCGATGACACTGTCGCACAGCCCTCGGCGCCGCGTACGGGACAGCCAAGGCCGGCATCGGCATCACCGGCATGGGCACCCTCCGCCCCGAACTCATCATGAAGTCCCTCATCCCCGTCGTCATGGCCGGCATCATCGCCGTCTACGGCCTCGTCGTCAGCGTCCTCATCGTCGGCAGCCTCAACCCCGCCGACCCGTACCCGCTCTACGCCGGCTTCGTGCACCTCGCCGCAGGGCTGTGCTGTGGGCTGACGGGGCTCGCGGCGGGCAAGGCGATCGGCGTCGTCGGCGATGCGTGCGCCCGCGCGTACCTCCTCCAGTCCCGCGTCTTTGTCGCCATGGTCCTCATGCTCGTGGGTCGCGCCGCTGGGGCCGGACTCGTGGTCCCTCAGAAGTGCTAAAATTTCTCCCTCGCAGATCTTTGCCGAAGTCATCGGACTCTACGGCCGTGAGTTCGCAGAAAGGGGGGACCGACTATGCGCCCCTCGGCCACCCGCTGACACTTTGCACTGACAAACCCGCTCCCCGTCCTGGGCCGGACCCGTCCGCAGTGATCGTCGCGCTCATCCTCAACACCCGGAGCAGCGAAGGCGTGTGTTGAACCGCAGCAAAGGGGACCGGGGACATGGCGCATGCAAGGGGGAGGGCGCTTTTCCGGTCGCCGTTCTCTCCGTCCGGTCCGGGAGAGCGAGCCAGACCGCATCGAACCCCGCCCCAGCCTAGAGCGCCGCCTCGCTCCATCTTGTATCACCTCTTTTTCTCTTCCTTTCCTCTCATCCTGTGCATTCATCTTTTCCAAGCGGAACGGCGGTCGTGCTTGGGCAGTGAGACTCAGGCCAGATCCAGCCAGCCCAGCTGGACGGTGTTTCGGAAGGTTGGACGACCTACAAACAGATTTCCAACCTCTGTACGGGCGCAAGTCTCGAAGACTGGTGAGTACTGGAGTGCCGCATGAATGCAATTTCTCTGGGAGATTGTATACATGAGGCCCCCTTTCACGGGTGAGAGTGTTTCATTTTGGCGGGATCATCGATCATCGCGGGCGAGGCGCGCCCCCCGACCCGACCGGCCGCGGACGACTCGACTGGCAGCTGTAGCCTGTCACACAGATCCGCCCGCCCGCTCGCTCGCCCTGCGCTCATCGGAGCATACACTCACTCGCTTCGCTCCTTGCTCGACAGTACTGCTCGGCGGTCTCCGGGGGGTTGTCGCCGGGCGTCGCGCGACGCTCTTTCAAGCAACACACACGCTCAACAGCTCGCGCGTCGACCCCGCGCCAGCCGCCCCGTCGCGCCAGAGTCTACGCTCGCTCGTTTGCAGTCAGCAGCCCGGAGCAGCCATCATGCCGCCACCACCACCACCACCGTCCAACCGCGCCCAAGACCCAGCCGCCTCCACCGCTCCCGCGCCGTTCCTCGTCCGCGCCCTGCACTCGTTCTCCCCCGCCGCCCTCTCCTCCACCAGCTCCTCCACTTCTCGGGGAAGCGGCACGACCCCGGCGCAGAGCTGCCTCTCCTTCGAACAGGGTCAGGTCCTGAGGTGTTTTCACCGCGACCCGAGCGGGTGGTGGGACGGGCAGGTGGTGGTTCTTCCCGCCGCCGCCGCCGGTGGAAGCGGAGGGCGGGGAGGGAGCGCGCAGTCGCCGAGGGGGTGGTTCCCGTCCAATTTCGTCGAGGTCCTGGAGGAGGAGGAGCTCAGCCGGTTGGGATTGGGGCTGGGGCTGGGGCCGGGAGGGTACGGCAACGGCGACGGCGACGGAGGAGGCGACCAGGTGCGTTTCTTCTTTCCCATCCCTCGCAGCATCGGAGTGATCGCCTGACACACGTGCGAACCCCCGCCAGGGTCTCTCGTGTGAGGCGAGGAGCTTGCTGGACAGGATCGAGCACACCGTCGCGGTCCTCGAAGCCGCCGTCCGCGCCTCCCGCAAAGACCTCTACCAACCCAGCACCGCGCAGTCCGTGACCCCCCCCCCCCTCCCTCCCCCTCAAATACAACCCCCGCTAACAGCGCCCGCCCGCCCCTGTGCCCACAGCGTCATCTCCTCGATCCGCACCGTCCTCGCCTCGACGCAGTGCCTCACGCGCGATTCGCCCCTCCTCAAAACGCACCCCGCGCTCTCCTCCGCGCGGAAACGAATCCTGAGCGCCTTGGCGCAGCTCGTCAACGTCGCCCGGAAAGCTTCCGCCCCCGCCGGAGAACCGCTGGACGAAGAAGAAGGGCCGGGGGCCCCGGGGAGGGAGTTGGTTGGCGTCGCGAGGGAGACGTTTGGGCTCGTGAGGACTTTTCTCGAAAGGGCGCAGCAGGTCGGCGTGAGGGTCGATCTGGAACATGCGAACGACCTCGCGCCGCCCTCCGCTGCTGCTGCTGCTGCTGCGGGGTCGACTCCCAAGTTGGGCGCGAGCACGGGACGTCCGCCCTCGAGGTCGAAGTCGAGGTCGCCGTCCGCAGCCGGAGCCGGAGCCCGAGCCGGAGCGCCTACCTCGCCCTCCCCCAACGCCGCCGCCCACCAAGAAGACCCCGGAGCGGAAGTCCGCCTCTCGACCGCGGAAGCCGTCGCGGCGCACCTCTCGACCCTGCACGACGCGCTCCTCTCCACCCTCGCGGGATTGATCGCGCACCTACACGCTATCGCCTCTGGTACGGGGAGGAACCCGAGTGCTCGGACGGTGGATCTGACGAGGGAGGCGGTCGAGCGCGTGAGGGAGGTGGTGCGCGTCTCGGAGCGCGTGGCCCGGGCGGCGGGCGGCGGTCGTCCCCACGGAGAGGAAGAGGAGGGGAGCCTGGCACGGCTCGCGAAGGAGCGGGAGGGGCTCTACCAGGCGACGGTGGCGCTCGTCGCGGCTGCGCGGCGCGCGACCGAACCAGAGGCCGGCGGCGGGGGTGAGAGCGAGGGCGAGGGCGAAGGGGAGGCAGGGCGGAAGGACCTCCTCGAAGCGGCGACGGCCGTCGTCCGTGCGGGCGGGGAGTGCGTTTCAGCGATCGAGCGCGTCGTCCAGGCGCAGCTGCTGCTCGTCGCTCCCCCCTCCGACCACGGGGGCGGGGCCGGGGCCGGGGCCGGTGGCGGCGGGAGCAATCTCGCCTCGGAGCTCGTTTTGCCGAAGATTCGGACGGCGGAACAGCTCGCGGCGGATGTGAGCGCTGGTCCGCGGGCGGGAGACGGTCCTGCGGAGGGTGGCGGGACCGCTGACGCAGCGGGAGGAGGGATGGCGACGGCCGAGTCGGCCGATACGATCCGCGCCCTCGGGGACCGCGGTGGCTCCGACAGCTCGACGCTGCTCGGTCTGCTCGGTCAACATGTCGCGAGTCTCGGAGTGCTGAAGGAACGGCTCGACGCCGACGTCCAATCGGCACCCGACCTCGCCAATCGGGCAGATCGCTTGACTCTCTACGAAGGGGACGGGGGATCGGTCACCGCTCCGCTCTCGCCGCAGGCGAGGTCTGCGTCGCCCGTCCCGACGACCACGCTCTCGACTTCCCCCGCCGAGACGGTCGTCCCCGCCGCGGCCGCCGCAGCATCCGATTCGCTCGCGCCCGCCTCAGTCCCGCGCACGTCGCTCTCGGCGCGCTCATCCCATCGCCGCAGCTCGACGGCAGGCGCCGCGGCGGGGGACACGTCGTCGTCCGGCGCCATGGTCCGGCAGCAGTCGACCGAGTCGGCGCACTCGCACTCGTCCTCGCACGTGACCAACTTGTCCCTCGCGAGCACGGCAGCGCTGACGGACCAGACGGACGAGACGAGCCCGCGCACTTCGCTCGCGGCGGGGGCAGCGGTCGCCGCTGGCTCGATCTATCACCACGGCAAACGCGTCTCGAGCTCGCCCGGCTCGCCGAGGCCTTCGAGTCGACAAGAGGCGGCCGCGGCGGGGCTGGCCCCGCTCGCGATCCCGGCGCGGCTCAGCTCGAGCAGCACGTCGTCTTCGAGGGAAGCGGGGGTGTCGTCCCCTTCGCTTCCGTTCAATTATGCCTTGCCGACGTCGTCGAGCGCGAGTTTGCCGTCGGCGGTGGCGACGCCGGCTCCGACGACGGCTCTGAGTCCACCTGCATCGGCGGCGGCGACGACAACGGCGACGACGCACACGAGCGGCGCGCCGACTAGCACGACCTCCGGCGGCCTGTGGTTCCTCGAGCGCGACTACGAACCGCGCGAGATCTCGTTCAACGCTGACGGGCACGTCTCGGGCGGGACGCTGCGGTGCCTCGTCGAGCGGTTGACGCTGCACGACACGACGATCGACCCCGGGTTCAGCAACACCTTTTTGCTCACGTTCCGGATGTTTGTCTCGCCCCTCGAGCTCGCCCGCCTCCTGTGGACGCGATTCGACCTCGCGCCGCCGGCGCACCCGCAGACGGGCGCGGCGCTCTCCCCGGAGGAGCACAAGAAGTGGACGGCGCAAAAATTGACGCCCGTGCGCCTGCGGGTGTACAACCTCTTCAAGACGTGGGTCGAGACGTACTGGCTCCACGACTCCGATTGCGAGGTCATCGACGAGTTGCTCGAGTGGTGCCAGGGTCGCTTGAAGGAGGCGTTGCCGGCTCCGAGCAAGCGCCTGACGGACCTCGTCAACAAACGGGTCGCGGCAGCGGCGGCGGCGGCGGCGGGGCTGGACGCGAGCGGCAAGCGGTCTTCGCTGCCGAGCGAGTTTGGCATGCGCCAAGGTGGAGCGACCGGGTCGGGAGTCAGCTCGGTCCTGTCCCCCGATCGGAGCACGCCAACGCTCGGGAGCGGATCGCAGGGCAGCACCAGCAGCAACGGCGGCAGCAGCACCGGGCGCGGCCTGCTAAAGAGCATGCAGTCGATGGACCGGTTGCGCCAAGGCTTCAACTCGACGGCGGCGTCGGCGGCGGGGGGACACACCTCGCCGCCTCCGTTGCCGAGCGCGGACGTCTACTCGCCTTCGGCCGCACAAGCCTCGAACGCGCCCCCGCCTGTCATCACCAAGAGTCAGATCGCGGCGCTGCGTCCAGTCCAGTCCGGCCGCACTCCGCTCCTGACATCGATCACGGAGCTGGACCCACTCGAGCTCGCGCGGCAACTCACGATCATGGAGTCGCGGGTGTACTGCGCTATCCGTCCGGACGAGCTCCTGAGCGCCGCGACGGCCAACGGCAGCGACGGAGGCGCCGGGTCGCGAGGCTCGACGAACGAGGGACCGCGCGGGCAGAACGTGCGCAAGATGAGCGCGCTCAGTACGCGGTTGTCGGGGTGGATCGCGGAAGCGATCCTGAACGAGCACGATCAGAAGAGGCGGACGGCGCTCGTCAAGTTCTACGTCAAGCTCGGAGAGGTGCGTATTCGCGCGAGACAATGCGCGCGTCTTGAGCCGGTCGTGACTGACCCCGCCGTTGGCTCGACTCTGAACAGCACCTCCTCGAGCTGGGGAATTACAACGCCGTCTTTGCAGTCTTTACGGCGCTCAGCTCGTCGACAATCGCTCGCTTGCAGAAGACGTGGGACGGCCTCGCGCCCAAGTACCGGACGACGCTGAGCCAGCTGCGCAAGGCGACGGACCACGCCCGGAACTACGCCGAGTACCGGCAAAAAGTCCGGCAGGCGCTGCCGCCGTGCCTGCCTTTCGTCGGGGTGCGTTCCTTGAGTCGAGCTCTGGTCGAGGTGGATCGCCCGGCTGACGACGCTCTCGTGCAGCTGTTCTTGACGGACCTGATCTTTGTGTACGAGGGCAACCGGGCCGAGCGCGCTTCGCCGGCCGACCCGAACCTCTCGCTCATCAACTTTGATCGGTACCATGTGAGTCTCCTCATCGAGCCGCGTTGCTTTCGAACTGCGGGACTGATCAGAGTCGCATCCCTTTCGCAGAAAATGGCCCGCGTAGTCGGCGAGCTGCAGCGCTTCCAGTCACCGTACGCTCTCGTCGAGGTGCCGGAACTTCAGGCTTTCCTCGAGTACGAGCTCGACAAGCTGAAGGAAGCGCAGGATGCTCAGTCGCTCTGTGAGTCGCGGCGGCCGGAGAGCTCCCCTCGGGCGGATCCGAATCTCGTATTCTGACGATGCTATCTTTGCACGTCGGGCCCTACAGACCGGCAGTCGCTCATGATTGAGCCGCGACAGAACGAGACTGCCTCGTCGTCGGCGGCGTCGTTCGTCAGTTCCAACTCGGGCCACCGCGCCGGTCGCGACCTCTTCAACTGGCGAGGCTGAACGGCCCCTCCTCATCATTTATCATTTATCGGTTTTCCCTGCCTATACTTTTCTCATGGCATCCCTCATCCGTACCAATGCTGTTGTCATCACTAAGGTCCCTGAGTCTGAATGATCTGGAGAGGGCCGACCGATTGTGATTGGGCGATGAAAGCGAAGAAAGCGGCGCGTGCGATCAACAAACCATAGAACGAAAGTTGAGCTCCTATCCTTGCCGATTACGCCGCTGCCTCCGTGCCGAGAGGCGAATATACTGACTCGTCGTTCAGGCTTGCGATCAAGTCAGGCTCGGGTTGGCTTCATAGTCTGGCACGCGAGGATGTCCTCGTCGTCGGCGTCTGCGCCCGCTACGGCTCCGACCAAATCGACGAAGTCCAAGTCTGGCAGCAGCGGCAAGTCCCGCTCGCGCTGGCGGCAGACGGAGACGGGGAACCTCGTCTCGACGTCGTGCACTGTGCTCGGCGGCGGCAACATTGTCCTCGGCGGCAAGTCGATCCTGCACCCGGGCGTCGTCCTCCGCGGAGACTTGCGCCGCGCAGGCGCAGCAGCTGCTGCAAGTGGGACGGCTGGGGGCGGCGGGAAGGAGCCGGGCGTCATCACCATCGTCATGGGCAAGTACTGCCATGTCGAGGAGAACGCCGTCCTGCGCCCAGGCTACAAGACCTACAAGGGGTCCGTAGCCCTTCCGCCACCTTTTCTGGCCTCCTGCTGACCAGACTTGTCCCACAGTGCCTTCTCGTACTATCCGATGAAGATAGGCGACCTCGTCACCATCGGCGCAGGCTCTGTCGTCGAGGCCGCTCAGATCGGCACAGGCGTCGAGATTGGCAAAAACTGCATCATCGTGAGTCGAACAGACGGCTGCGTCTAGGAGACTGCGCTGCGTTTCCAAGCGGCGTCACCTTCGGCGGCAGCCTCCGCAGAAGGATGCCGAGAACGGGATGAAACTGACCCACGCCCTCCCCTCTTGCCCCGTACCCGTGATCAGGGCTCTTTCGCGATCCTGAAAGACTTTTGCAAGATCGCAGACGGCGCGGTCGTCGGTCCCGGGACTGTCGTTCCCAGCCTGACCGAGTGGGCCGGAAGCCCAGGTACGACTATCCCCTCCGACGCCTCGCTTCCAAGTCAGCTGGCTCACGAACCTCCTTCTCGTGCGTCCAGCTCGTCCGATCGGTCATTTGCCCGAGTCGACGCCAGAGGCCGTCGAGAGCAAGGTCAAGGCCCTCTTCCTCAATTTCCAGCCGGATTGAGTACTGCCGTTTTAAGTGCTCCCTCCCCCTCAGACCTGGCACATTGTCCCCTAGCGCACCCTTCCATTCTGTTGGCTTGAAGTTTGTTGTCATCATTACGCATATAATCTATCACTATTGAACGGCCTCGGGACGAGGAGCAGGCGAGGAGCCACCGTCAGGGTCCGAATTGCCTCGAGCCGCCCATGTTCTAGCTCCGTGACACGTTCGATAGCTACAAGATGGGGCGCACGAGGACCAGCCTCGTACGAGCTACAAATCAGGACAAAGATTAGGGAAGTGTCTGTCATCACTCGTCAAACGGAGTCGTGAACGGATTCGTCGCCGCCAGCGGCGGTCGACCGGAAGGTATGTAAGGAGTCGAGTGTCGAGGTCGAGGGGGCGAGGGTGAAGAAGGCTCGCGGTGCACGGGGTGAGGCTGGGTGTAGAGCAGAGGAGGCGGAGACGGGTAGGGAACAAGCGGTGGGTGCGGCGCGGGATCCGGCTCGTCTGCCCGCTCGGGCCCGTCTGCATCCGGATCTTCGAAGCTCAGGTGCACCGACGACGCGCGCAAGTGCCTCGACCCTCCGACCGCAGCTGCGCACGCCCGTCCGGGTCGAGCTGGAGGAACAGCCCCCTCCTTCCTCCATCCTTCGTCCCGCAGCAACACGAGGTCGCTCTCCCGCCGCCGATCCCTCCTCCTCTGCTGCACAACGGCGCGGCCCTCGCGCAGGACGCGGAATGGATGCAGTAGCGGCCGGGGCTGCGAGATGGCGGGGAGCTTCGCCGAAGAGAAGGAGGGTCCTTCGCGGCGGCGCAGGGAGGGCAAGACGGGCAGGGCGAGAGGCTTGAGCGAGGGCCCTGCTGCCGGCGAGTCGGTAGCTTGAAATAGTGCCGGATTCTGGTCGTTGGGAGGATCACAGCTCGACCCCTCGTCTGGAGGGCGGAAAAAGTCGACGAGGGACGCCCAGCTCCGGCTGATCGGCGACGTGTGCCGGTCCGTGTGGCCGGCGGAGGTAGGCGTAGCGGGCTCGACGGCGAAGGCAGGAGGCGCAGCCTTTTCGCGTACATCATTGGGCGGCATCGCTGCTAGAGTGAGCGAGTCGGTCGAGGCGGACTTGCCCCAGCCGAAGTTCGAGGCAGACCGCAAGTGAAGCGGTCGGAACACCGCTGCCTTCTCTGCCTCCGGTACGACCGCGCCGTCCTCGTCGTTGTCTGCAGGAGGACTGCGCCCCCGCCACCGCCTCCAGCGATCCTGGCCCACCGCGCGCCACCACGCGCCAAACAGACCCATCAGAAGCACCCACCCCCAGATCCCGATCGCGGCGAGGAACCCCGTCCGCTGCTGCTCGAGCGAGCGGCGGTACGCATCGATCATCTTGTCCGCGATCGACGGCGCCGAGACGGTCGAGTTCGGGTTCGTGAGCGAGGACGTCAGGTCCTGCGAGCGGTTCGGGGAGAGGAGCAGGATCGAGGGGGAGACGGTCGGGAGGGTCAGGTGGGCGTGGTCGTGCACCCAGGTGAAGGCCGTCGAGAGCGCGTCGACCTTCGACCCGACGAGGCACTACGAGGGGGGCGGGCGTCAGCTCTCTCAGACTCTTCAACGGTCGCGGACATGAGAAGCTCACGTAGACGAGTCCGAGCGCCGGATCCTCGAGCACGGTCCCGTTGAAGACTTCGGTGATAGTACTCTACATAGAGCCGCGGAAAGGGTCAGTCTCGGAGCACTGCATGCAGGAGCGCGCGAGAGCCGCACGGTGATCTCGTCGTAGAACCCGTTCATCGTCGAGTTGAGCGTCACGGTCGTCGTATTGACCCAGCCGAACTGCGTCACACCTTGCACGTCAGCACAAAACGCCCGTGCCACAGCCGAATGACAAAGAAGGAAGCTCACCAGGTGATTATTGATCCCGTCCTGCACTTCCAATACCGCCCTATTCGTCTCATTCGCCCACCCGCCCGTCGCCTCTCTCATCCGCTCATTCAGCGTCCCCACAACACTCTTCGAGAACTCCCCCGCGCCCTGCTGCGCCCGCTCGTGCGTCAAATCCCTCACCGGCCCATCCAGGACGGCGAGTTGGATCTGGACGACGACGAGGCCGACGAGCCCGAGGGCGAGGAAACCCCAGGCGTAGGGATGGGCGACGTAGGAGAGGAACCAGATCAGGTTCGCGCGCGCGTTCCACTTCGACGATGAGGAGGTGGTTGGTCGGCGCCGGGAGAGGAGCGAGGTCAGGCGGGAGGCGTGCCGGAAGAGGGTCGGGTGGGCCGAGGCGTTCAGGAACGAGAGCAAATTCGTCTGCGAGAGCGTCTCCTCGGCCGATGGGGCTGGATCCGCACGCGGCACTCGGGCAGAGTCCACCAAGTCCCTCAGCCACGCCTCGCGCGCGGCGTCGACCCCGCCAAGAAACACCCGGTAGCGGTACCGCTCCCAGACGGCGTTCGCCGCAACAAAGAGCGCCATCGCCAGCAGGACCAGTCCGATCGCGACGCGGACAAACTGCTTCAAGTCGTGCCCGACGTCGTCGATCCAGGACGTGTCGAGATCGCCACAGAGCTGGACGGTTTCTTTCGCGGGGACGGGTAGGAGCTCGACCGAGAGGGCGGGCGAGCTGCGCAGGGTCGAGTTGACGGTCGCGCGGAGGTCTTCGATCGGGCGCAAAACGAGCGCGTCGAGCGAGGAACGGAACTGGTCCAGGGTGGGGAGGGTCGAGTTCAGGCTCGTGAGCTTGTCGACGAGCGTGTTGGGCAGGGTGACGTTTTCGAGCGCGGCGAGCTGCGGGATGTCGACTTGCGGCGCCTGGATGTTTACCCTGTGGCGTGCAGGATCTCAGTTCGGGCTCGGGGTGAGCAAGAATCCGGACCGCGTCTCACCCGGGAAGCTTGTCCAACAGCCCCACAGTGTCCTTCAACCCGCTGTTGACCCCACCGACCGCGTCCTGAATAGTCGTCCGGATTCCCTGCATCGCCTCGGTGACGAACTCTTGCGCCTCTTGGATCCCGGCGACGAGGACGGTGATCGAGCCGTGGACGGCGAGGTCGAGGAGGCAGAGGTACAGCGAGCGGTACATGTCGATCATGAAGCTGCGTCGCCTCCGAGCGTTAGCCTCGGCGCGTCCACTTTTCCGAACCCACGACTTACATGACGATGGCCTCGAGGGCTTGCAGGAGGAGGTCGAGGATGGTTCCCGCCCCGTCCGTCAGGGCATTGATCGCCTTGACGTTCAGCTCATTGACGCCGTCCGCCATGTAATGCGGCATACTAACCGCGACGCTCGCCGCGCCCTCTACGCCGGCGCACGCCGCCTCGAGCGAGTCCTTGGCGTCGCGGACGAGGACGGGGATCAAGGCGAGGAGGTAGGCGAGGGTGATGAGGACGAGGAGGAGGGCGAGAAAGTGCTGCGAGAGCCAGGAGAGGGAGAGGTGCGCGCGTGGGCCGAGGTAGGGCTTCAGGCGGCGAGGGGACGAGTCGGAGGCGGCGGCGGCGGCGGCGGCGGCGGAGGACGGCATCGCCGCAGTAAGGGCGGGCGGTAGGCCGAAGGGCACAGAGACGTGCATTGCGGGGGCGTAAGTACGCCAGACCGGTTCAAGCCCGGGGCGTCAGAGAGGGTGACGTTCTCAGGGAGCAGCCGGAGCGGTCGGGACGAACGGGCGGAAGGGGCGATGCTGGCGGAGAGGACCAGCCTCGACGTCCAGCACAGTCGAGAGGGAACATCAGTAGCGGCCCCGAGGTGGGGTTGTTCTCCCTCGGCAGCAGGAGGGGTCCGAGCGAGGACAAGGCGAGGGAGGGACAAAGGCCGCCGGTGTCGGAGGAACGGGAGCAGGTAGCCAGGGAAAGCCATAGCGGATTAGTAGCGTACTATAACTCTGTGAGTGCTCTGTAGACAGCAGTGCGGGCGTTCGAGGCGGCTGCAGCTGGTCCCTGGGCGGGGTCCAGTCGAGTCGAGGAGAAAGCCGTGTTGGCAGCCGGCCCAGATTGCCGAGGGACAGCTCCTGCCCATGAGCAGCTTGTGCAGGCCTGCAGCATGGTCTTTGTCCCTGTCGAACGGCTATAGAAAGGAAGAGAGCCGCTCGGTCAAGTCTCCTTAGACTAGTCGGCCTTGATGAGCTGGATCCTTGACCCGTTCTCCTGCGCTCCTCCTGCACTCGAGGCTACACCGAAGCCTGCACCATGCCTCCTAAATCAGAGAGTGCGTCCCTCTAGGCAGCGCACCGAGCGCAGGCATGCACTCCGCTCGGCTCGCCGCCTTCCACTGGCCGCCGCCTTGACGCCTTTCAGCCAGCCATACTGACTCTATTCCACCCCCTTTGCAGGACAAGCTCGCAAGGAAGAACCGCTGCCGGATGTCCCTACCGACACCAAGGAACCCTCCCTCGCAGGTCAGTCCCCCTCCCCCTGCCCCTCCTCCCTCCCTCCAAACTGTAACTGAAGTCCATCCATGCACAGTCTCGCAACCGCACGTCGCCCCGGACCAAGCCACCAAGTCCAAAACCAAGCGCTCCAAGTCCTCCGCCTCGAACAAGCGCAAGCTCGCCGCCAAGGAGGCCGCGATCGAGCGCGCGCACAAGCTCGACAAGCGCAAGACCGAGGCGAGCGGGAGGAAGGAGAACAAGAAGAAGGCCAGGCAGCTCTGGCAGTGAGCGGGGAAACGGGGCGTGCGAGGATCGGGAGGGGGAAACCGGACAAACGGGTTGTTGTACGAGTATGTGGTCCTGCATTTCGGATCCCCCTTTCCCCTTGCGCCCCTGCTGCCCCTCGACCCGCACACACCGCCTCGACCTTCGAGTTCTCAGGGCGCGCGAAGCCGTTCACGCCCGACATTGCTATGTGCTACATCCGCGCACCCGTCAGACAAAGTACGCAGGCGGCGGCGGACGAGCGAGCACAACGTCTGCCTCCTTCCCTGCTGCTCCTTCTCGCGTTTCCGCCTTCAGGGACGGCCCCCACTCGGTCGACGAATCGGCCAGCGCTGCCCAAAGCCTCGTCAGGACCCGCGTTCCAGTCACCCGCCGCCACTACCTCTCCCTCTCGCCAGCCAACTCACCTTCTCGTCCAAGGCCTGTTCCACCTCCTTGTTCTCTCGCGCCTCCTTCGGCTCCTGCTCCTCCTTCCGTTACGCCTCCGCTTATCCTTACTCCTGCGGATACTCCGGCCGCCTCCTCTTGACCGTGGCGGCGCCGACGACGACGTGGGTGGCGACGACGTCTCCGAGCAACCGCCAGCACCGTCAAGACGAGTACGACGATGCTCACGAGCGGTAGGATGGTCGCGAGCACGACGGCGGCGGTCCGGTGGGCTCGAGTCGTCGAGGAGGGCGACGGCGAGGAGGAAGGGGTGGTCGTGCTCCTCGTCGGCTCGGGACCGGCGACCCCGAGTGGTACGATGGCGGCCCCGTTCAGGAGAGTCATCTCTGCCCGACGATCGCCCAGAATCCGACGTGGGATCACTGCCGCGACGAGGCCAGAGGGAAGCAAGCGAGAAGGAAAGGGTCGCCCTCGCACCGCTTGCTCCTCTGACGGACTCCCGCGACCTTGATCCTACCAGAGCTCCGATCCGTCGAAAGAGTCACACGAGCCTAGCAAATCTTACTCACCCAGCGGATCGAGTCAGCCCAGCATCCTCCCACACCCTCTTCTCGTTCCGCGACCGCAAGTCCGGGCCCAACGGGTGAGAAGGCCATGATCGTCGAGTCATCCCGACGCGTCTTGGTAGCCCCCCCCCCCCGGCTCGAGAGCGAGTCAAACACCGTAAGCTGCAGCGTATGCATCCCCGCGCATCTTCGAATAGTGCCGTCCGCTGGACAAGTGAACGGACCGAGATCCGGCTTAGACCCCAGCGGCCGGCGCGGTCCTCGCGACGCCGACGGCAAACAGCGGAAGGCTCGAACCGCGCCGAGTCGCGAGTCGAACACCACGCAAAAAGAACTGGCGACAAGCAAAGTGAAAGCTTGCTCATGGAGTCAGCGATAGCGAGGGAGCGGGGCGCGCCACAGATCCGTCGCACGTCCCTGTCCCGTCTTCACACCAAGCCACTCTTCGTCGCCCTCTCCTCGAGATCGTGCTTCTCCGGCCTGCCCGACAAACCGCACCCGATGTGGAGACCGCAAGAAGGGGGGTAACCACCGCTTTGCATTGTTTGTTTGTAGTAAATATTCTCGAAAGAAAGAGAAGGTCCAGCGCGACGACTCGGTCCGGGACCAAGTCGACCCGGCCTGACCCCGACGGCAAGAAAGAGGAAAACGACGGGCAGAGGGGTCCCGAGGGGCGCCGTACCGACACTCCAAGACCCGCTTAGGCGCACCGACAAAGAGGCGTTTCTGCACACAGCGAGAGCGAGCGTCAGACCTATCTCTCTCATCGAGCAATACTTCTGGGAAGGGAACCCAAGACTCACAGGCCTCGAAGGTGAGCGAAGTGCCGACCCTGCACGAGCGCGAAGAGGAGAGCCCCTCCCTCCAGTCAGCATCCTCAGCCAATCCGGACCAGCGGGGGCCTGGTCGAGAATCGCGAGAAACGAAGAAACATACTTGTGGGACGCCTCGCCGAGCTTGGTCATGTCGACCGCAAGGCCGAACGAAGCCTTGACGCCCGGGCGGACTGTGAGGAATGCGGGATCTCAGCAACTTGTGTCCCCGAGAGCAAAGGATGATAGGACGGGGCAGAGACTAACGGGCCTGGACGTAGGAGAGCGCGGCAATGTTGGCGTTGTTGACCTTGGCCTTGACAAAGGCGGTGTTCTGCGGGCGCGGGTAGGCGCGGGTTAGAGTCTGGGCACCCAGTTGCGCGAGGAGGGAGGGTCGGACGCACGTCGAGGTAGCACTTGGTGCCGACCTCGAGGCCGACCTGCGAGGCGGTCGACTTGGAGTCCCAGATAGCCTGCGGTATGACCAGAACGTGAGCTAGAGGCGAAGGGCACCGGTAAGCACGCGGGAGAAACGGACCTTGGCGCCGGCCTCGACGTCCTTCGAGACCTTGTGGTAGTAAGATGCCGAGAAGACGGAGAGGTTGGCGAGACCGTGGAGGGTGACGGTGTAGGTCGGGGCGGCGTAGCCGAGGCCGAGGGCGTAGCGGGTGATGGCGCCGGACGGGACCGAGTAGGTCGACTCGGCACCGAGGAGGAAGCCGTCGCGGCCGATGACGGCGTCGGCGGTGAAGGTCGGTCCCTTGAAGACGTCGAGGAGGGCCCGGGTGTGGACGCTCGGCTGGCGGTAGATGGCGGTGACGTAGGCCGACTTGCCCTGGGTCGCGGGGAGGAGGTGACCCTGGATGTCGAGCTTGAGGCCCTTGGCGACCTGGTTCTCGAGCTCGACCTGGGTCTTCAGGACGTTCGAGGTGGTCCAGGTCTGGGTGAGGGTGACGCCGTTCTTGACGTCGGCGTACTTGGCCTCGAGGTCGCCGGCGATGGCGGCCGACTTGGCATCGCGGAGACCGGCGACCTTGAACGCGACGCCGTTCGGCGCGCGGGTCTAGGGGCGGTTCAGGTCGGTGTCAGTTCAGGAGAGCTCTGTGTGCAAGCTGTGCAGGGGAGCGCGCGAGGGGCGGCGGCGGCAAGGTTCGGGGCGTTGGGGGGGTGGGAGGAGCGCGCGCGCACCTTGACCTCGAGGGCGTTGCCGGCGAGCGGAAAGTCCTTGTTGAGGAGGTCCGAGGCCGACTTGCCACTGCAGCCATTCGTCTGCGTCAGTACACGGTCCCTGTAGCCTCCCGGCGTGCGTGTGCGGGCGGGGCGCGGCGGCCGTCGGAGCGAGTGACCGCGTCGTCCGGCATCACGACCGCGCCCGCGCCCGCGCACACACACGCCGGGACCCGCTCAGCGGCACGTACAGGTCCTTCCACGAGGGGGGAACGGGGTGAACAGCAGCCATCTCTTCAAGGGGTTGCGGGGCGCGGGAAGTTGCGGGTGCGGAAACGGCAAAGGCGCTCCTCTCTGCCGCGGACGGCGAGGCCCGGCGAGGAATCCCGGCATACAACTGGAGCCTATTCCCCCATTACATTTTATTGCATTCCCTCGTGCCCGCACGTTCTCGGGTCCATCTCGGCTCGCTTCTCGAGGTCGGGTCCAGGAATCCCATGCAGGCAAGCGGTATCTACTTCGTCGCGTATTCCCGAAGAAAGGACCGCGCGTAGAGTGGATGTTGGCCGCCCTTCCGCACACCTCGTTTCCCGCGGACGCCCTCTACTCGACCGCAGAGCGTATTGCTGTCGGTGCGTGAGAGAAGGCGCCTTGTGAGCGTAAAGATCACCAGCAAATTCTCCTGCGGAGCGTTGGAGGGCGCGCGGAGGGCCGGACACAAATCCTCGGTTCCGCAGCAGGCCAAGTCCGCCTCGTGGTGGCGGTAAAAGCCAGCATCCGCGGACAGGAGGAGTGTCCTGATGCCAAGCACACATAAGAGCATGCGGTGCGAGCTCGAAGGTAGAGGACCAGCGAGAGAGCGACTTCGCGGACGAGATCCGCAGCAGAGGGACGGAGCAGGTTCCTCTTCGGGGCGCGTGGTGACTCGCACTTTGGCTCCGGAAGCATCAGCAGTTATAGTCGCGAGCTCGAACTACGCCGGGTGAAGACGACTCGGTGCATGAGCAGCCCGAGAGTCGATTTCCGATTCTGTTGAAGCGAAGGAAGCGATTCATCGGGAGAGCGCAAGGCGGCGCGGAAAAAATCGGGGCGACAGAGGAGCGGTGCGCAGCAAGCTAGACGCGGAGTGAGCGTACGTACGTGTGACTATGTACAGCTGGAACGACGTAGATCGTGATCCTGGCCGGGAGCTCGGGGGCGAGAAAGCCCGCTGTGACTGCATCCGCAGCTGGTCGAGTCGAAAATGTCGTAAGAAAGAGGGAGGCCCAGCTGCAGGAGGAGGCAAAGTGTCGGAGTCCCGTGGAGGTGGCGGCGCTGCAGCGTCGAGCTGAGGCGTGGGGCGCGCGCGCGGGTCGAGGCGAGGTTGAGCGCGAGTCGAGTGACGGTGCCAGCAGCTTGGCTCTCCAGCCGGGCGGGCGCTGCTGGCTCAGCGGGTTACGGGCAGACTCGGAAGCTCCAGCCAGCCGTTACAGACCACTGCCACCTCCTTGCGTTCGCTTGACCGTCGGCCGCATCCCCTGCTCCCCGAGAGGAGAGAAGCTGAAAGCCTTCCGAGCCGGCGCCCGCCCCACTCGTGTGAGCAATTTTTCCCGCAGCTCTGCCGGCGGGGGAGCCTGCCCCAGGCCGGCGCGGAGGGGGAGCCGGGCGGTGACGTGTCGGGGAGAGAGCGGGCGGTGCGGAACCGGTCGTTTCCCCCATCTTCCCTGTCCTCCGCCCGCCCGCCGCTGCTGCCGCCCTCCTCACGCCGCCCCCTGACCATTTGACCGCCCGCCAGCTCTTTCGGCACCACCGCAACCGACTCGTCCGCCCCCTGCCGCTGCCCGCCTCGCCCCGAGTGTCTGCCATGGAACGGCAGCGCAGCTTGATCCGCGAGGCTCGCTTCGCCGCGACGAAACCGCGCCGCCTGTCCGAAGTCGGCCAGACGCCCTCGAGCGCGCCCGACCGCGAAGCCGTCGCGTCCCAGGAGACCGAATTCGTCGGGTAAGCCCTCTGTCCTGCGCGCTTCACGATACGGGGCACGCTGCTGCCCGTGGCACGCGCGCCGCGAGCGAGCGATTTCACGCGCTGACGCTCCTCGGCAACGTCGGTCCGCCCCACGCCCACCCCCAATTTTTCTCGTCGCCCTGCATTCCTCGCCCGCAACAGCGCCATCGACTGCGGAACAACGTCCTGCAGGTTCTACATCTTTGACCAGTGGGCGGACGTCGTCGCACACCACCAAATCGAATTCGAACAGCGTGCGCTCTCCCGCTCTGCCCCGCGCCAGCGCTCGCCCCCCGCTCTCGCCACGCTGACACACCTGACCCGCATGCAGTTCATCCCGAACCGGGCTGGCACGAGCACGACCCGTCGATCTACACGACCGAAATCGACAAGTGCATCACGGCATGTCTCGACCAGTTCGAGTCGTCCGGCCACACCCGCGACCAGCTCAAGGGCGTCGGCGTCGCGACTCAGCGAGAGACCACCCTCCTCTGGGACCGGGAAACGGGCGAACCCCTCTACAACGCAGGTGCGTTCGCTCTGTCCCGGGCAGAGGGCGCAGGATCCCCGGGCGGAAAACTGACGCGAGGACGCGCGAAATCTCGCAGTCGCGTGGCCGGATGCGCGTAACGCTTCGAACGTTCGGGACTTGCGGGCTCGGATGGAGAGCCGGACGTTTACGACGCCGGACGGCCCGATCGTCGGCGAGGAGGGCCTGCGGAGGGTGACCGGACTTCCCCTCTCGTGAGTCGAGTCTCTCCTTCTCCAGCGCCTTCAGAGGGGTCCGAGTCGCAAAAGCTGACGTTACCGCCTGCTGGCAGAACGTACTTCTCGGCGACCAAGTGGGACTGGCTCAAGGATAACGTCGATTCCGTCAAGGAGGCGCGGAGAAAAGGGACCCTCATGGCCGGCACGGTCGACACCTGGTTGCTCTACGTGAGTCCGGTAGCCGTGGCCGGCTCGATTCGAACACTTCGGCTGACCAACAGCGCCGACCGTGCAGCAATTCACCGGCGGCAAGGAAGGCGGCATCCACATCACCGACGCCTCGAACGCGTGCCGAACGCTCTTCTACAACCTGCACAAGCAAGACTGGTGCGACGAGCTGTGCGACTTTTTCGACATGCCGCGCGAGGCTTTGCCGCGCATCGTCAGCAACTCGGAGGTGTACGGACATTTCAGGAAGGGGCACTTGCTCGAGGGGATCCCGATCGCGGGCGTGATCGGTGACCAGCAGGCGGCGCTTGTCGGGAACAAGTGCTTGACCAAGGGTGACGCGAAGCAGACGTATGGTGAGTCTGTTCTGCCAATTGTGTTCGACATGAGAGGGTCGGATCACTGACGTTTGCGCTCGCACAGGCACTGGTTGCTTCATGCTTTTCAACACCGGCACCGACATTGTCCAGTCGACGCACGGTCTCGTCACGACCGTGAGGCGCCGCTTCTCTTGCGGGATATAGCTTGCGACAGTCGGCTGACCCCTCATCGCGCAACAGGTCGGCTACCAGATGGGTCCGAACAACCCCGTCCATTTTGCGCTAGAGGGCTCCGTCGCCGTCGGTGGCAGTTCCGTCACTTGGTGCGCTTTCATACTTTCGCGCTTCGAGTCTCGAAGAAGGGGGAAAGCTGACCCGGAGACCCACCCGCCCGCAGGCTGCGTGATAACTTGAACTTGATCGACCACCCGCGAGAAGCTGGACAGCTCGCCGAGCAGGTCCCGGATACGGGCGGGTGCTACTTTGTCACGGTGAGTCTGCACCGCCCTCGTGCGCAGCGATTCGGGTGCGGACAAGACTGACGGGTTGTCGTCATGAATAGGGTTTCGGAGGTCTCTTTGCTCCTTATTGGGATATTCGCGCGACGTGAGTTTTCCCTTTGCTCCCGTCCACCCACTGTGGTCCACTCATACTGATCACAGAGGCATTCGGCTCTGACTCGCGTGCAGCGGCATGATTATCGGTCTTTCGACTTTTACCACGAAGCACCACATTGTGCGCGCGACGCTCGAAGCGACGTGCTTCCAGACGCGTGCGATCCTCGACGCCATGTCTAAGGACGTGGCTAACACGTCTCCGCGCCTCGAGGACGACAAGCAGCTCGAAAAGGGCCCGGCGGGGCTCAAGGTCCTTCAGGTCGACGGCGGCATGACCGGTAGCGATGTGACGATGCAGATCCAGGCCGACATCCTCGGGATCGACGTCCGGCGACCGACTATGCGCGAGTCGACCGTCCTCGGCGCCGCGCTCCTCGCCGGCGGGGCGCTCGGCCTCTTTGGCTGGAACCTGACCGAGCCGGAGACGCTGCAAAAAGTGAATCGACTCGACGTCAAGGTGTTCAGTCCGACGATCGACGAGGCGGAACGCGAGTGGAAGTATGCGGGATGGACGCGCGCGGTGGACCGCGCGAGGGGGTGGCAGACCAACTCGGGTCATGGCTGATGATGAGCATGAGAGGGGAATATACATAGATGGGGATTTTTTTGCCAACCCTACTTCTTTACACACGATCACTATTCAGGGGCTCGGCGGCGCGTTCGAAGGCCCCCCCCCCCCCCCCCCCCCCTTTTCCCCCTCAAAAGCACGAGAGAGGCGAGAGGTCTGACCATTCTCACTCGAGAGGAAGCAACTTCGAGTCTCTGCCGCGCTTCGCTTCGCTTCGAAGGAGGCCCCGGGCGTCTCTTTCAGGAGGCTGCTTGCGACCTCATGACGCACAGCTTAAACGTGAATGCAGTGACAGGCCCTCGGCGCGGGGGATGCCCGTCGTCCGCGATTCTTGTGTGGCGCGAAGTCCAGACGCTTGACTGGTTGGCGGCCTCGATTTCCGTCTGCCTTGTCCTAGCGCGCGAGAACCTTCTTATTGACGCACGTCAGACCTCGTGCACCGTCTCCGAACCGTGGAGGGCAAGTCCCGGACCAGCAAAACGGCGGTCACCGGAGACGCGAAAAAGCGTAACCGCCAGGAGTTTCCGCCTGGATCCTACTTTGGGCAGTGTGCTGCGCGGATGTAGCTCCTGCGGGTCTGGCTGACGGTCTTGGGAAGGCGGGTACGAGGCGGCGGTCCGCCTCAAAAGACGAGCGAGGAGGAAGGGAACTGAGGTGCCGGTCAATCCGGCGATGGCTCCGCCATTCGACGTCTTCTCTCCGCTCAAGATAGCAGGGGAGCTTGTCGAGATTGGCCTTGCC
This sequence comes from Rhodotorula sphaerocarpa, assembly GCA_024713535.1. Classification (NCBI taxonomy): domain Eukaryota; kingdom Fungi; phylum Basidiomycota; class Microbotryomycetes; order Sporidiobolales; family Sporidiobolaceae; genus Rhodotorula; species Rhodotorula sphaerocarpa. Next base: position 29,895 of record JANIBP010000014.1, read on the forward strand.
TTTCGTGGTGATACCGGTCTCAGCTTCGATAGGTTCGAGTTTCCAGTCCGACCGCGATTCCGCCACTGATGCTACCGTCCCTCCGCCGCCGCCGCCTCTGCTGTCTCCGTCGGAATAATCTTCTTCTGCGCACGAAGAGGCGGCCTCGACTTCCCGCTTCCTTCATTCTTGCCGCCGAGCCCCACCGCCGAACCGAGCCCCGCCGAGCGCCACCGGTCCCACGTCCTCCCTGCCTCATCCCACCTGCTCTCGACCGCCTCGGCCCACCTCTCCACCGTCCCGCCCGCCGTCCCGACTCGCTGCGCCTCCCTCCCCTCCCGGAGCTTTGTCTCCTCCCCCTCCGGCGGCGTAGGCTTCCACACCCTTACCGCACGGCTCATCCCCTGCTCGCCTCTTTCGACCCACCGCGGCAGCCTGTGCTCGACGGCGCGGAGCAGGCGGAGGAACAGCGCGGTGGTGGTGTCGTGGACGAGTTGGGGGAGGGAGTGCAGGAGGGAGGTGAGGCGTGCGGGGAGGGTGGTAGGGAGGGAGCGGAGGGAGGAGAGGAGGGTAGAGGGGTCGGGGAGGCGGAGGCGGGAGGTGAGGGGAACGCTGGAGCGGGGTTTAGGTTGCGGTGCCGGCTCCCCCAGCGTCGTAGGGACCAGTCGCGAGGCGGGCTCGAGTCGAGGCGCATGAGCAACGACGCTCGGCTTGGGTTGCTCGATCCCGACTGTGTACCGCGTCCAATCCACCCCTTCTCCCTCCCGCCTCTTCTGCCGCTGAAAGCGCCTCACGACCATCCTCTCCACTGCCCTCATTGCCGTCGTTCCAAACCCCTCGCGCGCCCACAGCTGGGTCGTCAACACCCCGACCGCCTCGATCCGCTGGCCTTCGACTCCGATCTGGACTTTAGGCCCCCTCCTCCGGGAACCCTTTTCGGTGGGCGCAGGGAGAGAGAGGGAGAGGGGGAGTCGGAGGCGCGAGAGGCGCGAGGCGAGGATCATGTCGGTCGCGAGGCGGTCGCCGACGACGAGGACGCGGAGGGGCTGCGGATGGAGAGTCCGGGCGGCCGGGGCGTCGCTCTGCCGAAGCCGAAGGGGCTGCTCTCTCCGCGCTTTGGCCCTGGCGCGGGCGAGGGGAGAGAAGACGATCTGGCTCGTAGATGGCGCGGCGACATGAGGAGGAGGGAGGAAGTGTGCGGCGATCTGGTGGGCGCAGGCGCTGGCGGGTTTCGGGTGCGGGTGGACGAGGACGGGCACGCCGAGGTTCCGCGAGACGGACTCTGCCTGTGGGTACAGATCGTGTCAGTATGATTCCCTAGAACGGGCTCGGGAGGCTGACCTGGAGGAGGAGGGGATCCTTTCTGAGGTCGCCTGCCGAGTTGCTGACGACGAGGACGCGCTCCGGTCCGAACGCCTGGAGCAGCTCCTGCCAGCTCTCGCGCAGCGCATCGTTCTCGGCGAGCTGGTCCTCGTGGGGGCGGGCGATGCAGTTGTCCTTGTCGAGGACGACCGCGTCGACTTTGGCCTCGGTGCGCAACTGGGACCAGTCGAGCTGGGCGAGCGACGGGACGACGAGGTGCGGACGCAGCTGCGCAGGGCGGACGAGACTCGACAGTGTAGCCGCAATCCCACTCCAGTTGGCCATCCTGCAGGTTTACGGAGCGACCTTGAGACGAGCAATATGTAGCTACACACTCGCTGGCCAGCTCCCCCTATTGCGTTTCCCCCTGTCTGCGTGAGCGAGTGCGGTGCTCCACTTGCGAGCCACCTGCAGACACCGCGCGCTCACTTCCCCGGCGATTGCTCAGCACCCCTCTCGGCACCGCTACACAGCCTGTAACGCGCTATAGACCCCAGAACAGAGCACACGCGAAGTATGGCTCGCACTCCGAGCCATTCGCGCCCTGCTCCGGACCCTCCTGCGCCCGCTGCAGCCCCCGAAGCGTCCCTCGCTGCCGCTGCGTCAGCCGCCGACCGATCAGACGCGGACTTGCACCTCCCGCCGCACCGCCTCCTGCCGGACGACGGCGCAGCAGTCTACGAAGGCGACGCCCCCAACGTCCTCGCAGACCACCTTCTCCTCCAACCGCATGCGCACGCGCACGCGCACCACCCAGCCTCCACCTCCCACCCGCACTCGACCCCGGGGAGGCCGCCGATCGGATCGAGGAACAGCTCGTGGCATTCGGCACTCTTTGCCACCCACTTGGACGACGATGGAGGTCCTCAAGGGACCGCGCAGGGTTTGGCGCGCTCCGGTTCGAGGGCCAGCAGCCGCAGACGCAGGAGGCAGGATGCGACGACCTCCGGGGATCGAACTTTTTCGCCTTCAGCCCGGCCGGGACACCCTGCGGCGGAGCATGCGTCCGACCATGGGGAGGGAGCTGCGGAGGAAGAAGAAGAGGACGAGGACGGACAGGGCGACGACGAGCATGCGCGCAGTCGGAGGCACCACCGCAAACTCAAGTGGTACCGTCGCCCGTCCCCCATCTGGTTCTTTGTCCGTCTCCATGGCCGTCTATCGCAGCATCCGGACACTCAGCTAACGCTGTAACCCCTCCGCAGCCGGGCACCCTCGTGGCCGCGTTGACGATGGGCATGACCATCGCCCCGAAACTCGAAATCTACAACCAGTTGATCTGCCGCACCCTCCCCGTCGACCAGTCCGGCGTCACCGTCCCGCCTCCCGTTCTCGAACTCGGCGGCGCGACCGGCGGCGGCGCCGGTCCGGTGTGGGACAAGCACCCTTCGTCGGCGGATCGGAACCGCTCCCTCTCTGCGACGTGGGTCCAGTTCGAAGCGGAGCCCGGAGCCGGCTCGAACTCGCAGTCGGCGCACAGGTCCGGGTCTGGATTGACGAAGCGCGCGGCCTCGCCAATCTCGTCCGATGGCGAGTGGGCGAAACAATGCCACAAGAGCCGCGCCGTCCAGTCCCAAGTCGCGCGTCTCGTGCGTTCCCCTCCCCTCTCGCTCACTGACCTCACGGCCCACGACTGACGGTGCATGTCATTCGACCGCAGGCCCTCCTCCTGAGCTTGCTCATGGGCGTCTTGTCGTCCCTGACGACCGGGTACTGGGGCGCCTTCTCGGACCGTCGCGGGCGGAAACCGGTGCTGGTCCTCGCGCTCTGCGGCAGTCTTGCGATGGATGTCGTCTTCCTCCTGTGCGTTTCTGTCCTTGTGACGGCCCGCCAACGCACGTCGCCGGAGACTGACACCTCATCCTCTGCGCAGCACGGTGTACTACCACGAGACGCTCGGGTACGGGTTCCTCCTCGTCGGTCCGTTCCTCGACGGGCTCGTCGGCGGGTGGAGTACCGCGCAAGCCGCGTCCGCGGCCTATATCTCGGACGTGACCGCACCCGGCTCGCGCGCCAAGATCTTCAGCGCGATCGGCGGCCTCATGTACGGCGGCTTCGCGCTCGGCCCGGTCCTCGGTTCGCTGCTGGTGCAGCACTCGCGGCTGAAGGTCCTCGCGCCGTTCTATGCCGCCCTGGGGATGCACGCCGCGTACCTGCTGTTCCTCGCGGCGTTGTTGCCCGAGTCGCTCTCGCTGGAGCGGAGGCGGCTCGCGCGGGAGCGGCACGAGAGGGAGAGGAAGGAGCGCAGGCAGAGGAGGGAGGGGACGAAAGGGTGGGGACGCGTGAGGGCCGTCCTCGCACGCCCGCTGAGCTTCCTGCAGCCGCTCGAGCTGCTCCTGCCCCGTCGCGTCCACGCCGGACCTGGGGAAGCGAAGGCGCCCGAGGACCGGACCAACATCGAGTGGGGCGCGCACTTGAGCGAGTACTGGGATCCACGGGAGGTGTGGAAGTCGCCGGATCCGAACCGGTTCCTCGCGACGCCTGGCGGACAGGGCGCTGGCGCAGGGAGGGCCGACTGGACGTTGACCAAGATTGCGGCGGCCTGGGCTTGCTACATGACCCTCATGGTGCGTTCTCGCCCACCCGCTCGCTTCGGAGGGAGGTCCCCGTTTTCGGGGCCGGCGCTGACTGTCATCCTGGTCCCCACGTTCGCGAATGCAGGCGGTCATGTCGGTCAAGCTGCTTTACGCCAACTACACGTTCGGATGGCAGGCGGCCGAGGACGGGTACTACCTCAGCTTCCTCGGTATCCTCCGCGTCGTCATGCTCGTCGGCCTGATTCCGCTCGCGATCAAGCTCGTCCGGCGCGCGCCGGCGCCTGTCCCCATGCGTCCGCGGCCCCTGTCCAACACGGACGCTGGCAAGGTGGCGGGGCAAGAGTGGGACGCCGAAGCGCGGTGGCTGCGGGTCGTGCACGACTCGCACTTTGACCTGGCGCTCGCGCGGTGGTCCCTCTCGCTCGACCTGTGCGGTTTCCTCCTCTTCCTCCTCGCGCCGTACCTCTTGCCCGCCTCGCTCCGGGGCCAGTCGCAGCACGTCGCGCTCTTCCTGACGGCGGCCGTGCTCCAATCCATGGGCAGCGGCGCGAGCCCCGCGATCCAGTCCCTCGCGCTCGCGCACGCCTCGCCGCGCGATTCGGGCCGGCTGTTCGCGTCGTGGAGCGTCGTGCAGTCGATCTCGTCGCAGGTCCTCGGGCCGATCTTGTTCTCGACCGTGTTCATGCAGACGGTCGGTAGGTGGAGCGAGGCGATCTTTGCGCTCGCGAGTGCGCTCGCCGCGTTGGCGGTACTGGCGTTGAGTTTGGTCAGGTTGAGGAGGGTCGTCGCGCCGACGCCGACGCCGACGGCGGTGCCGGCTGCGGGGGTGGTGGCGGCGGACTTGGACACCGAGGCCGAGGCGGCGGCGACGGCCTCCCGCGCATCCATCTCGAAGAACAACGCTTCCCCATCGTTGGAGGCGGAGCCGCGCAGCTACGCCGCGGCGGCGGCAGCGGGTGCTCGTCGTTCCTCGGCTGCGGTCGGTCCCGACTCGACGGTCCTCGTCGACGCGGCGGACCCGGACGTCAAGGATCCGCTCCGACGCCCGTCTTGAGTCATGCCCGACTCCATGCTTCTTTCTCTCTCTGCCAGATCGTACATACGACGGCTGAAGATCCTGTCCTTGATCCCGATACACGCTTTTCTCTTGTTGCGATAATCTCGTGGCTGTTGCCTGTTCTTTCTCTCTCTCTCTCTCTCTCTCTCTCTCTCCTGTAGCCATTTCCAGCTGTTGCATTGTTACTGCCCCAGGTCCGTGCCCTAGCTGTCGTCGCGGGTCTACGCTCTCTCTCCCTTAATCCGTCACTTTTGCCGGATCGTCCGCATCTAATGAAATGGAAAGATCGGAGAGGCCTGGCTTATCTCTTTCGAGCCGGGCAGACGACGTCATGCCAGGCTGGTAGGAGGGGGGCGCCGCTCCAGCTCAGAATTCAGGCGGGGGGGTTCCCTGCCGATGGGCCAGGTGGCTATTGACCGGAGTGCATGAGTCGTAGCAGGTCGCGCAAGAGCACGGGGCGCGAAAGGCCGCGCAGAAAGCAGAGGAGAAGCTGAGCGATCGGCGGTGATGAAAAAAATTGCGCATCCAGCTCTCGTCGGCTCGGCTCCACATCGATGTCGATACGCTCGCCATTTTCCCAGGTTGCGTGCGCTGGGCTGGGCTGCGGCTGGGAGCTGTTGTAGAGCTCATACTCGCTGGTCTCTGCACCTGTAACTGCACCTAGCCGCTCTCTGCGCCTCTGAAGTGCGCCTGTGACCGCCGACGTCTGCTGCCCGACGCTTATCGCCTGCGCTGCGCTGCGGCTTGCCATCATTTGAATCAACCGGCACCAAGTCCGAATCCCAGAATCTGCCGCGCCTAGCTCCTCACTCTTCAGCACACGTACGAGCGTCGCGAGCTGAGCGCTTGCCGCTCTTGACACACACGCACAGCAGCATGGACCAGACCACGCTCGCTACGCCGCAGTCAGTCCGCCGCTCCCTCTCTCACGCCCGCCCCGGCAACCTGCGCCTCCCCGCATAACCGCCCGCCTCCCTCCCCCTCCCCTCGTGTCGCTCGTCCTCTGGAGCTACGCATGGCCCGCAATGCAGACCGCATACTGATGTCGAGTCGCTCTCGCGCGCAGACCCTCGCGCCCGCAGTCGCCGGGCGCGGCCACTCCCAGCATCCACAACCTCCGCCGCCTCGGTCGCACGAACCAGCCGCTGCGGAAAATCCTCGTCGCAAACCGCGGAGTGAGCACCAATTCTTTGCTTCTGAGACTGAGCACTTAGCCCGGTCTGGGCTCGACGATGCGAGGACGACAGGAAGGACTGACCACGCCTCCTCCCCCTCAGGAAATCGCCATCCGCGTGATCCGAACCGCCCATGAGCTCGGCATGACGACCGTCGCGATCTACTCGCACGAGGACCGCTTCTCTGCGCACCGCAACAAGGCCGACGAGGCGTACATGGTCGGAAAGGGCAAGACGCCCGTCGCGGCGTACCTCGCCCAGGACGACATCATCAAGGTCCGTCCCTCGTTTCATCATCTGAGCCGACGCGAATAGTAAACTGATGGTTCATGTCGCTTCTTGCAGGTCGCCCTCGAGGTAAGCGGTGATTTCCGGCGCGGTGGCTCTTCGGTATACCGCGCCCAGGTCGTGCACGTGACGAGACTGACCCCGCATGGCGCCTCGCCGCAACAGCACGGTGTGACTATGATCCACCCGGGATACGGTTTCGTGAGTCTCCCTCGTTCACGCTGCTGCGAAAGACGTCCTGACTCCGCCCCCTTCCCTGCGTCAGCTTTCGGAAAACGCCGAGTTCGCTCGCAAGGTCGAAGAGGCCGGCATCATCTTTGTCGGACCGCAACCGTCCGTCATTGATGGCCTCGGCAACAAGATTGCCGCGCGCACGCTTGCGCTCAAGATCAACGTGCCCGTCGTCCCGGGCACGCCGGGCGCCATCTCGTCCTACGAGGAGGGCGACGCCTTCGTCAAGGAGCACGGCTTCCCGGTCATTATCAAGGCCGCCATGGGCGGTGGAGGTCGCGGTATGCGGGTTGTGCGCGACGCCGCTTCGTTCGAGTCGGCGTTCAAGACGGCCGTCTCGGAGGCGCAGGCCGCCTTCGGCGACGGCACCGTCTTTGTCGAGCGCTACCTCGACAAGCCGCGTCACATCGAAGTGCAGATGCTCGGAGACTCGCACGGTAACGTCATCCACCTCTTTGAGCGCGACTGCTCCGTCCAGCGCCGCCACCAGAAGGTCGTCGAACTCGGCCCGTCGGCCAACCTCAGCGACGAGACGCGCGAACAGCTCCTCGCCGGTGCGGTCAAGATCGCGCGCGAGGTCGGGTACCGGAACGCCGGCACGTGCGAGTTCCTCGTCGACTCGCGCGGGGTCTACTTTATCGAGATCAACCCGCGTATCCAGGTCGAGCACACCGTGACGGAGGAGATTACGGGCATCGACATCATCGCGGCGCAGATTCAGGTGAGGTTTGCAGATGCTTGGTTGGGACTCAAGGAACGGTCTTGCTGATGCTCTGTCCTGGGGTGCTCAGATCGCCGCTGGCGCGAGCCTGTCGGAGCTCGGCCTGACGCAGGACACGATCACGAAGCGCGGGTACGCGATCCAATGCCGGATCACGACCGAGGACCCGGCGATGGGCTTCCAGCCCGACACGGGCAAGATCGAGGTTTACCGCTCCGCCGGCGGCAACGGTGTCCGCCTCGACGCGAGTTCGGGTTTCGCCGGCGCCCAGATCACGCCGCACTATGACTCGCTGCTCGTCAAGTGCACGGTCCGCGGCGCGACGTTCGAGATCGCCCGCCGCAAGATGCTCCGCGCGCTCGTCGAGTTCCGTATCCGCGGTGCGTGCCTGACTCCTCCTTCGCGGTGTGCTTTCCGGAGGCTGACGGAGAAGCCGGCTTGCAGGCGTCAAGACCAACATCCCGTTCTTGTTCCGCGTCCTGTCGCACCCGGCCTTTGTCGAAGGCAAGACCTGGACAACCTTTATCGACGACACGCCCGAGCTCTTCCAGCTCGTCACGTCGCAGAACCGCGCCCAGAAGCTCCTCGCGTACCTCGGCGACCTCGCCGTGAACGGCTCGTCGATCAAGGGCCAGCAGGGCGAGCCGGGCCTGCACGAGGAGATCCCGATCCCGACCGTGTTTGAGACCAAGGACGACGCGAAGCCGGTCGACACGAGCGCGCCGTGCCAGACGGGGTGGCGCAACATCATCAAGGAGAAGGGACCGGAGGGCTTTGCCAAGGCGGTCCGCGAGTACCCGGGCGTCCTCATCATGGACACGACCTGGGTGAGTGCCGGAGTCGGTCCGATGGCTTTGGCCGGAATACTGACCGTGCTCAATCATTCGCATGTGACAGCGTGACGCGCACCAGTCGCTCCTCGCGACGCGCCTGCGCACGATCGACATGGCCAACATCGCCAAGGAGACGTCGCACGCGCTGCAGAACGCGTACGCGCTCGAGTGCTGGGGCGGCGCGACGTTCGACGTCGCGATGCGCTTCCTGTACGAGGACCCGTGGGAGCGCCTGCGCACCCTCCGCAAGCTGGTGCCGAACATTCCGTTCCAGGCCCTCGTTCGCGGCGCGAACGCCGTCGGCTACACGAGCTACCCGGACAACGTCATCTACGAGTTCTCGCAGCGCGCGGTCGAGAACGGACTCGACATCTTCCGTGTCTTTGACTCGCTCAACTACATCGACAACATGCGCCTCGGCATCGACGCCGCCAAGAAGGCCGGCGGTGTCGTCGAGGCGGCCATCTGCTACACGGGCGACGTCGCGAACCCGAAGGGACACGGCAAGTACACCCTCGAGTACTACCTGAACTTTGCTCAGGAGCTCGTCGACTGCGGTATCCACGTCCTCGCTATCAAGGACATGGCCGGTCTCCTAAAGCCCGAGTCGGCGACGATGCTCGTCGGCGCGCTCCGCAAGAAATTCCCGGACATGCCGATCCACGTCCACTCCCACGACACGGCTGGTATCTCGGTCTCGTCGATGCTCGCGTGTGCTGCGGCCGGCGCCGACGTTGTCGACGTTGCGATCGACAGCATGTCGGGCATGACCTCGCAACCGTCGATGGGCGCCGTCTGCTCGGCGCTCGAGCAGAGCAAGCTCGGCACCGGAATTTCGTACGCCAACATCCAGGCCCTGAACCTGTACTGGTCGAACGTCCGCCAGCTGTACCAGCCGTTCGAGGCGAACGTCCGCAGTTCCGACTCGGGCGTGTTCGAGCACGAGATGCCCGGAGGGCAGTACACGAACCTCATGTTCCAGTCGCAGCAGCTCGGCCTCTCGGGCCAGTGGAAGGCCGTCGTCAAGGCGTACATCGAGGCGAACGACCTCTGCGGCGACATTGTCAAGGTCACCCCGTCGTCCAAGGTCGTCGGCGACTTTGCGCAGTTCCTCGTCGCGAACAAGCTCACGAAGCAGGAGGTCCTCGAACAGGCCGACAAGCTCGACTTCCCTTCGAGTGTCGTCGAGTTCTTCCAGGGTCACCTCGGCCAGCCGGTCGGTGGGTTCCCGGAGCCGCTGCGGACCAAGATCATCCGCAACAAGCCGAGGATCGACGAGCGTCCGGGCAAGAACATGGCGCCGTATCCGTTCGCCGAGGTCCGCCAGCGTGAGTCTCTGAAGCACGATTCGGTCGGTTCTCGCCTCGGGAGCGCGAGCGCTGACGCCCTCGATGTTCGACAGAGCTGATCGAGAAGTACGGCTCGTCAATCACCTCTTGCGACGTCTTGTCCTATTCGCTGTACCCGAAGGTCTTTGAAGAGTTCAAGGAGTTCACGCTCAAGTACGGCGACTTGTCCGGCCTGCCGACGCGCTACTTCCTGGCGAAGCCGCCCGTCGGCGAGGAGATCTCGGTCGAGATCGACCAGGGCAAGACGCTCCTGATCAAGATGATTGCTGTCTCGCCCGTCAACGCCGTCACCGGCATGCGCGAGGTCCTCATGGAGCTGAACGGCGAGGTATGCCGCACTTCTTGCAGCGGTCGAATGCGCTGAGCAGGAGACGCTGACTACGACTCTCCCTCGCAACCAGGCCCGTCTGATGCAGATCGAGGACAAGAACGCCGCGATCGACACTGTCCGACGGGAGCGCGCGAGCAAGGACCCGGGCTCGGTCGGCTCGCCGATGACGGCCGTTGTCGTCAACGTCCTCGTGCAGGAGGGCCACGAGGTCAAGGCCGGAGACCCGTCAGTTCCGCTCCCGCCCCTGACTCTCCCTGAGCTTGTCGCTGACCCCATCGTCTACTACACCTACACAGGCTCGCGACCCTCTCGGCGATGAAGCTCGAGTCGAACGTGTCGGCGCCTGTTTCGGGCAAGGTCAAGCGCATCGTTGTCGGCACCGGCGACTCGATCAACCAGGGCGACCTCATCCTCGAGATCACCCACGCTTGAGCGGCTCGGAGATGTTCTTCTGCTTGCTTGCGAGGAGGAGGGAGGGAGGAAAGGCCGAGACGGACCGGCCGGTGCGGTGTATAGAAACTTTGACTGTGTAATCCTCAGAAGTGCTGCTTTTCCCAGTGCCTGCTGTGCAGTCCTGCTTCCCCGTCGCCTGTCAAGCTTACGAGCGATAATATCTCGCTCGTTCGCTCCCTGCGGGGAAATCTGCATCCCCGCGACTGATGAGACATTTTATCGGTTTTCCTCTCGCCGTTCGTTACGCCCCCAAGCAGCTCGCGTCGCATGGATACCTTGCCGAACGAACTGTTCATTAAGTGCCTCGAGCAGACGGAATTCGCGACCTGCTGCCTCGTGAGCCGGCGCTGGGCCAGCGTCGTGCAACCTCTGCTTTACGAACGAGTCGAGATATCATTCGCGAAGGATCGATCCAAGGCGCAGGCGCGACTCAGAGCCCTCGAGCTAACGCTCGCTGCGAGGCGAGATCTTGCGGAGCGGACCACGGCACTTAGCGTCGACCAGGGGGACCCCGGTGGACGACCCGAGATCAACGAATGGACGCTCGGAAACATCTTGTTGCGCTTGCCGAGTCTCAAGGAGCTCTCGGTCAACGTCCGCATGAGATTCGATGTTGTGTGGCTCGCTTTCCCGCCTCGTCAGTCTCTGCTTCTCGGCCGTCTTCTGACGTTTACTTACCACCCGATGCTGATTCTAGACCTCCGCGACGTCTCGGTCCGTCTGGCCGACATCGGTACCGGTCTCCCTCCAGACGAACTCCCGTGCTGCGCGGAGCTCGAGTCGCTCACTTTCTTCGGATGCGACTTCCCCTCACCTCAAGAGGTCGAACCGTTCTTGTCGCCGGATTATCTTCCGCGCCTGAAGAGCTTCACGTGCGCCTTCAATCGCGCCGCGCTCGTCTCCTCCGAGCTTCCGACGTCCGTCCTCGTCGCGTGCGACTGCAACTGGCGCGGGCGCAGCGACGAGGTCGCAGAGTCGACACTCTACCTCATGCGCCTCGAGACGCTCATGGACGAGATGCGGGACGAGCCAACGCTGGCACTGGCCGTCAGAGCCACGCAAATTCGGCATCTTTGCCTGATCGACGTCGAGGTTATAGCCGACGCAATCGGGATCATCTTATCTGCCCTGAGGGACGAACCAGAACTCTGGTCGGTCCGTACCCTCCGAATGGACCTCTCGAAGGTCCATTTCGCTCCGGCGGACGCGCGTGAGCTGCGGGAGAACCGCAACATCGAGCTGATCGACCTCGACGGGTGGCAGCCGAACAAATGGCACGGTACTGGCGGTCCGCCTCGCTGGTTTGGACATTCTTGAACGTAGCGCGGACATCTAGTGGAAATAATCAGTAATTTCAGAGCGAGAGTCTACCACGAAATTTGAGACGTTGCGGCGGAGAATCCGCGGGCACGCCACCGAGGAGAATCGAGTACAGATCGACCTCGGCAGTCCCGCGTTTCGAGCGCTCCTGAGTGATTCGACAGCCGGACACGTTGAGATCGGCGGTTATGCCTCCGGCATCTGAGCGTCTGCTACAGCTCTGGGGCATTCGGGGATATCCAGCGACCAATCGCCTCTCCGACCTGCTTGCCACTTCAATCAGTCTTACGGACGATAGAGATAGCGAAAGAGAAGCTTCACCTTGATCTTAGTCTCTACTTGTATTCGCCGGGCGTTCCTTCCCTCCGAGTTCGCCAACAAGTCGGCATCCCACTCGACACTGCCTGGCGGGAAGACGGCCGCGATCGTCGAGCCACCATAGGCGAAGTAGCCCATCTCGTCTCCGCGCTCTAGTTTCTGTCCTTGACGGACTGTCTGCTGGATTGAAGCAACGAGCAGGGCGCCGACTTGGACGTAGGCGACTTTTGCAGGTTGACCGGTGGCGGGGTTGGTGCAGTATAGGACAGAGACTGCGGAGAGGCGCATGATCGCCATCAGACCTCGCTCGTATGTCCTCTGAAAGTATTGCGAATGTTCTGACCGTCCCTCTTGTTTGCGGTGAAGACGTCGAAGCGCCGATCCCGCACAATCAGCGAGTTGACGGTCTATCCTCGGCCCGCGTTCGTCAGGATCAGGCAGTCTACCGAAGCACTCGCAAGCACTCACATAATACTCTCCCGGTATTGCAGTCGTCGAGCCCATTGTTCCGGAGACGGGCGCGTGAAACCGATGATAGTCTGCTGGGGCGAGGCGAAAGACGGCGACTGGCCCGTCCTGCAGTTCATTCGCGAGCTTCTGATCTCGAAGCAAGCTCGAGAGACTGAAACGGCGCCCCTGCAGTACACGAGAGACGAGGTCAGTTGTATTCCTTGCCCTGCATATCACTGTCGAAAAAGAAAAGGGGGACACAATCGCCAGGCGTTATCGGAGTCGAGGCAAGGCTCACCTTGATCCACAGTTGATGCGCGCTTGAAACGGATCGGAACACCGTCAAGCGGCAGTCGGCGGCGCTGGAGATGACGAAAGGGTCGCCGGGGCGAGCGACCGGCCGGGCATCAGGCCGGAGTTTCCTGGGGGTGGAAAGACGGGGCAGATCCAGGTTCAGTGCCATTAGCCAGTGAGACGTAGAATCTGACATCGAGAAACCTACCGATAGAAGAACGAGTTGAGTGTCGGGTACTTGAGCAGATCCGGCTGCGCCAGCTCGCTGCAGTCGACTGCGCCCAGTCAGTCTCCCCGTGACTTGCGATCACACCTTGCACGGGACAACTCACTTCGGTATGTACGGATAAAGTGCAGGATCTCACGCAGTGCATGCGCCGGATTGTCGAACCTTCTGCCTAGCGTCGGGCGGGCATCAGCTTCCGATATTGCGGCCTGGAGAGCAGAAGCTTCACCTTCTCTTTCTGACCATCTGCGCAGTGCCTAGCCCGGCTCAGGACATCAGGGTCAGCAGTCCGGAGTGGGCGGGCCACGCGATCAAGCGAAAGAAGAGAACAAAGCCCGCTTCACCTTCTCAACCCGTCGCGACCGCACAAAGCGACCTCGGTTGACGACATGGTACAACAGCCGGACTCCGACCCGAGTCGCGAGCGGCATGCGCTGCCCAAAGAAGCGCAAACTCGTTGAACCTTCTGCGAGCGCCCAGGTAAGGATGGTGGACGCACCTCGAGGAAGACGACCTCGATCCCGTCGGCTTTGCGCTGCCGCTTCGCAACGAGAACCCCGCTATGGAGGCGGGTCGTACCCTGTCACTCCAACAGTCAGTGACAAGTCGCCAATGCGTCGACAGTGATGCTTGAGAAAGAGAGGCAGAAAGACTTACGCGAACGAGGGCGGGATGCTCGCTCAGGAGGACCAATTGTTGTCGCCCTCCCGCCGCCGGCGGGCCATCCGATCTCGTCTCCGTCCCCTCTCTCTCGTCTGAGCCCGCTGAACCTGCCTTGTCCGGCTCCGATACGTCCTCCCACTCCGGCGCCGTCGCCGGCTCGGAGTCCGGGTCCTCGCTGGCCGGCGTAAAGTCACTGCTGGACCACTCCCGCACCCCGGCTCTCGACTTGCCGTGCCTCGTCAGCTGGTACACTGGTCGGTGGCCCTGCGACGACGAACGGAGCCATGCGATGGCCTGGGCGGGCGGTGGCGGTAAAGCCGGCAGAGCCATGGCGTCGATAGAGTAGCGGAACAAGCGCGCAAGCGAGCGGACAAGAGGCACGCAGGCAAGCAAAGTCAAGGTAGCATGAGCGAAGAGTCGATAGAGTTCCGTCCAGGGAGGCTGAGCAGAGATGACGACGGACAAGCCGCGGACAATCCAGAAGCGGGCGGGAACGAAGAAAAAGCCAACGACCCTCGCGCGCTGCGCTTGAGAGAACCGCAGTGACCGACGAGCGCTCTGCACGAGAGAAATTGGTGAGCCCTCTGAGGGTAGGGGGTGCAAATGCGAAATTAAAAAAAGAGGATCTCCTCAGAAGCAGAGACCCGCCCGGCTACTGCCCGCCCCCTCCGCCGCCAAAGAACTCCTTCAACCCTCTCTGTTTCTCGTCGTGCGCTGAACTGCCGACCCCGCCCCGGGTCCGTTTGAGCCCGTTCAGGTGATCCGCCTGCGCGAACGTGACGACGCGATGCCGCAGTCTCGGAGTCGGGTGCGCGAGGTCGTCGGCTGGGGGCCATGCAGGCGGGAGAGAGGGGTGTCGTTCGGGGACGGCGGGTACGGTGGGCAAGAGGGCATGTATGGAGGGGGACATGCCGATCGAGGCGGCTTCTTCAGCGGTGATCGTCGTCGCCGATCGACTGGGACCGGTCGCTTCTGACGGTGCGGGCGGCGAAGCGAACTGCTGCCCGTCCGCCGGCTGTTCCGTTCCGTTCGCGCCCTTCTCCTCGCTCGACAACGCATGCTCTATGCTCGGGTCGTCCAGCTCGACCTCGATCCGCGTCCACGCCGTGTTCTGGTACCCTCCGCTCTTGACGTACCGGACGTGCGGGTCGCCGGCGCGTTTCAAGGCAAAGAGCATCTCGGAGAGCCAGATTCCGTGCGCAAAGAGCATGATGTGGTGTTGGTCCGGACGAGAGGCGCCGGGAGGGACGCGCGCGGTGGCGAGGACGTGCGGGACGACAAAGTGGCGCAGGACGAGGTCGGCGCGGCGGGCAACGTCGTTCAGCGACTCGGCGTGTGGTGCGATTCTGTGTCATGTAGGATGCCGTCAGCTCCGGGGGCAAACTGACGGGTCCGGGTTCTTCCTTGGGGGACTCACTGGAACGCGCGATGGTCCTCCCACGGCATGTGGGAGCTCGAGTACCTGCCCGCATCCCACGGTGCGCCTTCTGCCTCTCCGAAGAACTGCTCGCGGAGGAGCGGTGACGTCGTGAACGGGACCTCGGCGCCTTCAGAACGGGCGCGGTTCGCCTCCCAGACCCTGCGCGCGGTGGTGTTGGCGCGGCTGAGGTCGCTCGCGTAGATGGCGGTGATGGGGACGTCTGCGAAGGCCTGTCCGAGGCGTACGGCCTGCGTATTGCCGTGGTTCGAGAGCGGGGCGTCGCGGTGTCCGGCCCACAGCGTACTGAGATTGTCCTTGCTCTCGCCGTGTCGGACGAGGGTGACGACCACAGGGGCCATCGCTGCGCTCCTCCTGGGTGCTTGTGAGAGCGCTGCAGCTGTATGGAGGCGTTGAATGGCGTGATATGGCATGCCGATCGGCGAGCAGAGAGATTACAATCGAGCACAATGTCAACATTACTCAAAAGTCAATATCGACCGCGCTCCCTCGCCCCGTACGCACGAATCTATGCTGCGAAAGCAGTAGTTGACTACGAACGGGAAATTCACTGTGAAGTCCCGTAAAAATTCTTGCGCATGTCAACCACCCGCCCCGCTCCCCCACACTCCCGCTCGGCTAGCTTGCAGCCCCTTCTGCACCATAGAGAGAGAAAGCGAGTCAGCTGCCGTTCCTCTGCTGCGGACCTCGACCTGACTTGCCTCAACTCGCGCGCGTGTGCCCGGATGCGGGTCGTCACTGTCCTTCTCCATGAAGTCTGTTCATGTGCAGCATAGCGAGTCAGTCCTTTTTCGCGCATGAGAGTGGGTGTCTTGGACTTGCCTGACAACCTCATCCTGGCCTCGCACCCGCGCTCTTCTTGGCCGTCACGCTCAAAGGTCCTTTGCAACTGTGGAGTGGTATCCGATCAGCCCTAGTTCTGTATCTCTCAGAGGAGCATGCACGTACTTGACTCGCCGGGCTCGGGTGGGAGGGCGGAGTAGCGAGGGAGGGCACGACGGAGAGGGATGAGGATGAAGGAAAGAGTGGCCTCTCCTCCTGACGCCGCTTTTATACTCGCACTTGGGCGGTCTGTGCGCGGCATTCCGGGCTCTCATCGGAAACTCGGCCGAGCACTAGCGCGCGGCTCGGGTCGGATCACTTCTCCGGCTCGCTGGCGAGGTGGTCTGAGCGCTCAACGGATTGGATAAGGCGAAATGTGTCTCTTCCGTGACTGGTACATGCTCTGTGTGGTTTGGCCCCAGCTTACATGCAGACAACAGATCTAAAGCGTCTCGTCTGTCTTTGTCCCGTCCTTCTAGCGTTGCTGGTTGTTGAGGAAGCACCATGTCGCCCAGTGAAGCCTCTCCGCCCCTCTCCGCGGAGTTCCCGGTGGGAGGTTCGGCCTGGTTGCTGCTCGACGCTGTCCAGCTGGGTACAGGCTGGACGGGCTCTAGCATCAGCTGCTGGCAGTACGTTCGAGGCCCCCGCTGGCCTTACACTCTACCCGTTGCCTCCCTTGCACGTGATTGTGGGCACCACACCCTGCTTCAACCCGCACGGGCGCTCCTCCCTCCGCTCCTCCTACCTTCCGCTCCCCCTACGGCTTCTTGTTCATCGCTTGAATCGCTTCGGACTCGTGGCGACGACCTTTGCCAAGCTATTCCGCTGCGCGCTCCGCGGACCTCCCGCTATGCCGCCGCATTGACAGGCTATGCCTCCCAGCCAGCTGGCTCGTGCTTCTCCGGAGCTTCGACTTCATTGCTTGCTGAATGCTACGGATGGTCATTCGCCTCCGCCCGGCATGAGTCGCCGCTTCTGGTCCAGCGTCGCTCGCAAACCTCTGCCGCCAGATCTCGAACTCGCCGACCAGGACCAGTCCCTCCTCTCGCCAGCGAGGAATACAGGCAATACGGGCGCGACGGTGCGTGACGCAAGCTACGGCCCACCCGCAGACGAGGCGGTACATTTCGCTCCAAAGCCGCTGCTTCCGCCGCGAAAGCCTCCCAGCTGGATCCGCCGCCACGCCTGCATCCTCATCGGCGTTCTCCTCGGTGCCTTGGCGGCCGCCACGCTCATGGCCCTTAGAATCGAGGTCCCCGACTCGGCCGAACGGGTCCTCCACGCCGTCTCGTGTCCGGCGTGCCTCGCCCTCCTCGTCCCGCTGCAGGCGCTCGCACGAGCCGGTCCCAGCTCTTTCACCGAGCTCGTCGTGGGGTTCTGCATCGAGTACAAGGTGAGCACCCGAGCGCGGGTCTGTCTCGAACGTTCTCTGACACGGCACGGCGGGGCGCAGATCCAGGACGAGGTCGTCTGCGAAGGAGCGGTGCGGTCTCAAGCGCCCATCCTGGCCGAAGTCCTGAGCCGGATCTCGACAGGCTCAGATGCCGCACGACGAATCTGCAGCACGCTCGTGGAAGCCTGCGCTGCTCCGCCCATCAGAGCTATCACGCTCAATTTCACCGAGCCGCCGATCGCGACGAACGCTGCCAATGTGGCCATTAACGGGTCGCAGCGGGTGGAGAAGAGGTGGAACAGGACGGGTCGGGAACCGTTCCTGGTCGTGCACATCAGCGATGTCCACATCGACCGCCAGTACCAGGCGAGATCCTCTCGTCCCGAGACTCGCCGAGGCCATACTGACTCACTGCTGCCTCGCGCACAGGTCAACTCCTCGACGGAATGCGACAAGCCCATGTGCTGTCGCCACTATGGACCGGAGTCTGTCGGTCCACAAGTGGGATACAAGGCTGGTCCGGTGAGCTGGTAAAAGTGACGAGTAAGCTGGGTGTCGGAGACTGAACCTCCGGACAATGCAGTATGGTGCCCGCACGGCAAGTCTTCCGAACACTCCTTCCGTATGATATGTAAAAACGCGACTGATATCCAGATTCAGTGCGACGCCACCGGAGGCTCTCGTCGAAAGCATGTTCGATGCGATCAACCAGTCCGCCTGTTCGCCTCCTTCCCAACCTCACCTGACGAACCTAACACAGTCTTGCTTGCCCCCAGATTCGCGCCCAACGCGTCCTTTACGCTCTTCACGGGGGATGTCGTCGACCATGCCGTCTGGGATGCGGGAGAGCAGAAGATTGGCGCGGACCTCCGGACGTGGTACGGTCGGATGCCGCCCATCTCATACGAGACCTTCGGGAATCAGTACGTTTACGATCTCTGAACGTGCGTTCTATTCGTGCGTCTGAGCTGACAAGGTTTCGTGCGCCCGGGCAGCGACGCGGCTCCCGTCAATTCGTTCCCGACCTGGAGTTCGAGCGGGCTCGACATCACCAACTTTGTCTACGACATTGCCGCCGCGAGGTGGAACTCGTCTATCGGCCCGGAAGCGGCGGCGCTGGTCCCGCAGCTCAGCGGGTGCTATGCGCGCGTCCATCCCGGCACGGATCTGCGGATCATCTCGGTCAACTCGAACTATTGGTACAAGCAGAACTGTGAGCTTAGACCGTCTTCTGTGCTCAACGCAAATGCGATTACTGACCAGCTGAAGGTCCAGTCTGGCTGTACGCGACGGACGAACCTGCGTGGGATCCGAACGGGATCTTGACTTGGCTCACGAGCGAGCTGGACCAGGCAGAACAAGCCGGACAGCGGGCCTGGATCGGCGAGTGTCCTTTCCTGCTATAGCCCACTTCTATCTTCGGACCTCCTGACCGGCTCCGGAACCGCAGTCGGCCACATTCCGCCCGGGACGTCCTCTATCTTTATGGACCAATCGAACTATCTGGCCCAGGTCTTCAATCGCTACCGCCACACGATCGCCGCCCATTTCTACGGCCACACCCACAGCGACTCTTTCGCCGTCGGCTACTCGGACTACTTAGCCCGGACGGCCGAGACGGCGACGGGGATCGCGTTCATCGGCGGGTCGTTGACGCCGATGAGCGGGAACCCGGTCTTTCGGGTGTTCGAGGTCGATCCGGACACGTACGAGGTCATGGATTTCACGCCGTATACTTGTGTGCTCGTGACGGTGTCTCCTCCGCTTCCGCGTATCGCTGACCGTTTCGGTGCCGTGCCCGCTCGTGCAGTTGACCTCGACGCCGTCGGGTTCGGGCACCCTCCGGACTGGCAGCCGTACTATTCAGCACGGGAGAGCTACGGACTCGGTATGGACCCCTCTTGGCCGGCTGGCGCCTCCCTCAACTCCACGTTCTGGCACCGAGTCACGGAAAACTTTGAGAAGAACGAGTCCGTGCCCTTTCTCCTCTCTCTCGCTTTGGCTCGCTGCGCCTGACGAGTGCTGCTCCGCAGCACGATGTATCAGCTCTTCAACGAACGTATGTCGCGAGGGGGCAACGCCTGGCCGTCCGACGGGGACTGCAAGACCCGCGTGCTGTGCCAGCTGCGCACCCTCTCCTCGCAATACAACTGCGTGAGCCGCGTTTCAATCTCCTCCCCTGATTCCGATTTCTCCTTGCTCAGACTTCTTGCATTCTTCAGGACGTGAACGCGACCTTGTCGAACTGGACGCGTGTCGTCGCGGTGGACGAAGCCTGCGAAGGACCCGGACTCGGCTCGATGCTGCGGGCCCTCGGACCGGGCGGGATCTCGCAGCTCGGGTCGAGTCTCGGCAGTCGCAACTCGAGCGAGCAGTCTGTGAGCAATCTCTCGGGTCCTTGTGGCGTTGGAGTTTTGCTGATTGGGACTGCTTTTCGGGCAGTCACAGCGCATGAGACTGCTGCACAAGCGAGCGGAACGAGCCCTCTCAGGAGAAGCTGAGCCAGAGACCGCTGGCAGTCGAAGACTCAAACGAGACCGTCATGCAACGTAGAACCGTTCCCGCTCGAGAAAAAGCCCGTGCCCGAGGCAGCCCGGACCCTTCAATCCGCAACCCCCAAACACACCTCCACCCTACTTCACTGAGCTGCCTTGCTCTTGCCATCGAGCCCGAGTTCCTGTCCGATGAGCCTCCTCGCGATCGGGTGCAGGAACGGCACGCCGTACTTCTCGAACGTCTTCCGCGCGAGGTCCGCGTCGACTTGGTGGATCGCGCGGTAGGTCGGGCTGCGGTTGTTGCGCATCCGGCCGAGCAAGGAGTCAGGGCTGGCTGCGCGATTTCCGGAAAGCAGAAGAGGCAGGGAAGCCTTGGAGTGCGAGAAAGGGAGAGCAAGCGCACCGGCAATACTTCATCCGGCCCTGGTCCCGGACCCAAACGGCCGCCTCCGGAGCGTACAGCCCCGCCTTGAGACTGAACAAGAACCAACGGAGCTGCAACCCCACCCCCGAAAGCCGAGTCTTATCAGTCTTCGGCAGCTCAAAGTCATCCCTTCGCTCGCGAGCGCGCGCACCTTGATCTCCGGGTTGGCCTTCTCATTGAACCCATACACGCCCTCCACCGCCTCGACGACCTCCTTCTCATACACCTTCTGCGCGCCGAGCGTCTCGAGGAAGAGGACGACCTGGTTCGCGCTGAAGTCGCTCAGGTCCTCGGCGGCGAACTTTTTCGCGAGGTCTGCGCGAGAGAGGGAGCGCGAGGCGTCCCAGGAGGCGGCGAGGGCGTAGGCGCGGTCGGCGAGGGTCGTGTCGTACTCCATCTGCGCGGGCAGGTGGCGTCGAGTAAGCTCTCCCAGTCGAGTGCGAAATACCGCAATGCGATTCACCTTGACGGGCAGCTCGAGTCCCTCCCCGTTCAGCCAAGCCTGTGCCGCAAGCAGAGAGCATCTAAGATCAATATCTCGAATGTCTCGCGCAAGGACCGCAGCCAGACTCACGTCCCAGTCGACCTGCTCCCGCAAGATGTGCTCCTTCTCCGGGAACTGACTCCAGTACGACCTGTCCCCCACTCCCATCAGTCTCCTTCACAATGCGGCGACCCGAAGGACCTAGCACAATGCGGCGACCCGAAGCGACGCACCAGAAATGGCGCTCCCAGTCCTGCGTCGTGAGGGACTTGCCGACGAACGCGCGGATGAACTCCTTCTGGTAAGCATTGAAGGACTCGAGCCCGACGAGTTTCTCGAGGTAGTACAGGAAGTTGGCGCCCTTGTCGTCTGTGGTCAGAGATCGGTCGTCGTGGTCAAGGAGGAAGGACAAGAACGAGATCGATCAGCCGGAAGCAGGACCCGAGAGAAGAGATGGACGCACAGGCGACGCTCGAGTAGAACTCGTCCGGGTCTTCGCCAAACTCGTACGGAATCTCTGCGCGTCCGCTCAAGTCAATACTCAACGTTGAGCTCCAACCCTCCGCGCCACCGTTACCGTCCTCAGGACGCCAAAACTCACGCAACCGCTGCGCCTTCCTCATCCCGTCCTTGTCGAACCGCTTCAGGTCGTCGGTCATAGCCTTATAGCCCTGGATGTATTCAAAGTCCCGCGTCGCCGGGCCGTGCAGCTTGAGAGCGACGAGCCGCTCCGTGTAGGTCGTCCAGCCCTCGTTGAGCCAGAAGCTGTCCCAGCCTTCGCACGAAACGTCGTTGCCCTGCACAGAAGCAACGCGTCGATCGTCAATACCTCCCTTCAGGATAGGGAGATCAGTATCAGCGACCGGGCCTGGGACTCACGTGCCAGGAATGCGACGCCTCGTGCGCGAGGACGTCGACCTGACTCCGGTCGCCGACGATGAGCGCCGGGGTGAAGAAGGTGAGGTTGCAATTCTCTTGCCCTCCGAACGGAAAACTAGCAGGCAGTACAAGCGCATCGTACCGGCCCCAGCGGTAAGGTCCACAGAGCTCCTCAGCCGTGCGGACCATCCGCTCGGCGTCCTCGCGGAACTCGTACTCGCACCGCTCGATCATCCCGGGCTCGGCCCAGATGCCCGTCCGTTCTCCGAGCGACCGGAACGCGAGTTCGCCGCCGGCGATGGCGATCAGGTAGGAGGGGATCGCGATCGGCTGGTCGTACTCGTACTGGTGTTCGCGGCCGTCGATCTCGGGGACGCCGTCCTCGAGCGGGGGCGAGGTCCTGCGCGCCGAGAGGAGCACGGGCAGGGTCGACCGGACACGGGCCGAGTAGGTGGCTTTGACGGCGGGGGTGTCAAAGAGGGGGATCATGGAGCGGGCGTGGATGGCCTGGCACTGGGAGTAGACGAACGGGTACCGCTTCGAGTCGGTCTGTTCGGCGTTCAGCCAGCCGAGGGCGGTACATTCGTCGGTCGTGGCGTACTCGACGACGAGGCGGAGGGCGTCGCCGCGGGCGAGCGGACGCGGGAGCGAGATGGTGAGCGGAGACCCGAGGACGGGGTGCCGCTTGGCGGGCAGGGAGAACTCGAGGTCTTTGGTCGAGTCGCCCTGAGCATCACTGGGGGCAGGGCGGAGGTAGCAGCGCTGGATGGTGAGGTAGGACGAGTCGAGGATGACCTGGCGGACGTTGTCGGTCTTGGCGACGAGGTGGTGAGTGACTGCGCCGCGGAGGATGCGCTGCTGCCAGTCGACGGTCCAGTCGAGCTCGAGGTGGGTGGTGCTGATATCGCGGTAATTCGACTGGGTCGCTTGCTGTCGAGATCGCGGGAGGGAGTGAGTTGGGATGTGGTGCCGCACGGGCTGTGGGTCTGCGGAAAAACGGCTCACGTCGACGGGGGACGGAAGGGCGGCCATTCTCGTGGATATGGCAGCAGTGTGCGCTGCCCAGGTGCGCAGGAAGGAGCACGACGGACGCTCAGAGAAGAGCGTGTTCGACATCCCATCGGGCGAACCGAGCGACGGTCCAGGAGACGGCTTTCCCTCCCGCTCACGATTTCATTCTGCTGACAGAGCTGCGGGTCTAGGATTCATGCAAGTCTCGCTCGAGCTCTACCCTGTCTGAACCCTGCATTGTGAGCGAGCTGCCGTGAGAGAGTGCCCGACGCGGAAGCAGCTCCGGATTCGATTTCGGCTCGCCGCTAATCGGAAAAGCCCTTCCAACCGAATAGCCTCGGGCCCGTAATGCTCCATTTCCGCGCACCGCCGACTTTGCTCAAATCGCTGCGCCGTCAAGGCCAACTGCACGCACAGCGTTCGTCGAGCGATGGCTTTTCCGACTCCAACAGCAGCAGGCGCAGCCCGCCTCGTCGTCCGTGCGCTCTCGCCCCGAGTCCCCGCGCCCGCACCGTCGCGTGCGCCGTGTTGCCGCCGCGCCTTTTCCATCGGCACTCCCGCCGTCCTCGCGCGCTCGACCGCGTACCGCCCGAAGCGCGACGCCACCTACTACGGCCAGCACGTCGACGCCCACCCGCAGCCGGACCCGGCGCAGCGGCCACGGAGGGGAGAGACCGACACGAGCAACCACCCCCTGTGGAGGTTCTTCCACGACCAGCAGAGCCTCGAGGTTCCCGACAAGCGCAAAGACAACTCCAGTCAGTCAACCGCCATCCGCGCCACCAAGCAGGGGAGACACTGATGCGATCGTGTCCACCCCCAGGCCGGAGCTGGACGGCAGCGGAACTGCGCCTGAAATCGTTCGACGAGCTGCACCAGCTCTGGTACGTCCTCCTCCGCGAGCGCAACGTCCTCCTCACCCAGCGCGAAGAAGCCCGACGACTCCGCGTAGACCTCTCGGGCTACACCGCCGTCCCGGACAAACTCCGCCTCGTCAGTCCCCCTCTCTCGCTCCGAGCCGTGGACGACCCGATACTGACTCCCCATCGCACCCAACTAGTGCCAAAAATCCATGGCGCGGATCAAACAAGTCCTCTCCGAGCGCCGCCACGCCGCCCTGCAAGCCGCCGCGCTCCTCCGCGCGCGCGGCCAACTCGCCCAGGCGGACCAGGTCGACCGCGAGGCGCAGGTCGCGCGCGACTTTGTCGAGGGCGGGGAGGAGCAGCTTTCGGGGGTGGCGGCCCGAGGGGAGGTGTCCGCGGGGGAGGAGGGGGGACCGAGGAGGGGATGAGTGCGCGGGGGTCCGCGCAGCGCTCTGGAGGGCTGAAGGCTTTTAGAAGGAATGGGTGCATACTTGACATGCCTCAGACATGCTCCAAAATCTTGACGAGACGGCAGAGAGTTGAAAGGTCGCGGACTCAGCCTTGGTGTTCCGAAATCCCGAGTCGAGTATGTATCCGGAGGACGCCGAAACAGACACCCGGGGGAAGCGCGGCAATTTGCTGGGTCAGCCGGTATCCTGCGGCGAAAAGCCCCGGGATTTCCTTACGCGACGAATGGGGACGCGTCGACTCAAGTCCGAGTAGGCCACCTTCTGCTCTCGATGCCACACTCGGACCGCGCAAATCGGGATCGGAAACCGGACTGGCTGGTTTTACATACAACACGGCGATCGAGCGCCAGGGCCCTACGCGAATGAGTGCGGAGAGTACATGGTCCAGCAGAAAGGGGAAGGAGAGTGGAAGGCGGACCGGAAGGACATGTACGGGAGAAGAACGGGAGGGCGTGCCCGCACGTACATAAGCGCACGGCGGGACGAGCAGCCGATCCCGTCCGCTGACTGGCAAATTCTAAGGTAAAGAAGAAGTCCCGCTGCGGGTCACGAGAGAAAGTGTCTGTGGGCGAGCGAGAGGTGCAGTAACGAGGAAAGAGGCGGAAAGGAGCGTGGCGGTGCGGTGGCGTGCTCAAATCAGAGCATCTGCTTGCAGCCGAGCACGATTAAGACGATGATGGCGAGGACGATCGTGCCCGCGAGGGACATGAGCAAGACCCTGCGAAATCGAGGAGAGAAGCAGGGCGTGTCAGCTTTTCGGGAAGGGTGGGTGCACCCGCATACGCCGCTGGCAAGAGAGGACGTGACGTACCGCTTGCGTTTCCGGTTCGAAGACTCTTTCGTCTCGAGGATGCCCGTCCTGAAAAGAGGGCGCGCGCACCGAGCGTGGGTCAGCACGCGCGGGCACCCGGGCCTCGGACGGCGGATCTGAAGGGAGGACCACTCGGTCTCGTGAACTTACCCTCCCATCTTGACGCTGTACTGATCAGGCTTCTCTCGCACGGCCCCCGGCGGTGGCTGCTGCCCACGCCTCGGCGGCCCGGGCGGCCCCGGCGCCACTCCCGCACCGACCTGACCGGAGTAGTTCCGACTGGGCCCGCCCCCGAGTTTCTGCAGCACGGTCGGGCGCGTCGTCGTCGGAGCGGAGCCAACGCCTCCTCCTCGGCCGCCGGTCGGGCCGCCGGTCATGGGTGGTGGTGGCGGCGGTGGAGGCGACCTCGTCCCCGCTGCGGCCATCGCAGCCGGAGACGCCGGCCGCTGCCCCTGCGTCGGCCCAGGCGAGTACGACACCCGCTGCGGGAGCTGGTACGCGATCGCAGGGGGCGGAGAAGGGAGCGGAGGCGAGTGCGGCGAGTACTGCTGGCCCTGCTGGTGGTGTTGTGAGCCGAGCCCCGATCCGCCGCCGCCGCCGCCGCCGCCGCCGATCTTGGCGGACGGGTACTCGAACGAGGAGACGGATCCGTCGGACCAGGTCGTGATCGAGGGCGGGGCGTGCAGAGAGTCGAAGCTCTACGAGGTCAAGAGTTAGACGCCGGTGGAGGATCCTGAGCGCGGGGGGGGGGAGAGACTCACGGTCGGAGAGGCGAGGTACGGCCGGTGCGGACGCGGTGGATCGTACGCCATCTCGTCAGGCTCGAGCGGTCGTCGACTGCTCCACGTAGAGGCGTGCAGGAGAGGGCCGGGAAGTTTGCAGATCGCGATGAGGCTGCAACTTGCGCGCGCGGGGTTCGACCAATTCCAATTCGCTCAAATAAGGTCAAATGTATATATAGTATATATGCATCTCGGCGGGCGGGCGAGTTCTACAAGGTAGAGGTATCTATGTGCGATGCGAGTCGGAACAGCTGCGATGTATGATAGAGAGTGTCTGTATGTGGTCTCTTGGCGGAACTCTAGGTCTAGATATCGAGATTCCCGAGGAGGAGCAGGGAGGCCGCCACCGCTGGGAGAAGCAGACTGAGTCCGGACGAGCCGACGAGGGACGAGGCACCGCCGGTGTAGCCTTGCTCGTAGGCCGTCTGCGGGTGTGCCAAGGATTAGTGTCGCTGGAGAAGAATCTGGAGGGGAGCCACAGCGGCGCACCTGATTGCCAAAGTTCGTCCGGAGCCACGTCTCGGTGGTCTTGTTGCCCCCGACGAACCGAAAGTCGGCGAGGACTTCGGCCGTTGCGTTACCCCTGCGATCGAAAAGGGAGGCGAGCGTCAACACGCGGGCAAGCAGGAGCACCCGGCAGGCGAAGAAAGCACTTTTTCAGATAGTTGAACCAGCTGACGGCGCGCAAGAGCGGGAAATGCTGCGCCGTGTTGTTCCCGGTCATCTCGGCGATCCACGTCGCCTTCACCGCGAGCTCGTCGTCGCTCCGCGCGTACGGGTGCGGTTCCTTCAGCGATTTGGCAAAGCTCGCGAGGTTCGGCAGCGGCGACTGGATGTTCGTGTCCCCCTGCTGACCGTAGTACCGCGACGAAGTCGGGATCTTGTAGTAGTACGGCGCCGAACTCTCCGAGATCATGACCGGGTACGCCTGCGACAGACCGAGGCGGTTCGGTCCGGAGCCCGTTACGAGGTCGTAAAACGACTGCAGATTGTTCTTGAATGCGTCGCTCTTCGGGACCTGGTTGATGCTCTTGTCCGGGCCGAACCAGTAAAAGCTCAGCCCGGCGACGTCGACGTATTGCTCGCCCGGCCAGTACGGCGTGTAGCCCTGGTCCGAGTCGACCGCGCCGGTCCAGAGGTTCGGCGCCCAGAACATGTACGTGTCGGTCGTTCCGTCCCGGACGGCATTGGTCAATTCACGCCACACTTTGACGAACTGCTGCGGCTGGTCGCCGTACGGCATCCACTGGCCGTTCTGGAGGCGCAAAGAGCAAAATGAGCCCGTGCCTGGAGAGCCGAGTCGAAACGATAGGAGCGCACCATCTCGTAACAGAACCGGAGCCAAACGGTGATCCCGCGCTTGTTCAAGGTCGACAAGGTGTCGACGAGTCGCTGCGTCAACCCGCTATCCCACTGGTCCATGCTCCCGCCGAACAGGACCGCCGGCGCGTAGACGCCCTTGACGTCTCCGCTCACGACGCGCTGGATCGCGTCGACGTGGTAGCTCGCCTGAGGCAGCATGCCTTTGCCGCTCCCGCCGTCTCCCGGAGAGATATTCCAGTAATCTCCCCATACAGCGGCGCACGAGCCGAGCGCGCTGCAGATTTGCTGCGGGTTTTCCTGCGACCAGAAGGGCAGGAACCCGAGATGGATTCCGTTCGAGACGAGGCCGTTCGAAGGGAGGCCTGGGGCCGATCGGACGGGGAGCTGCGCGAGCTGTTTCCGAGGCGAGACGAGGAGCGGTTCGCCTCCTTCCGTCGATCGGGCGGCATGAGGCGCAGGCGGCGCTGCTTGAACGATGGACGGCACGAGGACCGCAGAGAGGCCGATCAGGAGAAGGAGTGTTGTCGACGACGCGGAAGCGATCCGTCGACCGATCGACATGGGCCCCGACATCCGGCGGTGGCGCTGTCCGCGGCTGGCAACGGCGCCGGCTGAGGGAGCTGCGCCCCTGAACTGCAGACTTAGCTGCATGGAAGTAGCGATATGAAGCAGCAGAAAGTCGCTGGTTACGGGACCATGAGAGGGAGCTGACTGCGTTTCGGTCGCAGCTGCAGCTTGCTGGCGAAAGGCATGACGAAGTTTCGGCTTGGCCAAAAATGCTTGAAGGTCCGGGGGAAAGCTGGGAGGCCGAGCCGGCGTGGAGGTTGGGTGAAGTCTCTCCCTCTGGGATCTGCACGTACGGTCTCTTAGCCCTTGGCCTGCTCTTGATGGCTGGGAGGCACCTAGCATGCTCGTCGTCAGCGCTCATGCCGACAGCGTCGAGTGCGGCGGCTCCGGCGTTGCGCAAGAGTCCTACATGGGTGCTGCGACCAGACGTGACGGCGACGACCGCGAGCGACGAGTCCAAGCTGCGGACGAAGCACCTTCACGGCTCATTTGCCGTAGCAGTATAGCTGGCGAAGCGAGCCTCAGCGGACGAGGGGCCGACGCAGCACAACAGCGTCGGACCACGTTCCAAGCGAAAAGCAGCCGATCTCGCGCACTAACCTGCACGGCTCGAGCTTTGACGGAGCAGCGCAGCCGCGCTGGCCTGGGTGAGCGACGCAGGAGAAAAAGAAGAGGCGAGGGCGGCGAGGAGGAGGCGCAGTTGGTCAGTGGCTGCGGGCGGAGGATCGGGGCCCGTGCGCCAGGCACGACTTTACTTTCACGTGCTCCTCTACAGAGCCGCGCCAGCTGATATCCCGGTCGCGCGTCAATGCGAAAGCACGCGTGCGGCGAACAGGGGCGAAGGCGCTCGGGTCGCCGCGCCCGGAGCGACCGCTGGCTTTGCTCTTCCCGCGCCCTCCGCTCTGGCTGCAGCTGCAGCTCCTGCGCCTGAAACGAGATGCTACCCCACTCGGCGCACGCTGCGATGCTCCCCGCCCTGCCTGCTCCGGCCGAGGACGCGCGCCACGACGAGATGATCTCGGCTGCCAACGCCCCGGCCGCCGACGCTCCTGAGCCCGCCGCGACCCCTTCGGACCGCTTGCGCAGCGCAGAGAAGCCTACGGCAGCCCCCGCTGAGTGTCCTGAGACGTCCGACGCCCGTAAGGCCCCTAGCGAATGTGGTCAAGAGGCCGGGACGCGCGATGGAGCCTGGGAGGACGCCACACCGCCGACCGGAAGCCGCCCCGGGACGCTCGCGCCGACGGCTGCAGTCATCGCCTCGGCACCGGCTTCAGACCTCCCTGCGCCTCCGATGACGCGTCAAGGAGGCGCCGCGTACCCCGCCGCCCTTGCCCCCTTCGCATCCGTCTCCAGGATACCTCGGCCGAACTTGTTGACCTCGCACGTCGACGACTTTCCCCGCTCGAGTTCCCACAAGGGTCTACAGTCCTGCGGCGAGCCTCAAGACGCCGCACAGCTAGCGTCAGCCGGAGAGCGTGCGACCGATGAGGAAGCCGAGCCGCACCCGGCGGAGATCACCCTCGAGGCTCGCTCAGACCAGCCGAGGTCTCCCCGCGCATCGGGCCCATCGATTGCCCAGTACACCCTGTACGCCGATGCGACAGCTCCGCGCAGCATCGAGTCATGCGGCGGAAAGAGGGACGAGCGCAAGCGCCATCGGTCCGCAGAGCAGCCCGGGCAAGGCCCGACGGGAGGAGGACACGAAGCCAGACCGGCGGGAAGGTCCGGCGCCCGCCTCGGGTACGAGGACGATGTCGCGGAGCGGGGCAGCCGCGCAGACGACGGGAACCGAGGCGAACAGGACGAGGCGGCAGCCGTGAGCGAGGACGACCAGCGGCCGACGCACCGTCGTCGCCTTGCATCGGTTCCCAGGAGCGCCTCGACGAGCCTGATTGCCACTGTCCCGGTGACTACAGACTTGCGCACCTTCCACCCCGACGAACCGGGGTCCCGCTCGTGCCAGCCTGGCTCGTCTTACTCGTCGCCTTCCCCGTCTCCCTCGATTGCCGCGACTGGTCCGATTGCGCCGCCGACTCAGCCCGAGCACCGAGCGTCGTACCAAGCTCCTTTCGGCCCACCTCCCCAGCACGCGAGTCAGCACACGGAACCCGGGCAGTCGACCTTCTCAACTCGGATGCACCAGCAGTGGCTGCGCTTTGACATGAGCCGGGCCTACGACGCGTTCCAGCATGTGCCGACTCGACCGCAGCAGCTCGATCCTCTGTATCAGCAACAGCTTCAGTATCCCCGCGCGCTCAGCTCGACGCAGGAGGACGCTGCGGGTGGTGCGGGTCCGGCGGCCTGGCATGGAGGAGGAGCCGGCCCGCAATACCTCGGCAATGCTGAAGGCGCCTTCGGACGGCAGCAACCGTACGCGCCGTACCCGGACTACACGTTCTCTCCCTACGGAGGCTACCCCGCGCAAAGCTACGGAGGTCCGCACGGCCACTACGCCAGCTCCGCCCCTCCAGCTCGCGGAGGCGCTTCGACTCCTGACTGCGGCGGGTCTTCTTCGACGAGCCCTTCGACGTCGGCGACGACAGGACAAGGCTGGATTGACTTGCCGGCGACGACGACGGGCGGGCCTGGAGGACCGGGAATGAGTTCCCCGATCGAGGAGAGGAAGGCGATCCCGGTGCGCCGGCAGCAGGCGGAGCAACAGCAGACGCTGCCCTTGTACGGCTCGGGGCAGACGACTTCGCTAGATACGGCGCCCTTGCAGGCCGCCAGCCTTTCGCGGGCCCCGCCGCAAGAAGTGACGGCTCCGGCGCTGCCTCAGCAAGGTCAAGCGGTGCCGGCAAAGAGGACGGGAGGCCGCCGCACTGCGCCGAGGAACTCGTATCCCATCGATACCGTGAGTCTTTTCTTTTCGTTCGTACAGGCGAGGGCGTTCCTAGCGACAATCAGCTGAACCCGCATCCTGTCTTTGCAGCTCCCGGGCGTCAAGCCGTTTATCTCCAAGATGCGCTGGCTGGTCTCGAATCCGCAAGAGGTCGGAGACGTCGTCATGTGGACGTGAGTCCTAAATCTCTCTGTCCTTCCGCTTCGAGGTATCAGG
The DNA here is from genome assembly GCA_024713535.1 of Rhodotorula sphaerocarpa. Taxonomy (NCBI): domain Eukaryota; kingdom Fungi; phylum Basidiomycota; class Microbotryomycetes; order Sporidiobolales; family Sporidiobolaceae; genus Rhodotorula; species Rhodotorula sphaerocarpa. The sequence goes on from JANIBP010000014.1 coordinate 60,302, forward strand.
CCGCTTAACATGGGCCTTTTCCGCCAGTGCGGAGGGCGACATGATCCTCGTCAAGACGGGCGGCGAACGCGCGAGGATGAGAGAAGTGCTTCTGCGTACTTTTGCGCACGAGAATGTCGGGGCTTTCAGCCGTGCGTCTCCTCCGCGTCCCTCTTCCAGCTGCGACGAGCTTGACTGATCCGAGAGAGAACGGTGCTTGGATCCACAGGCCAGTTCATCAACTACGGCTTTACCGCGGTCAGAGACCCCAACATCCTGATCAACTTGCTCTCCCCCTTGGAGAAGGCCGAGGAATGGCGCGGCTTTGTCGACGAGAGGGGGATCTTCGAGCGGGACAATGTGCACGACCTGGAGGAGCTCAAGGCGCTCGCACCGAAGCCGAAAGAGTCGACGAAGACGGGCGATCAGCAGACGTCGCAGCGGATCAAGACGACGACAGCGACGAGTTCTGCCCCCGTCCCAGGTCCGAGCACGGTCGTGGCGACGACTGCGCCGGACCAGCTACCGGTTCCGGCTTCCTTCGCCCCCTCCGTCGCCCAGTCTCAGCCCGCTCAAGCTCTCTTGGCGCTCGCATCAGACCCGGCTCCTGCGCCGGCTGCTCCCGGATGTTCACGCGCGGCTTCATCCGCCTCGTCGTCCGCAGCGCCCGTCGAGGGGCCCGGCGCGCCGGACGTCCTCGCTGGCGTTCAGAATCCGATCTCGCGCATGGGTGGGACCGGTCAGCCCATCGCCGGCTTGTTCAGGCCGGCGAGCCAGGCGGCAGGTGGCGGCGGGACAGAGCAAGGGGAGGAGGATGGGCGTCCGGAGTGAAAGGAGGCGACGCGGAGGATGTGACGTCCGGGTTCAGCTTGTTTAGTCGGGGTGACGATTTCGTACTTCCTAGTTGTCATGACTACTCGTACTTTTCCTTCTGGTTGGGAGGTGGAGGACCGGGACCTCCGGGAGACTCCCACCGGCGCGGCCGGGATTGTCTTGAGGTTGTTTCCGTCTTCTGCTCTTGAGCGGACGGCGGGCCATCCGCTTCCCTCGTAGTCTACTGTATGGAGCACGTCTCTGCCTCTGCCCCCCATTCGCACTGTTGCAAATGGAGATAGGAGGTGTGAGCGCGCGCTGGAATGCGATATTGTCGGCTCCTCGCGCCTCCCCTGAGCTGGAGCCGCTGGCTACTATTTTTGTAATGTGGAGGCTTACTGTACGAGCTGGCCCGGCGGAGGAGGCGAGCTCCGCCGTGAAATCCGACGCCGGTGTTTCGGCCGACAGAAATCAATCATCGCGCACGCGGTGACGGACCGTGTGACTCGCTCCCTCGATCTCGCCTCGCTGTCTATCTGTGTACTTTCTGTACGGCCGCTTCAGCTCAATATACACAGACCGAGACAGCGCATCTGCCGCCCGCCGGTCTGCTGCTTGAGCCGGACGCCTTCGAATCGCCGGACACCGAAGGCCGCTCGATTCCGAGACGCAAGCGGGACTCATCCCTCAAGTTACGAGTTTTCTGAGACGATCAGAAGGACTATAAGCGCACAGGAGAACCCGATCTAGTATGTCTCCGTCTAGCCGACCCCAGAAGCAGTGACGGCTGACCCACCTCGCTGCTTTCCGTCCCCTCCTCAGCTTGCCTTGATCCGCGTGACTTTGCCAATCGACCCGCCGACCGCCATGTCGACCCGAGCTTCGTCCGTAACGCGCTCCAATTCGGCCGAGCGCAAGTTCGATGAGGAAGAGAAGGGCTCTGTGGACGCCGGGCGAGAAAAGCGCGGTTCGCCCACGTTTCCCCCTCAGCCCGGAAAGGACGACGACCGACATGCGACCGAGCTGCCCGAGTCGAACGACCTCCGAACGAAGGAGACGACGCTCATCAAGAAGCGATGGTGGCTGAAGACGCCCCGGGATCCGTACCCGTCGCTCGAGGAGGTTCCGGTCGCCCCGCTTGCGGACGCAAACTGGCTGTCCAAGATCACGTTCCACTGTACGAGTCTTGCCTTTTCTGCCTCGGATCAGCGTTAGCTGACAGGCTGCTCGCTGTAGGGATCCAGCCGATGCTGACGACGGGCTACCAGCGAACGCTCGTTCCCACCGATCTCTGGAAGATGCCTGACGACTTCCAGTCCGGCATCATGGCCGACCGCCTCATGAACAACTTTGAGAGGCGACGAAAGGCGGTCGAAGATTGGAACAAGGCGCTCGAGGACGGAACGTACAAGCCCTCCGGCATGCATCGAGCTTGGTGGCGAGTCGGCACGGCCTTTGGTGGCTCCGGAGACGGGAAGCGGAAAGTCGGACTGGCTCTTGCGCTGTCGGATACTGTAAGTTTGCCTTCGGGCAGCACTACGGCCCGGGAGTCCGGGCTGACACCATGCGCTTGCAGTTCTTCTGGAAGTTCTGGGCCGCCGGTATCCTCAAGATCTTCTCGGATGGCCTCACCGTCACCTCCCCTCTCGTCACGCGCGCCATCATCACCTTTGCGACCGACGCCTACGCTGCCCGTCGGGGTGTGCCCGGCTACGAAGCGCAGCCGATCGGAGTCGGCATCGGCCTCGCCTTCGGGCTTTGGGGCATGCAGATCGTCGCCTCGCTCTGCCTGCACTCGTTCTTCTACCACTCGGCCGGCTCGGGCGTCCTCATCCGCGCGACGCTCATCGCCGCCCTGTATCGCAAGGCGATGAAGCTCAGCGGCAAGGCTCGGACGGTCGTCACGAACGGTCGCCTCGTGAACCACATCGGCACCGACTGCTCGCGCATCGACTTCTGTGCCGGCTTCTTCCACATGTCCTGGACGGCGCCGATTACCCTCATCGTCATCATGGTGATCCTGCTCGTGCAGATCGGCGCGTCCTGCCTGACCGGACTCGCCTTCCTCCTCATCATGATCCCGCCCCAGTCGTGGGTCATGAAGAAGATGTTTGGCTTCCGGCGGAAGGCGATGGTCTTCACGGACAAGCGTGCGCGTCTCATCGGCGAGCTACTCTCGGGCATGCGCGTCCTCAAGTTCTTCGCATGGGAGATTCCGTACCTCGGCAAGCTGCACGAGTACCGCTCGGCGGAGCTCGCCAAGATCCGGAAACTCCTCATCGCCCGAGCCGGGACGACGGGAGTCGCCATGTCCTTGCCGACGCTCGCCACCGTCATCGCGTTCGTCACCTACGCCAACACCGGTCACTCGATCACCGCCGCCAAAATCTTCACCTCCCTGACGCTCTTCCAGCTGTGGGTTGCTTTCTTTCCCGGGTTCTGTCGTTTCTTCGCGTGCTGACTCGACCCTTTGCGCCTCGTCCCATAGGGTCCGCATGCGTGAGTTTGTCCCGTCTTGTCGGCGATCGATCCTCTCGCTGATTCAATCTCTACCCGACAGCGCTCATGATGCTGCCGATGTCGCTTTCGACCATCACCGACGCCAAGAACGCCTTGAACCGATTGACAGAGGTTGGTCCGATTGTCAAGGTTCTTCTTCGCCACTTTCTGGTACTGACGGTTCACACCTTCAGGTCCTTCTGGCCGAAGAGCGCGAGACCGCTTTCGAAGTCGACCGTTCGGCCAAGTACGCCGTCACCGTCGAGGATGCCGATTTCCAGTGGGAGTCGCCTCCACCCGACACTGCCCCGAAGTCGAAGAAGGAGGCCGCTCAACTCGCTGCGAAGGCGAAGGCCAATGCAAAGACGGCGAAGAAGGAGAAGAAAGAGCAGAAGCAGCGCGAGAAAGCCGCCAAGACGCAGCTCAAGCTCGCCGAGAACAATGCGCCGCTCGACCCGGAGGTCGCGGAGAACAGCGGCGAGGCGCCTGCCGACGTTCCCGACACGGACGCGATCGGCAAGGAGAGCTCTGTGGACGATGCAGCCGAGAAGGAGGTGGAGCCCATGCAGCTCCGCGGCGTGAACTTGCAGATCCCGTACGGCCAGCTCTGCGCGATCGTCGGTTCCGTCGGGTACGCTTTTCTGCCTTCCCCGATATCGCCAAAAAAAAAAAAGAACTTCAGACTGACTCGCAAATACCTGCACAGATCCGGGAAGAGTTCCCTTCTCAACGCGCTCGTCGGCGAGATGAAGCGGAATCGCGGCCGGGTCGCTTTCGGAGGCAGCATCGCCTATGCTGCCCAGCAAGCCTGGATGCAGAGCTGCTCGCTCAAGGCCAACGTCCTGTTCGGGCGTCCGTATGACGAGGCGCGATACCGACGAGTCATCCACGATGCCTGCCTCGAGCCGGATATCGAGATGCTCCCTCATGGCGACGAGACCGAGATCGGAGAGAAGGGTGTGACGTTGTCGGGCGGGTAAGCTTTCGAGACTCCCGGTTTTAGTCTAAGGACAGGTTTCTGACGGATTCTCCGCGCGCAGACAAAAGCAGCGTGTCAACATTGCTCGCGCTCTGTACTCAAACGCCGATGTTGTTCTTCTCGACGACCCTCTCTCAGCTGTGAGTACCAGCCCAGAATTCCCCCACGAGTGATCTGTATCTGACCGTCTTCTTGCACATCGTAGGTTGACGCGCACGTCGGCAAGTTCCTGTTCGACAACGCCATCTGCGGTTCGCTCGCGGGCAAGACGCGCCTACTCGTCACCCACGCCCTGCACTTCCTGCCCCGTGTCGACTACATCATCTGCCTCGAAAATGGCCGCGTCTCGCAGGAGGGCACCTATGCGGACTTGGTCGCCGACGAGAACGGCGCTTTCAGCAAGATCATGGCCGAGTTCGGCGGCGACGTCAACGAGAAGAAGGTCGAGGAGGATGCGGAGAAGGAGCAGGAGGCGGAGGCGGAAGGCGAGAAGCCGGAGGAGAAACCGAAGGAGGAGAAGAAGCCGAAGGGACTTATGCAGGAAGAGGAGCGGGCCGTCGGCTCCGTCTCTGGCGAAGGTATGCTCGATGTCTCCCCTTGGGCGTGCTCAGCTCGCTGACGCCTTTCTCTACCCAGTCTACCGCCGCATCTTCACCCTCGCGCACGGCTATTGGACTTTCCCCTTCCTGCTCGCCTCGCTCGCAGCCCAGCAAGGAGCGCAGGTCGTAGGCTCTTACGCCTTGGTCTGGTGGGAGAACGATTCTTTCAACAAGCCTTCCGGATTCTGTATGTTCTGCCCTCTCGCTCTTTCTCTTTTCTAATGCTAACTCAGCTTGAACCGCAGATGAGGGCATCTATGCCATGCTCGGAGTGCTGCAGGCGGTCTTCTCTTTCATGATGGGTGCGTGCTCGGCTCATGTTCGTTCGAGATAGCTCTCATCTCTAATGTTCGTTCCGTTCAGGTGTCGCAACAACCCTTATCGGCTATAACGTCTCGAAGACGCTCCACCACGCTTCGATTGAAGGCATCCTGCACGCCCCCATGAGCTTCTTCGATACGACGCCACTCGGTCGAATCCAGAACCGGTTCTCGTGCGTCTTCAATACAGTCTGGTGACGTCCCGTTTGACAATGCTGACGTCTCGGCTTCCCAATCTGCAGCAAGGACATCGACACCATCGACAACACCCTCCCTGACAGCTTCCGCATGGCCGTCAGCACGGCAGGAAGCGTCGTCGGTGCTATTGTCCTGATCGCCATGTAGATTGACCGCTCTCTTCGAGCGAGAGTCCCGGGTTGCTGACCAGCCTTAACCTCGCAGCGTCCAGCAATGGTTCCTGCTCGTCGTCGCCGGTGTCCTTGTTCTCTACGCCTTCGCCGCACGCTTTTATCGTCAGAGTGCACGCGAGCTAAAGCGGCTCGACAACCTCCTCCGGTCTTCGCTCTACGCCCACTTCAGCGAGACCTTGTCGGGTATGGCCACCGTCCGCGCATACGGCGAGAGTGAAAAGTTCCTGCGGACGAACGAATCCCTCATCGACCTCGAAGATCGCGCCTACTACTTGACGGTGGTCAACCAGCGATGGGTGCGTTCGTGCGAGTCGTCCGATTGCTCGATGTCGCTAATACGTTGGTCCCTTCCAGCTCGGTCTCCGTCTCGACTTCTTCGGCTCCTGCTTGACCTTTGCCGTCGCCATGTTCTCCGTCGGCACGCGATACTCGGTCTCTCCGGCAGAGACCGGTCTTGTCCTCTCCTACATCTTGACGATCTCGCAAGCCTTCTCGTGGATGGTTCGGCAGGCCGCCGAGGTGAGTGTTGCTCCCGAGCTCTCGAGTCTTCCTGTGCGTGTGCTCACCATCATGTTATTGCCCAGGTCGAGAACGATCTGAATTCGTGAGCCCTTCTCGCACGATTCTCCCCCCGTGCGCCTCGCTGATCGTCCGTCCCTCTTGCAGCGTCGAACGATTGCTGCATTACGCCAACAAGCTCGATCGCGAGGCACCCGCCGTCATCGAGGACAACCGACCTCCAGAGGTGTGGCCGGCGGGCGGTGCCGTCGAGTTCAGGAATGTTGTTATGAGCTACCGCCCGGATCTCCCGCCTGTCCTGAAGGGGCTCAGCCTCAGCGTCAAAGCTGGAGAGAAGATCGGCGTGAGTTTTCACAATTTGTGTCTTCCGACCCTCTCCAGTGTTGACATGTCGATGGTCACAGGTTGTCGGACGGACTGGCGCAGGCAAATCGACTATCATGCAGACCCTGTTCCGGATGGTCGAGATCTCATCCGGCTCGATCGAAGTCGACGGGGTCGACATCTCCAAGATCGGCCTCGCCGACCTGCGCAAGAAGATTGCGATCCTGCCACAAGACGCATTCCTCTTTGCAGGAACGGTCCGGACCAACTTGGATCCGTTCGGCGAGCACGAGGACGCCGAGCTGTATGATGCCCTGAAGCGAGCATGGCTCGTCGAGCAGGACCAGCCGGCACCTGCAGAGTCGGCGGCGGGCGACGGTGACGGTGCGGCGACCCCGGTTACGCCGACGAACGGCACTCGCTTCACCCTCGATCTCGCAATCGAGGACGAGGGAGGCAACCTCTCCGTCGGCGAGCGTTCCCTCGTGTCGCTTGCCCGCGCGCTGGTCAAGAACTCCAAAATCATCGTTCTCGAGTGCGTTGCTTTCGCTTGCCTTGTCCGTGCTCGCATACTGACCAATATCTCGCGCCGCTTCTGCAGCGAGGCCACCGCCTCCGTAGATTACGCGACCGACTCGCGCATTCAGGCAACGATCCGCAAGGAGTTCAGCGACAAGACCCTCCTGGTCATTGCGCATCGCCTCCGCACCATCATCGACAGCGACCGCGTTCTTGTTATGGACGCCGGTCAGGTTGCCGAATACGACAGTGTGTTCCCGACCTGCTTGGCAAACGTCTCATTGAATCGGAGGCTGACATGCGTTTCGATCTCTCGCAGCGCCACTCAACCTGTTCCACGCAAACGGCATCTTCCGCTCGATGTGCGACCGGAGCAACATCTCGGAGCAAGACATCCAGTCGACGACCTTTGCCTAGATTCACCTGTACCCCTGTGCTCGACCTCGATCGGCAGCTAAAGCTTGCTGTTCACCCTGTAACTCACTAGATGTCACACTCGATCGCGCTCGCACTCGGGATAGAGATGGAGAGAAGAATGATTCATGCGTATGAACAACACAGATCGATGCGTAATAACATAGATGAGAGGTCAAGCCGAGACGGCGGCCCAGATGGCGACGGCCACAAGTGCCGCGACAACTGCACCGCTCGCGCCAGCTGCAAGGCGGTTATAAAAGATCCAACAATCGAGTCCGGCAACCCGCCCGACGCCCTGGTCGTCATCCGCCGTGGCGGTTTGACCGCCCTTGACCGCGATACCGCTTGTCGGATGCGCGCTCAACGCACTGCCTTGCAGGATGCGCCCACATGCGCAGTCCGGCTCACGACATCGCCGGCCACGCGTCGAGCGGAACTCGCCGTCCTCGGGTCGGAGGTACCAGCCGCCGATCAACCAGCACCAGGGACCGAGGAAGAAGCCCGCCTGTCGATTCCCAGCGCTTGTCAGCCGTGATGTAGACATGCGTGTCTCGAGCGAGAAGAAAAAAGACGTACAAAGAGAATCAACTTGGCCGGCACGGTTTCTTCGAGCCGGGCGAGCGGCGAACCGCTCACACCGCCGACGATGGATCGCCATCCCGAGTTCGACCGAGCGGCGGCAGTAGTACCGCCCTGCACAGCGACCGCAGTGTGCTGCTGTGGTGGCGGCCTGGTTGTGTTCGCTGCAGGCGCGGCCGTAGCCGAATCGGATTCCGCTGGGGCCGACTCCGGCGTCGTCGAGTAGCCAGCCGCGCGCAGCACCTGCACCTTGACCAGGCGGAGCGGGGCCGGACTGAAGGAGAAGGAATGCGAGCGGAAGCTGAGGAAGCGAGGGAGGGAGGCACTCGCGAGGAGGTGCTGAGGCGTTCGGACGGTCGCCGACTCAGATGGGCGCTGCGGAGTTGCGGTGGGCTGGGCTCGGGAGTCCGCGAGAGGGGATGACGACACGTGCGCAGCGTTGGGCGGGGTCTCAGGGATGGCAGAGGTCGACGGGTTGTCGTCAGAGAATGCCACCGCGGCGACTCCGATGCGGCTAGGCGCATCGATCTCTTCTGGTTCGGAGAGCGGCTCGGAAGGCGAGATCGACAAGGAGGGAACCGTCGGCGACGGTACTGGAGACTCCTCGTCTTCCCGTGGTCGGAGCGGGAACGCCGCTCGGTGCGCCCCTCGCAGCGGTACGAGCGGGAACTCGCTGTAATGATCGACGGGGTCGTCCCGCCCGCGGTGAGGTACCCTCCCGTCGAGATCGACTCCGAGTCCGAGCCCGACATGACTGCCTTCCCCTAACCTCGCTCCGAGCGGCCATGCGTCCTCTGCCCCACCGTCGGCGCCGTCGGCGTCGAATTTGCCGAGCAGCGCCTTCGGAGCCAGCTCGTCGAGGTCGAAGCACGCGCGCTGGAACGGCGTATCGTTCGGCGTCGAAGGGGCCGTCCGCGCCGTGCCCTCCCAGTCCGATTCGAACAACGGCGAGGGTCCGGCCGAGTCCAGATCGGATTCTGCGGGGGACCTCGTCGACACCGGATCGCGCAGGCTCAGCTCGGCGTGAGCGAGACCTTGACCCTGCGCGGGTTCGCCGCCGCCGACGGCCGTCGCAGGATGTTTGCGCCGCTGCAGTAGCTGCAGCGGCAATGGGAAGAACTTGCCCCCGGCCCGTGCCGCCGGACTCCGTTTCGATTCGTCCACTGGGCTCAGCGCCTGGCGAGCGGCAAAGGGGGCGGAGAACCGTGGCGGAGCGGAACGAGGCGGAGACATGTCGGGCGTCAGGACGACGTGGTCCTTGCGCGGCGAGAGGTCCGCCAGCGGAGGCGGGCGGTCGAACCGGGCGGACGGCGCCACCGGCGCAGTGAACGGCAGGGCTCGTTCGCCCTCGAGCGGACGTTTCCCGTCCCGGATCAGGGCGCGTCCCACGCGCTCCATGTCATCCTCGTCGTCTGCAGGCACCCCGGAGCGAGCCGTGAGCCGGTCTTCGGCAGCCGCGACCTCGGCGGCCTTGAACTGGGATCGCAAGTCCATCGCGCTCGGTGCCCGTCTCTGCTTCTCCTGCGCGCGGTCGTATTGCTCATAAGGCGACACGCCGGCCTCGCAGCTCGAGTCGAACTCGAGGTCGCTGCTGCTGGGCGGGCGGGGGTCGGATCCGCAACTGCTCTCGCTCGAAGTCGCCATGGGCAGGATGACGTTGCCACCGAACGCGTAGGGAAGGTGCTGTGACGACGACGATGCCGAAGCGATTCCGCCAACCGAACGGGATCTGCGGACCGCATACGGGCCGCCTTTCGCTCCGAGGAAGGCGGCCGAGGTGGAAGGTTGAACGGACGGGGCGGCCACATGCGGCGGAAGCAGCGGACTGACGCCGGTGAAGCCGGGCCCTGCGCCGGCAAGGTCGCCCGAATCGTCGCTGTCGAAGTAGAGCTCGGTGTGCGGGCTCGCTCCGTTGTCCCACGGGAAAGGGCTCGCCGTCGCCATCTTGTTGATGGTCCTTTGTCAAGGGGTTGACGGACTCAGGACGTGCGACGGCGATCTCAGGCGGACGGCAGGGCGATGGAATGCGTGTGATCCGTTCGCAAGCGCGGCAAGGAGTGTCTGTATGTCCGTCTGTGCGTGCGGAAAACAGGTTGCGGGATCGACGGACAAACGGTTCGGATCGTTTCGAAGTCCGGAGAAGCAAAGGAGGGTAGCCCTGCAAGGACCTGAGTCAGCTAGACCTTCCCTATCGCTGTCTGTGGGCTTTATACGCACTGGAGGGAGCCAGGAACTCGTGTGGAGCGGTCCAAAGTCGGTCAACAACTACCGACCGAGCCGAAGCGGACAGGCGCTGTTCGCGTCGCTTCAGCGGGCAGCGCGCGCTGGTACGACTCGTCGATAGCCTTGCAGCAGCTGCAGCGTTGTCTGGGTAGCACCTGAGGCTATCGTTCGACCTAGTGACGAGCGACAACAACGACCAACTTCGGCCTCGCCTCAAATTCCTCGCGGCACGTGACCGAATCAAGAATCGAAGACAATAGCAACAACACGGAGAGAAAGCGGAGTCTGGGTGTATCTACAGGATTGTCTATGCTGCGCCCATCTCTGTCCGTGCTGCTCTCTCGGCGCTGCCCGCCTCAGCCGCCGCCTCCCATCCCCCTCCCGCCACCGCCGCGCCCTGCCACTCCTTCTCCCTCCGGAGGACCTAGCATCGCATGCGGCTTCATCCCCAGCCGCTGCTTCCGCCCCGCCTCCTCCAACTCGTCCTCGCTCGGACGCACCAGCGGCCGGGGCCGCTTCCCCCTGGCCGCCGCCGGTCGGGCCTTCCCAGCCGCCGCAGCCTTCTTCGAGTCCTCCCCGTTCTCGCGAGCGAGCCTCGCGGCGGCAGCGCGCGCCTTCTCCTGCTCTGTCCGGCGAATCGTCTGCGGCGCGAGATCCGCGGCTTGCTGCACCCGGGCCCACTTCTGCACCCAGGTCCCTTCGCCCCGTTGCGCCACCAGCGAGCCCGTCCCGGAGGCCAAGTCCTCCTCCTCCGGACCCGTCCACAGTGGCGCCCTGGATCGAGGTGCGCCCGGCCTCGCGCGCCAGAACGGATGCGCCTCGGTCGAAAAGACCCAGTCGTCAAGGGAGAAAAAGTCGGGCGGCGAGAAAAGCAAGTAGTAGTACTTGAGCGTTTCGCCGAGCACGAACGATTCCATCGAGTCTTCGAGTCGGACCGGCACGGTGTTGACGTCGTGTACTGCCGCGCTGCGGAAGGCGGACATTGTTCAGCAAGGTCAGCGGGTCCGCACCGCCCACGGCGAGCGAGCGAGCCCAGACTCACAATCCCGTCTCCGTGATCGCATGCTCGACCCAGTTGACAAACATTGTCCAGCCCTGATCCTGCCACTTGCGATCGCCCGTCAACCGGTACATGTAAAAGACCGACTCGATCGTCTCGGGCCGGCCGATCTGGCGCCGGTTGGCCGACCGAACCCCGGGTGGTCTCCCTCGCGGCGTGCGTCTGCATCCCGTGCGAGTCTACATGTTAGCCACCATCCTTTGCGACGAGAGGCATCGTGGCCAGCTCACCGTTTCCCGGTCCCGTCTGTCGTCCAGGCGAGGCGAGGCCAGTCAGCGCCTGCGCATACTCCGTCCGCTTGATCCCGTGGGAGGGGAACACACCTTTAGAGTCCAGCACAACGAACCGGGCCGGCTCGTCCGAGGGGTAGAACGTCGTAGACTCGGGTCCGATGCCCGTCGCCGAGGAACTGTACGCCCACACGCACGCGTTCGTGACCTGAGCGACATGCAAAAGCAAGCGTCAGCTTTCTGTGTCGAGCAAGAGCGCTTATTCCGAATGCAGGGACGCACGTTGATCGCGACCTCGAGGTCCTGCGGTCGGTTCAGGAGCTTTGCGCCGAGGCCGAACCTGCACAGGAGGTCGGAGCACCCGATCAGCTAAGTTTCGCAGCGGTACAGGAACAGCGAGCGAGTTCTCACATGCCACCAGCAAAGCACGCCAAATGCTGCAACTGTTCGGGCGGGCAAACCAGAGTGGTTGAGCAAGCAGGCTCTAGAGCTAGAGAGAACGGAAGCCTCACCTCGGGCTGCCACCCGCCCCAGTTCCGATGCCCCAGCACCGCCAAGTCTCTCCGGCCGGGGATGACCTCGAGCGGCTGCACGAGGTACTGCAGCACCGAGTCCATCGCGCCGCGATACATCCGCGCGTACTGGTCCTTGCCGAGCGAAACGAGCTGCGCCTGCTTGATAAGGTACTCGTAGTACGAGTCTGCGAGCCCGCCGAGCGTGTAATCCCCCTGGAGGCTGTGCGGGTAGGCCGGGTCGAGGAACGCGGGGAGGAGCGTCCCGAGCCGACCGCGGTCGCGCGGTCCGCCGGCGAGGATCCCCGGACGGGCTTCCTCCGCGGGGAGGAACCTCCGCTCAAGGGTATCGATCGCGCGCTGTGCCGTCCGGAAGTAGGTCTCGTCGCCCGTGAGCTGACTCAGCTTGGTCATCTCGAGGGTCATGCTCCCGACTTCGGCGAGGGATTGCCGCCCGACGTGCACGCCGTCGGGGTTCTTGCCGAGCGCGTAGCGATTGATCGGGAGGCCGTACTCGGTCGCGAAGGCGGGGAGGAGCCAGTCGCCGAGCTCGGTCGCGCGCTCGAGCATGAGCGGGTCGCCGGACACTTCGTACGCCGAGAGCAGGCCGCCGAGGTACCGGATCGTCGTCTCGAACCACGAGAGAGTGCTGCGTCGGGCAGGCCCGGGGACAGTTAGTCACTCGTTGGACAACTCCTAGAGCCCTGGCTTCGGCTGGGAGGGCAGACTCACGTCGGACTGTGCTGGTCCATCTCTCGCAGCCGGCGCGGGTCCACCCACTTGCCCCCGGCCTTCTGCGGCTTCTTCCTCTGACTCGCCTTGTCCGCCGCCATCTCCATCCCCTCAAGGTCGGGCAGCTCGGTCGAAAAGGTCTCGGATCCGGTCGGGACAAGGTAGGTAAAGTCGATCTCGGCGACGTGTTGCCGGGCGAGGGTGTACTCGTGCGACATGTTCATCATGAGGAGTGTATCGAGAGAGTCGACCAGGGTCGCACCCCAACCTGCACATGCTCCGCAAGTCAGCATTCAGACCGGCCCATAAGGGGACTTGTGGGACGCACCGTTGTAGTTGTCGGACCATCGACCCGAGACAGGTGCGAGCTCGTCGTGCCCGTACGCATGCAGCGAGTACCCCTCCCAGGCATGCATGAACGCGCGCTTGACCCATTCCCGACGCCGGCGCTGCTCTTCCTCCTCGTCGTCGCTATGGGCTTCGGTGCCGCCCGAGCGAGAACCCTCGACAGCGGCGGCTTGGACGAGCGGGACCTGGGCCGTCTTCGCCTGCTTCTCCGTTCCGAGCTCCGCCGCGTGGAACCGCGCGTCAGGTCTCCACCCCTTCTCCTCCCCGAGCTTGAGCACTCCGCGCTCCAGCATCTTTGGCCTCCCCGTCATCTCGTCCCAGTCCATTCCTGGAGCGAGCGGGTCCCCGGAGGAGAGCCCGTCGCGCCGCTTCATGGCGACTTCGGCGGTATACTCGAATGCTTTTAGTAGGTGCCGCGCGGGAGGGTTCGAGCGCTCGGGCAGGTCGCGAGTCCGTTTCCAGCCGAGGGTGTCGCTGCCGAACCGGTCGGGGCTCAGGTATTCGCGACCGCGGAAGGAGGGCGTTTCGACGTAGGCCCATGGGTCCGGCCCGGAGGGAGGGACCGGGCGGGGCTTTTGCGCAAAGGCCGACTCGTCGTAGTCCGGCACCCGGCCAAAGTCGGATCCAAATTTACGTCCGCCCGTCGCTTTTGGAGGTGCGGGACTCGTAGCGCCGACTGTTGTTCCGTCAGCGGCGAGGACATCGCCGCCTGTCGCTTCCTCGGTACCGGCGGTCGGGCCCGTTCCGCTCGACCACGGCCTCCAATGCCTAGCGGTCCAGAGCGTCAGACAAGCGCTTCTGGACACTTGCATGGATTCGCCAACTCACACGAGCAAGACGAGGGCAATGACCGCGAAGACCAGCCTGCCCCGGACTGTCCGGACCTGCCGTTGCAGTGCCCCCGCCGCCGCCTGCCACCCCGCCGACTGCCCCTGTCCGAGCTCTCCGACCTTGGTCTCCCAATCCTCCCGATCAGTATCGCGACGAGCGCCTCCGGTCCGGTCGTCGCCTTCGATGTCAAAGTCAAACGACCTCGGGCTCGAGTCGCCCGAACGGCCGCCGTCGGGGCCGGACTGGCCGTAGCCGCCGCCGCTGCTGTTGTCTTGGCCGAGACGGGTATAGGACGGCGGAGATCGGCGGCGCGTCGGGAGCATCGTGGCTTGTTGCGCCCGAGCGGCGGCGACCGACAACTTCGGGCGATGAGAACCGGCTCGGCGAGCGGCTCGTACGCTCACGCGGTCAGTATCGACGCGAGCAGGCTCTGTAGGCAGCAGCAGGCTTTGAGCGCGGGTTCTGACTGCCTCGCGGTCCCCCTTGAGCGGTGCTGGGAATGGTGTCGGTGCGCTGAGCAGGTCCGGCCGTCGGCTCGGGGCGATCCACGAGTGGGGCGCTCGCTCGATCCTCACGCTCGCCTCCTCGGAGCTTGTGTTAGGCTTATGAGCTCAAAGAAACGACGAATAGTCTGAAAGGCCGTCCGAACGTCCCGTATACCGATCCGGCCTGATCCGCTGTGGCAAGCTGCGGATTCTAAGCATGTCATGCTTTTGGCCGGGTCTCTTTGCGGACAGCTGAATCTCTGACCATACGGCTGAAGCATCCGCAGTACGAAAGCCTCTCAGAAGGAACGATGAGCGACGCGGACGTCGATGCAATGTAGGTCTAGTCTACGACAAGGATATAGGGTTCTCCGGATAGATCATCCGCGGTTCTACGAGCTAGAGGAGCAGGAGATGTGCGAAGTCGCTCAGAACGGCCGCGCGAGGAGACCTCCGCAGGCGTACGCTCCGGCAAAGGCAAAGAGCGCCGAGCCGGCGATGGCAGGTCCGGCGCCGAGGACGGCGAGGAGCGGGCCGGGGCAGATGCCCATCATGCCTATGGTCGATCCAATTCAAGTCAGCTAGATGGCCCTAAACGAGAGCAATGCAGCGGGACTCACCCCAACCGACGCCGAACATGAGCGACCCGAGAACGAGTTTCGCATCGACCGGCGCCGTCGTCGACGGGCACTCCCACTTGTCCGCGACGATCGGCTTCTTCCACCCGTTCGCGACCTTGTTCCACGCGAACCAGTTCGGGATCAACCCTCCGAGCGCAACCATCATGAGCGACGGGTCCCACTGCGGCGCTCCGGCCGGCGCGAGTCCGGGCAGGTAGAAGAACCCGAGGACCTTGGACGGGCGGGTCATACCCGCGAGGGCGAGGCCGAGACTGAACGTGATCCCGAGCAAGAAGGACTGTGCGGCAGGCTTGAAGCGTTTCGGGACAGGGAGCGAGTACGTGACGCCGGGGAGGGAGGAGAGGACGGGCGCGAGGAGGATCGCGGACGCGAGGAGGGGCGGGGCGGCCTCGTACAGGTCGACCGTGTACGGCTTGGCGACGGCCGCTGCGGACTGCGCTGCCAGGATGGCGGGCGGGAGCGGGGCGAACTGAGTCGCAGTGACGAGGGCCGCGGAGAAAAAGGTGAGGACGGCGACGAGGGAGCGCTTCGACTGGCGCGCGAGTCCGACGAGCATGTGTCCGCTCGTGCAGCCATTTGCGAGCTGTGGTGGTGCGTTCCGGGGGAGGAGAGGGGAAATTGGTTGAGTCAGCTTCCGCCACAGCAAGGTCCGCGGGTCCTCGGAGGGCAGTCCGCCAAAACGCACCTTGGTTCCAGCGCCCACCAGCACGCCAGCCAGCAGAACCTTGGCCAGACCGACATCGGCAATGCGGAGCAGTGGCTGGTCGTCAAAGATGCTCGCGCCGACCCACGCCTCGAGGTTGGGCCTCAGGACACGGAGTATGAGACCGCCGACGAGGAGGCCGGCGGTGGCGGACCATTTCCATGCGTGCGAGAAGTTGTTGTTCGGCGTCTCGGGGAGGACGACGCCTGCGACGGTGGCGTGCGAGACGCCGGAGCAGCCCAGGACGCGGCCTTGGCTGAGGAGGAGGGTCGAGGTCGAGTAGCTGAGAAGGCAGCCGCCGACGAGGGAGGGCAGCGGGGTGAACATGGCGAAGCCGTCTATAGTATCTCTATGCTGCGGGGCGGTGTCTAGAGGTGAATGAGCGTGTAAAGAGCGAGAGGAGCTCGTCCACAGAAGGCCGTCTAGCGGAACCAGCGCCCAGATCCGGCCGGCAACAGACGGCGACGACTCGTCCGCCCGGCCGGCCGCAGCCCTTCGGCCGGAACACGTCAGCACAGCCTCTTTTGCCGCCCCCTCCCCTCAGGTGCGGCTCCCGTCGTATCGCTTTGTCACAAACACTCTCTCGCCGTTCAGAAAGGTCGCAGTGCCCGTCCGGCCACGCAGTGCAGCTTACGAGCGATGACGCAGCTCCCTAGCATGGCTGACGAACCCGCCGCTTCGTGCAACGTCGAAGAGACCGTCACGCTCGTCCAGGAGGTCTTTGAGCAGCCCACCGTCACCGCGGCGCGCTTCTTGCCCTTGAACGACGACTCAGACAGCCTCAGTGAGTGTTTTGGCGACGCCCGCGGGCGGTACAGACTGTGCGAGACGGTTCCAGAACTGACCACGCGGTGCCCTCGCCGCCGCCCCACATCAGGCGTTCACCTCAGCTACTCGCAGCGCTCGCTATCTGCCCAGACCAAACGTAATTTGACGCAGACCGTCCACCTGTCGCCGTCCGGTGGCAGAGTCCAGTTCCGCTCGCCCATTGTCGAGGTCTCGAGCGACATCAAGCACACGGCCGTCTCGCCCGACGGACAGTTGCACGCCCTCTTTCGCGCGATTCCGGCCAAGGAAGCCAAAGAGAGTCGGAGAATCGTCGAGATCGTCGAGACTGCGTCGGGTCGACGGGTCGACGAGCTCGACGTGACCAAAGAGCACGGCGAATGGTATTTTGACGGCGAGTCTCCTGCTTACCTGCGCGCACGTCCGCATCCTGACCCGCATGCTCTCCAACAGCCACCTTTGGTCCGCCGAACTGGAATCATAGGAGCGATGCCCTCGTCTACACCGCCGAGGCCCCTCCGCTCAGGGCCTCGACAGAGAACTCCTCGCGTCCTTCCCCGGCCAAGTTCGACTATACGCCCGACTTTGGCGAGACGTTCATCGACAAGCGCGAGCCGACCCTTTTCCTCCTCGTCCTCCGGAGCTCGTCGTACCGACACCGCCTTGTGACCAATGAGGATCCCTGCTCGCTGCACCGCTTGACCTACCCAGGCTTGCAGGGGAAGGCCGTCTTCGGTCAGCCGGCCTTCCTGCCAGACGCCGGAAGCCCGCGGATTATCGCAACCGCCTACTCGCCGACAGACGACGAGCGAAAGCTCGGCATCGTCTACTGCCAGAACCGCCGAGCCAGGATTTACTCCCTCGAGATCAATGTCCGCGAGGACGAGGCACAGGGCGACTCGGCCGCTTCAGGCTCTGCCACTCAGCAGTCCCGAAGGACGCTCCGTGCCGTCAAGGCGCACCCTATCTCTTCCGCCGCCCGGTCCGCGCGATCTCCGCGTGTCTTGCCGTCGTCGTCTCAAGACAACTCGGCCGACGTTGTCTATGTCAGCAACACGCTCGGCGGTGTCCATGCTTCATGCGCCGAGTTGCGCCTTGCGACTCTCGCAGGCGGAGCCGACGTCAAGGAGGACCGGACGCTCGTCTCCATCGTCGACAATCCGACGGACACGAACGGCGTGACCGACTTTCCTGGACTATACATCGATCAACTCCCTCAGGAACCGTTCCTCGTCGATGCTCGTGGCGGTGCAAGGCGTATCGCGCTCACTTCGACCTGGCGCTCGAGGCGCGTCCCGCTCCTGGTCGACCTGTCGACGGGCAAGATCCAGAACCTCGCGCCGTGGCCCGAGGTTGGGTCGGCACCGCGGGACCTGCCGTATCCCGTCCAAGGGAGCGAGCCGGACTCGCTGGCGAGCTATTCCGTCCTCGGGACGGACGGAGTCGGCAGGGTTCTAGCGACTCGGAGTGCGCCGACGACGATGCCTCAGGTCGTCGTGTGCGATGCCGGTCCTTCGGATCAGGTTCGCAAGACGCAATGGACCGTGGTGCGCAAGCCTAGCATCAGCTCCGAGCGTACGTCCCTTTCCACTGTACCCGCTCCCGCGCGTGCAGCTGAGTATTCAAGGTTCGCGCAGTGGCGCATGCGCTTAAGTGCGCGGCCTACACGATTCTGCCGCTCCCAGGGCACGCGCCGTCGGAAATCGTCCTCGCCTCGCCGAACAAGCTCGAGCCCGGCTCTGGCAACGGCGCCACGAAAGCGCCGCCCCTGATCGTCCAGCCGCACGGAGGACCTCACAGCGCCGTCACGACCGAGTTCAGCTACTCTCGCCTCGCAGCCCTACTTCAAGGCTACCGCTTCGTCGATGTCAACTATCCAGGCTCGACCGGGTTCGGGCAGCGCACGATCGAGGACCTGCCGCCGAAGCTTGGAACCGCCGAAGTCGAAGCGACGCTCGCGGCCGCCCGCTACCTCGCCGATCTGGGTCTGGCGAGCGAGGAGAGGAAGCGCAAGCTCTTGATGGGTGGATCGCATGGCGGCTGGACGGCCTGTCACCTCACAGCGAGGTGGCCGGACGAGTTCGGCGCAGTCGTTATGCGCAACCCCGTCACGGACCTGGTCGCCAACGCCTCGATGACCGACATCCCCGACTGGTGCTACGAAGAAGCCGGTATCGCCTACTCCCTCGATCGACCTCCTTCGCTCGTCACTCCGGAGCAGTTCGAGCGGTTCTACGAGATCTCGCCTATGCGGCATGCGCACAAGGTTACGACGCCGACGCTCTTGCTGATCGGACTCGAGGACCGCCGCGTCCCGCCGAATCAGGGTCGTGCGTGGTACCACGCCTTGAAGAATCGCGGGCAGGAGGAGGACCCGGTCGACGTCAAGATGATGACGTTCCCGGGAAATTCGCATCCGATTGCAGAGACAGTCGAGTGGGTCCCCTCTTCCGCTCCTTCTGACTATTTCTTCTGACTGAGCGTCGACGGCTAACTCTGCTCGCCTGTTTCCCGCCGCAGGGCCGAGTGGGCGGCGTGGGAGGCTGGATTCCGCTGGCTCGTCAAGTACACGGATTTCTGAGTCGGGAACATGCAGAGATAGCGTTTTGGATAGCTGGTAATAGAGCATGCACTCGTCAAGAATCGCTCGCTGCGATTTCATTCCGAAGCGAATACTGTATGTAATAAATTCATTAATGATCGAAAGTGCCACGAAGGGTTGTTCTCTGCTCCTTCTCTCTCCCATTGGCGGCAGCATAGGCTGCTGCAACACCTTCGCGAGGTTGATCGCTGTGGTCGCCTGTCGCCCTTCACGCTGCCTGCGCTCCGTCATCCTGCGTCCACGATGAGCCGACCGACTGCGCGGCGAGAGAAGGACCACGCCGCGGGGCGTAGAGCGGTCAAGGTGGTCTTTGTCGCGCTGCTGATCGACTTGCTGGCCTTCACAATGCCGTGAGCGGGCTCTGCAGTCACCCGATGCTTGATGCTTGCGGCTGACCGGTCTTCCTTCTCCACCTGCCCCACCTAATACCGCGCTCGCTTCGTTCTTTGCGCACAACGCTGTCAGCTTACCGCTCTTCCCGCGTATAATCGAAGGATTCGTCAAGGATGAAGCACAGAGCCCGTATGGCGTGAGCAGCGGAGCCTGCCTGACGAAAACACCAGGGGCTGACCATGCGGTTTCTGTGCACAGGCCCCGACGCTTTTGTCCCGCACTCTCGGCGGCGTTCGGTCTATACGAGCGTACCTATTCTCGTTCTCGACGTCGCGCGCCGTCTCCGACAGTCGATGGGATCTCACGCTCCTCGGCGGCCTCCTCGCGTCCCTCTTCTCGACCTGCCAGTTCCTGGTCTCGCCTCACCTGGGCCGTCTGAGCGACCGCTACGGACGTCGCCCCATTTTGCTCGCAACAATGGTCGGAAACCTTCTTTCCGCCTTGCTCTGGCTATTCGCGGACAACTTTGCCCTGTACGCCGCGAGTCGGGTCGTCGGAGGTCTCGCAGAAGGCAACGTCCAGCTATCGATTGCGGTCATCACGGACGTGACCTCGCCCGAAGCGCGAGCTCGCTCGCTCGCTCTGGTTGGCGCGGCTTTTTCGCTCGCCTTTACGATGGGTCCGTCGCTCGGAGCGTACCTCTCCCAGCGAACGCTTGGTCGCGGATCGGTCGTCGAGGTGCCCGGGTTTCTCTCCGGCGTCTTCCCCGTCAAGGAAATACGCCTGAACTCCTACGCGGTCCCGGCTGCGATGACGGTGGCGCTCCTCGTTTTCGAGACTGCGTATCTCGCAGTCCGACTTCCTGAAACTCGAGGGTGGTCGACGCCCCGCGGGCCCGCCGATACCGGTAAAACAAGTCAAGAAGTCTCGGCGACCGCTGAACCCTGGCCATCTCGTCGCCGGCCGGTGGGCGAACGACGAGCCCGCCTCCGCCGCCTCGAGCGCATCCACCTCGCCTTCCTGTTCTTTTTTTCGGGCGCCGAGTTCACCCTTACTTTCCTCACCCACAATCTCTTCGACTGGTCGAACGCGCAGAATGGACGCCTTCTCGGGTTCATCGGGATCCTCTCGGCGCTCCTGCAGGGAGGCTACGTCCGGCGCCGGTCCAAGAACGCGAGCCCCGCGCAGACGGGCCGCCTCGCTCAGAGTGGCATCCGCGCCTGCATGTTCTCGCTCGTCCTGCTCGCCCTCTTGCCGCGCGTCAACGCCTCGGACCGAATCGCGCCCGTCCTGCTATGGACCGCTGCGGGCGGTCTCGCATACGTCTCGGCGACGGTCGTCAACTCTTTGAACGCGCTCGCCTCGCTCGAAACGGACGAAGACGACGCCGGCGATGCGAAGGATCGGAGTACGGATTCTTCGTCCTCGGAGCGCGTCGACAAGGGCGCGGCCTTGGGGTCTTTCCGCTCGAAAGGACAGCTCGGCCGCGCGGTCGGGCCGCTCGTGACGACGGCGGTGTACTGGACGGTCTCGCCTAGTATGGCGTATCTCCTCTGTGCGTTGGGGACGGTCGGGACGGCGGCGGCGATGGGCAGGGTGGTCCGGGAGGATCGGGAGCTGGAGGAGGCAAAGAAGCGCGCATGAGGGTGGGGAGCTGTGGAAGCGCGCGCAGAGGCATGCAAATCTACTTTGATGCTGCGGCTAGGCTGCATGCTCTCATAAGCCACCCAGGAGGGTCCCAACATTGATGAAGCACGTGCAATCTGCGCGCTCGCCACTCGACGGCCTTCTCAACTCGCCTCGAAAGTTGCGTTCGGGTAGCCACGATACCGCGCAATGTACCGGTAGTTTTCTGCTAGTTTGAGTGCTACGAGCGGGAGTACGGGATGAAGCGGGCTCATAAGCTTATGCGCGGCGCGTTCTTTGCGCGGGAAGAGCGTCGGCATGCAACGCGGGAACCTCGTCGCGTCCTGAAGCTTCGCGCTGCGTGAACGCGCTGGAGACGACGCCATAGCTTGCGCAGCGACCGTACACCTTGCGCAGCAATTTGTACTGTGCGAAGATGTCTACGCAAGCACCGGCAGCTGTGTCGGCCGCCGAGTACGGTCCTCTCCTTCGTCTGCGGCGGTCGCGCGGGACGATTCGCTCAACTGAAGCGCCTTTCGTGCGCAGGCCAAAGGATCCGGCACAGGCAAGTCTGCTCGCCGAGGGACAGGACGAGATTATGGGATCGCCCGAGATGGAAAAGCGCGAGGGCGCGCAGTACGGGGCGAGGAACGACGCCTGGTCGCCGCAGCTGGTGCGTCTCGACTCCAGCGCCACCGTTGCCTGTTCTCATCATGGACGAGTTTGCAGCCTCTCTACCCTCGAGCGCGCCAACGAGCGGCGCTACTCTTCCCCAAGATCACCGTCAGGGTACTGCGCCTCGCATGCGCATTCCTCGGTGTCGTTCTGGTCGCCCTCGCGAGCCATGTCTACAATGTGGGCTCACTCAGATCCCCGCTATCGCTCCGACCCTGACCCGCAAGGACGTCCCTGCAGAGCCCATATCGCAGTCGGAACGGTGGAGCTCTCGCCTCTCCGGCCTCGCTCAGCGAAGCAGTGGCGGGCCTAGGCTGGCGGGATGACTCGGGCGAGGTGGGCGCACCTGCTGGCTCGCGTCCTGGTTCAGCTCGCACTCACCGCCTTGCACGCACAGTCCAGCGACTTGCTTGTGCGCGGGCTCGAAGAGCGACTCGCAAACCCGCCGCTCCCGCCGTACCGGATGCTCCTCGGGACGATGGAACGCAACGAGGGCAAAGACGTTCTCGAGTGGCTGCTCTACCACATCTCGCTCGGCATCGACCATTTCGTCGTCTACGACCACGACAGCGACGACGATACGGTCGACCGCCTACTTCCCTTGGTCGAGCTCGGCTGGGTGACGCTCGTCCCGTACAAGGAGGAGAGTCGATGGGCGCAGCCCCGGGCGTTCGAGCGCTTCCGCAACGACTGGGGCCAGCATGCGAAATGGCTCTTCTTCTTCGACATCGACGAGTTTGTCGTGCAGAATACGACCGCGCTTGACGAGGCCCGCAAGCAAGGAGGCGACTTTGTCGACTGGTTCGACCACCGCTACGGCGAGTACGGCGGCGTTGCGTTCGGTCGCATGTCGTTCACCACGAACGGTCACCAGACGCGACCATCCGAAGGCGCCATGGCGGCGTATACCGTCGCGCGCGCGATCGACCGCAACTTCCGCGCGCCCAAGATCGCCTCGCAGGCCCGCTTCATGCAGAAGGGCGGCGGGGACATCCATAAGCAGGAGTACTCAAACGGCAAGGAGCTCGTCGACCCGCTCGAGTTCGCCGGCGAGGACCGCCTCATGGAGACGGGAGGATACCCGGTCTGGCTGAACCATTACTGGAGCAAGAGCTGGGAGGAGTGCGTCGCGCGGATCAAGCAGAAGGCCTTCCCCGGCTCGTGGCGCGAGCAGATGGGGCAAAAGTTTTGTCGAACCGAGATGCCCGGAACGGACGAGTACGCCGAGGTCGAGCATGTCGAGGTCACGCAGCTGGCCGCGTTTGCGCCGTCGATCCGGCTCGCGATCGAGCGCTTCGAGCGCCGCTATCCGCGCTTCGACCTGAGCACCCTCACCGTCTCGCTCCTCGAATCGCTGAGATCGTCTCGACGAAGCCCGCTTCCGTCGTCGGACGAGTTCCCGGCCGGCTCCGTTATCGTCGTCGACTCAGCCCATTCTCCGCTCGGCGTTCTCGAGGTCTCGCTCACCTCGTCCGAATGGATGTTCAACCTGCCTGTGCATGCACTCGCGGACGGCGGGCTAGCCTTCACCCTACCTCCGGACCTCATCACCGATGCCGCCGAGCTCGTCATCCGCCGCACGTACGCCGCGTCGCCGTCTCCCCTCCGCGATCCCGTCAGCCCCTGCTCCATCATGGGTCACCTCGTCAACCAGCCCGAGCGGAAGCAGCTGCTGGCGCTGCAGGCGGGCATTTGCCGAGACGTCGAGCCCGGGAACGCGTACAGCCTGGCCACTGCGACGTGGCCTCATCCGCGGCTGCGGAACGAGGTGCTCTTCCGCCGGACGATTCACACGGTCGGATCCGCGGTCCAGCGATCGGGCCTGCCCGCGTCTGACTCGGAAGCGTCGGCGGGCGGGGGCTGGCACCTTGAGCCTTACGCCTCGCAGGCCCACCCATCCGCGGACGACGGCGGCGTGACGCGGCTGTACACGCCCGAGCGGTGCCCTGCGCGCTTTGACGCCACGTACTGGGGGCAATGCGACATCGGGGCCGATCTGTCGACTCAAGGCGTATATCGCTGGACGCCGTCGGGCACGGGGTCCTACCGCGACTCTGTACTGAGTGCGGAGGAGGTCCGGAGCTGTCTCGCTCCCGCCGGCGAAGGCGAGCTCGAGCAGGGAGCAGCGCAGGGGCTGAGGATCCTCGTCGTCGGGGACTCGGTCGCGTCGCACACGTACATGGCGCTCGGGTGCCTGCTCGATCAAGTCTCGGCGGCGTCGGCGTCGGCGACGACGTCACGGCTGAACGTGGGCGACCACGTGCGGTTCCGGTCGTTCCAGTACCAGATGTTTGACCTCGTCAACTCGAGCATCTCGCGGCGAGACTGGCTCGACCTCTTTTCCTGGTCCAAAGCCGATGGCGCTCCTTCGTCGGGCGCCGTCGCCGAGGAGGGGGACCTGCCAGACGTTGTCGTGCTGAATGTGGGGTTGTGGGCGACGACCTGGGCCCGCCTCGAGGACTACGACTCGGGCCTGCGGCTCGCGGCGCGACACCTGCGTTCGATCCTGCGCGAGGAAGGCGAACGGCGGCGCGCGGGCGGGAGCGGAGGGCGTGGGCAAAGGCCGATGAGGATTGTGTGGCGCGATACGACGGCGGTCTTCCCGCGGGAGGGGCAGGACCCGCTGTATCAGGTCAACCCGCGCGTTGAGGTGTTCAACGAGGTCGCGAGGAGGGTGTTGCTCGGGACGGAGGAGGACCAAGGGGGCGCGGGCGATTTCCTCCGAGACGAGGAGGGACAAGTCCGCCCTTCGTTCGACTCGGAAGAGGCGTCGCGGGCGTCGAGGGCGGCAAAGCGCTGGACGTCCCACCCCTGGCGCTGGCTGTCCCGTCGCCTCCGGAACGCGCGCGAACCTGTCTCCTCGGGCGGGATCGAGTACTTGCCGGCGTACGGCATGACGCGCTCGAGGGCGGACCGGGCGCGCGACAATGCGCATCTGTGCCCGGACGTGCAGGGCGAGTTGGCGGAGGTGGTGCTGCAGAGGGTTTGTGGCGGCGGTGTGGCCGGCGGGAGCGGTGGTGGGCGGTGAGGTCTGGCGGAGGGAGGGTGTCGGGGTTCGGGTTGGGTACATCGACGGGCTTGTTGTGAGGTGCATTCGGTCAATTCGGTCTCGTTTCCGGGAGAGAGTGCTGCGAGGCCGAGTCGAGCCGGGGGAGGAAACGCGGAGGTTGCCTCATTGCGTGGGAGGACGGAAGCGAGGGCAGGCAGCGAAGAACAACATGGCGGACGAGAACGAGAACTGTGACAATAAAAGGCGAGAGAGGGAAGAGTGCGAGGTAATCGGCGCCGCGGGAGGGGGTCAAGTCGCTCGACCTGGTTTTGGTCGGAGGGAGCCGTCAGTCTCGATCCCGATCCTCTTCAGCGCCCCCCCTCGCTCGCTCACCTTTGCCCTTGCCGCCGCCTGGTCGCTCGTAGGCGTTCGGTTCTGGTGCGGGCGCCGAGTCTTCGGGAGGGGTTTCGAGGATCGTCTGCGTGCCCGTCTGCCTCGCAGTTGAAGAGGTCGAGGGACCGCCGTTGCACTCGCCGCCATGCTCGTGATCGTGATCGTGATGATGGTGGTGGTGGTGATGCCTCGCTGCGCGTCGCTGTCTCCGGCGAGCGGCGCCTGCTCCTTCTTGGCGGCTGTCGGCGGACCCGTCCGAGTCGGCCGAGTCGCTGCCGGATTCGTCGGAGGACTCGTCGTACGGTTTCGGCTTGTGGTAGATGCAGCAGACTAGGGAGGGGGAGCGTGTCAGCAGGTGCGGGTGGTACAAGTCTCGAGGGAGGGCTCGACTGACTCTTTGACTTTTTGCGGTTGAGCCCCTCGTTGTCTACGGTTTCCTGTGTCCACTGGACGCGCTGTGTGGGCATGGCGCGGCCTCTGAGGCGGAGTGCGCCGACGTCGCGCGGGTTCTCGGACTCGTCCGCCGCCGGAGCGCCGCCGTCCGCCGGAGTCGCCGTCGTCGTCAGCGTGCGGCTGCCGTGCGCGTCGGGCGTAGCCTGCGGGGCCCGCATAGCTGTTCGCTGCTGCATGGCGGGCTGCGATGGGGCGCAACGCAGGGGCTGAGCAGAGAGAGCGAGAAGCAGTCAGCCGCAACTCTTGTCGTCACTTTCGCTTGAACCACATCCACAGCCTCTTCCACAGCTTGTCTCGGCTGCCGGACACAGCGCGCGAGTTCCCAAAGCGCCAATAGGGCTCTGTGTGCCGCCCCGTGCCCGCCTGCCCGCTGTGCCGAGTCGTCGAGGGGCCGCATCGACCGGGGAAACCAGGGCTCCGTCATGGCCGGCGAACACCAAACAACGCCCGCAGCTCCAGCTACAGCACGACAGCCAGCTTCTACGCCTTCTCTGACGCCCGCGCAAGGCATCGCAACTCTGTCTGCGCTGCAGGCGTCGTCGAGCGCGCGCCGGTTCTCGCCGTACCCCACCTCCCTCCGAACTTCGCTCTACCGCACACCGTACGCCTCGCCTTATGCAGCAGGAACGGCCGCACAGTACAACTCGCCTGCCGGTGGGGCGGTACTGCACTCCAGAGTGCCTCTCCTGAGCTCTGTGCGCCGACCCAACGGAGGAGCCACGCCTGGCCGGACAGGCCTTGGATCCCTCCACTACGACAGTCCGTTACCCGGAAGCAGCCATGTCGCCCGCATCGACTCCGTAAGCGCCAAGAGCAAGAGCAGCATCGGTCCGATCCGCCGGCGCGACAAAACCCAGAACCCGTACCAAGCCTTCTCCGCACCCGAGTTCGACTCGTTCGTCGACACCCTCACCTCGACGCTCCGATCCGTGCTCGAGCCGCCAGCTGCGGTGGAGGAACCGACGACGAGGCTTGAGAGGGCGAGGGAGAGGCTGGACGGCTTGGAGCGTAAGGAGGAGGAACGCCTGCGGGCGCGCGCGGCCGGTCGAGCGCGAAGAGAACAAGAGGAGGAGCAGGAGCGGGAGCGGACACGTACCGCGAGGGTTTATTCCGATGCGGCGGCCGTGGAGGGATCATACGGGGTCGGTCAGAGTGGGAGAGAGTCGCAGGACGTCTTTGGCGAGATCAAAGAGGTCGCGCTCATGGGCGTCGGCGCCGGAGCGGGCACGGCGCCAGCAGCCTCGGCGACTCCAATTTCGATCAGCGACCCCTCCGGCGGGGAAGCGGCATCCCTGCAGCAGGAACCGCTCGCGACGGCATCGGCGGTGGACGACCTGCTCGCGATCGTCGCCGCCGGCGGCCTCGACCACGCCCAGTCGGGCCGTGCCGTCGAAACGTTCGAGGTATCTGCGGACGCCGTGCAGTACGACGCGGACTTGGGGGCGGACGCGCTGGACACGGAGCAGCTCCTCGCGTGGGTCTTCGCCTGGCCTCTATTTCTGTCCGAGCATGCAGGGCTGACACGCTGTTCGATTACCCGCGCTCCCCGTTCTTTCGTTCCTTTTTGTTTGTGCGCACATCTTGCAGACAACACCGCGCCGAGTTCGACGCCCTGTACAGCTCCGCGCACCTACAGCCGCCTTCCTCGGCGGGTGCAGGAGCGGTCGGACACCTGGGCGGCGTCGACGACGAAGCGAAGGAGGAGGCTGGCCCCGAAGGACCTGGGGAGGTCCTGACTCTCGATTCGTCCTCGGAAGAGGAGGCTCTGGTTGAAGACGAGGATGAGGGCGGAGAACACGACGTGACCGCCCTCGGGAGCGAGGTCGAGGAGGAGGACGAGCTGGCGTCGGACGAGGCCTCTCTCGCCGCCGAAGACGCCGAAGACGCTGAGGAAGAGGAGGAGGAGGACCCGATGCGGACCGCCTCGCTCTCGCTCTCCCCGCCGCCGGCAGCAGCTCTCTCGGACACCGCTCGACTTCTCGAACTGGACGAGTACGACGCTCCTTCTCCCGCGTTCCTTTCACGACCACCCCAACACCAGACGAGCCAGCCGGAGCCGGAGTCGGAAACGGAAACGGAACCGGAGCAAGAGGAGCAAGAGCCGGAGCCGGAGCCGGAGCCGCAATTTCCGCGGTCGCACGTCCCGCTCTTCCTCGAACGTGCCACCGCTTCGGTCACGACGTCAGAGGCGGACGGGGAGGAGATCTTTCGGGAGCAGGTGTGGGGCGATTCGGATGCGGCGCTGGGCGAGGAGGAGGAGGGAGGGGCGAGTTGGTCCGGCGAGGAGGAAGAGGAGGACGCGGAGGAGGAGGAGGGATTACGAGTCGACGAGGAGCCCAGCGTCGAGGAAGACTTTATAGTCGACGCCCGCGACGCGCCCGCCGACGAGGACGCCGACGCTGCCGCCGCCGCCGCCGACGCCGAAGTCGCCGAGATGGCTTCGAGCGGGCCGGAGAAGGACGAAGACCCTTCGACGTTCAGGGCTCCGTTCCGGCGGGTGAACCGGTATGACTTTGATGAGGAGCATGTGCGGGGGCAGGAGCAAGAGCGTGCGTCGGTCGAGGGCGAGGGCGAGGAAGGGTCGGGAGAGGCGCTAGCTGTCGCCGACGACGACCACGACCTCGATCTCGCCATAGATCCGGCCCAGGCCGACGCACCGCCGACCGATGCCGCCGCTGAGGATACCAACTGCGTCGAGACGGTCGAGATGCTGTCCTCGCCTTCTTCCGGCTCGGAGCGCGACGACGCCGACGAGGAGATGCTCGACGCGTCCGCGCCGGAGAACGTCTCGATCGATTCTGGAGCGCCGACTGGTCTTCCCGATCTGGCGCAAGCGGCGGCAGAAGAACCCGGCCGCGAGACCCCGGTCCTGATGGTCGACTCGACGGCAACGACCCCGGCCCTCGGCTCCCCCGCTATGGCGTCCTACTTCGCCGAGTCTGAGCGCGGAGATACGGTGGACGAGATGGCTGTTGCTTCGGGCGCGCTGGCCGATGTTGACGCTGCTGTCGACGAGGGGGCTTTGTCGGCCGCGGCGAGCGGGCTGGGAGTCGCAGTCGGAGACGATACCGACACGGGAGTTATGAGCGCCGACGAGAATCTCCTGCCGCCGAGCAATGCCGCGACCATGGCCGTGAACGCGCGGAATGACGAGCTGGCGGGAGAAGAGACGGAGGTGCCCGTTCCGATCGAGCCCGAGATCGACGAGGCCAACCTGGCTGACGTCGAGGCGGAGGAAGAGGGCGAGGCGAAGGGACACGTCGAGCCCAGGTTGCGGGCAGGTGATGCGGAGCTTGCGGAGAGCGAGGCCGGAGGGGAGGGGAGCGTCTCGGGCGCGGAGCTGGTCTCTGAGGGCAGCGACGGCGAGCTGCCCTCGCGAGCTGAGCAGAAGGCCGCGGGGCCGATGTCGGAAGAGGAGGAAGAGCTCGAAGAGGGGAAGGAGGAAGGGGCTGGGCCGACTTGGGCCGGGTCCAACCCGCTCGAAGCCATCTACGCAAACGAGGACTCCGAGGTACGCCGACTCTCCAGGCTCGTGCCCTTCTGAGCCTTATCCTGACAAGAGCGCCTGAGACAGGACACGGGAGCACGTATCCCTTACGAGGCCAAGGGCAAGGGCCGCGCGCGACCGACTCCTTCCGACCTCGACGCCGAGACTCCCGGTGGCGAGCTCGACCTCGAAACGCGCTCGACGGCTTCTTCCTTTGACGACAGCATCACCGAGGACGATATCAACCAGGCGATCGCGCGGTGGCGCTCGATTTCGGACCAGCTCGTCCTGTACGACAACGCGGACCTGGTCGACAAGTTGCTCGAGATGCGGAAGCAGTATGCGGCGGCGGTCGAAAACGACTCGGCGCTTCTGCCGCTCATCATGGAGCAGCTGTATGATTGGGAGAATGAGGCTGTGCGGAGGGTGGCGGAAGGCACCTTGGACCCTTCCTTCGACGACGAGGACAGCGACGAAGACGACATGCCTGTCGAGGAGGGGAGGGGCGTCGCCCGCTCGCAAGGCTCCCCGGACGTTGAGTACGAATACGCCAATGGACTGGAATCCGGACCCGAGCTCGGGCCCGACGGCGACGCGGCATTTGACGAAGAGTACGAGGCTCGCGGTCCGGACTCGAGCGTTCCCGGCTCGCCCGACCGTTCGGCCTTCCCGGATTCGTCCCCGCCGCCGGCAGCATCGGAATATCCGCGCGAAGCTGCGGAGCGGGAGGCGGCCGAAGCGCAGCTTGCCAAGATCGCCAGCGATCTTGTGCAGATGCACCAAGCCGATCGTGACGCAGAGCTCTGCGTAACCTCGGCTGCTCTGGACTCGGTCGCGGGGTCGACACTAGTCGAGTATGCTGGAGATGGCGGAGTTGACCCTTACTCGCTGTATGGCTCGCTCCCGGCTGCGGCCGAGCAGAACCAGGCGACATTCGAAGAGGCGCCGAGCTCGCCGCAGGCCATCGCCGCGGTTCCAACGATGGACTTTGGTCCGACCGCCCCTGCGGTTCCATCGATGGACTTCGGGCCCACGGACGACTCGGCCACTTTCGATCCTCACCATGCCTTCCTTCGGGGCCGCGATGATCCCGAACCGACGCAGCGCGTTAAAGGGATCGAGTATGAGCTGGCTCGACCTCCTCGTTCGAGCTCTCCTCCTCACTTTCAGGTACCGCCGACGCAGCATCGTATTGACAGCCCTGTCACTTCGGTCGAAGGGGAAGGCTATGAGCAGGCGGATGGCGAGAAGATGCGAGTCGGCGTCGACGAGGAGGAGATGCGCGATTCGACCTTCGTCGGACGCGAGCGCCCTCTGCAGACTGCGGTCGCCGCAGACCATGGTCACGTACGCGAACAGGCGGACCTCGACGCTGTCGGTGCGACGAACGCCGGCCTGCGCGTGGTGGACGACGACGACGAGGATGAGGCGCAGGAGCAGCCAGCGTCTGCTCTTGTTCCCATTTCAGCGCCGAAGGCCGACTCGGCACCACGCGTCGTTCTTGGAGCGACACCGCCGCCTCCGGATGCTGAAGGACCGCAGGCCGCCGCGCCGATCGTTGAAGGAGTTGCTCCGCCCGTCAACAACGACATCCTCCCGGAAGCTCCCTTCGTTCTACCAGCAAGTGAGCGGCTCGACCGGACGCGGACGGACGAGGACGATACATCATTCGTCCCCATGACCGGCAGTCATGACGCGCCGCTGCCGAGGCTATCGCCAGACCCGTCCAACGCGCCGGTCCAGCCTTTTGCTACCGGTTCAAGCCCGACCACGAGTCCCACGGCGCCTCAGCCTTCGCTTCTCAACAGGGAGACCGCGACTGAGGAGATCACGTCGGACCCACGCGTGCCTTATCCGGTTCCGCCCACCGTTCACCGCGAGACGACCCCGGTCGAGGACGAAGATCTGTTGCGGGCGGAGGAGTTTGTCCGCGTCGGCGTTGAGGAAGAGGAAATGTGCGATGCGTCCCTCGTGGGCGAAGCGCTCCCGCTTCAGGGCGCGATGGACGCGGCGGCTTCTCGCGTCGTCGAGCAGCAGGATACCGCGCCGGGTCCCACGTCAGGATCTCCGCTGCTGGTCATCGATGACGACGAGGAAGCTATGGACGTTGGCGAGAGCGAGCCCTCTCGCGCGCCTGCTACCCCTCCAGCTTCCGCCTCGAGCGGAACGGTTCATCGCCGCCTCGTCCTCGGCGCGACTCCGCCGCCGCCCGGCGCTGAGGAGATGCAGGACGCCCCGCACATTTCCAATGGCGTCGCACCGCCGGTCAACCCCGACATTCTTCCCACTTCGCCTGCCGAGGTCCGTCTCGACGAGCCTGCAGAAGACCTGTCCGGTCGCATGCCGGCTGTGGATGCGCCCGAGGAGCTCCCCGCGATCGGAGCATTCCTAACTGAGGTGACTGCGAAGCCGGCAGAGTCCGCCGCCGTGTCTGTCCCCTCGGTCGCGGTGGGATGGTATCAAACGAAGGCGCCGGAACCTGTCCAGCGTACGGCCTTGAACCGGGAGACGGTGACGGAGGAGGTCACCTCGGACTCTCGCGTGCCGAATCCCGCTCCTCCGACTGTTCACCGCGCGACGAGCCCGGTTCAAGAAGAGGAAGACCTACTCGAGCAAGAACGGGTTATCCGCCTGGGTGTGGAAGCGGAGGAGGCCCAAGACGCTTCGCTCGTCGGTTTGGCTCCCACCTCCTTCACCGCCGCCGTCGACGCGACGACGATGGATCTGACGGAGCAACAAGACTCGTCAGCGGGTCCAACGCCGCAGTCTGCACTCACGATCGTCGATGACGACGAAGACGGCGCCATTGTCGACCCGGTCGCGTCCTCTTCTGCGAGGGCGCTTTCCGACCAGACCGACTCTGGACTCCCTCTGACGTCCACTTCGACGGGTGCGGTCAAGGCGTCCGCCACTGGAGACCTGGCCGAATCTGTGCCGGTATCAGGGGCGCGAGAAGGTCATGCCGCTTCGGACGCCTTCCCCGCTGGCGTTGCCGCGCCTCAGAACCCGGACATCCTCCCTGAGGTCCCCTTGGACACTGCCTCTCCGGTGAGAAAAGCGCCCTTCCCTACGGCTGAACAGCAGTTGCTGATCGGCTTTTTACGGGCAACTTTCGCAGAAGGAGCCCGACACGCCTCTTCGCGTCACCGGCGTGGAAGAGCCAGGCGAGTGGGACCCTTCAACCCCTATCCGAATCGGCGGGGCCATGGCCGCCGGGACGTCCGAGGAAGATTCGGTTCGACAGGCCGGACGGGAGGCGCCGAAAAGGTCGGAAAGTGTCGCCGAGGTCGACACGGAGGGGGAAGGTACCCGGCCGACATCGGTGCGTCGTTGCAGCCCTGAGGAACGTCGTGGATTCTATCCGCTGATCTGCTTGTCGCGCACAGATCGAATCGGTCCGAGGCAGCAGCGTCGCAACGGACGACGAGGTAAGCTGCGAGCCGCGCTTGCAACGGCGAGCTCTCCTGAACTAATTGTCTTCCGTGCAGCATCATCTGTCCCTTCGAGCGGAAGTTGACATCGACGTCTCAAGCGTTCACTCCGCCGAGGACGAGACCGCCCGCGTCACCATGACGAGCGCGTCTTCGGCGACCGTGCCCGAGGCAGCGCCGCAGTCACTGCACGCTAGAGCCAGTGATGCTGCCATCAACAGTACCGACTTTGCCACGGCCCCCGCCGAGCGCGGCGCCCATGCTGGCGGAAGTGGAGAAGGTCCCGCGGACCAAACCTCCCTCGGCGACGTCGACTTCGATGCCGACCTGGCTGCGACGGAATTTGCAAGTGGAAACCAGGCGGAAGAGCGATCTTCACAGTCTGACAGCAGCGATGACGAAGAAGTCGCCGCTTTGCTCCTCTCGCCCGCAAAGTCTCCCGCTCGAGCTCGCTCGACCCGTAAACGCGTTGTCGAGGATCGCTCGGACGATACGCAGACACCAGAGGCCCCGCCCAAGACTCGCCGATCTGCTCGACTGTCGGCGACGCCGGCTCCGGCATCCGATATAACGGACCAGCCCAAGCGGCCTCGCGCCGGCCACAGCGCCGGCGCTGCGACTGCTTCTTCCACCCCCGTGAGGCGATCTCGGCGCTCTGTTGCCGCGTCGGAGACTCCTACAGATGAGCTTGCAGAAGGCACGGGCCAGTCAGACGGGCAGGTCCAGACTCGCCCGCATGGGCACCGGCATCACGTCCCCCCTATCACCGGATCCGACACCGAGGACGGGCTCTCGCCGCCCGTGACTCGCTCGCACTGCCACTTCCAGCGTCTCAAGATTCAGTCCCGTGCGGACCCGCGGTCGAACCCGTACCTCTTCAACATTCCTGTTGTGCGTTGCTAGGCGGCGGTCTGCTGCGGAAACCTTCCAGGCTGACATCGCTCTCTCCCGCTGTCAGTGCGCTCTCGCCTCGGAGGTCGCGCGCAACACCATGAAAGCGTTCGAGACGGAGGATCTTGGACCCGTCGACGAGACCGACGGATGCGAAGGCATCCAACTTGGCGGCGTCGACCCTTCCGATGCGTACGCTGTCGAGGTGATGGCCTCTCGTCACTCGAGTCTCGTGCCACATGAGGACGTACTCGACGCTGTCCGCCGCATCGCGGGACCGGAACTCTGGGACGAAGGGGCGTGTGAAGTGGTCCCGCTCGAGGAGGAGGAAACCGTTCGCTCATCGCCGCGTAAGAGCAAGCGGCCCGCTTCAGTGGAAGCGAGCCCCGGCCGCTCGTCGCCCAAAAAGTGCCGTTGATAGCATGTAGTCTTGGAACTCGCGGCATCACTATGCGGCCGCCCCCCCAGAATTTTGATCGCCCTTACGATGAGAACTTCATGCGCCATCTCGCTTCTCCGTACTCTGCTCTCCGGCTCTCGCAGTCTGACCGGGATGTCTCGCACAACGATCGCGGATCTGCCGTTTGAGCTGCTTGAGCGGATCCTCGTGCTCGCCGTCGACGAGTATCTTCCCGACTCGCCGAAAGCGTTGAGTTCGAGGAACGCTTTCCTGCGCGACGTGGCGCTCGTCTCGCGGCAATTCCGCTGCCCAGGTCAGGCAGTGCTATGGTCTGTCGTCCGCGTCCATGCCGCAGGCACCGCGAAGCGGCTGCTTAGCTCGCCGGTCCTTGGGATGTACGGGACTCGCTTTCTCGACCTTGCGGGCGTGCACTCGGGCGTCGAGGGCCTCAGCGGATCCGTCGCGGCGCGAGTCCTGGCCAAACTGCGCGGGATCCAGATCCTGCGGATCGCCGATTTTGGCAGGCTGAGCGCGAGGGTCCTCCAGAGCGAGTCGCTCTCCGGTAAGCAACCCCTTCTCTCTTCGTGACGCGATCCCGCTGTACGAGCTGACATGTACGAAGATAGGTCTACGAACGCTCGACCTCATGACGTCTTTTCCGGACAAGCCGGGCGTCATCACCGCCTTGCACGTCCCGTTCCACCTCTGCGAGCTGCGGCTCTACAACCGCTCCTACGGCACGACGATCCTTCCCGTCCTCTTTCACACCTGCGCCCACTCGCTCATCTCCCTCACCGTGCTCACGGGGCCGGGCTCGCCCTCGTACACGTCGCTGCTCCACGCCTTCCCCGTCATCGCGCCGAACCTCGTCCACTTCTCGCTTCAACATCGGCCCTCGCCCGCCTTGAACAGCATGCTCGGGCACCTCACGCGCCTCACAAATCTCGAACTGAACTTTGCCGTCGATCTCGCGGCGGCTCTCGATGCCCTGCCTCAAAAACCCGGCCTGCGAACGCTCGTCATTGAGCTAGACTTCAACCTAGCACAAGCGGCCGCGATTCTGCTCGCGCGCTTGGACGAGCCCGTCCTCGCAAATCTCAAGACGCTGAAGATCCCGCGCGCGCCCGAGAAGCGCGAGTTTCAAGATTTCGGCGGGCAGGCCCTGCTCGATAAATGCGACGCCCGCGGGGTTCATGTAGAGATCGGACAGACTGTAGCATGGCGAACGCGTCTATTTCAAGAATAGACTCGCAGGTCCCGACTCGTCCCGCTCAGAGCTTGGCGCGGAAGGTCTGCGCGTCCGGCAACTTGGCCTGAATGGCCTTGCCCGTGTCCAGGTCCCGTCGAATGATCGGACCTTCGCCGCGACTCTTGTCCAGGCGGGACAGGTCGCCGTGGTAAGACCAGAGCACGGCGAGGTGAGGGGGCAGATTTCGCTCGAGCGCCGCGACGATCCAGTCGCCGATCAGCGGGAGGAACTCTGCAACCGCATCTAGGTCAGCAAGATCCGTCGCGGAAGTGAATGTGGCAGGACATACTGAAGGCATGGCCGCTGCCGCCGGAAGCCACAAAGAGGGAAGGGTAGGTTGGGTGCCAGTCAAAGAGGAAGTCGCCCGACTCCCGGTCCGAGTACCTATCATACGCGGCTCGTCAGTCTGACGTGCGCGACGTGAGCAAGCTGGGCGCTGATCCCGGCCAGAAGAGAGCCGCCCGAAGTGGGACGCTGCTGTGACCGAGCCAAGCTGCGGGACTCACCAGCATAGCCGCGTCTCGGTGATCTCCTTCGTCGCCAGCTCTGGGTGCACCCGCTTCATACCCTCAATGATCGAGTCGAGCGCCACCGCCGGGATCTCTTGCTTCTCGTAGCCCGAGGTCAAGGTCGTCCGGGGCAAGGAGGGGAAGGGGCCGGTCGGAGCGAGCCATCCTCGCTCATGAATAGCTGTGGCAGTAGAACAGGTCAATCATTCTGCCGGTACTGTGCCTCAGACAAGCTTAAACAAGGGTTCGCGGCCCCCTGCCGTATCGCGCGTGATCAGACCGAAAAGACTCACCGAGCTTGAGGATACCGTCCTTATTTGGCGGGAAGCAGTAGCTAGACATCGGCGATGAGTCAATTTCCGGTGAATGCACGTGTCGTATGGAGGAATTAAGCGAGGTAGGAATCGTGGGATACTCACAAGCCGGTGTCCAGGAGAATCGTCACGGGGATGTCCTTGTATCGTTCGACCTCGGCCGGAGTAAGCTGGATCGTCGCAACCGTCTGTCCGGTCGGCAAGCACGCGTCCTTGAGCTCCGGCAAGAGCTTGGGCGTCCAGCTCCCCGCAGCGAGGATGGTCACATCCGCCTCGAAGTAGCGTCCGTCGGTCGTGAGGATTCCCCGGACGTCGTGCTTGTTCGAGAGAGAAGAGTCGGAGCGAAAGAGGAGGGTCTCAGCTTCGCCGGTGACAAAGGTGACGCCGAGCGAGCGGGCGAGGTCGACGGCGGTGACGACCGCGTCCCGAGAAGCGGCCCAGCCGCCGACTCGGTTCTTGTCTGCGGAGCGCGCCGGCGAACGTCAGCCCATTGAGAATTGGAGATTCATATGGAGAGTCAGATGATGACGAACAGGCGATAACTTCCGGGAAGTCGGCAGTGTCGGCGGATGAGGGGTAGTAACTCTTGATGCCCTTCCCTTCCTCGAGTTTGCCGACGGCCGCCTCGCCGCTTTCGCAGTTGATGTTGTAACTCTTCTTGACGTAGTTGGCCTGAGGGTCTTCGGCATGGGCGCCAACG
The DNA here is from genome assembly GCA_024713535.1 of Rhodotorula sphaerocarpa. NCBI lineage: Eukaryota > Fungi > Basidiomycota > Microbotryomycetes > Sporidiobolales > Sporidiobolaceae > Rhodotorula > Rhodotorula sphaerocarpa. Next base: position 96,823 of record JANIBP010000014.1, read on the forward strand.
ACGATGCCGCTCTCGAAGAAGTGCTGGTTCCACCTCGGTCCGCGCCACTCCTTCATGGCTTCGATCGCGAGTTCTTGGTACAGCGGGTCGGCATAGTCTGCACGAACGATCTGTGGTTGTGTAAGGTCCAGAAAGATCAATAAACTGCCCGGTATTCGGGAGTCAATCCGTCCGCCTCCTCCGGCCGAAGTTGCGGGGGAGGTTGTTCGGCCGCGGCGGTCTTACCTTGTTGTAGTCGCTCGACGCTGCATCAATCGCAGGCGGCTCGGCACCGCGCTCTACGACCGTGATCAGGTGGGGATGCGACTTGTAGAGCCCTTCGGCGAGCGAGAGTGCGGTCAATGCCCCCATCTCGCCCGCGCCGACGATCAAGATCGACTGCGGGGGCGCGAGCTGGGCGCGGGGAGGCATGGCTGGCTTGTAGCGGCCGTTTGCGGTCGTGCAGGAGTCGCAGACAGTCCTGCTGTGCGAGCGGGGCGTTATCGAGCGAGTCGGCGGGAATCGTCGGCGTCGCGAGACTTCTCTCGGCCGACGCGCCGGCTCAGCTTCCGCGCGACACGTCAACCCCACGGCCTTCTCATCTCGTCCGCGCCTGGACAGCCTGCTGACTGGCGACCCTAACCCTGCAGAGAGGCAGTCTGCTGCCTCAGCTGACGATCTCAGATGTCCGGACCACCGCCACCGATTCCGCCGCGGCCAGGCGCTGTCGTCGGCCCTTCAACGAACACGCAGGGTCCCCCTACGTACCCACCGCCTCGACTCCTCGGCCCCTTGATCGCAGACGGCGCAGGAGCCAAATCGGGAGTACTCACGAAGGGAGTCAAGTGGCAGGCGAGCGGGATTCTGGAGGATGCAGCCAAGTGAGTCTCTCTCTCGTATCTCGCTCCGCGCCTGGAATCCACTCGGCTGACTCGCTCAATTTCGTAATCCGAACAGCTTGCCAGGACAGACAGTCTACATCCAGAGACCCTTGACGATCCATCTTGGAGGTCCGGGTACGCAACGACCGGTCATCGGGTGTGGGAACACGCTGACCTCGAGGCACTCTCCCCTCTCGACGACTTGCAGATCAATGCGTTGACGGCAAGGGCCGGCAGCGGACAGAAATCTTGTCTTGGCCGCCGTCTGCTCCGGGCGAAACTTGGTCGTAGTAAGTCCGGCTGGAGATTTGCGCGCCTGAACCGCTTCCTAGCTCTCCCAACTCGCGCTTGCTCATCATCTTCCGGCCCTGCTCGCAGCGCCTGGAAATTCCACCTGCATCCCTCACTACCGTCCTCGTCCAGATTCTTCCACCTGATGCAGCTCTTCTCGCGCGAGTCGAAGGGCTTCGTCGTCGCACTTGGGTTCGTTCAAAACAAGATCCGGATCTCGTCACAGCTTCCGCCTCTCCTCGCATCGGACGGTACGCCTCTACCGCTGCCAGAGATATCGGTAGAGAGGTACTGGGGGCGGACAGTCCGGCATCAGGCGGTGGTGACTTGGGGACCGGCCGGCGCCGTCGAGTGTGAGTGCCTTCCGTCTCGTCCTTCGGACCTGTTCCAGATCCTGGTCGATCAGAGCGCTCAAAAGTGCTCGTTCCTACAGACTCGATCTGCGATGCCTTGACGGGCGAGCTTTTCCTGCGGTATGCCATTCGGGACGTAACCGTCCCGGCGCAGGGAACCATCAAAACAGGGTTGTACCGCGATCACGTCTGCAGTGCGGCGAGCGCGGTCATCGGCGACTTTGAATTCAAGAAGCTGCGCTGAGGCAGTACCTCTGCCGCAGTCCGCTCGGGAGTGCAACGCGGATCCAAGTCCCCGAAGTCTCGCCACTCGATCGGAGTTGAGCCGCAGGTCGAGGCCAGCGGGCGACCAGCTTCCCCGGACCCAGGAAACGCATGCAGTCTGCTTGACTCCGCGGCGTGCGACAACGAGCAGCTGTACGCTGCTTTCCCGCGTCGGGACGGGACGCGCAATTCGTCTGGTTGGTTGATCCATCTCGGCGCCCCATCGCCCCGTTCGCCCGAGCGTCCCGCGCCTTATCTCGCGCTCGCGCTCGTCTTGGCACGCGCGCCCGCCTAAGCGCACTGTTTGCTGTGCCATCCTGGCAGATACCCTCGAGCTGACCGCTACGTCTAGCGCGAACGGACTCGAGGCGCGCGGCGAAGCGAAGACGCAGCCGTTGCGCGTGCCGACGATCCTCGACGCTGCCTGGACGCCCCTCTCGATGCCCCCCAAGCCCGACTCGACCAGGCCACGACGCATGCCTGCGAAGCTCGCCGCCGCGGCGAGGATGCTCCCCCTCTGGTCGAAAAGCGCCACCCGACGCGGCAGATTCACCGTCTCGGCCTTCGCGCTCCTCGTCCTGCATGCCTTGATCGCATGGGGGCCGTGGAGCGAGAGCGGCGACCGCGGCGCGAGCAGGCGACACGGCCAGCACTCCAATCGCGCATGGTTCTACCGGCGAGTCGGCGTGCCCGCGAACGGGTCCGACGATGCGGGAGACACCGAGGGATTCGGCAGCTGGGCGGACGGCACCTTGGCGCAGCACCTCCTGCCCGCGTTGCGTCCGAATCGTCACTACTGGCCGACCGAGCCGCTTATGAGCACATTCGGCAAGCGGCGCAAGATCTCGGCCCCGTTCGAGCTGTCCGCCGACTCACTGCCCGTCCACCACGTCCACGAGCAGATCCACTTTCACAACGACCCCGTCTCGAAGCACCGCCCGCCGCCGAACCAGTTCCTTCGCGCGCGCGACAGCCTCACGCGCTCGCAGGGAGGTCGGGCACCCGTCATCAGCATCATCACGGCGACGCAAAATCCCCGCGCGGTCATGCTCGAGACGGCCCAGTCCGTCCTCGGCCAAAGCCTCCAGAACCTCGAATGGGTCATCGTCGACGACCACACGACGCAGCTCGAGTCGCTCGACCTGCTCCGCGACATCGCCCGGGACCCGAGGGTCGTCCTGCTTGAGAACCGCGGCGAGAAGGGCTTGGCGGCGAGCCGGAACGTCGCGCTGCGATACATCCTCAGCAAGGAGCGACGGCTGAAGGGCACGGTGCCGAAGTACCTCGCGAGTCTCGACGACGACGATCTGTACGAGTTCACGGCGCTCGAAAAGGTGCGCCTTGAGAGTATATACATTCTCTCATCCGCGAGGGGCTAACGGCGATGCGACGCAGGTCGTCTGGATGCTCGAGTCGAACCCGCACTGGGATCTCGGCGGATTCTACGTCATCAAATTCGCCGCAAGCAACGAGACGGTGACAAGCGGACTGCACTCCGGCGCGGCCAATTTTTTCAGCGTAAGCCGTGTTCGCGTTCACCCCGCCGAGTCGGCCTTAGCTTGACTCTGTTTCGCTTCACTTCAGGGCAACTTTGTTCCGAACGCCGCCGTGTACACCTCGCGCGCCGTCCTGGGCTCGTCATGTCGCTACGACCCCGTCAACTTTGCGGTCGGCGGCGAAGACTGGGACTTTTGGCTTTGCCTCGCCGAGGTACATCCACTGCCTCATCGCTAGCTCAGGCCGAGCTGACGGTCCTTACTGTCTGCAGAAAGGTTACTGGGGAGGAACCGTCCCCGAACCGCTGTACTGGTACCGCGGGAACCCGGCTTCGTTCCGCAAGCAGCGATGGGGCAACCTTTTCGTCGACGGGTTCGCGCCACTCAAGGCTCGCATCGACGACAAGCACAAGGCGCTCGTCAAGGGCGGACAATTCCCAGATCTACCCGCGCGGCCAGCGAAGCAGCTCGATGTCGTCAGCTGGCAGGCGCCGTACGAATCACACCTCGCCCACGTCGACAAGTCCATCATGTTCATCATCCCGTGGCTGTACGTCGGCGGAGCGGATATCGGCGCGCTGCACCAGATCCAGCTTTACGCCGAGCGCGGATACCGTGTAACCGTCGTCTGCACGCTGTACCGCTCTCCGGCGGGCCTCGAGCTGCGGCCGCATGTCCTGCAGTACACCCACGACGTGCACGTCCTGCCGGCGTTCCTCAACCCCGCTGACCAGCCGCGGTACATCAAGCACCTGCTCGACTCGCGCGGCATCTCCGAGGTCGTGCTCTGCAACTCGCAGCTCGTGTACGAGATGCTGCCCGCGCTCGTCGAGCAGGTCCCGGGCGTCAAGTTCATCGACGTGATTTCATTTCTCCCATTGATTTCTCGTGCTCATCTCTCCGGCGCTGACCAGATTATCACGGTACGGTACAACAGTACCTGCACAACGAGGCGTACGACAGCTGGAAGTCGGGCGGCTATCCAACCTACTCCCTCCTTTCCCAACGCTTCCTGTCCCGAACGATCACTTGCTCGTCGTACCTTCGCGACTGGCTCATTCAGCGCGGTCACTTGCGACCGAACTCGATCGGAGTCGTCAAGCTCGGCATCGAGGTCGCCGCTTTCACGCCTGCGAGCGAGGCGACCAGAGCGGAGGCGAAGAAGCGACTACTCGGTGTCGACGCCAAGACAGTCGTCGTCGGTGTCGTCGGGCGCCTCGATCCGCAGAAACGGCCGACCCTCGTGCCGGGTATTGCAGACGCACTGCGGAAGCTCGGAGCGTACAAGCGCGGTTCTTTCCTCGTGACCATGCTCGGGGATGGTGACCTCAAGGACCGCGTCAAGGCTCGGATCAACGAGCTGAAGGTCGACGAATTCGTCCGCCTCCTCGGTAACATCGACAAACCGCAAGAGTACCTCGCGGCGACGGATATCTTTCTCCTTCCGTCCATGTCCGAGGGCATCTCGATCGCGGTCGCCGAGGCCATGGCGATGGCTCTTCCGATCGTCACCGCCAAAGCCGGCGCGCTACCTGAACAGCTGGGCTACGAGAACGGTCCGCCGGAGGCCAAGCCGGGCGTCTTGGTCGATCACAGCCTCGACGACGCGAGCGATGCCCCTCTCTACGCCAAGGAGCTGCACACCTTGATCTCGCGTCGCGAGCTGCGCAGGGAATACGGCAAGAACGGACGGCGTATGGTCGAGAACAGCTTTGACTGGCGCAAGACGCTCGAGGGCATGTTCGAAGAAGTCGAACTCGCACGGCTGCCGAGTGCGAGTCTGGCGCGCCGCATGCCTCATCCCGCAGCCCATTACGCCCTCCAGAATCTCCTGCATGAGTCGCACGATGTCAGTCTTTCTTCTCGAACCGCCCGCGAAACGGGAATCGCTTACTAAGCTGTGTCGGGCGTCCATCTGGTTTTGCAGGAAACCGATTTCGCCACTGTTCAGAATTCGCTCAAAGCGCCGGTGCGGTCTGGAATCGGCAAGACTCTGCAGGATCGCTGCGGCGAGTCGTCGCCTGAGCTCTCGAAATGGATCGACGCGCTCGAGCGGCCGAAAAGGTGCGGGCAAGGGTCGCAGCTGGACGACGGGGCGTTACAGCGGAGCGCTCGCTTCCAATGCGGTGCCTGGTGAGCTGGAATCCTCCGACCGGTCTCCAGAAAGAAAGCTTGCGCTGATCGATGCCGCGGCGACAGGTGCATCTTCGACTTGACCCGATTAGACTACGTCGGATGGGCATTCGACGGGACCTGCTTCGAGCCTTTCGACGATGCTGCGCCCGTATGGTGTAAACAGTATGGCTTCCGCATCATTTTACGCGCGAGATGACAGGCGCTTACGGAACTGTGAGATTGCAGGTTCTGGCTCGCTCGACCGGCCATCAACCTCTCGACCCCTTGACCGGACCCGCCTGTGGGTCCTTCTTCGTCGGCGCAACGCGATGTCGAAAGTCCAGACTTGCCATGCTTCGCGCAGCATCGCTTCGCATTCTCTCAATCCATTCGGTCGCTGGGGCGCGGCGCAGTCTGGTCGCTCGGTGTTGATCTGGTCTGTCCATAGCATTTCTCCAATCATTTCCGATCCTTCTCGTAGAACATGGGGCGCGTTGGTAGGGACATTTGTTCTCACTGATCCAGAACCAGACTGCCTTGCGCTTGCCGTGGCTGCTGCGAAGTGAGCGTATTGGCAAGCAGACGCGCAAGGGGAGGGAGGGCGTTGACCGACCTCTCGCTGCCCCTGCGGGGCTCGGCCAGGAGAACTCTCGTGTCTCTCGGACTGAGCGCGCACCAGGGATACGTCGTCAAAAGCGAATGGCAGAGGCAGGGGAGATACTTGGAAGGGAAAGGACCAGTTTAAAAAAGCCGAGTAGCCGGAAATGGTAGCTCCGATGAGGGGAGGGGACGGGGTGAGGAGAGGGGAGGGGACGGGGTGAGGAGAGTCGATATGCAATGCAAGGTGGGTTGTCGTCAAGCAGGCGGTATATCGTCGAGGGTGTGAAGAGACGGGAGAGAGGCCGGGGGCGAAGAGTGTCTGTGATGCGGAAGAAGGGGGATCTTCTCCGCTAGAAGATCAGGTGACCTGACCGAGTCCCGCGCACCAGCGCAGAACCCGCACGAACGGGACATCGATCAAGCAACGCTTAGCCCGTAAGCGAGACCTGTTTATGCGAGAAGGGCGGCGAGGGCGGCGACGCCGGCGAGGCCGGAGACGGCGACGGTCTTGCCGGCGCCCGAAGTCGGGGACGACGACGCGGCCTGGCTGGCAGCCGAGCCAGACGCCGAGGTCTGGGTGCCGGACATGGAGCCCGACTGCGACGGCATCGAGTTCGACGACGAGCCGGTCATCGAGGACATCATCGAGGTCATCGAGGACGCGCCGCTGGCCCTGCAAGCGGGGAAGACCGAGGCGGTCAGTGCTCATGAACGAATACCGCAAGTGTTTTGGGGGGCTCACATCGAGGAGGAGCCCTGGGTCATCTGCGACGACGCGAGCGAGGAAGAGCCGGTGGCCTGGGCCGAGGCGGACGAGCCCGACGCGGCGAGACCGACACAGCTGGTCGAAGCGCCCTGCTGGACGTTGACCTGTGTCAAGGAAATTGAGAGGTGAGCCTTCGCGGTACGCAAGGATGTCGACATAGTAGGCTTACCTGGGCGGTGTAGGCGGTCTGGCCGGTGGCGTCGGTGACACTGAGGGTGACCGACTTGCCGGCGGCAACGTTGACGTCCCAGGTGTACGAGGTCTGGCTCTGGCCGGCGACGAGGGTCTCAATGACATCGCTCGTCGTGCCGCCCTGGAGGACGCGGACGTAGTACGGGCCCTGTCCACCTGCAGCGGAGCAAGCCAGAGAGGCGGTTCTCAGCCGACTAGCCCAAAGTTGCCACTGGTCGAGGCAAGAGGCACGCACCACTCCAGTTAACCTGGTACGGCTCGCAGGTGTAGAGCGCGGTCGGGGTGGCGATGGTCTGCGCCGAGACGGCGCTGGCGAGCGCGAGAACGACGGCGGTGATGCTGAACTTCATCTGTGGGTCGGAGCAAGGCGTGCCAGACAAGAGGAGCGGATCGTCGGGGGCATGGGCGCGGCGAGCACGGTGGCGTCGAGAATAGAAATCGGCGTGTTGATCGAAGAGGCGGAGGGCAGCGCGCGCAACGCGGGGTCGCAAAGGCAACGCGTCCGAGGCGAGGCGATTCCGGGATCGATCGGACGGCGACGGAGACAACGAGCGCGTCGGGGCGTGCAGCAGACAGACAGGAGGCGGAAGGAACGGGTGGCGATGACAGGGAGAGGCGAGAGTCAGCACAGTGCATGGTGAAACGAACTCGGCCTGTGACGAGAGCGCGTCGAGAACCCGCGGAGGTCGCCGCTGCGACAGGAACGCGCTTGCGTGCGGTGCGGCTGCGGGTACCTGAACGTGAAGAGACTGACCTTGGTGTTCGAAGCGGCAGCGAGTCGGTTCGGGAGGAGAAGAAGAAGGGAGGAGAAGGGAGGGTGGGACCAGAGGACATCGCAGGGCGCGCCTCGCAACGCAACGCCGGCCGCGGCGCGCGCCCTCCTCGACGCCGCTACTCCGCACCGCCCGCCCGCGCTGCGAAGAATCTTCCAGCCCTTGCCGCCCGCGCGCCTGGCCTCTGGCGTCCGTCTCGCCCCCGCAAATCGCTCTCACTGACTGCAGCTGTCGCCAGGCGCAGCCTGTTTCACCGCAGCGCTACGGCCGGGCGCGCTCAGACCGCCCTAGTCCGCGGCCAGCACCGGCTCGTGGGGACATCACCCGCGCGGTCCGCGACTCCGCGCCGCTCCTGACTGGAAAATCGAGAATACCGATGAGATATGTCACTCTGCTGAGGGATTATAGAGTAACTTGTCTCGCGTGTTCCGATTCCGAACGCCACCCGGCTCCGGAGCGGAGGGATGGGAGCTACGGTAGCTCTTTTCTCACGTTTCCTCCTATGTGCTTCCACTGCGACCATGACCAGATATGCTTTGCAGAGAAACCCGACTGAGAGTGATCGCGGTGAGCCAGGCCGTGGGGAGCACAGCCCACAAATAGGCGGCCTTCTATTGGTAAAGATGACCTTAGTAATGTATCATGGCAGCGAATACAGTGTGGGAATGTCCCGTAACCCGCGCTCGCATATGACGCACCGCCGCCGCCTCATCGCCCAGCTCCACAAAGCCCCTATACACACCCACTGTAAGGCCAGAGCTCTGACTCATTGCAGCGAGAACTGTAGCGCTGACATACTGGCTCACCATCGCTTTCATTGCCGCCGTCCTGCTACGACCACCACTCTGACCTCTTCCCCGCCCGATGTCGCTTCCTACCATATCGCGCACGACGCAGAGCAAGAATGTCGTCCCCCGCTACTGGAAACTTTGTCTCGGTCTCGGTACGTTGAAAACCCTGCCTCGAGAGGCGCGTCGGGCCCAGAGCCTGCTTCGGCTGACCGCACTCCATCTCGACCCCGTGCAGGCCGTCATCCGCGCGCCGCTCACCTCGGTCTGGCACCTGATCAAGCTCCAGGACTTCTCCAAGTGGTGGTCCGCCCTTGACAAGTCGGCCCCGGCTGAGAAGGGTGTTAGCGACGAGGCGGATGTGTGAGTCCGGCGATCTTTCCTCCCCGGCTTGCACGCCGGCTCTGCTCCTGCTGGACATTGCTGACGAAGAAGCTTCCTTGCGTCTGCAGCTACCAGTGGACCTTCAAGGTAAGCTCCTGCTGCCGGTAGGTGCGAGGTCTTCGAATCTGACCCTCTTGGGCTTCGTATCGAGTGCAGGACGGCACCAGTTTGCTCGTCAAGCAGGAGGAACACTCCGGTACGTGGCAGCTCTCAGCCCGGATCTCGTACCATGCATGCTGACTCGTATTGGCTTGCCCTCGCAGCCCTGCGCCACTCGATCTCGTACAGGTGAGCGGATTTCATTTCGCAAGGTTCGACTCGGTCCGACCTGAGCCGGTCGGTCTGGTCTCTTTCCACAGCGTGATCACGAGTCAGCCCGCCCTGTCCTACTCTTCGGTCATTTCGACCATCTCGCTTTCGGCCGTCACGACCGGCGAGCTCGCCGGCAGCACCTTCATCACCTGGACTGGCCAGTTCTCGTCCGACGCCGGTCAGTCCCTGCTCGCATTCACGTGGCCCATGAAGGCAGCACAAGCTCATCGTCTCCCTGCTCCTTATTCCACAGACGCCGGCGTCGTCGAGGACGCCAAGTTCAAGCGCGAGGAGGCCCTCGCCGACCTGGCCAAGAGCATCAAGGCCTAAATCATCAATGGCGTCTCTGTCACACTCTCTTCGGTACGATACGAAAGGAAGGAGGAATTAGTACAAGGTCTCGCTCAGTTGCTGTTCGCGCGCGGGGCCGTGGCTGTCAATGCTTTCTCGCGCTCGGTACAGATCTCGAGAGGAAATGGTCGTCTCTCTTGCACGACTCGCTGCGCCGGAAATCTGGTCGAATCCGGCTCTCATTGCTCTCAGAAGGAGGAATGCTCTGATCCGAACAAGCTCGCCGCGGACATGCCGACGCGGCCGGCCTCGCTTCGTCGCTGCTCCGCCGGAAGAGGCGGTCTGTATTCCTCATTCGTCACGGCGAAGGCATGGTCTGACTGCGTACGCCTAAATGGATTGCAAGTCGCATGTCCATCGAATGCCTCAGCTACTGATCTCCGGACCGCGGTCGGTCCTGTTCATCCACCTGCTTGCGCTTCGCCGCTTCGTCGTGCAGCGCATGGCGATCGCTGGTCCGGCACTCCGAGCAGCAAAAGGACTGCCGGCAGGTGCGGCAGATCGGAAAGTTGGGTCTCTTCTTGCCGCAGACGGCGCAGACGGTCTGCTTGCCGAATCGCGAGTGGCGCTCGAGCTCCAGGAAGAGCGGATCGATGGGGATAGCCTTGATGGCCGCTGGATCGACCGGCTTCCGGCTTGGTCGCGTACGGCGACGTGAGCGGTGATGGTCCGGCTCGGGACTGCTTGCTCGGGAGCTGCCGAAGCCGGAGGGATGGCGATGACGCCTTCGCCCCTCTGAGGTGACAGCCGAATCGGGTGCAAGAGTCGAGTGTCGAGTCGGGTCCGACTGTGCGAAGGAACGATGGCCGGATTGTGCTCGACTGCGCTCGGTGCCAGAAGTGCCCGCGGCGACACCGGCAGCAAGCGAAGCGCGCAGAGTGTCCGCCTGCGACATAGATCGGGCTCCCTGGTCGACATGTCGCTCGGATCCGTAGCGGCGGGGATCTTCCTCCGCGACGATCTCGAGCGCCTCCTCGTCTTCGTCGTCCTCGACGAACTCCGTCTCGCCCCAATAGTCGAGCGCGGACTCGTAAGCGCATTCGTGACGTTCGAGCGCTCCTCGAAGCTGATCCAGGGCGGTGTGTGAGCGGGTGCTGGTGCGCCGGGCGCGCTCGTCGAAGCTGTCGATCGAGGAAGGCTGCCCGGTTCGTCTTGACTGTCGCCAGAAGCGAGAGAGCCAGCTCCTCGAGCGGCTACTGTCGCTCTCGAGACTGCTGAGGGAGTCCTCCATCGAGGCCCTCGGCCTGTCGGCGGCGGGCAGGCCGTGGTCCTCGACGAGTCGAGCCTTGCCCTTGGGACCCCTCGATCCGACTTTGACGAAGAGCGGAGGTGCGGTGCAGACGCTCGTCGAAGACGAGACACGCCGCAGACGTTCGACGGCGTATCGCTCGAGCGGATTATGCCGGAAATCCGACAGGGCCGACGTCGTAGAGAAGGTCGAGCCCAGGGATCGCAACGAGGTGGATCTCCTCAGATCCTCCACGATCGGAGAGACAGCGAGGTGGGGCGCGTCGAGAGGGCGCGGGTGGTCCGCGCATTCCGGCGGCGCTTCATCCTGGCGAGCGGGCTCACGTTGAGCTTCTCGAAGCGCTCCGCTGTCCAATTTTAGAGGAGCCGGGCGCCGGGTCGGCCGAGTCATGAGATACTCCTCCTCGCTCGTGAGCGAAATGGGCGGCGACGGATAGGAGATCGCGCCCGGGAGACCGGTGGCAGCTGGAGGCATTGCGCGTGGCTTCTGCTCCGCGTCAGACCGCGTAGACTGCTGAACGAGTTCGTCGGAGCGGGATCGTGCTGCAGCGAGCGCGCGCCTCTCCCGGGGCGAAGACGAAAAGCGGGGCGGCGAGGCGAGTTCCAAGGCTGCCCCGCAGGATAGCATGAGTTCCGGCGGGCTGGCCGGCCACAAGGTCGTTTCGTGACTTTGCGGCGGCGACTTGCCGACGGTCTTATTGCGCTTCTTGGCGAGGCGCCAGGGCTCTTCGGCGCCGAGGTTGCCCCGCTGCAACGACGTCAGGCGATGCCGGGCGCGGGCGACGAGCTCGTCAGCGGCTCTGCTGCCGAGGCCGCCGTCGGCAGCGAAAGGCGTCGCGATGGCGTCTATGGCGGTCCAGTACCTTCGCGCGGTCGTTTTAGACTCCGAAGCCGGGGACGGCGGCAGCCACTGCGATGCCGGAGCGGTGGGAATCGCCCACGCCTGCAAAGCGAGGATATACAAGGCGCTCACAGCTACCGCCGAGCGCTGCTTCGGTTCGTGCGACGAGACCGTGGCCGCACTGTCGCGCCCGTTCTCGCCGGAGAGTGCGGCGGCGACGTCTTCATGGCGCAATATGGCCTCGCAGAGCCGGGCACTGGCCGACCAAAGTTCGTCGTTGAGCGTCTCGCTGTCGAGCACGAGATCGGAGTCGCCGGTGCGAGGAGCGTGCAGGATCCCGAAGCGATGGGAGTCTGCGAGCTGTGGAAGGGTCGGATGTCAGGGACCAGGAGGCAAGGTCGACTCGAAGGGACTCCGATGGCTTACGCCGGTCAAGAGATCGAGTGCACGATCCAAATCGAAGGCTGAACCCTCGATGTCGCTGTCGGAATCCTCCTCGAAGCCTCGATCGTACGAGCAGGCGCCGGCGGACTTTTTCAGCTCAACTTCGAGACCCCGTATGAAGAGGCGAGTCGCACGGAGCGCATTTGACGGAGTCTGACGTCTCGATGCGACTGAAGAGGCCGAGGAGGTACGGCCTGGCATGCCAGGACGGGTTCGTGGGCTCCGCCCCTGAATGGGGTCAGGGCCGGCATCGCCAGTGCCCGGAGAGGATCGACAGCAAGTATCCTCAGAGGGCCTGGCGCGCCATCCTCGTGCGATCAAACTGGATAGACAGAGTCGTCGGTCAGTCATTGCCCAGAATCCGTCGTAAGAAGCGGAACGTGCGAACGCACTTTCCGAGCGTTGCGCACGCTGCGCTCGAACCCCGCTCGATGGCGAGTTCGAGCTTCTGAGCGGCGTCTGAAGACTTGTGGGCGATCAAGTCGAGCTGCGACAAGGCGAGGAGGCGGCGTGAGCGCGTGTTTCACATCTGACGATGCTCACTCGGACTCACTTGGGCTTCGTAGAGGAGGGCGTTCACTGTCAGCGCAGCATGCTCCTCGCTTTCTGAGCGCACGGGCAAGATATCGCCAATGTCCGCCGCTATAGAAGCGCTAGCGGCCCAAGGTTTGTTGTCGGGGACAGGTGGGGCGGAGGCGTCGAGAGCGCCAGGACCGGTAAAGCTCTCCATGCGACGCGGTTGACGTGATGGGCCGCGTCGCTGCTAAGGAACAAAGCCGTTTGAGCGTAGACGACGGAATGAGCAGGCCCGCACGAGCCGGTGGGAACAGATCTGGCGCTCGCACATCAAGCTTCAGGCCTTGACACCGGCCGTCAAATCGCGCCGGTCGAAGCGGCGCTCCGGGCTTGACGCCGCCGATCGTTTGAATTTCCGACTTCGGGCATTCAATCACCACAGCCATGCGGCTGACATTACGGAAGCGTTCCTCGCCCATCTGATATCCCCGCCCCGTATCCCTCGGATGCATACGAGGACTCCGCAAAGCTCATGAAAATGATGACCTGTCTCTCTCTCCTGAAGGCATTGCAATTTCCGACGCTAACCGCTCACTGTCAAACAAGATACTCACAGCTGGGAAACCCGCGCGAAGCTCTACAGGTTTGATATGAGATAGGCGGACAAACTCATTTACAGTGCAAGCGATAGTCCACTAGAGCTCCAACTCCGGCCCGCTGCCAACGTTCTCGAAGGGGAACGGACACCACTCAGGCACGAGAACGCTTGCGGAGAGTCCGCGTCGATCCCGGCGTCTCGGGCACGTCTTGCGCCCGTCCGTCGGCCATAGCGAGCGTCTTGAGGATCTGCGCACGCGCCGCGGCTTGCTCCGAGTCGTCGTAGTCGACACGAATGCTCTCGCCTTCGTCTTGCGTTGCCTGTGGAGGTGATGGCCTCGGCGCCTGGATCTCGGTAATCAGATGCCCTTCACGAGCGGGCTCAGACCCGAACTTGTCTCGGTGGGTCTGTTGAAGATACGGTCAGAACAGGCGCTTTTCGCATCGGCGCGAAGGAACAGGGCTTACCCTAGTCCTAGCGGGAACAGCTCTCCCTCTCGGAGTCTCGGCGGCGGGGTCTGTACTCGCTCCCAGTTGCGCAAGCAGCAGAGACGTCTGTTGGCGGAGCAGACCCTTCGGGACAGGGTCGCGGGCGGGCTGTGCCGAAGCTCGCCGGGCGCGGTCGACCGGAACGGGAGCGGGAGGGGTTGTCGAAGCTGGCGCTGCTGGACTCCGCGACCGAGGCGAGGTGTCCACGAGGTTATGAACCGGCGCCGGGCTCGCGTGCGGCAAGTCCTGCTCGACGGCCTTCAGCGGCGTGCCCGCATGCTCGGAGGCGGAGCGTCGCTCGCCGAGATCGGTGTACTGCGGTTGCGGGCGTCTCCGGTCAGCGAGGATGCGCCGGACGACTTGGGCTCGGGCAAAGGAGCCACGGACCGAGTTTGTGACGTCCTTGAGATCCAACGATGACGCGGCTGGTTGCAGGGCCGTGGTTACGGTGCCGTCGAAGACGGCGAGGCTGTCGACCTGCAGGCGCAGCTCACGGAGCGAGACGACCGGGATGCCCCACTCTAGCGCCTTAGCCACCTTCGTCGGGTTGGCGGCGCGGAGTCGATCTTCGGAAGCGTTCGGCACTGAGTCCAGCGAAGCGAGCACGAGGTGCGTCGCCTTTCGCGAGAGCTGCCGACTATACGTCGCGCCGATCGCCGACATGAAGCGGCGGATATGATGAAGGACCGGGCCGTCATCGGAAAACCCCGAGAAGTGGACATGGAGCGCTTCGGCGCCCGGGAGGGGGCAGTGGTACGGCAGGGGCCTCTCGAGGAGGCGATCGGCCGGCGGTGTGAGCGCTCCCGCATAGATGCAGAGCTCGAGCCAGCACACGCTGACGACCCTCGGATCGTCGCTCTGGAAGAATTGCTGGCTCGGTCTGCGTTACGACCCGTCAGCAGGAACGCGGGAACTGCGGGAAGCAGCCTTTTGGCGACGAGCGGCGATACGCACTCGACGTAGTCCACGACGACCCAGTCTGCGGCGGCAAGCTGGTCCGAGGCGGGATCAAGATGAGGAGTTCCGCCGTGAGCACGAACGACTTCGGCGAGGCGTGACGGGTCCGGCCCCTTGAGTTCCATGAGAGCGAAGCTCTGGTCCGCGAAGATTGTCGGGACGGCCGCGGTCGACGTGGCCTCCGGCTCGTGGGACCCGCTACGGACACGAGTAGCCGCTCCGAACGAGCCGCTCTCAAGGCGTTCGTTCGTATCCGCGACAGCATCGGCTCGTAGTGACTTTGCGTCCGAGCGGGCAGCGGTCCAGACCTCGCTCCGGCGTTCGCCGAGGGCTCGGATCGCAGTCTTCTTGACGCCCGCGGCCCGGTCGGCCTTCGGCTCGCGCACTTCACGAAGACCGTCCGCGTCGGACAGAACCGGCCGTCTCTCAATTGTGGCATTGCCGCTCGCGCCGGCGGCCTGAGCCGTGGGGAGCTGCAGCGCCCAAGCGAGCTCGCCTTCGCGGTTGTCGAGGGACGACGCCTGAGCGATGCGCCGCTTCTTCAGGATTTGCGCGTCGTCTTGCGGCGCGACTGACGGACGGGCGTCTGGCTCCGATGCCTCGACGTCGAGAGAAGGGATGCTTGGGGCGCAAAGCACCGAGGGACGCTGATCCCTGCCGGCTGCGGGGGAGCCACGACGACCGGCTGCAGGCATTGCGCTGACAGTCGGCGGCACAGGCGGACCCTCGCCCTCGCGCCAAGTCCACAGCTTCGTATCGTTCGCATGCAGACCGCCCCGAGCGATAGCCGCCTCGATCCAACCTTCCCAGACGACGGCGAGGCAAGGGTGCAAGTGATGGCGGTTCTTGCGCGCCTGGACGAGCTTGTCGCTCGAGGGAGTCTGGGAGTGAGGCGAGGTGGGCGCCGCGACGATGAGGTGTGTGACCGCCTTGTCGAATGTCTGTGCGATCTGCGCTCCGTTCCGCACGAGCTCGCTCTTGATGAAGTCTTTATGCTCTCCTGTGCGCATGGAGGAATGGTCAGTCAGCTGCTCGAGTGGGACGGCTGAGCACAACCGAAAGAGTCGACTCGCCCCGTGCGAAATGCGTCAGACTGGCGATTACACCGGCGAGGGGCTGCATTCTGTGCTCTGCCTCGAGCTGCGGAAGGTCGACTGAGTCAGCAGCTGCAGTAGCTTCGAGATATTGTCTGATGCTGCTTACGCGGGCATAGTCAACGACGTTGCCGCTCTTCCACGCGGCTTGGACGGCCCAGAGCCAAGAGGGCAGCATCACCCGGATGCCGCGTTCCAGCGCGACCTGTAATATCCCACATCTATCAGTTCGGCGTCGATCGAGGGATCAAGTCGGGCGAATCTGTCCGCGGGGCTGCACTCACGCGATACTTTTCCGAGTCGCGGGTTTCGGCGACGAGATGGGTGGTGTTGGCGAGCAGACCTGTATGGCGCTCGGCACCGTACTCGACGGCGAGCTCCCAGAGCTCGTTCTTGATGCGGGCGCATCCGCTGATGGAAACCCTGAAGCCGACCAGCGGCGGCTTCTCCCGCTGGAGGGCCTGGCGGTAACCGTAACTGCCGGTACCATCTGTTCCCTGCGCGGCCTCCGCTCCGTCGACTTCCATCGCCTCCTCCTCCTCGTCGGCGTCTTCATCGTCATTGGCTTCGTCGGGAGCGTCAGCGGCGCGGGATGCGGCCTTGACGGGACCCGGTCGGAGAGTCGCCTTGACCTGTCGCTTGCCCGTGACCTGTCGAGGCCCGCGCCTGCCGCCCTGGAGCTTGCGCGCGGCTGGATGGGGCATACCGTAAGCGAGCGTCTTCAGCGCTGTGCAGGCTGTGTGGATACGAGGGCGAGCGGCGAGCGGACGCGTTCCTCGGCGCGTCTCGCTTCGGTGAAGGAGCCGACGCGCGCGTCGAGCCGCCGGAGTTGGCCGGAGCCCTGCTGGGCGAGTCGCCGGCTGGTCGCGTGCAGTCACTGCTCTCTTTACAGGTCGTACACAAGAACTGCTAGCCATCAAAGCTCGAAGTACTTAGGAGAAGCGAGCTAGGCTCGACGACTCGCCCTCAGCGTTCGCTGCCGCCGAGATGGACCGAAGCGACGCCTTCAATCAACATCGCCCGGCGCCCTTCGTCCCCGTCACGAAGCACCGGGTGGGAGAGCCTGCCAGTCCTGCAGCCGCAAAGCCGATGACTCGCGCGCAAGCGCAATCGCAGAGCGAGTGGAGGGGATCTCCGAGCAGAGCAGACGACGCCCTCAGCCCCTCCGCCGGACCCTCGTCGTCCGCCTTGCGCCCCCTCTCGTACGAGAATGTCCCGCTGTCTGCCGTAGCGCGCACCCAGACCCCTCCACCAAAATCTCCCGCGCTCAGCAGCGGCCGCGGGTCCGGAGTCGACATCGCCGCGACCTCCCCGGCTCCTCGGATCCGCGCGAAGTTGACGCCGGCAGCCACCCCACGACGTAAAGCGGTCGACGGGATCTATCCAAGCCGAACGCGTGCCGAGGGAGCGTGGCCGAACCGTCTCACGGACCTCCCGGACCGCATCCCGGCCAGCGAAGCATCGGTCTTTGCCCCGCCGAGTCCGGCTCGCATCCCTACGACGCCCTCGTCCTCCTCCTTCTCGAGCACGAGCTCCGAGTCGGTCGTTGTTTGTGTTCGGTGAGCTCGCACACATGCCACGCTCATCGACTGCCCTGCGTCACGAGTCCTGACAGGAAGACTCGTCTGGTCCGCAGCGTCCGGCCCCCGACCTCGTCCAAGAGCCGCGAAAACGCGCCCTGTCCATGGACCATCGACGAGGGAACAGGCGCCGTTGCGCTGACCGGCGGCAGCTTGGACTGCAATTTCGGTATGCATCTTGCTTAGCCGCGAGCCGAAGCTGTTTTGCGCTGACTATCGGCGGGAGCCCAGATTCGGTGGTCACGAGCTCGCAGAACGATGCTGTTTATGACCGAGCGGGACGAAGTCTTGTGCTGTAAGTCCTCCCTCGATGCCGAGCGAAGGATCAGGCCGGCTCAGGTCCGAACGAAATCCGCAGCGATGCGATGGAGGGCTTTGACGCCGTCGTGTTCGCGTACGGGCAAACCGCCTCGGGCAAGACCTTCACGCTCGTTAGTTGTGTTTGAAGATGGGCAGATCCGTCCTCGCATTCGTGAGCCTGACCATGACGTATGTCTTCTGCCCGTTCCAGGCCGGAGACGACGCCAACCCAGGCTTGATCCCCTTGTCCATCTCCGAGATCTTCAGATACATTGAGCAGGTGAGTCGAGCTTCTCCCTGTTTTCTTTCGCGTCGCTCATCGCCGCTTTCGCCTCAGCACGCCGAACGCGAGTTCTTGCTACGCGTCTCGTACATGGAGATCTACAACGAGACGCTGCGAGATCTTCTCAATCCTTCGACGGTTGTGCGGATTCGTCAAGATAAGCAGGTATGCCGGTCGAGATCTGCCCGTCTGCCTCGCGGGGCTGACGAGGACACCGCGCAGAAACGCTTCTTTGCGAGCCCCTTGCAAGAAGAGGTCGTCACGACCGAGGATCAAGTGCACGATCTCATTCAGCGAGGTGCTGCGGCTCGCCAAGTCGGGCAAACAGATTACAATGCGAGGTCATCTAGGTCGCATTCCGTATTCCAAGTTGTGAGTACGAGCCATCTCTTGGTCGTGGCTGCAGGCTCGCTGACTTGACGCTTCTTCATCAGACCATCGAATCCCGAGACGATGCCTTCAACGGTTCGGGCGCAGTCCGGACAAGCCGTCTAAGCCTTATCGACTTGGCTGGTAGCGAGTCGGCGACGAGTCAGTCGGAGCGTCGGGCTGAAGGTGCCTTCATCAACAAGAGGTAAGTCCCACCTTGACCCTAGTGAACATTATTGCTGACTCCTCGCACTCGGACAGCCTGCTCACGTTGGAAAAGGTCATTGCCTCGCTGACAAGCGAGACCAAGAACCTGTGCGGTCGATATCATTTCGTGGTTCTCCGCCCCAACGGGGCTATCTTGACGTCGGACACTGACGGGACGACGCTCTCTCACATCTTGCAGGCCACATGTTCCCTTCCGCGACTCCAAGCTCACGCAGATCCTCCAACCCTCCTTGTCCGGAGATGCGCGCGTCGTCGTGATCGCCACCGTCAACCCTTCGCCAGAGATGGTCGAGGAAACAAAATCTACTCTCCGAGTACGTTCTTTGCTCCGCTCCAACTTCTCGCTTGCTGCGTCTTATGGTCGATCGCTCTGCAGTTCGCCCAGCGCGTCAAGAAGGTCGTCCTGAAGGCCGCACGGCACGAGGTCGTAAACGACAAAGCCCTCATTACGCAATATCGCTCGCATGTACGTCGGAGACTCCTGTCTACAAGGTTGATGCGGCATGCTGACACAGAAATCTGTAGATTGCGGCGCTGGAAGCGCAGCTCGCCGCCACTTCGATCAGCGAACCTCAACTCGAACTTGTCAGTCTAGGTTTCCTCGTGCAAGAGGTCAGCTCACTGACAGACTGCATCTCTACAGAGTGCAGCTCCGATTGACGCGCAGCGCGTCCGTGAGCTCGAACGGCAGGTCGAAGAATTCCGATCGCTATTCCTGACCAGCAAGAACCTCGAGTCGAGACGACGAAGCGTGCGCTCTTACGCTCGATTATGACTGCACTCGTGGCTCGCATTGACTCACTGACGCCCACAGGGTTTGCCCGCGAGGCCTGTATCCCCGTCGAAGGTGGCCGGGTACGACGACCCGGCCGATGGCAACAGCGATCGCCTCGCCAGCGCCCTGGACGAGATTGAAATCCTGACGCAGGAGCGAGAGCTCTTGCGGTCTCGCGTCGATCAGCTCGAGCGGGAGCGGCTTGAACGGGTGGAGGCAGAAGCTGACGGCTCCGATCCGCATCGCCGCCTGGTGGAGCTCACAAAGGAG
Source organism: Rhodotorula sphaerocarpa (assembly GCA_024713535.1). NCBI lineage: Eukaryota > Fungi > Basidiomycota > Microbotryomycetes > Sporidiobolales > Sporidiobolaceae > Rhodotorula > Rhodotorula sphaerocarpa. The sequence continues at coordinate 116,359 of JANIBP010000014.1, forward strand.
AATCAAGAGCTTCATGTCGTCCTGCGAAACTCGGACCTCGAGGGCTTACTCCAGCGCCAGGAGAAGCAGCATTTGCGGCAGCAGGAGCGGAGTCAGGCCTATACCCAATCGCTGGAGCGTATGCTCGAGGAGGAGCGCCAGGTGAGCTTCCGCTCCATCACGACGAGACGGCGTGTCGCTTACACACTTCTTTCTTGCACACAGCGAGTCGCGCAGTTTGAGCGCTTCGTCCTCCAGTCGTTCTCGACGCAAGCGAGTGCCTTGGCTGCTGCGGCCGCGCCAGAACTCGACTTCTATCCCGGGGAGACCCCAGCCGAGCTGTCTCCGGCTTTCCTTGAGCTTGACAGGCTGCCTGTAAGTCATCCACTTTATCATACGCTCTCTCACTCGCGAATGCTGACATTTTGGACTCTTGTCTTGCCAGTTCTCCGCAGCAGGGAGAGACACCTTGCGACGTTCCGGCCGCGCAAGATCATGATTATTGTAGTGCATTATGCTGCATCAGAATATTCCTGCATTTGCAAGCTGTGTATCTTGAGCTCCTTCTCCCATCCCCCAATCCGGCCGCAAGCTCTGAAAGTTTGGCTGAAACACAACCGGCCATGCCCAGAGTGCATCTGGAATTTATGCTGTCATGCAGACAGTACTGGCACAGGGCTCATGCTATGCACTTGAGTCGCCTGGTTCCTTCTGTAACTGGCCCAAGACATATTATCTGTTTGTTCTTTCTTGGCCTTGCTCACTTCTAGCTAAGTGATGAACTTTGCAAACATGAAGGGCAAGGGCAGCAATGTTGGCAATGATGGAATGAAGAAAGGGATGCAGCTGTATCTCTGGACAACACCTGAGCACAAGGTGGAAGGAGGGAGTGAAGACAGTGGACCTAGCAGGGACAAGCCACCTTGCCAACAAGCTCATTGAGTTGGCTGCTGTTTGAGTTCCTGGCCGGTTCGCAGTGGACAGGGTAGGATAGTGTGTATAAATGACAACTCTCAAGTTGGTACAAAGCCTTGAAAAGTTCTTGTGTTGACCTGGAGCTACCATCTGGGTGAGCTGCCAGAGACTGGCAAGCTGGCAACAGGGAGAAGAGCGGATACAAGGAGAGGGCGGCTGTACAAAAAGGAGAAAGGCAAAAGCCCACTTTCGGGCAATACCAGCTAAGATGCTGGCTCAAGCGACTTCTACTGCTGCAGGAAGTAGTTGGTCTCTCACACAAAAGCAGGTGCACCTCTTCATAGTGCAAATATGCAAGTCAGATCCTTGCCAGAGATAGACTGCCACATCTTGTGTCAAAGAGCTGCCTGTCTGTCACCATCAGATTTTGCACCCCGGGTTAAAGTGCTCGTTCTGACTCCTCCTTGCGCCCCCTTGCCAAAGTTTGATGTAGTCCCGGTCTTCTGCACTTATAGTGAGTTTGAGAGCAGATCAGGCAGCTGTATGCCGTTCAGCACAAGCACATCTAGTACTAGGAGGGTTTCCCATTTTCTCTCCTTTCTTGGCATTAGTTGACACCTGATGTCCTGCACCTCCCACTGACTCCTCTCTGTTTATCTCTCTGCTCAAGCCTGACTCCTACTTCTTCAGATCTGCTTCAAAGTGTGCTGCAACTCCTCCATACCTGCAAGCATGCTGCTGCTTGCCCAACAACACTGACCTGGAATCACACTTTCCTCATCCCAGAGAGGAGGTAGCATCTTATTCTGGTTGCACAAGGGTGGCCAACGTGATCATTATATGCCAATGGTCATCAATTCAAGCTGTGTGAGAGCATGACTGAGGTAATAAAGGTAGTCTCTGTGATGTCTGTGAAGGCAGGAGTTACAGTGATGCCTTGCAAGCTCAGCACTATTAGTCTCACCATGCAGGACACATACAAGTGCTGGGGAGACAACCAGGAGAAGTTGCGGAGGCAGATATGCGATTTTAGCGAACATCCATAATGAAGACCACGAGCCCAAGACTGCGCAAGTCTGAAGACAACATGAATCCTACTAGAGATTCAATCTGCCTCTGTCAAGAAAAAGCAAGCCCCTCACGGAAAGAGTAGGTTTGCTCTTGTTTCTGTGGGACAATGCCGGTCTCATCCTGAAAGGTCAATGAGCACAGCATTGCTGTGTCACGCCTGCCAAGTCTGCTAAGGGTGTGGAATTTCTTCTCATCGAACCAACACGCTGTCAGTCTGCAATGATGTGTCTGCTTGTTGCTCAGGGGTACCTCAGGAAAATGCATGTCTGTGCTCCTCTGATGTTGATCCTGTCAGAATCAACCATACCGCCAGAGCACTGCCCTTCTCCCAACACATCCCTGATGGAGTGAACAGATGAGGAGGCCATCTCTCTTGCACTCAGTGATCAAGAGTGATCCATTGCACAGGACACTGCGTGTACACTACTGGCACCTTTCTGGCCACAGAGTCCAATTCAGAAGATCCCAAAGCAATGAGCTGCCAGAGGTAGCCTTTCTTGTAATGCCAGCTTGGGTCTGAGATATCGTGTCCTCACTGAGTGCAAAAGTCTCTGGACAAAGTGATACCAAACTGATAGACGCTGTAAAGCTGCTACGCAGGCCCTCACATCCCTGTTACAAAGTTTTTCAAAATGCTTTTACGGTAAGTCTGTGAGGGAGACAGACTTCTGTTTCTCGTCTTTGTTGGGTCTAAGGCCCATGAAGACTAGCTACACACAATGGCGGGTGCTAGAAGGGAGGGGGGAGCGCGAGAGCAGGTGGGACTCAGGAAAAAGGATGGCAGAGAGAAGGGGCCGGAAGGCCAGGAGTGTGTGGAGAGGAGCTGCGCCTAGCGCCGCGTGGGAAAGTCCGGGTCTGAAGGAGTGGGCTTGGGCGGGCAGTAAAGAGAGTCGAACCGCCCCAAGTCGGCGAGGAACTGGAGCGTCGCCTTGGGCGCGCGGGCGTCGCCAAGGAGGAGGGCGACGGCGAGGGTCTTGCGCTTGAGCCGAGTAGTCAAAGTTTGTCGGGCGGCGTCGTAGCGGGGGCAATGCAGGAGCATGTGTGCCTTCGGTTCGATTTCCTCGCCGCAGCGGCAGGTCGCCTTCGACGGGTCGAATCGCGCTTGGTAGGCGCCGAGGTCGCACACAACGGTGCGGAGCCTCGTGAGCAGGGTGGACTGGCGGCGCGAGAGCAAGGCGTGAAATTGAGTGAAGTCTGTGCCCGAAGGGGTCTTCTGCGATCGCTCGGAGTTGTGCGCCTGTCTTCAATTTCTTCCAGTCACAGGTGGCGCGTTGCTGCCATGTATATATGGCTGCCTCCGTGGTGAGGGATGAATCAGTCCGTGTCTGCCTCTCGCTATGGCTCACCATCTGCCCTCAGTCGCATGGCTTGTTGCTGCAGACGCTCTCCCATCCGGCTGATGTGCCCTGCGGATCTCCTTGGCATCCAAGGACCTCCGCGGACTTGGCAGTCTTGGTCCTACGGACCTCCTCGGAGTCCTCGGACCTCCGCGGACCCAATTGCCTTCGGAGCTCGCGCTCCTTTCCTCTCTTGTTCTCCAGCAGTTCACTCTCACTGTCTGGGGAGCAGGTCCGTAGTCTCTCTATCACTTTTGCTCTCCACTGTATTGCTCACCCAGCAGTTCACTCTCACTGTCTGGGGAGCAGTTTGCACATTTCCTCCTCTATTGCTTTGAGCTGCGCCCTCCCTTACTACGCACAAGCGCTCTTGCCCCACAGTCCCCTGATCTTGCTACCCTGCAACAGATAAGTATGGACCTTAGGCCCAGCAGACAAAGTGATTGGCAGCATGCTATCTTTACTCCAATGAGCTGGAACACATGGAAGTATTTGGCTATATTGCGGGTGTCTCGAGGTATTTTCGCACTGGCTCCTGTGACTTGGGGGCGCATACCAGGCGCATCCTGACCGGCCGGCTATATGACTCGGTCCCCAACATGCTCCGAGTCAAGCTTCAGGACAGGCTGTTGGTCATTGCCTACCTACTCGGCGACCTGAAAGCAACCGAAGCGACCGTTCTTTCCTAGCCGAGATCACCCGTCTCAAAGTGCGCTAGTGCTCACCTCAAGCAAATGCCAATGCACAGACTAGATTGCTTCAAAGCGACCCTTTCTTCTGTCCTCAGCCCCCCGCTTGCCCTTTCTGGCTCAACCAGCTGTCCCCAGGTTCTTCACCTGACCCTCTTCCCAGGCGCTGTTCTTTCCCTCCTCTGGCAGAGACACCCATCAGTAAGCAGGGAGATACTGCAGCTGCCCAGCAAAGAAGCAAGCAACCGATGATTCCAGGAATTCTGTCCCAAGATTGACGCAAGTTGCAGGAGCTTGTGCTGCTTGCTGCAATGATCTTCCTGCCAAAAGAGGCTGCTTGGGAGGTGAGGTGGCACTGAGATTAAAGACCTGCACATGCTTGCAATCGCTGACCAGATGCCGCATGGAGCATAACAAAAGGAGGTGCTCATGACCAACAGTAGCAGGAAAATCTAGTCAATGCTTGCATACTGGAGCCTGCCGTTACCCATGCTTGAGCTCACCAAACTTGCATTATAGCTTGACATGAGGCCTATCAGGACGACGTTTGCTGCAATTCGTTCTGGCTCTGGGGACAGTAGTGTCCGTATGATCTGAAAGACTCCTGCCCCATGTAGATGCCCTGCTGAACCTCACAACTGCTCACAATTGTGGTCTTATAAGCAATGTTTGCTTACTGGGCGGCCCCCAAGCCTGCTTGCAATGATCACTCTGCTGCACATAACAAGGTGTCACTTGGCAATTGTGCATGGCAAGCAGCAACGGTCTTGGCAGAAGAGATGGAGTTCGGTTTCACTCTGATCTTGTGCCTGAAGAGTATCCTGGCAGCTCCCTTGTAGGGCTGACCTGGACGGGCTTTCAGCGGGGCTGCAGAAGGCGGCCCGTCTTGAACCGGACCGCCTGTGCACGACATCCTTGATCAAGGCATGGCCAACTTTGACTATGAAGATCAGACTATTGTTGGCTGAGATTGTATGGCTGAGATTGTATGACAAAAGCGTACCAAAAGGGTGCTGCTTCCTCGAGAGGTCTCAGTATTTGCTGGGAAAGCACACGCTTTGATGCACTGGCAATATGCTCAGTAGCCTTCCAAAGAGCGCAGGCTGGCGCGCAGCCGCCCGAGAGCCTTCCTTGCTGCAGCCTGAGCCCCTTTGCGTCAGCAGTGAGAGGACCACATGCCAGAATGGTGACCTGAGTCCTGCAGGAGATCCCTGCAGCGGGTTTTCACATGCGCTGTACCACACACACGTCTCAGAGGTTTTGTGCCAGCATACCTGTCACTGCAGACAACTCTCTTCAGGAAGGACAGTCATTGCCTCCTGCCTCCCTTGCCCTATGTGTGCCACTCCCTCTTGCTCCGTCATAAACACACTGAGGTATCAAGAAGGGGAGGGGGGGGGGGGGAGGAGATTCTTGTTTTTCATCTTTTGGGCCTGTGGCCCATGTAGACTATCTACAGCATAGAAGGCTGAGAGGTAAAGATGAGAGGGGTATCAAGAGGGCTGGGGCTTCAAACAGTGCACAGACATTTGGCCTCCGCGCAGACACAGACGTTCTGTCTGCCTGCAAGCACTGCCACACACTGCCACACACTGCACATCAGCCTGAGCAAAGCCTTGCTGTGCTACAGCGTTTTTTCCCTTGCCAGCTGGCATTGCCGCTCGACCCTGCTTTAGAACATGCCTAGAAAGTACCTACCTACACTGCTGTCAGTCCGTACCCCTTTCCAGCCGCTGCAAAGCCACGTTCACCCATATGTGCTTTTTGCTATTCTGCCCGCAACATGCACTTGCCCACATTGTCCGTATTGATGAGGCACTGCGGCGAACCAGATCGTTGCTAATCCTGTGGCACAGATACGAGCGAGCTTGCGCCTATACAATACTGCCCTTCCACTTCAGACGCTGTAGCCCTAGAGATTAGGACATTGCTCGACGATGCAGGGGGCGGCAGGGACAGTTGAGAAGGAAAGCTGGGCTGTGAGAGAGAGAGAGAAATTCCAGTTTATTGTCCTTCAGGCCTAAGGCCCATGTAGACACGCTACAAAGTAGCAAGCTCAGAGAAGAGGGGAGAGCTGAAGCGGAATCATTTCTGAGAGAAGTCCTGGGGAAAGGTGCACATATGAAGGAGAAGAGGGTTGATGGGAGGAGACCCGAGAGGGAGGGGAAAGCTGGGCTGTGAGGTACACAACACAACCTCTGTCTGTCAGACCGCAACACCGGTGAGTTGACAGTCTAGGTCTCAGCATTGGAGGGAGACAGTGAGCCGACTCCGCAAGATGGCAGTAAGGTACCTTTGCGCCGTGCCTTCGGTAGGAGTGGTGCCCAAGAGATGAAAATGCACTTGAGACACTGCATGATTGCACTACGAGCTCTTGCATAGCAAGGCCAGAGGCAGAGAGTGCTTGCGCGTCTTTAATGCTTTGCCGCAAGTGCACAGGTTTTGGCAACATTGCAGTGGGCAGGACAGACATCAAACGCGCGGAAGCCCACTTACAGCGCGGTCCGGAGCCATGAGTATGAAATGTGCATGCGTGCGGACAATTCCCTGCATCGAATCTTTTGCATGCACAGGGCTGCGACTTGTCTCCATAGTGCGCACCAGGTGGCAGGCTGCAAAGGCTATCATACGCGCCAGGTAGCCGGTAAGCTGCATGTCTGAGGTTCTTTGTGGGGACCTTCTCCCCTGGCGTACGTGGTGGAATTCACTGCTGATAATAGTTTGTGCTTGTTAGTAGATGTGAGGATTACGGCAGTATAGGGCACAAGGCAAGCTGTCTTCAAACACTGTCCCTGTGCTTGCTAGTGGCAGGCATAAGTATGCCAGGTCAGCATTGGTCTTTCTCTACAGAAATCAGGGAACATTGACCATGCTGGCGTACATAATATAAGCATGCAGTCAGAAGACATGGAAGTGAGCAGGGTGTGGCAACCTCACTTCACTGCCCTCTGTGTGGCTCTCTTCTCTGCCTTATTGCCTGCTTGATGGATGCATCTTCTACTGAATGTGTGGATGGCCTTTGGTGGGCATTCAGTTGCCTAGGTGCAGTGGCTATATCACTCTCCTCAGTTCCAATGCCGGCCAAGTGCAACGACAAAAGCCCAGCTACTTTGCATTGATGCGTGCAAGACAGAGAGACGCAGGCTCTTGTAGGGACGCAGGCTTCCCTGTCTATCAGGCCTTGAGCTCCTACAGACTCACACATAAAAGCATACATGGCCATAACTTTGTGCCTGTGCCTGTGCAAGTGGGCTGGCATTGGGATGCCACCGCTTATTGTCATCTTGGCTATGCTAATGCCAGCTTCTGGCTGGTCCTGATGCAGATGTAGAAGAGCTATAATGCTGCACAGATGGCGTGCAAGGTTGCCTGATCTGAGCATGGGTCATTGAAATAGTCTATGATTGTTGCATCCCTGTGCTGTGGCTGCTTAAGTGGCATTTGTACTCTAGTAGTGAGGGCTATGCAGAGATAGGTGTCAGTCATGACAAGAGGTGCTCTTTGTTGGACTTGCACATCACCCTGATTTGGTCAGAGCGCATCTGCTATGTGCCAAGGCTGCCCACACTATCACAAAATGATGTAACAAAGCATCTAAATAGTGCAAGAATACCGCGTTTGGCACCAGAACTGAGGGATAGGCTGCACCTGGGATTTGCTCTCTTTGCCTACTTGGTCACCAGAATCATATCCCCCTCCAACCTGTCCCCTGTCCACCTTGCCTGTACACCCACCTCCCACCTCCTGCCCTTCCCCTCCTGGCCCTTCTCCCCTCATCATGTGCCCTTTTCATCAGCCAGTGCCCCTGGTGTTCTCCCCCTCAAGGTACCCTTGTCAGGCTTACTGTCGAAAAAAGACCACATTTTGAAGGCTTGCCACACTCGTTCCCTCCCAAGAAAGTATACAAGTGCTAAGTCTACATGCATTGTGACTGCTTGCAAATCCACAGACCAGCTGCTTCCAGAGCTTGTCCTGCAGCAGCTTTGCAGGTAATTGTTTCCTATCACAAGAAGCAGTGTTGTGCCCTCTTGCTGTTTGTTATCTTGGCTTGTGGAAACAAAAATATCTTTTGCAAGCCCCCTCAAGCTGAGGTGGCAGATATACAGATGGAAAGGCTTACAAGGAATCAGGAATCTTCAGGGCTTGCTGCAAGGACAACCCTCAGTGAGTATAGTCATACCACGTGATATGCTCAAGCCTGAATAGGATAGGCAAGGCACAGGTGATGCCAGTATTTATTTGGGCTTACTGAGGGTCTGACCCTGTGAAATCTGACAAAACTGCAGACTTGGATTGATGGTTGCCACTTGGGCACATAAACACAACTCGACAGTGAAATTGACAGCATGGATAGCAGGGGGCAGAGTTGAAGTGCCTGATCAAGTGACCAGTGGCAACAGAAAACAGAAGGCAGGCTGGTGCTGTTCAAGTTGTGTTTGCATTTTGACTGTGACATATGCAGAGTTATTGAAACCTTGTTGCCAGTATTAAAGCCTCACAAGAAGCAGGCAAGCCACACGAGAGGTGCACGCATGTTCTGAGACTAAGAGCCAGCCTCCGAGCTGAAAGGGATAACCATGCTTTCCTTGGTGATTGATCATGCTTGAATGCCACATGCCCGGACGCAGTGCCAAATATGACACACAGCTCACTACAAGCTCCAAATGATTGTAGGGAACAAGTCTTACAATCCCACTGCCATGGTGTAAGAGGGCCAAGTGCACAATCAGAGAAAGAAGCAAGGCTGTGCAATGAGAAACTTCTCAAAGAATTGTCTCAGTGAGAGGCGAGGGGTACATGGCTGAGTTTACGCTGTAAGTCTGTCCTCCAGTCTCAACAGAATCTTGCTGGAAGCTCAGAAGATTGGAAGAGTTAGAGGCCGGAAGGCCGGAAGTTCCGGAAGCTGGAAGGGCCGGAGGCGCGCAAGCTCGCAAGCTCGCCAGCGATCAGTACGATCAGTGCGGCACTCGCACGGAAGCAACCGGCCGGGAGCCGGGGATCCCGCTGAACGCGGATTCGGCCGAGTCCGTCCTTTCCCATGAGCCGTCGCTCGCGCTGGCCGGCCGCTCTACTGGCTTCGGCTTTGGGCACGCTTTTCTTGATCCTCTATGCGGTGCGACGCGACCCGGAGTCCGTCATCGTGGTGACGCCTGTGCGTGTCGTTCGGACCCTCACTGATCTGATGAGCCGCGGCATTGACCTCAGCCTGTCCTCGCCCGCAGACGCACGATGCTCTCAGCCGGTTCGCCCATATCACTGTGCTCGCGCAGAGCTTGCCTCGGCCCGAGTCAGGAGTCAAAGTGCTGTGGCTCGTCGTCGAGGATGCCGCCGAGCAGGACTCGGCAGTGCGCGACCTGCTCGAAGCGACAGGCATCGACTACCGCTACCTAGCAGTTCAGACGCCGACCGATGCGACACATCGTGGAGTCGCCCAGCGGAACGGCGCCCTCGAGTGGATTCTGCGGGAACAGCTCGCCGGAGTCGTCTACTTCGCCGACGACGACAACGCGTACCGCGCCGCACTCTGGAGTCACCTGGCGCGCATGCCGCTCGACTCTTTCACCGTCTTCCCCGTCGGAAATATGGGTTACTTCGGCTGGGAGGGTCCGATCCTTGCCGAGGCGGCCGAGGGGAAGGCTCGGATCGAGCAGTGGAGTTGCGACTTCTGCCCGCGACGCTGGAACGTCGACATGAGCGGCTTTGCCTTCGGCACCGAAACCCTACGGAGACGACCGGATCTTCGCTTCGACCCCGCCTCCGTTACCGGGTACCTCGAGACGGACTTCCTCGCCCAGGTTGAGCGAACGAATGCGACCCTCGTTTGTATACCGGACCTCGTCGGTTCCGTCCACGTATGGCACAACCATGGTGTCCCATTCCATGGAGCCGCGTTCTACGATGCGGCATGGACGACGGACGGTACGGCCGCGAGGCGGATGAAACATCAGGAAGACCTCGTCATTGGGTTCACTTGGTCGGAACCGGACCTTCCGCTAGCTATCCCGTTAGACTCTTAGAGTTTTGTAATTGTACTATGGCGCAGCGGTACACTACGCTCAACGCCGTTTAACCTCATCACCTTGGCCGACCCCGAGCAGGGCCCACGAATCTTGCAGCAAGCGCTGGTTCGTCCAGAGCCACGCGATCCCGAAGACGAGCCCGGACAGACCCTGATTCAAGACGACGAAGAGGTCCGGCAGATGCGAGGGAGGTACCGCGACGAACTCGAGGAGGTGCAACGCGACGGCGATCGTGTACACCGTCTTGAAAGACCTCGTAGTCAGCTCTCTAGTAGGGAAAATCCCGATTCGACACGATGGCGTACAATTGTGAAGAGGCGGATCGAGCGCCCGCTTGCCCGTCGAGGGTCGTGGCCGATGACGAGGTTCCAGGCGGCGAGAAGCACGAAGTATTGCAGGGCCAGACCGTCCCGGCGCAACAGGGGCCACATGCTTCGCGCGGTCACGTCAAGAAAATCAGAACGGGCAAAGGGTTCGGCCGATCGACACACAACGCACCTGAACGTGGCGACGTTATTCAGAAGGACCGCCCAGTCCCAGTCGACCTTGCCTTGTGGCGAATCGCGACAGGCCATGAGCACCGTCAACGGCATCAGCGGAAGCAGGATGCTCTTCTCGTGAACTTGGAATGAGAAGAGGAAGAACGCCATCGCAGAGGCGAAGAGCGATCGAGGCAGGAGAGCCAAGGTAGGTACGGCTGCGGACGGAGGGGAAGACGCTCCTTCGGCACGACGACGGCCGAGAGCGAAGCTGGTCCCGATCAGGACAAGCATAACGGGTAGGACTGCCGTGATTGTGAGCAGGGCGGCAAGCCGCGCCAAGCTAGACGCAGTAAAGAGGGGGCGGAGCTTGATGACGACGTTGAGCATGCACCAGAAGTTGGCGACTTTGTCTTCGAAGATGCCGCGCGCGAACGGGAAGATCCGATAGGCGACCTGGAAGAGTACGCGTGATGAAGATAGGAAGGGAGCCAGGACGGCGATGAACGTCGCGATGACTGCGAACCCGAGATTGGCGAAGAGGGTGACGCTTGCTCGCGCACAAGCAGACTATCAGGATCGGAAAATTCGGGGAAGGGGCCCGACTTTCGTACGCACCCGTCCGCTCCGCCGAGCCAAAAGCATTTGCCGAGCAGGAAGGCGAAGCTGTAAGCGAGATGGTCAGTATTCGCCAAAGACTCTGTCGCCTTCATCGAGCAGCAAGCAGGGTAGGTGACGCACACAGCAGGGGCGTAGTAGAGCGCCATCTGCTTGAAGCTGAGTGCGAGGACGAAGAAGATCCCGCCCAGCACGTCGCGCCCGTCCTGAAAGAAGTTGACAGCCCACAGCGTCAAGCCGAGCATAATCGAGTTGTACCTGCTCCTTCACGTCAGCGCTGAATCGACTCCGGAATTATGAACCGACTCACTGGAAATGTCCGTTGTCGATGAGCAAGAGGGAAGGCTGTAATCCGATCGCCAGGAAGGCGAAGAGCTGCGAAGACATTGCCGGCCTCGGAGTCAGCGAGTGATGCACTCGACTACTTATACTGTTGCGCAGGCGGGGCAGGCAATGAACTTGACCTACAGCCCGTTTCTGACGCCGCCCGTGGCGCTCGTCCCCGTGGACGTTGCGCTTGCAGAAGCGGAGCACTGCCGAGAGCCAAACGAGAACGTCGCCGATGATCACGCTCGCGCGCATCCAGAGCTTGAGATCGCCTGCGGTTTCGAGCACCTGCATGTTGGCTTCCCAGGATTGCAAGTCGACGAGGCTGGCCGACGCCAAGGGTGGGCGGAGCGTGACGAACTTCGCAGTCGAAGCCGACACACGCGCGATATACCCGAGAAGCATCGAGTGATAGGCCGTCAAGGGCGGGTAGTCGAGGCCCCAGTAGGAGAGGTCGTGAAAGTACCATTCCGAGGGGGCGATCTGCAGGGCGGATGATGGGCTCGGTGGGTCGTGGCGGGCCGAACTTGCAGCCGACGAGGACGTGAGTGCAATCCAGTGTCGCTGCGCCTCGAAATCGCCTCGCATGGGCGGATCCGCTCGTCCTGTTCGCTCAAGTGCGGAGGGTCAGGAAGACTGCGGATTGTGGGCGAGCAGGACAGGCTCACCGGAGTACCCCCCGAAGCCGATGCACCACTTGATGAAGACCACGGCGACGACTGCCGTCCACCAGGCGTACTTTTCGGATTTGGCCGATCTCACGAGGAAAGAAGTGAGGCGGCGGAGGACGGAGGAAGAGCGAGACAGGCGACGAGAATAGTCAGGCACCGAAGCCGGCTGCAGCGGACCTCTATCGCCTCGCGCGAGCCCCCTGTCGCCTTGTCCATACACCGACTCATCGAAGGACGACGCGAAGCTGAACCCGGCTTCGCTCGTCGCGTCCGGGTCGGGTCGGTCGTCGGCCCGTCGCCTCGGAGCTCGCGAATCCTGCGTCCTGAACGAGCGGACGCTCTGCGCCGAGGGGGCACGCGCCTGCGCGCGGGCTTGTAGGAGCGATTCCGAGATCGCAGCCCACGGGTCGACCTTCGCCGCGGCATTCTCGTGTTGTGCCGGGATGTGTTCGCGTTTGCTACCGCGCGTCGATCGGCGAGCTGAGGCGCGTGAGCTCGAGAGCATCGACTCATGATCCATGACAACCGCAGCAAGAGGCGTACAGCCCGTCGAAGCGATGCGGGTGCAGTCTGTGCAGCACTCGGAAAGTTCAACGAGAGCCGGCTGCAGCGGCGCGGAGAGGTGGGGTCCAAACACCGCGGAGGTGAGCCTCGTCATTTTCGCGGAGCATACGACTCTACGACAACATCTCGCTTTGCAGAGAGGAAAAGACACAGAGCAATGAGAAATGCGAAAGAGCGGAAAAGCGAATAGGAACAGAGGCGTGGAGGGTTTCCCAGGCCGGTCCTCAGGCGTAGAACCTAGACAAACGCGTCAGTCAGAAGCTGATGAAGAGCAGGGAGTGAGGAAAAGATGCGGCACGTACTTGCGATTGATGAGGTCGAGGAGAAGATTCAGGTTGCAGCGAGCTGTTTCGCCGAGGGAGATGGTCTGACGGCCAACCTGAGATCGAGAAATGCCACAGGTCAGCCTCGCCATCTCGGAGTCGTCATGATAGCCGCAGATTCGAGCACCACGCACGAACTGAGCCTCCAGAATATCGTCGAGACGGAGCTTGACAGGCGGCATATGCGAATTGCCGTGTGCCAGATTGAACTCGAACTCGCCGACGTCGTCGGAGCTGATCGTCATCGTGACCTTGTCGAACTGCTTCGGCGAGTACTGGTCGACGGACAGCAGGATTCCGCGATCGTAGAGCGTCTGGGCGCTGTACTTGTAGGAGCCGAAACGGTACGATTTGCCCTCGCGCTCGAGCTGTCGCTCGTGAGCGCCCTGCAGGCTCCATGGCAGCACCATTCGGCGCTTACTGTATGCGTCGGTAAGAGTTCAGTCACGAGTCTCCCAACACAGAGTGGAAGAGGGATCCTCGTACCTCTTCTTCTGGATGCCCGCCATCGACTGATCGATGTACAGGTGGTACGACTCGATCTGCTCGGTGTAGTACTGCTTCTTCTCTCGAAGCGAGACGAGGGTCGTGTGCAGGGTCGAAAGCTCGTTCTGACGCCGCAGGCGTCGCTGGTCTGCAGCCCAAGCAGGCAGGGAATCAGCTATGCGGACCAGAAGACATTGGACCGGTTTCGAGTCGACTCACGCTTGTTTCGAATATCCTGCGCGATGCCGTTAAGGATGGACTGATATTTGTCGCTCTTGCTCACGAGGCCGAGCTGGCGCAATCGTAGGATGCCGCTCAGAGTCGCCATCTTGACCTGATGGAAGGACATGCTAGAGAGTGCGAGGATGTGCGAGAATCAGGTGGAGGCTCAAAGCCGTAGATGCGAACGAGACCACTTACTCATAGACGTCATCCATGTGCATCGCGACGGGGCGATTCTGCGACTGTTGGGCAGAGGCCTGCTCCGCCATCAAGTCCACGACGTAGGCCCATTCTTCCTCGTCGTCTTCGCCGACCTCCCGAGCCAGGACGGTCTCGAGATCCGGACCACTGTGCACCTTCAAGATAGCAAGCACTCGTCGTTTCGTCTGTTCGAGGAGCTTTTTCGAGCTCGTCTCTCGTTCTGCGTTGTATCGTCGAGTGAGCTGTTCTCGCCCTGGGCTCTTTGGTCAGCTGAAGCTCACCTTCTTCGGGAGGCGTGGCGGTGACGAGCGACAATGTAACCTCGTTATTCTGACCGCGGCCAGCCTCTGAGCTGTCTTCCGGGACGCTGCCGAGTTCGCTGATTATCGCTCGGACCGGATCGCCTTCGAGCGGAGCCTGGCAAAGTTTCTAAGATTCAGTCACCCTTTCGAAGATGGTCGAACGGAATTGACTGACGATAGCGTGGAGCTGATCGGCAAGGACGCAGTGGAGCGAGTAGATGTCCACCGGCGAGATGTAGATGACGGGGACTCGACCAGATGCCGCTTCATGGTGATCATCGATTCCGTAATGCGCTTGGGCGTCTTCGATGTCGATCACTGAGAGATGCGAGAGGCCCCGTGTGAGCGCGGCAGCACGAAGCCGCCAACGGCAAGAGGAAGAGATCGTGACTGACGCGCGGCGATCCATCGCACAAACTCCTGCGAGCTTGACTCGATGAACTCGTTCATAGGGATCAGGTATCGCTGGTCGGGACCAAAGAGTCGGCCAACCGAGATCTGATTCAACAGCTTGCAGATCTGGCTCAGGTTCTGCCGCTGCGTTGGCGGAATGACGTTGTCGACGATGCCGTAGCTTTCCGGTGCGCTGTACACCAAGAAGGGGTCAGCGGACCGCGCCTGAAGCGGCATGTAGCCAGCCGAAGGTCTCACAGAATCGCCGGTTGCAGGAAGCGGTAGTAGATGATGTTGCCGACGACTCGGAAGCATTCTCGCTCGGGGACGGTCGGGAACCGCGCCCTCAAAGCTCGAAGCAACTCGCGCGCAAGGTATCGGGTCCCGTAGGGCACCAGATCCGCCGACTCGAAGATTGCCCGCAGGAAAGCGTTCGTCGCTTTGCGAAGGGAGATGAGGTCTATTGGCGAAGTAGATATCAGCGCTGTCCTGACTGAAGCGTCGCTTTGGAGGTTACGTTGGATGAATACGGCGTTGGTCGCCTGGTCGGCCAAGGCGTGAGCATAGTCGACTTGTCTTGCCCGCTTGGAAGGCACGCCGGTCTTCGCCTCTTCTCGAGCGAGCTCTTGCTGATGGATCTGTAATACGGCGTAAAACACAGGTCAGCTTCTTATCGGCGTATGCACCAGGGACAGCATGCTCACCGCAACCGGATCGGTGTCCAGATCGACCTCGACTTGGGCGGCGATGGCCTTGATAGGTTGCGCCAGGCTCCGATCAAGGTAGTCGCGCAGGGCCGGCCCACGCCCGTAGTGCGCAAGTACACGCAGGAAGGCAAAGTTGCCGCCGGCGAAAGACGGCAGATCCGGAGCGTGGCGGAGCTCTTCGTCGGCCGCTTCCTGGCGAACATGGTCCACGCGAATCAGCTAAACAGCCTTCTGAAGCTGGGCAGGAGCTGATCGCTCACCCTCAGAAACTTGAGCCACAGGTACTCCTCTCGACTGCCCTGGGCGTAGCCAAAGATGACGAATGCCGTAGCCTCGAGCTGGCGCTGGGCCTCGGGCCGCAGCGATAGCCGCGGTAAGATGGAGAAGAGGCGAGCGAGATAGCCAGGCTGGGTCTGGAGATGCCAGAAGAGGCGCTGATAAAGCTCGAGCTTCCGCCTCGTGTGGTGATCGAGCACGTCGCCCGCGAAAGGATCTTCGCCATTCGTCGTCGTCCCGGCGCCGCGCTTGAGAGTATGCCGACCACCGTTCTTAGCCCGCTGTGCGCGCGCCACTTCGTGGGTGATCTTGTTCCGGACGAGGAGCGCGATCTTGATGTCGAGGTCCTTGACGTCCTCTTCGAGTTCGTGCATCTCGCGGATGCAGCTGATGACTTCCTTCCGCATCGCTTCGACCTGCAAGTCGCCGAGGTAGTCGTGATGGGAGTCGTCCAGCAGGTGCATGAAGCTCTTGATGGTGTCGACCGAGACATCGGTCCCGACGCGCAGCTCTTCGTACCGGGCCTGCTGACGGCGGGAACGCAGCACCGCCTGCAGCTGGACGAATGCGCCGGCCTTGCGGGCAAGTTTGTTGCCGAGCGTGCGATGCCGGGTGCGCACGAGCGATCCTCGCAGCAGGCTCTGCAGGTAGACGAGGTGTCCCTCGTGGCCGTGCAAATGTCGTTGCCACGCGGCGAAAGACGAGCGAGCGAGCCACATGCGCAGGTGCGCCTGAATGCCGACGACATCCGGCTTGACAAAGTCGAGCGCCTGACGCTGCGACTGGACCTGGCGACGTGCGAGGGCGGCTCGAGCGATCGACTGCAGCCCGCCGACGGTGCGGACGGTGTCGGTCTTCCGGAGATACCGCGTCTTGGTCTGATGGCTCCGGCGTGCTAGAGCGCCTCGGATCTGAGCTTGGAGCCCGCGTACGCTCGAGGTCGCATTCTGGAGCCGGTGCGTTTTGTCTTCGGCCCGCTGACGTGCGAGCTGACCGCGGCACATGGCCTGGAAGGTCGAGATGCCGGCTTGCTGACCGTCGAGTCCGTATATGGTGTCGGTGAGGCGAAGGCGCGCGAGGTGACCGCGAGCGGCGGCTTGCAGAGCCGTGATCGAGAGCTGCTGCGCGTCGAGCGCCTCGACGCAATCCAAGAACCGGTGGCGTGCGAGTTGACCGCGTGCACAGGCTTGGAAGCCGACGAGAACGCGACCGGCTTCGTCCACAGCGGCTGCCGCCGCAGCTGCCGCCTGGGCCGCGCGTTCCTGCTCTTCCGTTGCTCGTTGGCGCGCTTCCTCCTCTTGAACACGCCGGCGCTCCGCCTCGATAGCTTCTCGGCGCCTTTGGCGCCTCTCACGCAGGTGGATCCGCGCAAGCGAGCCGCGAGCTTGAGCCTGGAAAGCGGCAACCCGCGCGCTCGTCTGTGCTCGCCCCTGCTCTTTACGCGCGGCGTCTGACTGGGTCGGGGTCGTGCCTTCGTGTTTGTCGAGAGCCTTTCCGATACCGCGGAAGTTTGGCATGCGGACACCCGCCTCGTCGAGCCCCTTCTGTGCGGCCCCGACTTCGGCATCTGAGGACCAGAGAACGGATCAGACTGAGATATCGGAAGGAGAGTTCAGCGAAGGGCGCACCTGTAAAGTCGATTTGACCGACCAGATCGTTGATCTCGGCGGTAAGGCCTCGACGCGCAAGCAAGTGCGAGAGCGCGTGAACGCAGTAGATGACCTTCGGAATGTTCTTCCCGTCATACAGGTCGACCGTCTCGAAGCGAAAGATCTACGGAATGAAAGATCAGCTCAGCGCAGGGGTACAGGCCGTGCAGAGTGTCTGGACCGGGCGTACTTCGGGAAGGCCTGCTTCGTTGAGGAGCTGGAAGAAGATGTTGATGTTGACGGTGTGCCGGAAATGCCGTACCGGATCCTGCGAGCGATAGCTCCGTCAGCATTCAGCAGTCTGCCTGGAAGAAGCGCGAAGCTTTACATTGTAGATCGGCCCTTGGCAAGCCGGACCGCCCAGGCTTCGGGCGAGATGAGCCAGCGCATAACCGTTCCGGAGAGTCTTCTCAAAGTCGTTAATCGAGTCGCCCCAGAGCGGGATCGAGGGGTCGGCTCGCGTCGTGATGTGCGCTTCGAGCCAGCTCCGCGCTCTGCAAGGCGGGAGGTGTGCAAGTCTGTCAGCTCGGATGTCTAAGCTCAGCGTTCCGCGCAGAAGACCTGACTGACTCGGCGAGATGGCACAGGTATTCGTATGCGACCAGGTCGTGGCGCTGACGGTCAATCGCCTTGACGGCTTGGCTGGGCAGGAGCATCGTCTGGCTTCGCGGGGGCCCTCGACCACCCGATTTCGGGCTATTCGACCCCGCGCCACCGTGCGAGGAGTGAAAGACCGCCGATGGGGCATAGGGCGAGGCGCTCTCGGCCGGTCGAGACAGGCGCGTCCTCCCCGGCAAACCTGCGGACTCTCGCAATGTCAGAACTGAAGCAGCTTGAAAAATTGCAGGAATAGCTTTCACGCACCCGGGACGTATTCCTCCGTGGGAGGCGGCTCGAGCGATTCCTGCGTCGGACTGGACCGGCCCGCTGCGTCGACGTCGAACTGCGGAAGAGTCATCGCGCGCCGATGACCCTGGCTGCGCCCGAACGTCGCACTCGCCATGCGCTCTTTGCCCGGAGAGAGACTGCCGAACGGCTGGGGGTGATCGGAACTGCTGCCGACGTAGGAAAGCGGGCGGTCTTTCGACGAGACGATGGACGACGAGATGGCCCTCGCGCTCGGGGACCCCCGAACGCTTCCGGCGAGTGAAGAGTTGCTGTTGATTGAGTTGACACGAGCCTATGTACATGGCGACAGGAATCAGCTTGGCGAGCCCGGCCGTGAGGCAGTTCATGCCGTCCGCGAGACTCACGCGTACTGGCGACGAGTTGCCGTAGTTTGAAAAGTCGGCGAAGGGGACCGAATCATGGCGCCGGTGCGGAGAGTGAGCGTTCTGGCTAACGGTCGTCTCACGAGGCGCATCACGCAACGGCGTAGGCGGAGGTCGCCCACTATACGAGTCCATCTCCGTTGTCGAGGTCGCGTCACCGGACTGAGCGAGGTGCGCTTCTGGCGCTCCAGGCGACGCTGCGAGAGTCGCTGACGGGATCGAAGGCGTGGGCGCCGCACGAATGGGTGCAGAGCCGCGGGCAGCTCGAGCCTGTGGAGGATGAGGCGCCTACAGGACCGGAGGCGGACAAGGGGCGCGTGCGGGCGTGCGACTCGGCGATCAGTCGGTGGATCGGCGTCTCGTCGGAGGTGTTCGGTATGCAACTTTCGTGCGATTTCACGCACGAAGGAGTCGGCTGGAGTCGTCGAGCAGCCGAAGAGACGAGATGTTGAGCGAGCGTCGCTGTGAAAAGAGGCGACCGTCTCGCGACAGGGACGATGTGCCCGCCCGGTGCTCGGCTATGCGCGCCTCGACAGCAAAGTCCGACTGCTCTGGCTCGACCTGGGGCTGCGGCGATGCACGCTGGGAGCGCTGCAGACTCGCGAACGAGCGCGGTGACGGGATGACTTTCAGCGTCACGTGACGTTCTCTCTTCGGCGGCGCCAAGTTGTTTTCGCTTCACGCTGTCGGCTAGACGAGGCGTACTCATTGCTTTACAGACCCAGCAAGATCTCTACAGACCGACAGAAGTGCTCTCTATATCTCGCGAGCGTCGTGCCTGCTTCCAGCCTCTCCATCGCGGCGGCTGCCGGTCAGGAACAGCTGCAGATCTCGACCCGCGGCGCAGCTCCGGAAGACCGCTATCCAGCGGCCAGCACAGGCAAAGGACGTTCAAGTCCCTTCAGTAGCTCGCAAGTGTGCGCAGGAGGATCGTGAGCATGCCCGACGCCCGCTCCGGAGCGCGGTCGATCGCCGGCGTTGGCGCCGACAAGGAGAATCGGCCCAGGACCACCACGGCAGGGTCGGGCGAGGGAAAGGCAGCGGCCTCCAAGATTGCACGACCGGTGAGCTGCAGTCTCCATACAGCCTCGTCGCGGCGATGGCGGCTGACCGGGATCTGCCTCGCAGGCCTCGCGCGCCTCGACGACTCCGTCCGAACCGAAGCCGACCGTAGGCCCGGCAACGCGCAGTCGCATCGGCGTCCAGACCCGCGCGACGGCCTCAGCAATTCCGCGTACGGGTCGTCCTTCTTCCGTTCTCGGCAACAGGCCCCCTTCGAGCCTCGCCTCGCACTCCGCCCTCCCGACGGCTTCCGTGCGCCGGCCTTCGGTGACCGGCCCTCCCGCCGCCGCACTCTCCCCCGCTTCAGCGGGACTTGCCGCCAAGACGGAGCAGCTCGAAGCAGAGCTCGCGACCGCCCACGAGACGATCTCGTCCCTCCAGAACTCGCTTGCCGAGGTCGAGATCAACGCGTCGACCTTGTCCGCCTCGCTCCGTTCCACCCAAACCGACTTGGAGGCCCGGTCTTCTCAGGTCTCTGCGGCGGAGGAAGCTGCGACACGAGCCCGAGCCGAGAGCGAAGCGGTGCGCGAGGAATGCGACGAGATGAAGGAGGAGCACGCGGTCGAACTCTCGACGCTCCGGAACGAGCACGAGCAGGAGCGTCGCGATGCCGTCTCTCGCATCGAGGCGCTCGAGCTGCGCTGCCGCTCGCTCGAGCAGGAGCGAGACGAGCTGGCCGGCAGCCGCGAAGAGCTGGAACGCCTCCTCGCCGATGCGCGGGTCGATCGGGCAGACCTAGACGCGCTCGAGGAAGCGCGCGACGAGGCCGAGACTGAGCTCGCATGGCACGAGGAAGAGCTGCAAAAGCTCGAGGATCTCCGGGCCGCCGACCGAACGACGATCAAGACGCTGCGGGCAGAGCTCGAAGACGCCGACAATGTCATCGCCGATTTGGAGCGCGAGAACGAGGAGCTCCGGACGACGGCTGCCCTGCCCTCGTCGCTCAAGCACGGAGCGGAGGAGCCATCGGAAAGGTGTGACGAGATGCCGGCGGACCCGCCTTCGGAGGGGCTTGCCGAACAGCCGCAGGTCGAAGTCACGACCGAGATCAAGCGGATTGAAGCAGAGTGCGTATCACAGATTTGCCGCAGAGACCCTTAGTGAGGCTGACGCTCGCATTTCAAACAGTCGCAACCGTCTCATCGTTGTCCTGGCCGCGTGTGCGCGAGCCCACCGGGGAGCGGCAGATCGGCTCGCGACGTCGGCTGCTGCACGCAGGGCTTTGGGCGCAGACCTCGCTACGCGTTCGGAGGAGCTCGATCGGACTAGGGATCAGCTCGCAACTGCACAGTGAGTAATCTGATCCTCCGCCGGACGCCCCGCCTACGCTCATGCGCTACTTGACGGCGACAGACTGCAGAGCGGCGACATCGGAGCGAAGCTCGCCGACGCTGTCGCCGAGATCGACCTCCAGGCTCGAGCTGCTACCGATGCCGCGGATGCGCACGCCATCGAGCGCGAGACCGCGGATAACGCCGCTGCCGCCCAGGCCATCGAAATGACGCATCTGGAGGAGCGCATCTCCCTCCTGCAAGACGAGCTCGCCGACAAGACCAAAGCCATGGGCGACATGCAGAACCGGCTCGAAGAAATCGCGTGCTCGACTTCAGACCACGATGCCGTCTCGACACTGCAGCGTCAGCTGGAGGAAGCGAACTTTGATCGCGACCAAGCCGAGGAGGAGCTGCGGCTTGCCGAAGCTCGCAATGCGGACCTCGAAGCCGACCTGGCACGGCGGGCAGCGGCCGATGCTGCTGGCACAGGCTCCCCTCCTGGTGCCTCGGATATTGCATACGAGGCTCAGCCCGAAGCCGAACGGGAGGATGGCGACTCGGCTGCCCGCGGCGCTGCCGTCGACGACGACGACACTCGCTCTGTGGCCGCCGAGCTGGCGGCCGAGCGGACCTTCAGCGCACGCGCGCGGGAAGAGACGCAAGCCGTCGAAGAAGCTCTGATGGACGCTCAAGAGCAGATCCGGAGCCTCGAGGGCATCGTGGCCAGTCGCCAGGAGCGGATCACGGAGCTGGAAGCGGCATGCAAAGCTGCCGAAGAGCGCGCTGCACAGACGGACGACCTCGAAGAAGCGCTCGCGGAAGCGGAGCAGCAGCTCGTTTCCGTCACGTTCGAATTGGACGACCTCCGCGCGAAGCACGACGATCTTGCCCAGGCCGCGCTGCAGGACTCGGCTGAACGGCAGGCCCAGTCCGACGAACACGACGAGCTGCTCGAGCTCTACAATCGACGAGCCCTGGAGACGGACTCGCTGCGCAAGATTCTCGCCGAGACCGAAGCGCACGCCGACTCGCTCGCCTGGCAGTTGCGAGAGAAGGAATCCGCGGCGGTAGCTGTTGATCGCGCTCACCAACACGAGCGCGAGGACCTCATCGAACGCATCGAGTTCGCGACAGCCGAACAGGACCGCTTACGGCTGGAACTCGACGAGGCGAAGCATCGACTCTCGGATGCGCAAGATGCTCTGGAGGAGCAGGCCGTCGGCGATGTCTCGACGGTCTCGCTCGCACGCTCCGTCCCCGCTGGCGCCTTTCCCGGGTCTCCCAGCCCGGCCGATTACTCTTTCGCCGCCGCACCTTCTCCCGACCCCGCTGCCCTACTCATGCGGCTCCGCGAGGAGCGCGACGAGCTGCGCGACCGCCTCGATTTCGCTCGGCAAGAAGCGAAGCATCGCATGCACGACCTGCAGGACCGGCTCCGCCGCATGGACGAGGTCAAGGCGCACGAAGTCAGCGTTCTGCAGCTCGATCTCATGGACAAGCAGGCCGCCTACGAGACGGAGCGCGAGATGAACGTCAAGCTCGAGCAAGCGGCACGCGACGCGAAGCAGCATCGCGATCAGCTCGTCGAGGAAATGACGTTCCTCGAGCGCCGTATAGTTGAAGCGGACGCGACCATCGAGGTTCTCACGTCTGAGCTCGCCGAAGCTCAGCTCCGAGCCGAGCAGTCTTCGGCGGAGGCGACGGACGCCGCGCTCACCAAAGCCAGACTATTCGACGCGCAGGAAGCGCTTGAGACCGTGAGCTCTTCTGTCTTCAAGATCTTGCTTGACGCATGCTGACTCGGATCCGTACCAGGTCCAACTGGATCTCGATGCGGCGCGCGCAAGACTCGAAGCGAACGAGCGAACGGGCGACGTCGAGCCGGCGGCCGCCGAAACGGACCCTCTCGCCGATCTCGCCTCGCTTTGCGAAGCAATGCCGGCGCCCAATGCTCAGCCGGCACCTAGGTAAGCTCGCTTGACGCTTTGCTTCGTCTGAGATGGCTCGGCTGACGCGGCACGGCTAGTCTGCTTGGGCTCGAAGCGACGCTTCACAGCTACGAGGAGCGTCTCGCGCTGTTGCAGCTCAACCTGGCCATGCGCGTAGCTCTCGACGACGAGGATACAGAGGCGGAGGGCGACCAACTCCCCGAAGCCGACCCTGATGCGACTTTCGTTGCCGATCCCATCGACGAGCTCAACACCCTCCGAGCGGACCTTGCCGTCGCCTCGGATCAGCATGAGAACACCCGGACGCGCCTTGAAGCCGTCGAGCATGAGCTTCAAGGAGCTGATCTCCGGCGGCAAGAGGCTGCATCGCGCATGCTCACTATGCAGGGCGAGCTTAGCGACTTGGGCATCGCATCAGAAGCCCGGGAAGCCGAGCTCGTTCAGCTCCGAGTAGTCCTTGCCGAGGTCGCTGCTCGCGAAAGCGCCGCGGAAGAGGCTCTTCGCCACGTGGAGGCCACCGCACAAGAGCTGCAGCGAGACCTCGATCGCGCTACAGACCGATCCGCTCGCCTCGAGATGGAGCTGAGCGATGCTCGTTCTCAGGTGCGAAAAGTGTACTCGCCTCGGCCTGACGTTGAGTCGCTGACGCGCGCTTGATGCAGGCGGTATCGGCGCGTCAAGCAGCCGAGCAAGCTCAAGAAAACGCTGAGCGCCTGTCAGGGGAGCTCGACGAGGCTCTGGCGGCACTCGACGCTTCGAAGTCCGAGTGCTCGGAATGGCAGACGCGCGCGACCTCCATCGAGCAGGATTCGACGACGCGCATCGAGCATCTCGAAGGCGAGCTGGCGCGCGAAACGGGCAGGTCCACCGAGTCCCGACAGCAGGTAGAAGAGGTACGGCGGCGCGTCACTCAGCTCGAGACTCAGCTCGAAGCCGCCCAAGTTGAGGCTCGAACCGCGAACGAGGAGCACGCACGACTCGCCGAGCGTGTGACCAAGCTCGACAACGACCGACACCTCGCCATGCAGGAGAATCAGACCCTGCGTCGACTCGGGCAGAGTTCCGTCGCCGAAGCGGAGGCCCTCGCCACAGAGGTGGCCAGCCTGAAGACTCAATTCAAAGCCGAGTTGAAGGCAGCCAACGAGCTGGCGACGCGCAACCTCACCGAGGTCATCACGGAACTCGAGAACCGCGAGCGGGGTCAGCTCGCGGCGGATGAGCGCGCTCGTCAGCTCGAGGCGGAGCTCGAGCGCGAGCGCGCGCAGCCACACGGCCCGTCCGCCGACGAGCTTGCCCGAATCGCCGAGCTCGAGAAAACGCTCGAGGCCCAAAAGTTGGACGTCGAAGATACGGACGAGAAGCTCATCGAGGTGAGATCAGAGTTCTCGCGCCCGGCAGCCTGTGATTTGGACCCGCGCTCACGCGAGTATCCATATGCAGGCGCTCAAGGTGCAGAAGAAATCCGCCGCACTCATCGAGCGACTCAAGGCGAAGATCGCGAGTCTGCAGCGGGACATCGCCGCCGCCAAGTCTCTCCAACAGGCCCCGGCTACCATCCTCGCCGCGGCTCCGCTGCCTCCCATTTCTAGCTCCCCTGCCATCGGCAGGAAACGCCCGGCTCCGAGCGAGTTCGAGGTCAAACCGGATGCCCCACCCCGCGCGATTGCGCAAGCTCCGTCGTCGAACCTCAACAAGGAGAACTCCGCAAGCTCGGCGCGTCGTCAGCAGCGAACGCTCTCGTCCGTCAAGCCGCCCGTCAAAGAGGCGGCTGCCTCGGCACCTCGCCGCGAGGCGCTGGCGCCGCGGGACGACAACAAGAACGTCGCAGTGCCGACGCATGAAGACGTCACCACCGACAAGATTGCGGCCTTGAATGCCCGCCTACAAAACTTCCGCCGCCCGAAGAGCGCAGAGATCGTCTGATCCGCGCCGCGCCCTCCGATGCCAGTCGACTTTCGCCTTTCTCGCTTCCCCTTAGCACATCCTCTTGCCGTACTGCTCCTATCCCTATTTATGCATGGAACATGGAAATACACTCTGACCCCCTGTGTAGAGGAAGACGAAGCGGGCTTTGCGCCCGTCGGGACCTTCTTAACCTCCCTTGCTGAGCTTGGAGCGGATCCCCCGTCTCGCCGCGGCGGCTCGGATGCGAGGTATGTGTCGCTCTCGGTACCACGGCTCCCGCCCTCGTTCGTCGCCTCGCCCTTGCGCCCAGTTCAAATCGATTTCCACCAGGCTAGGAGGAAGCTGAGTAGGAGCGTTCTCCAGCGCGGAGACCGTCTTGCCCGTCGACAGCGACACGAGTGATCCCGCGCGCAGAGTACAAAGCGAGGGAGGCAGTCTCTCGAGGACATGGCTGCTGGCCATCGCAGTCCGACAAGCTCCAGACTCCTCCTCCCATTCGAGACTTCTGAGGGCGGGGAGCTCATCGAGGATGTCGTCGATGAACCCGACCAGATCGTCTCCGCCGTCGGTCGGCGCGTGGACTCGGAGATGCACCAGCTTGACGCGGACGTGGCGGAATGCCGAAACAATCGACTCGCGCGGCGTTTCCTTGTCGATAGATTGGAATCCGAGGTTGAGCAACTCGAGCTGGCTGTGGTCTCCGCCTGTGCTCGCGAGGAGGACGGCGAGAGTGTCTTCGTGAAGGACTTGTGCGACGCGGAGCTGCCGCAAGCGCAGAGCCGGGAACGATCGGCTACCGAGCAGTCGCGCGGACGCCCATTCTCGGTCGACCACCGCACCGCCGAGGTCGACGAGTTCGAGCCGCGGTTCAAGAACGAAGAGCTCGTGTACTGCTCCGAGCTCCCACCATGCTGACGCGCTGCGGAAGACCCTGAGGCCGCGACACGCCGAGGTGGGCGAGAGGACATACGAAGCCAGGTCGGGAAGGTCCCAGTCGCCGACGAAAAGGTCTTCGTCGAGCTCGACAAGATTCGGCAACGCTTCAGGCACGCGGCGGGCAGAGGTCAGGATCTCCTCGCGGCGTCGACGAGACGGCTCCCTTGCATGCAGAACGAGGTGTTCCACCGTTGAGCCGAGGGCGTCGTTGCCGACGAGAAGACTGTTCTCGAAACGCGTGAGCTGATCCGTTGAGCGGATGCGGACCCTCGAGAAGAGAGCTGCCTGTGCTGCTGGACGATAGGCGCGGGACACGAGCGATAGGGCGCAGAGGGTGCCGGTGGCCTCGGCGGGCAGAGCGGCGACGGCTTTCAGCAGACTGGTGACGATGCGCGGCTCGTCGAAGTGCGACTTCGGCGCAAATTCAGGCAGGGTCCCATCCTGCTGCGCTTCGGAAGCGTCCTCTTCGTCGCTGCTAACGACTCGGGGTGGCGCGGATGCGAGCTCGAAGGCTCCGCGCAGGGACGTGCGGGTCGTAGTGGACGGTCTGGAAGCACCTCCGGACGACGAAGATTCTCGGCGACGACCGAAGGCGAGCGTTCCTGCGACAGAGCCCCGGCGACTGCGAGGCGCTGAGGTTCTGCCCTCTCTCTGGTCCACGGAGGAGGAAGACGCCGACGAGGTACTCGAGCGACGTGCCCGGCTCGAGACGCTCTTCCGCGAGCTGATCGAAGAAGCCCTGGCGCTCCTGCTGGTGGGCGCAGGCGCTACTGAGCACTCGGGCCCCTTCCTCTCGTCGAGCGCCGTCGGCCTGTCGGATACCGCTTGCGTCGCAGCCCGCGGGCGGCGCGGGTCTCTGTCCGCTGTACGTGCACCACGGGGAGGATGACGATGCGCTACTGCCGGCGGAGAGGTCGGCCGCGAAGCTGCGCTGACCGCAGGCGTAGGGAAGGGCTGGAAGGCCTTCGAATCTGCGGAAACCCTCGACTGCTGACGCTCGGTGAGGCTGGGAGTCGGCCGCGTCGCCTCCGGCATACGAGGCCCATCACGTTCAGACGCATCGGCGATGACCTTGGCAGAACCGTTCGAGGCAGGACCGAGTTCGCCTTCTGTTGCACGCTGGCGGATCGCCGGTGGCGTCGTCGTCTCGGATCTGCGGATCATGTATCGCGTCTCGTCGAGTTTCGAGATGGCTTGTTGGAACAAGGCCAGTGACAAGGCGGCGTGGGCGCTTCCGTCCGTACAGCATTCGGCGAGCGCGACCTTGGCTTTGTCGAGCGAGAGCTGCAATTGCTGAACGAGATGGCGAGTCTGGGCGCCCGCATCGCCTGGGAGCTCGAGACCGGCGTGGCTTTAGCAAAATCCAGGAGGCTGTGTCAGTATACGAAATGTCTGGAGGATCGAGCGGGCACACGCGCACGCACCGCGGCGGCATGATTCCGGCAGGACGAGGTTTGGCTCGGCGTGGTCGGGGCTGCGTCTCTTCTTCCGCTCCGAGCCAGGCGGCAGTGAAATATGAAGTCTCGTAGCCAAGCGAGCCTGTAGTTCGGGCGCGTGGAGGACCTGAATCGGACGTTTGATCCCCGGCTTGTCCGACCAAGGTACGACCTCCATCACGCGCTCCGCCACCGGCGCGCCAATGCTCGAGAGGCGCGTGCGCCGGGGTTGCGCCCCCGGAGCACCTCTCACCTGCTCGCAAGCAGTCTCATTCTGAACGCCTGCGTGAAAAAGAAGGGGGTTACATAGTGGTCGCAAAGTCAGAGTCGCGATGAGAGGGCTACAGGATCAGAGAGACGTCAACGATGAAGATGCGGGAAGGCGGGTATGAAATATGCGGAGGATGCGGGTCCGGTCCGGACCCGGATCAATTCAGGGCGAAGAGGGCGGCGAGGAACAGGAGGAGGTTCAGCGGATTTAGTGGCGACGAGCGCGCACCATTCGCCGCTTGTGGCGGTACATCTCGCCCTGCGAAGTTGCCCGAGCCGCAGCACTCGCACTGCTTGCGCTCGCGATCATGATGCGCTGGTGTTCGGCGAAGAACTGTCCCGATTCGTCCGAATTGGCCGGGGCGACCTGCTGGGCCTGCTGGGCCTGTTGGGCGCGCATGCGAGCCTGCTGCGCCCAGGTCAACCGTTCGGCGGCTTTCTCGGGGATAGGTCCAGCCGGAAGCGAGGACGAAGATGAAGCTGCTGCCTGCGCTTGCTGCTCGCGCAGCGCTGCGATCTGCTGCGCGGCGGTCCAGCGCTGGGGGCCATGAGTCGTCGCCGCCTTCGCCGCCGCTGCTGACGCAGATGCCTGCCTCGCCTGCTCAGCAACCTGGATCGCGTGCATCTGCGCCCAGGTCATCCGCTGGTAGGCAGTGGAGGTCGTCGCGGACGGCGACGTCTGTCCGTCCGATCCGGGCGAGCCCGCAGCGGCCTTGACGGCAGGCGTGGTAGCCGGAGTCTCCATCGGCGGGAACGAAGGCGACTCGAGCGAGAGCGTGGGTGTCTCGGCCGGCGCAACCGGCGACGACGTGAGGAGGTTCGCGTTCTGTCCAGGCGGCGGAACACCAGTCGCACCGTCCTGGATGACCGAATTGGCCCAGATCCAGCGCTTGTCCGGCGCGACGGTCGTGTCCGCGGGCGCAGAAGTCGCAGCGTAGGTCGGCGGAACCGACCCCTCCAGGATCCTCTCGATCTGGCTGAAGAGGTCGACCAGGTCTGCCCAGACGATGGCAGGCGAGGTAGACGCCGGCGCTGCGACCGCCTCCGCCACCGTGTTCGTCGCAGCCTCGACAGCAGGCGAGGTCGTGGTGGTGGCGGCGGAGCTCGGGACTTGACTGGCAACGGAGGTCGGTACCTCCACAGGGACCTCGGTCGTCGCAGGTCCTTCCGGAGACGGCGGGAAGGTGGGCAACGCGAGGGAGAGCTGCGGAGTCGTACCAGGAGGACCGTCTGGGACGACAATTATCAGGTCAGGCTCTTTGACCTCATCGAGACCGACAGGTAATAGTGACGACTCACCCGTGAGCAGGTTGGCGTTTGGTCCGATCTGCGGAACTCCCGTCGCACCGTCCTGAATAACCGAGTCGGCCCAGATCCATCGGCGGTGACCCGCTTGAGGCTGTCCAAACTTCTTGGGGAGCTTGCCGACCGGAGCCGTGGTCGGCGCGGAGAAAGCGGTCGACGAGGCAGACGTCGAGGCGTTCAGCGAGGCCGTGGCGTTTCCAAGCTCGACGGACGCATTCAGGAACGCCGACAACTGGTCTGCCGGCATAATTGACGGCGAAGGCAGCGAGACAGAGGGCGTGTTGACCGTAACGGTGACGCTGCCGAGCTCGTTGACGTTGGCGCCGATCGGGGGTGCGTTCGGCGTGCCATCCTGAATAATCTCGGTAGCCCAGATCCATCGCTTCGCCTCTTGCGCAGCTGCATGCTTCCTCGAACGACGAGCGAGACGCGTCGGAGCTGGGGCGGCGAGAGAACGAGGTCAGCCCGTGCGAATCGTGCGGGGGTGTATCGACCGCTCGGGAGGAACTCACTCGCGGGGCCAGCGGCAGATCGAGACGGGACCTTGACGGACGGAGCGGAGGAGTCCACAGCGGCCTTCACGCTCGAGACTTCTTCCGAAGCATTGTGCTGGGCGGCGATCTGGTCGAGCAGGGCTTCGAGCGATCCTCCGTCGGCCGACGACCCAGCTTGCGCGGCCAAAGCGGCATAGGCGACGGCTGCGAGGAATGTCAAAGCGAAGCGCATCTTGCTCCTAGTCGTGTAGCCTTAGAAGGAGACGGGGTACAAGGAGGCGGGTCGGAGGGCGGCCGGTTGTGGACGGCGAGACCTTGAAGGATGAAGCGATCGGACGGGTCCACACGCAGACGCTGGACGGCGGGAAAGCGACCTAGTCGAGCAGAGAGGTAAGGCAGAGTAGCAAGCGAGCCAGCGCGGGCCACAAAGGATGAGAGCGCTGCCCCAAGCCGAGCGAACAAAGAGCAGGCGTCTGAGACGGGGAGCGAGCACCGGGTCGCGAGCGCAGCGCCACGCCGGGCCCGTCGGAGGTCTTCATCAAGGCCAAATGAGTCTCAGAGGAGATGATCTGCGATGTCGCAACAAGCAAGTGATGAGAGCGGCGAAGCGATCAGACCTTCCGGAAGCGGAGACGAGCCGCGGCCGCAATGGCGAGCGGCTGGCAAAGTCCCTCCGGCGCGGCCCTCTCCAGCCTGGCCTGCGCACATACCTCTAGCCGGGGCTTATATGTTAATCAGATTTTCAAGCCAGACGCAGCTGAATGCTTGCATGCATTGTCTCCCGAAGCGTACTGTAATAAAATGAAAAGACGGAAATGGTGTCGTCGGAGTCGTCGCTCGAGCTCGAAGCGGGATCCCGTCGACTTCGTAGATGATAGCAGAAGCACAGAAGCAAAAGCCCGTAGCTCTCGCAGATTGAGGGACAGCGGAAAGGATAGTCAAAGGATGCGGGAACCCCAGGACCCCGACGAAGGCCGGTCACCAGCTACTCTGTTCCGAGGGCCCTCGGAACGTCGAATCCTTGTGCGCCGAAGACAACGATGGCGGCGGTAGAGGCTGCGCAGACTGATATGCCCGGAAGCGCTGCGTGCCGCTCGCCGTTGTCGGGGACGCCACTCCCGCTTGCCTGCCCTGATCCGCACCTCGCGTCGCTTCCGGACCTGCACGAGTCGCTGCGCAACGCTCGGCCAATCCTTCCGGAGGCGCCGAGTACCGCTTCGCGAGTTGCGAGACGCGCGAGTCCGAGCGGGCGTGTCGAGTCGGTCCAGGAACCGCTTCGTGCAGGTCCGGAGGCGGCTGATCGATGCTGGCCGTCTCGGCGTACTTGCGGCTCATTCGCGCGACAAAGCTGTCCTGGCGGCTCACCGGCTGCACCGGCTGGTCCACCCGCCGTTCGGGACCGGGGTGCACCATGGGCGGCTCGCTGGGCGGAGGGGAAGTCCGATCGGATGAGGTTTGCTGCTGCTGGTAGGCGGCCTTAATTTTGTCCGCGCTGAGGGAGGAAGCGAAGCTGTCCCGACCGGACGGCGTAGGAAGGGCTCCGGTCGAGGATGGACGGCGCCTTTCGAAGGCGCGGTTTCGCGGCGATTCGGTGGGCTGGTCGCCCGCAAAGTCCTCGCGAGTTGCGGACGAGGTGCTTTCGCGCAAGCCGGACAGGCCGGGGCTCGGATAGCTGGCATGGGCGCCGGACCTGCTCGTCGAGCCCGTCGCAGAGGACGACACCGTGTAGGAAGCATACGCTCTGCCAATCGGGCCCGGGGTCTCCGGAAGCGAACTGGCGGTCTCGAACGTCCCCGAGGAAGGCGCGCGACTCTGCCGTGACTCGCTTGTACTGTTGAGAGGCGGAGGCGCGGCAACTCCTCCTCGCGCCAGTGGCTCGTCGTCCTCCTCCTCTCGGTGGCGGTCGCCCGCGACGGCGACGGCGACGTTCTCCATGCCCGCTTCGATCCAGACGGTGGCCGAGATGAGCCGCCCGATGTCCCCTGCGCCCTTCTTGACGGCCTCGACTTCCCCTCGCCACTCGCGTTCTGCCATCGCGCAGAGAGCCCTCGTAAAGTCTCGCGCCGCCGCCTCGCGCCGGTTCGCGATTTCTTGTGCGTAGGTCGCCTTGACGAGGTTGATTTGACCGGAGAGCGACGACATGTGCTGCATGTATGCGGCGTGCTGAGACGTCATCGAGTCGAGGGCGATGTGCATGTTCCGCTGCGACGACGAGGCCGAGGTCGACCGGGCGGAGGAGTGATACGATGCGGTCGCCTTGGCCACGCGGCTGTCGAGATCCGCCAGCTCGTCCTCATGAGCCTTCTCCTCTTTCTGTTGGCATCGAAATGGAGTGGGATCAGCCTCATTGAAGCAGAACGACGTCGGTGTCGCAGACTCACCGCGGTCCGGCGAAAGTACCTCGCGATCGACTCGTTGAGCGCCTCGTACTCCTTCTTCAAAGCCTTGGCATGCTTCTCCTCGACCTCCTGCAGCGCCTCCATCATCTCCGCACAGCTCACCAGCGCCGCCGCGACCTCGTCGCCTTTCCCTCCCGGTCCGGCCAGCTTCTCCGAGAAGCCGCCGGCGAGGTCGCGTGTCGCTTTCGCGACCCGCTTGCGCGCCTTGCTGTGCGCCTGGGAGGTATCGCGCAGTTCATCGAGGGCGACGAGGAGCGCCGAGAGGCTCGAGAGCGTCTTGTGGAGGACGGGCCGGTCGAGCGCGCGGGATGACGGCGCTGCTGACGGGGTCGTCGAGGTCGGTACCCCTGCAGGATAGGGTCCTGGCGTCCGTGGGAGAGGCGAGGGAGGTACCGCGGGGAACGGGAATGACGAGAGCTGGGTCGGAGTGTGCTGTCCTCTGGGGCTCGAGCGGGGCGAGGCGCCCGGCTGGTGGAAGGGAGGTGTTGGAGGGATGAGCAGGCCCAGGTCGTTCTGAGCGGTGGCATCCTTGTTGAACGAGTTCGAGATCCGCTTGAGCATCCTCCGCAGCGTGCGACGAAGGCGCAGGGAGTAGCCGGTATCAGCGGCGGTGAGAGCCCGCGAGGCCGTGGAGCGGTGCGAGCGGTGTGGAGCACGGGGTGCGTGCGCGCCATCGGACAACAGAGTCGGAGACAGCTCCACGTTGCTGTCGGGCAAAGAGGCGAAGCCTGCACCGCAAAGACGAGCAGATTGCGCAGTCTAAAGTATTCCTTTTCGAAGCCGGCGGACTGCGGAGGAGGCGACGGCCTCGGATGGAGGGAGAGCGCGACAGCCTCGACAAAGATCTTCGGAGCACCGCAGAAAAGCAGCAGCAGAGCTTGTCGACGTTCTTGGCGTGGTCTCATCCGGCGGACGGATAGCGGTCCTCGAGGGGGTCCTTTCCTTCCTCCTGCCACGATCTAGGGCTGCGTTCTGCCGGCTCGCTCGCCAAGCTGGCGCGACAAGCGGCTATTTCGATCTCCTCGCAGCAACGATGAGCGATCCTGCCGTTGCTGCTGGCGCGGCTGCGGGCGGCCAAGGCGGCGGAGCAGGAGCAGCCGGTGCTTCCTCGGCGGATCGGCCCGGAGCAGGCACGACTGCGGCGACGACTGACGTGCGGAAGCGCACGGTATTGCCCTCGACGCTGCAGAACGTGCGGGCGCCGGGGCAGCCGCAGCTGGAGTTGCCGTCGGACGCGTACCTCGACCGCGAGGAGGAGGAGCTGAACCGCCGCGTCGACGCGCACGTCGAGCAGCTCGTAGACGGCATGAAGGACCTCGTACAGCTCGCACAGGTGAGCTATTTCCGCTTGTCGGTGCGCAGCTGCGCCTGCCGCTCTGGGGCCACCCTTCGCGAGTGTATGCGGATGCGGCCAGCCGGCGTCTCCTGGCCAGAAGGCCCCTTCCCCTTCTCCTTCCTCCTCTCCTCGACGCTATCTTCAGGCTTTTGCTCACAGAACATGCTTGCTGACTGAGACGCTACCGCTTCCGACCGACCCGGCCAGATCGACCCCGCGAACCCGCCTCACCCGTCCGCCTCGTCGCACCGCTCGCTCGCCGTCGAGCTCAAAACGCAACAGATGCTCGGTTCCGCCCATTCGCTCCTCGGTCTCGCACACACGCTCAAGCTCTTGCACCTCTTTGGGGACGAGGCTGCGGGAGTCGAGACGCGCGCGCGCAGAACGGCCGAGCTCCTCGCGGAAATCACACAGCTCAAGGCGAGGCTGCAGGAGCTTGGCCAGGACGCATAGCGGCGTCATCGGCGCGACAGATTCTGATACGACTCCTGCTTGTCCGTCGACATGCTTTGCGCCCGAGACATGAACCTGTGAGCCGTGTTTCCCTCGTATCTGGAACTTCCCCGACACTCGCGACGCCGACGGGGGGAGACGACGAATAAGGGCCCGCAAAGTACACCTTTCGAGGTAGTATGGCCCGATCATTAACCCAGCTCAGCGATTTCTACCCGCTTCTCCGGGCAACCGGGGAGGACGAGGGGATATGAGCGCAAAGTGCTATTCTGATCCCCCTCAATCCGTCGACGCTGGCTTTCCGGCCATTCGAGCATCTTCGAGACAAGACGAGGACAGTCACTGACGATCTTCTTTGTTCTTGATCTATAGCGCACAGACTGTCCGAAGTGTAGATTGACTGTTGTAACAGCTATCCTCGAGCACATCATTGCGCCTGCGGATTTCCTGTCTACCTGGCCTCGCAGAGGCCTCGGCCTCCCCATCGATAAAATTTGTTCGTAGCTGCTCCCTCTTCTTGGACTTGACTTGAAAGTAGCTGCTCCCTCTTCTTGGACTTGACTTGAAAAAGGAGACGGCGCATGCTGCTCTAGTGCGAATGGGATGAGGCGGGTTTGAACGTTTGAACGGGTCGGCCGGACGGCCATTTTGCTCGGCTTAGACAGTCCCCCTCTAGTTCTGCAGCGGCATGGCACCCGCTCAGAGCCGCGTTCTCGTCTATGGCTCTGTCAACTGCGACGAGTTCTACGTCGTCGACCAGTCCGTCTCGAATCTCTCAACCTGATCGTCATCCGTCCAAGGAGTCGAAGCAGTCGGTGGACTGACGCTTCTGCGGGCACTCCTACAGCATTGTGAGGCCAGGAGAGACCATCTCGTCCACATCGTACTCACGCCGAGCCGGTAGGCTTGCGCTCTATACTTCTCCGGGCGCAACCCGGCCCCACCCTCCCTTCACACATGCTGATCGCGTCTGTCTGGCTCTTCAGGCGGCAAAGGCGCGAATCAAGCCGTCGCAGCCGCACGAGCAGGAGCGCAAGTGGTGTTTGCGGGCGCGATCGGCCAAGATGGGGCATGGCTCGTCGACGAGTTGAACGGTTACGGCGTTGGAACGAGTCTCCTCCTCACCGATGAGAAGGTGCGCCGAGTTTCCTGCTGTTCCCGGGGGCCACAAGAAAGAGCTCACGTTGCGTGGGCCCCAGTACAGACTGCGACGGGACGAGCAATCATCCAGCTGTCATCGGCCGACGGAGACAACTCGATCGTCCTCTTCCCCGGTTCCAATTTCGCCGGAAACCAGAACCGGTCCCTTGACATGTCCCAGCACACGCATCTGCTATGCCAGAACGAGATCCCCTGGACCGAGACCGTCCGCGCATTGGAGCAGGCGCACCAATCCGGTCTCGCGACCTTTTTCAACCCGAGTCCGATGCCCACCGCCGCGCAGCTACAAGCCCTCGACTGGCGCACCATTCACTGGCTTCTGATCAACGAAGGCGAAGGTCGAGACCTGCTCGCGGCGTACGGCGCCCCGGTCTCGGACGCCGCGAGCCCGCAGGAATCGCTCGAGCGGCTCCGGACGGCCCTCGGCGGGTCGACCGCCGTTATCATGACGCTCGGCGCACAGGGCGCGGCGGCCATCACCGCGCGGGGGGACATCGTCGCGGCGCCGGCGGGGATCCTGAAAAGCGCAGTCAAGGACACGACGGGCGCGGGCGACTGCTTCACCGTAAGTCTCCTCGACCGAACCAGAAAGCCCTTCTTTTCTCGATAGCCGCGAGCTGATGACTCCTCTCGTACCGGCAGGGCTTCCTCGCCACTCTTCTCACCTCTCCAATCGAGTCCGGCGCCGAGCTGGAACCGATCCTCGCGAAAGCCTGTCAGGCGGCGGCCATGTGCGTCGAGAAGTCCGGAGCCATGGAAAGCGTGCCGGAACTCGCACAAGTGGAGGAACGCATGAGTCGCAGGTAGCACACACGCAGAGTCTAGATCGCAAGGGTCCGGAACGCCAATTGCAATGTCCGTCGCATTTCATGCTCCGACTGCAGCTGCGCCGCCAAGCGCTCCTTGCCAGAACGCCGCATTTGCGCCCTGAATCCAGACAGCCCGGTCTGAAGCGGCGAGAAGAGACGGCTGCGTCCGCTCGAGGGCCTGTTGCACCGCAAGGTATCGATTAGCTCAACGCCACCTTGAGACGAGAAATGTCGCCGGAGGGCGAGTGGACGTACCGAAGAGGCAGGGCTCGCCTTGGCGAGGACCATCAGCCTTGACTCCATCTCTGCGATCGCGAGCCGCAACAGCTTCTTGCTCTTCAGTCGGTTCGACCCCCGCACGCGCTTCGACAGGCCCTGCACCGCCTGCACCGTCTGCGAGAGCAAGTCGGGGCGTCCCGGCTGACTCAAGAACAGGAGGTACACCCTGCCGCCTTCATTCCATCCCGAAACGTCGCCCTCGAGGTTCGGTTCGGCGGCCGACTCGACCAGGAACGGTTCGAGCAGGCGCCGGACGAGGGAAAGGTCGTTGCGGACGAGCGCTTCCGGGACGAGGTCTTCGCTGGCGATGCGATGCGCCTCGGTGGCACGCTCGGCCGTCAAGAGGAGAGTGTAGGCGCGGAACAAGGTCGAAGGGGAAGCCAGTGCACGGTCGGCCTGCAGGGCGCGAATAGAGAACACCGCAGGTCAGCCTGCGATCAAACGGGGTCCTGACCCGCATACAGAGAGACGACGCACCTGGGCCGAGTAGATCCAAACCTCCGGGACCTTGAGCGTCTCGACGAGAAAGTCGAGCTTTTCGTTCCGGGGAGGCGCACCCGCGTCCTCCTCCGCCTCGTCCGCCTCGGCCGCAGGCTGTTCCAGCTCGTCGACGTGGCGCGCGAGCAATTCCCGAATGGCACGGATGCGGCTGTGGGCAGGGGCAGAGGGAGAAGGATCCGCGAATCAGTACCTTTTCGACTACAGTGCCAAAAAGAGGCCACGTACCATTCCTCCAGCTCAAGGTGCAGCAAGACGAACGCGGCCCAGTGCCACTCGCCCATTGCCTCAAGCTGCGCCGCGTACGCCTCCGTCACACGGTCCGCCGTGACGCTGTTCCCTTCGCGCTTCACCGCCGCCGTCGCATCTTCCTGCTCTCCACGTCCAGCCCCTCGGCCCATCATCGCATCGTCTCCCTCCGCGTCCAACTCCTCCACCTCGAGCCTGTCCTCCCAGTCTCGTCGCTGCAAGACGCGGGAGAGGAGCAGGTACAAGTGCCACGGCAGGCGGTAGTCCAACGGCGAGGGGCCAAAGTTGCGCGGCTCGAGGGCCGATTCGAGTGCGTGCGTCGGCGAGGCGAACAACTTTAGGAGGTGGAACGCCGGGTCGAGCGGGGTCGTGGAGGCGGGCGAAGGCGGCCAGGGCAGGGAGGAAGGGGAAGCGGAGGCGGAGGCAGAGAGGTATGCCGGCGCCGGGGTGGCGACCCGCCGGTCGGCCTCGTACGCGCGCTCGTACCGCTCGACCACTTCAGCGAGCCCTGCATCCGCACCAGCAACCGTAGCCACTCCGTTCGGCGCCGCGTACCACAGCCCCATCGCGACTGCACGCTTCCACCCGAGCCCTTCAAGGACATGCAGCTCGCGGACGCGGTCCCCCTTCGGGTCGGGGTCCTCCCGCCCCTGACTGATTCCCAGGTTACCACTCACGAGCTCGAGCACGCGCCGGTACGCGTCGTCGATGAACGGGTCGATCCGGTACTCGCGCCACTTGCGCAACTGCTCCGCGACGTCCGCGCGGACGCGGTCGTCCGTCGCGAGGGCGTCCGGACCGAGTTGGGCGAGGAGCGTCGCGAGGCGGAGGTTGCTCGACTCGAGCGCCGAGTCGCACGCAGACTCGATCTGGTGGCCGGACAAGAGGGCCAAGATCCGTTTCGCAGACGCGGACGGCGCGGCCGAGGACGGAGCGGGCAGGCTCGAGACGTCGGCCTCGACGTCGGCCGCGACGGCGTCTTCGAACCAGGACGAGACGAGGCGACGGCGGCGGAGCGCGTGGACGTAGGCTCGACTCGCCGGGTCGACCTCTTCGAGCGCGAGGTCGGCGATCTCGTCAAAGAGGCACGCGCCGAGCCGGAACAGGCGTGCCTCGCTTTCCTCGCCGGATTGCCTCGAAGAAGTAACGTCAAAGAGGTCGGCAAAGTCGTGGAAGCGGAGGGATTCGGACGGGACGGCTTGCGGAGCCGAGGAGAGCGGCAGGTCGGGCGACGCAGGCGGGTAGATGTCGGTCTTTTCGAGCTGGAGGCGGAGCAGTCGGAGGGCGCTCTCCTTGTCGGTCTCTGCTGCGGGCGCGAGCTGCAGCTTTTCGATCCGAAGCGCACCGGCCTCGAGGGGCTGGGGGGTATAGGCGCCGCGGAGGGAGACGACTTGGCCTTGCGGGCCAAAGCCGACGCGGTAACTGCGGCCGAGAGCGAGGGATGCGTCGACGAGAGAAGACTCGTGACCTGCTGCGACGGAGTCGGCGAACGGAACGAGAGAGACGGGTCGGAGCGGGCGGAACTCGGACTGAGCGGGAGCAGAGGGTTCCGGTTCTTGCATCGCGTGCGAGTCGTCCGCAGGCTGTCGGCCTCAGCGTCAGCGGAAGTCTCTCTGTGAAAGAAAGGGCTGTGGACCCACCTGTTCCGGCTGCTTCTCGTACGCGCGCTGACTGTGACCAATTGCCGATCTCGACTGTTTCCGCGCGGGCGCCATCTCTGCGTCGTCGTCCTCGTCCCGGCTCTCGTCTTCCTGACGGAGCAGAGACTCGTCTTGCGGAGACGGACCAAACAGGCTGGCTTGCATGACGGCGACGCGGCCGGGGCGGAGCGCAGAGGACCATTTCGGCGGACCGGGGACCTTTGTCGGGGCGGGCAGGGCGCGTCTGCGCGGTCTCGGCGAAAGGCTCTCGATCCTCGTCGACTGCGAGCGCGAGCGAGAAGGGCGCGCGTACGAGGCCGAGGTCATGGACCGGTCGTCGTCGTCGTCCTGGTCGTCGCCTGCGCTCTGGCTGCCCTCGGTGCCGCTCTCGGCGTCGGAGTCGCCTGCATTGTCGAGGTCATGATCGTACAAGCTCGCTCTGGGCGGGGCGTCCTCCTGCGAGCTGTCCGAGTCGCTGTGTTCGCTGCTACGGTCGTCGTCGGCGGTGGTTGAAGCATGCGAGGCGGACAGTTCGCGCTCGCTCGAGTGCGACGGCGCATCCGACTCGCTGTCCGAGTCCAGGCCGAAGCGAGCCATGTCGAGCTGTGTGCGCTATGGGGCTGCGCGGAGTGCACGCGAGGACAGCCGGCGCAGAGGGGAACGGAAATCATAAACTGGTATTCAGAAAGGGGGATAATAACTGAATTGGCGCCAGGTGTATTTCCCCTTTTCTCAGCAACCGCTCCCCTCGGCTCGCTCGCTGGCTTCAGCGTTTACCCTTGTAGCCGAGAGAATGGCCGATCCAGGTACGCAGCCTGTCCCTAGAGCCATTGTACGCCTATTGCTGACTGGCGCGCTCGACCCAGCAGCGCTTGCGGCGGACAGCTTCCTCGACCGCGTCGCCGACGACTTGCCGCCGCGCTCGTCGGACGCAGACGCCTACAGCCACCGCGAACGCAGCCACAGGGACAGCCGCAGCGACAGAGACCGGGACAGCTACCGCGAGCGCGACAGCTACCGCAGCAGCCGCGACGACCGCGACCGCGACCGCGACCGTGAACGGGACTACCGGCGCCGTTCTCGCTCGCCGGACGGCGGAGGATCCCACCGCTCCTCCAGCCGGCGCGATTACGACTCGCGCGGAGACGGCAGCAGGAGGCACCGCGACTACGACGACCGCGGAGACAGGCGGGGTAGCTCCAGGCGCTACGACGACGACTACCGAGGAGGTGGAGGAGGTGGAGGCTACGACCGCCCGCCGCCGAGGGACTACTACGACGACAGGCGGGGCGGACCTCGAGGAGGAGGAGGGGGCGGGTACGGCCGGGGGCCTCCTCGCCGTGGCTACTCCCCGCCCCGAGGCGGCGGCGGCGGTCCTCCCGGTTCTCGTCGCGGCCGCGGCGGCCCTACCTTCGAGGGCTTCGGCGTGTACGACGAACGCGAGGCACGCAGGAGTCCGACGCCCGAAGACACGATCCCCATCAGCAAGCGCAAGCGTCCCTTCACCGCGTGGGACGTCAAGCCGGCTGGCTTCGAGACGTACACGACCATCCAGGCCAAGATGACCGGTTCGTTCATCTTATAACACTTGACAGGGACCGTAGTGCTGACCTCGTCTTCCCCGCAGGCATGTTCAACCTGCCCGGCCAGACCAAGCCGTACCTCCCGCCCGGCGTCGACCTCGGCGAGAACCAGCCCATGTTCTACCGCCCGCCCGTCTTTGGCCAAGTCGGCCCCGGCGCCCCGATCGGCTCTCAAGCGCGGCAGTCTCGCCGGCTGTACGTCGGCAACGTCGGCATGGACGCGACCGAGGAGAGCATCCGTACCTTCTTTAACACCAAGATGGCGGAGAACAACATGCTCTCGGACGGCCACCTCTCGGAGGACCTGAAGGGTCTCGGGCTTACGGGCGACCAGCCCGTCATCTCGGTCCACCTCAGCTACGAGAAGAACTATGCCTTTGTCGAGGTGGGTCTTCCCGGGCCTGTTCCTCACGTGTCTGTCTCACCCTCGCTGATCTTCAAACCCGCTCCCTCAGTTCCGCAACGCCGAAGAGTGCACGAACGCGCTCGGCTTTGACGGCATCGTCTTCCTCAACTCGGCACTCAAGATCCGCCGCCCGAAAGACTACATCGGCGCGGACCCGAACGAGGTCGCGCCGTACGTCCCGGGCGTCGTCAGCACCAACGTGCCCGACACGGTCAACAAGATCTTTGTCGGCGGTCTGCCGAGTTACTTGAACGACGAGCAGGTCATGGAGCTGCTCAAGTCGTTCGGCGAACTCCGCGCGTTCAACCTCGTCAAGGAGGGCGGCAGCGGCGCGTCCAAGGTGAGCGGATTCCGGACTGCGCCCGCTCTTGAGATTCTCATACTGACTTGCGGGACTCGCACGCCAGGGCTTTGCCTTCTGCGAGTACGTCGACCCGGCCGTGACCGAGGTCGCTTGCCAAGGCCTGAACGGCATGGAACTCGGCGACCGTTTCCTCGTCGTCCAGCGCGCCGCGATCGGTCAAGGTGGCCGACCCGGCGGTCCGGGTGGCGGTCCCGGCGGCGGACCTGGCTTCCCGCAAGACATGCCCGGCATGCAGTCCTCGGCGCCCCCGGCGAGCATCATGGCCTCGGCGCAGGGCGAAGGCGAACCGACGCGGGTCCTGCAGATCTTGAACATGGTCTCGGTCGACGAGTTGACCAACGACCAGGACTATGAAGAGATCGTCGAGGACATCAAGGAAGAGTGTGGCAAGTTTGGCGCGGTGCAGGAGGTCAGGATCCCGAGGCCCGTCAAGACTGCGACCGGCAAGGTCGACGTCAAGGCGAGCGAGTCGGTCCGCGACCTCGGCAAGGTCTTTGTCTTGTTCGAGAAGGAGGAGGACACGACCAAGGCGCTGCGGGCGATCGCAGGCCGGCAATTCGGCGGTGAGTCTTCCCTTCACTCGGGAGTGAGCCCTCGTGAGCGGGTCGCTGACTGTTGTCCTTGCCCGCTCTTGACAGGCCGCTTGTGCATCTGTGCATACGCCCCGCTCGAGACAGTGCTGGACTAAGCGGATCGGAAAGCATTTAAAAGCGGGAACGCCTTTCGCGGAAAGCCTGCAATCAAGCTCTGCCTTATATACCCTCTCCCGGGAACGTCTTCGCCTGCGACAGTGTGCTGCGATCGAATTAACTGCAGTTTGGTTGGGCCACGCTACGACCTTGGCGTCCCCGATCGCAGCGCGATCCGTTCTTTCGGGGTTCCCTTCGGGCCGAGCAGCTTGCGGACGTAAAACAGCAGTTCGCGGGGCTGCGGAAAGAATCCATACGTTAGTGGACCTGGCCTCCGAGCGGGAAAGAACGCTGGGCGGCTTACATTGCTTCCTCTTGCCGGAGCAGCAGACGCCTCGGTCGACTCGGCCGCGAGCGGCCTTTGCATGATCGCCTCGAAGCGTAGTTGCCAGCCAGGCTTGAGAGCTCGGGTCCCGTCTTTCTGGACCACGTCGTGCTGCTGTTGCGGGGGACTGCCCGCGTGCGGGTCGACGAACGGACAAAACGCCTGATGCTGCCTCAGGACATCGAACGTCTTCGGAGCCGAAGTCGCAGGCGCAGATGCTGTCGAAGGCACGTAGGAGGTGGCGAGGATGTTGCGGGTGCAGTAGGTACAGGCGAGGACGGGCTGGGTCGGGTCGAAAAAGGATGCGAGCGACGAGGAGGAGTTGGAGCGTGATCGTGGCTGCTTTGTCGCCGGCGCCGCCAGTGGAGCTCGATTGGACGAGGTCGAAGATATGGGAGCCGCAGGGAGGTTCCATCCAAAGATGGCGAGCAAGAGGGCCGTTTGCGAGGGACTAGACGACGAGGCGGGGACTGCCTCTTCACCGTCCCGCACCACGGCGAGGGCTTTCGCCAGTCGACTCCGGCCCTCGTCCGTCCCCAGGACGGCGGCGGCATTCGAGGGGAGGGCGATCTGCATCTCGGCGAGACCGGCCGCGTCCATGGCGTCTGCGCCTCGGGCGACGTCCTCCAGCAGATGCCGTCGCCCCCCGCTCTGCACTCCGATTCCGCCTCCCGGTAGCCGGTAGAGACTCTGAGCGCAAGGCCGCAAGCGCCAGGGGCACGTCTCGGCGTGTCCTTGACCTTCAGTTGAGACGAGGCGCTCGTGTTCCTGCCGGAGACGCTGCCCGATCGGACTGGACCACGCGCCGTCCCCGGCGGAAGGCGGCAGGACGACGACACCCTGCCCACAGGTGACGCATTGAACGCGCTCGCGGGTAGTCGGAGTGTGGATCCAGCCGTGTAATGCGCAGGCGAGGGCCGAGATAGAAGGCGGTTTCGAGGGGGAGAAAGTTGCGAGACGGTATGTCGCGAGACGCTCGAGGAGTGCCGGGAGACTGTTTGGGAGGTACGATGGAGCCGATACAGCCTTGTTCGGCGTATTGGCTTTGCCGCTGCGCGCGAGAATCGCTTCAAGAGCGGGGGTCGAGGTCCGATGAGGGGCGCTGGAGAGGGAAGAGATCAGCAACGACAACTCGTGAGCGCCTAAGAGCGGCACGCAGCGCTTTGTACACACTTTTTACGGCGTCTCTTGGCAGCAGCGGCGCTCAGCGGGTCGCGTACGGCCGCGTCGAGCGACGCAATCGAGTCGAGGAACTTTCGCTTCGAAACAGCGGGCACTGGCGCAGACATTTCGGCCGTAGTGAGCTCGGCAGGGGCGCTCATGACCGCAGCTGGTGGAGCAGCAGCGGGATTTGCCATGAAGCTGTAAGGAGTCGAGATGGAAAGAGAGAGAACTTGCGGCAATCTCGGGCGGTGGAAGACTGTCTGGCAAGTATACGTTCTAATACGATGCAGGCTAAAGAACAAGCAACAGAGATGGACTCGAGGAGTCAGGAGAAGGCGCGCGTGTGATAAGGGCAGCCGGTCGCCCGAGCCGGTGGCGCCTGCGGAAATGGACGACTCCTCTTGTTCCGCCCGGAAGCGGACGTTCGGAATGCATCCGAGATCGGTCACCTGCCACTCAGGACAGGTCGAAGCCGGCGCCCGAGTTGATCGCGTCTATCGGGGAAGAATGTCAGCCCTGATGCCACCTGCGCGGACCCGCTGAAAGTGGGACGTACACAAGAGCTTCTCGCGCAGCTTGCCCGGCTCCTTGTACTCCGGCAGCTTCAGCAGATTGACACACGTTGCGCTGCACGCGGGCGAAAATCAGCAGCAGTCGGACTCCGACCTCGGTCGACCATGTATCCTGCCCGCAAGCCGACTCACCTCGTCGGCAACCGAGACTCGTCCTGCCCCGCATTGCGGATCGCAAACAGCGGGTTCAGCTGCGCGAACCCAAGCAACGGCGGCCGTTCGCACGCCGTGACAAACTTGACGAGCTTGGCGCGCTCCTCCTTGCTGAACGAGGCGACCGCCTCCCAGAAGTACTGCACGGTCGGCGTGTTGTCTTCGGCAGCCCATCCGCTGTAGACGGTGTTGCGGCGCAAGTCGTCGATGTCGATCGCTTCCTCGGTACCGCCTGTTCGACCGGGCCCGGTCAGCTGGTGCACAAAAAAGAGGCGAAGCGGCAGAGGTGGTGACCCACCAACGAGGACGGCCAGCTCCGATTGGTTGAACATGCGCAGCCACCGCGGGTTGATCATCTCGAACAAGCCCGAGTAGAACGCGCGGCACTGCTGCGCGATCTGGACGTTCAGGCGATAGTTCGAGACGAGGACGATGTACTGCATCCGGTTGTCGTTCGTGACCGGGATCTCGGAACCGCGCGGGATTAGGTCGATACTGCGCGAGACGCCAAAGTCTGGGTGCACAGAGGGGAGGGACTGGGTCAGCCGGTCCGTCCTGCCATGCGCTCCTTTCCGAGGACTCGGCTTACCTTCTTCCGTGATGGTAAAGTTGAGCGACAGGTCTTCCTCGACGTTGCCAGGGTAGGTCTTGAGCCTGAGCAGACCGCTGTACAGTTCGGGGTCGAGCGAAGCCAGGTCGTCGAGGTAGCTCTGCCGACCGAGCCACTGCAGGCGCGTACGCAAGGTCAGGGTCAGTGACGGAACCGCGTCGACGTGGGATCAGACAGAGCTCCACGAAGTGCTTACCTTGGCGAGGAAAAAGTCGGCAAACTTGACGTTGACCAGGATTCCCTCGTACAGCGCCTTGCCGAGAATCCGCCCGATGAACTTGAACCACGACAGCTGATTCGATTCTCGGGCGTAGCCGTGCGGGTTCGGGTAGAGCTCCTGCTCCGAGGTGGAGAGCCAGAGCCCGCGGTTCGTGTCAAACACCTCCTTGGACAAGCTGTCGGGGTGTGGACGATCCCACGTTAGCGGGATGCGGCTTCGAAGGCAAGGAGAAAGCGCACGAACCTGGTCAGGAGCTCCTTGAAGAGTCCGCCGCCGTCAATTCCGCTCTCCTCCATACCGTGCTCGTCGATGAACACAATCTCGATGCGCTTCTTCAGTTCCGGCCCCAACCCGTTCAAGTGCGTGTACGCATCCTCGGCGAGGTGAGTCCTCCGAACGACCGCGCGGTGCCGCGCCCGCGCCATGAACGAAGTCGCCCCGCCGAGTCCGAGCTTGCGGAAGTCGTTCGCGACAAATTGGCGAAATATGGCGACGCGCGTCTCGAACGGGACGACGAACGGGATGTTGCGCAGGATACCCAGGCGGGGCGAGATCAGCGCGAGTTGGCGCTTCGAGTAGGTTGATGTTGCGCTCGGGGCGGAGGCGGACCCTCGCGAGTCATTCGTGTTCCGAGCGAGGCCGCGCCGCAGAGGGAACGGGTTCGGGGCTCGTGCCGGCGCGGCCTGCGCAGGCGGCGCTTCGGCCGCCTCGTCCTCGGCCCCAGCTTCAGCCTCGAGGCGCTCGTCTTCGTAGCTACGGGGGCAGTAGGTACGTCAGCATGACAAAGCGGACTGGGCTGCGGGAGCGAAGACGTACACCGCACTT
This sequence comes from Rhodotorula sphaerocarpa, assembly GCA_024713535.1. Lineage (NCBI taxonomy): Eukaryota > Fungi > Basidiomycota > Microbotryomycetes > Sporidiobolales > Sporidiobolaceae > Rhodotorula > Rhodotorula sphaerocarpa. Next base: position 161,225 of record JANIBP010000014.1, read on the forward strand.
TCAACAAAGCTCCTCAAGTCAAACGCGCTCGTCATATGCCAATGACCCTCGGGCGTAAAGTGCCTTCTCGAGCTGCGACGCGCAAAAAGAAACGGTCAATTCCTCACAGCAAGGAGAACGGACAGAAAACAAAGCGGGAACGCACTCTCGCGCGTGCACCTGCTGCAGGAACTTGGTCATGAGGCCCCTCACATCCTTGACCGACCACCCGCCCGTCCCGACCACGACCTGCCGCTGCGTCGCGTTCGCGACCGGATCGACCATCACGCCTGCTCCGTCCGCCTGGCCCGTCGAGGCTGCGGTGCTGGAGACCGAGTTGGCGGCAGTGGCGCTTTCGTCCTGCCAGTAGAGGGCGAACGTGGCGTTCCGGACCATGGCGCTCAAGGTGACGACCTCGTCGAGCGAGAGCGGGTTCCTGCCCGTCCCGCCTCCGCCGCCGCCGGCACCGGCGCCACCTGCCCCTCCCGCAGCGGCATGGAACTCGTCATCTCCCATCGTCAGCAATGACCTGGCATACATCTCGATCGCCAACACGAGCACGGGCCACTCGTCCCTGAACCGGTTCCCATCCCTCAACGCCGCCAAGACGGTCACGCTCCTCTCGCGCCTCGTCGCGCCCGCGAGGGTCCGTCCCAACTCGGACGAGCGGATGTACCCGCGGAACAGTTCGCGGAGGAGACCGGACGAAGAAGGCGAGTAGAGGAGGGTGTTGAGGATGGCGTCGCGCGTCGGGCTCGGAGGGTCCGTCGGCGCCAGGAGGGCGACGAGCAGACCGCACAAGGCGGGGCGGGTCGAGGCGGAGAAGCGCGTCGAGAGCGCGAGGAGCGCGAGGAGGTGCTCGCGTGACCAGAGATAGGCGAGCGAGGTGCGCTCGCGCGGATCGAGGCGGAGTGGCGGCGGAACGGAAAGGGCGGGCTCGTCCGCCATGTCCTCGTCGCCATCCGAGTCCCGCGGCCGACGAACGGACCGGACGAGCGTCGGTCCCGCACCAGCTCCACCTTCACTGAGCAACTCGTCGTCGTCCTCGCTGTCACTGTCGATCACGATCGTCTCAACCTGCTCCTTCGCCTTGGCCTGGGCCTGATCCCCTCCCGAAGGAGGAGCAGGCCCCGCGGCGGCGAACACGACCCGGCGCGACAGATCGCCCAACACGCGACGGAGGACGTCCAAGTACGCGACGAGCTGCTTGCCGTTCTCGACCTGCCCGCCGGCGCCGGCGACACCGCCGGCTTTGCCCGTCGTTCCCGCGACGGCCAGCCGCCCCTTGGCCAGCTCGACCACGTTCGTCAACAGTGCGACCGACTGCCGTTCCGAGCCAATGGGCGCCGAGGCCGACTCGTTCAGCGCGGCGAGGACCTCCCACAGCGGAAAGTCGGCGGTCGCGAAGGAGGCCGCCTGCGTCGGACCGAGTCGACCGGGAGCGCACAGGAGCGGGACGGTGAGGATGGAGGCGGCGAAGGAGGCGAGGGCCGTCGCGCGTGGTGCTGGATCGGATTGTGAGGTGAAGGAGCGGAGCGGGAGGAGGGAGAGCGAGATCAAAGGGGAGAGGCAGGGATGGACGCGGTCCTGCACGGGCTGGGTCCAGGTAAGAGGGTCAGTATTGGAGCAGGTGACGCGAAGCTGACGAGAACCTACGACGGTAGCGAGCGCGTGACCGAGCCGCGAATACAGCTGGCCGCGCTGCAGAAGATCGACGAGTAGCGCCGTGGGCGCCGCCGTAGCCGCAGGAACGCCGTATTTGGGGTAGGACGTCGGATCTGCCAGTATTTTGACAATCTCGAGAAAGAGCGGAGCTTGCGGTAATCTGTCGAACGAGCGGGCGGGGCGTGAGTGGGTCAGCTGCTGCTACTGCGGAGTACTTGTTTTCGACAGACGCACGAGATGGAAGTGGTCGCTTCGGTGAGAAGCAAAGCTGCGACCATGCGGACGAGGGCTGCCCAGCTCTGTGCATCTCCGGTCCCGAACGGCGCAAACAGCAGCGGCACGGGTTTTCGCTTGCCGGCGGTGGCGGCTGGATCCGGGTCCCGAGGGTTCGGACTAGGCGGTCTCAGGGCGGTCCGACACCATGCTGCGAGCCTTTTGATATCCTGCAAGGTGCCAGGACGAAAGGATCCGGCGGCGACGAGGAGGCGGGTTGCGAAGACAAAGTCGTGTGCGCTGGGAGTTGAGCCGGCATCGGTGGCTCTTGTGGGCACGAGGGCGTCGAATTGGCTGCGGAACTCGTTCCTCGTGTGTCCTGCTGCGCTGCGTCCGCGATAAAAGGCCTGTAAACGGTGTAATGAGTCAGCGCAGGCTTGCCACTCGGGGTTGTGTGGAGCGGCCGCGATGACGAAAGCAAAGCGAGTCTGTAAGCGTCGGCCACTCCCATGCCGTGCGACTGACCTGGAGCGTAGTGGCAGCGGTCGTTCTGATCCTATCCGCTGTGCGCTGTTCCCGTTCGAGGCGTGCCTGCTGCACGAGGTCGTGGTGCGAACGGTGCGGCTGGTTCCCGAGGTTCACAGTCCGACGGACCTTGTGCGAACCGAGGAACAGGCTGTCCATCGCAGAGCGTGCCCAGTAGCGTATTGCAGGTCGATTTGTAGCTGGCAGCGCCTGCAGGAAGCCGAGAAAGAGCGGTTATGGTTCGAGATTGAGTCCCAGTCGAGGCAGAGGAAGCGAACCAGGGCACGTTCTCCTCCTCGCCCACCGCTTACGACGCTTTTCCGCTTCAATCCAGGCCTCGGACGGACGTTCGGAGACTAGGAGGGCCAGCGCTATCGCCATGGATCCAGCGGGCGCACCGCACGAGGCGGATCCGCAGCCTCAACATCCCTGGCGGCGCCACCTCGTCACCCTCCACAGTCAGTCTCGCACCGTATACAGCCGCCGTAACGCCTAGAGGCACCGCAGGACTGATTCGGCTCGTCCTCCGCCCGCAGATCCGCACCCGTCGCCCCTGTCCGGCACGCAGGACCTGATCTCGCACTTTCAACTCGACCCCCTCTACGACACTTATCTCCGCCCGTACCTGCCCCCGGCCCTCCAGCGCGCTTCGTCCTCATTCGGCCAGCCCGAGATTCATGCCCCGCAAGGCGCCGACGACCCCGCCGCAAATGCTGGGCCAACTGCCGGCGGGGCGGCAGGCGGCCAGTCCTCCCTTTTGCCGGGAGGAGGGACCGCCGCGCTCCAGCCTCCGGGCCCGGGCACAAACGCACTGAGTGCTTCCGCCCCAACTAGTCCCGCCACCGCCGCCTCGCAAGCCCAGGCCGGTCTCAAGATCACCCTCGGCGGGATCAAACTCGCCGGGTTGAACGGGCCCGCGTCCGCGACGGAGCCCGATCCTGGCGCGGGGGCGGGGACGGCAGCAGGAGGGGGGAAGAAGCCGAGAAAGGCCAAGATGGACAAGTCGTACGAGTACATGATCGGAGACGTTCTCGGTTCGTTCCTCCCCTCCTATCGCCTTGATCCGGTCAAGAAGCCCTCATTGATTCCGAAATATTGGTCCCTCCCGCAGGCCGCCTCTCTCAACCCCGCTCCGCCGCCGCCTCCGCCTCCGCCCCTCCCTCCCTGCTCCACCTCGTCTCGAACCCCGACCCGACCCCCTGTCCGCCCCTGCACCCCTTCGACCCGCAACAGCTCCGCGAAGCCTTCACGCTGAAACCCGGCCGGCTGGAAGGGTTCGATATGAGCGCGTGGGAGGCGCGGGATCCGAATGCCGCGGCGGCGTCGGAGGAGAAGAGGAAAAAGGTCAGCCGCAGGAGGCGGGCACGCTCTTGCTCTGGAAGACGAGTCACTGACATCCTTCCGATCTGCGCGAGAGCAGAAGAAAAAGCGAAAACATCCAGACGATCCAAATCCCGGGTCCGGCGGGGGTGGTGGCATTCCAGGCGGAGCAGCCAATCCGAAGCGGCAGAAGCGGTGATCCGGGCTGGTAGGCGTATACATCCCGGCTTTCCCACTTGCTGTAACGCTTGCCTCCGCCGCATGCATCCCATATCCTCCCATGACAAAAGACCCTCGGGTCGGTCTAAAGTGTTTGCGCGGAGAACTCGTCTCGCGGTTGCGAGGTCTACACCAACGTCGCCGACGCAGCGTTTGCGGGCGGCCACGGTGCCAAGTCGAGCGCGAGGACCCCTCCCTTGGGGAGCGCCCCGACGGGTCGTTTCCTCCACAACTGCACCTGCACCCACGGGATTTTTCCCGCGCCCGGAGTCTTCGTCGCGCCCGTCGTGTCCCCATCCATCTCCACATCCTCCCCGTTCTCCTCCGCCGCCACCTCCTCCTCCTTCGCGCCATCCACAAGGTTCCCCCGCTCGCCTCCCGCTCCCTGCGCACCTCCCGCCCGCGCTCGGATCAACCTCTCCCGCACCTCCTCCGCCCGGTTCTCCATCTCCCTAACGAGCTTCTCAGCTTCTTCCGCACTCTCGACGCGCCGGGGGGCGCCAAAGCCGTTGGGAGAGGTGGCGGTGGCTTGTGCGCGGAGGAGCGGGAGGAGGGGCTTGATCCGGTTGGCGAGGAGGTGCTGTGCTTGTGGGGGGTCTGACGACGAGGAGGCGAAGGTGGTAGTGTCGGTGCTGGAATCGGACAGGGTGGCGAGCAGCGACTCGAGCAAGGGCAAGGTGCTGCGGCGGGGTTTGAGAGCCTCAAGTCAGCACAGAGGAACGCGAAAGATGCGAGGGGCAGATGAATCGCACTGCAGTGATCGGGACAGCATGCACGTCCGAATGACGCCCTTGATCGTCAGATCCTTCCCATCAGACTCTCCTTCTTCCTCCTCCATGTCCAGCAGGTCCTTCTCCTCGTCCGCTTCGTCGCCCCGCTCAGAACTGAGGGGCGCATCCCTTAAGAGGTCGATCAGCCAGGCGACGACGCACGCCGCATACGTTCGGTCCATACTCGCCGCCGCCGCCGTCTCCTGCGGCTGCGGCTGCGCGACCATCGTCGCCTCGGAATTCCATCCCGCCGCACCGCCAGGCTGTGTCCCTTCAGCAGGCTTCTCGGAGGCAGCGGCGACAGAAGGGACGCCCGTGCACAGCAGGTCGAGACCCTTGCGGGTGACGGCATCCGAGAGGGCGCCGTCGTACAGCGCGTCAAAGTGCGCGAGGAGCGGGGTCCAGAGCGAGCGCAGCTCGGCAGGGAGGTTAGGGGAGCGAGTCGTCGGGCGTTTCCTGGCAGGAAGAGGTTAGGATGAGGCTAGAAGCGCGGAGAAGGGGCCCTGGACGTACTTTTTCGCGAGCGGGACCAGCCCGCCTTCTTCCCAGAGCACCTCGGCCACCGCCTCCAAAGCCCGCTCCCTCGCCTCTTCCTCCTTCTTGCCGCCCCTCAACCCCCCACCGAGACTGTTCTCGACGATCCAGCGCTCGACGTCCTTGTACGCCTTCTGGACGTCGGCTTTGAGCCGACCCGCGATCGAGGCGTCGCGCGTAATTTGTTTCGCGAGGGACTTGTAGGTCGTCAGGAGGAGCGGGCGCAGGGTGGAGAGGGGCAGGGGAGGGAGGGCGTGCGCGAGGGTCGAGGTCGCGGAGGACGAGTTCAGCGCCGGCAGCCAGTAGTTTGCGTACAGCCAGTCCAGGGCCTGAAGACAGGGTGGCGTCAGTATCCCTGACTTCTTGGAGCGCCTCCTTCGTCCTGTCCGAGACTTGCCTGTCGCGCGGCGTCTCGCAGGACTGCGATCGAGGGCAAGTCTTCGTGCGTCGCTTGGTGCCGGAGCTCGACGAACCACGTTGGCAGTCCAATCTGCGCCGCCAACGAGGCGATCGACCGCGCAAAGTAGGTCGTCTGAAGAGGGTCGACGAGCGTATTGACGAACCTGGCGAAACCCGTCCGGACATGTCAGCCGACGACGCTATGAACGACCTTCACTTCCCCGGAGAACGCACCGGATGATGGCCATCGAGTACGATAGGCGCAGTTCGTGCTCCGAGACGGCTGCCGCGGCGGAAGTCGACGGTTCGGCGTCGCGGAGGATCAGCTGGAGCAGCGCGGCGGTGCTCTCGACCGCATGCGGACAGTGGCCCCGGTGCAGCCAGACCTTGATCTGCGGGCATCTTACGACCCGTCAGCTTGTATGGCGAATCTCCTGGACCGGCGGGTGGACGTACGCGGCCGATGGCATCTTGCTGGAGGTGAACGTTCCCTTCGCTCGCGAACAGGCGGTCGAATACGAGCCGGAACTCGTGCGGCGTAGACCACGCAGTGCGTTTCGGGACAATGCGCGGCATGACGGAGCGTTTCCTGGGTTTGTTCCTCCGAAGCGGCTCTGCGAGCGAGTTATCTTGTACAAGTCCCGGAGGATTCGGAATGGGTGCACGTGCCGTGAAAAGAGAATCCGGAAGCAAGCGCGCGTAAGGGAAAAAAAAAGGGCTCGAGCTCAGCATTCGCGCGCGGAAGGGTTTCGCGCCACCTGCGCCGGGTGGAATCCGAACTTTGGCCCGGCCTTTTCGTCAGCTTCACCCGCACTTCGGCTCGCACTCAGGCTCATACAAGCCCGCGCAGCACACTAGCAAGCTCGCTACAGCCTTTTCCAGTCCATTCCTCCCACCCCACAACACAACAGCATGTCCTACGGTGGATACGGTGAGTCGGCGCCTCGCGGAAGTCTTCGGTGAACCAACGTGCTCACGCTCGGTCTCGCTCTTGCAGGCGGCGGCGGCGGCGGTTACGGCGGCGGTGGCGGTGGCGGTGGCTACGGCGGTGGTGGATACGGTGGAGGTTCGTACTCGGGCGGAGGAGGCGGATACGGGGGTGGCGGCTATGGCGGTGGCGGCTTCGGTGCGTCTTTAGGACAATACCCGCGAGCAGGACCCACCGTCGGACGCAGCCATCCAGACTCGGACGCGCTGACTCTTTGTTCTCCTTCACTCGCAGGTGGTGGTGGCTACGGTGGCGGCGGATACGGCGGCGGTGGAGGCGGATTTGGCGGCGGTGGCGGCGACCGCAGTGCGTGACTTCTCGTCAACCTCATTTTCGCGTTTCCGAGATCCTGACTCCTCCCCTTCCCTCGGTTTACAGTGGGCCAGCTCGGTGCCGGTCTCCGCGCCCAGAACTGGGACGTCTCCAGCCTGATCAAGTTCGAGAAGAACTTCTACGAGTGAGTACTCACCGCGGGACATTCGCGGGTCCGAAGCCATGATTGACGCGCGTATCCTCCACTCCTCAGCGAGCACCCTGCCGTCGCGTCCCGCTCGGAGCGCGAGGTGCAAGAGTTCCGTCGCGAAAAGGAGATCCAGGTGTTCGGCAACAACATCCCGAAGCCGGTCACCAACTTCGAGGAGATGAACTTCCCGTCGTACATCATGGCCGAGATCAAGCGCGCCGGCTTCACGGCCCCGTCGCCCATTCAGTGCCAGTCCTGGCCGATGGCCCTCTCCGGACGTGACCTCGTCGCCGTCTCGGCCACCGGTTCCGGAAAGACCATCTCGTTCGCCCTCCCCGCCATGATCCACATCAACGCCCAGCCGCTCCTGTCTCCCGGCGACGGCCCGATTGTCCTCATCCTCGCGCCGACGCGTGAGCTCGCCGTCCAGATCCAGGAGGAGTGCACCAAGTTTGGCTCCTCGTCGCGCATCCGCAACACCTGCGTGTACGGCGGTGTCCCGAAGGGTGGCCAGATCCGCGACCTCCAGCGCGGATCCGAGATCGTTATCGCGACCCCGGGTCGCCTGATCGACATGCTCGAGTCCGGCAAGACCAACCTGCGTCGCGTCACCTACCTCGTGATGGACGAGGCCGACCGCATGCTCGACATGGGTTTCGAGCCGCAGATCCGCAAGATCCTCGAGCAGATCCGTCCCGACCGCCAGACGCTCATGTTCTCCGCGACGTGGCCGAAGGAGGTCCAGAAGCTCGCGCACACCTACCTCAAGGACTTTATCCAGGTCACCATCGGTTCGCTCGAGCTCTCGGCCAACTTGAACATCACCCAGATCGTCGACGTCTGCTCCGACTTTGAGAAGCGCGGCAAGCTCATCAAGCACCTCGAGAAGATCTCGTCCGAGAACGCCAAGGTCCTCATCTTCATCGCGACGAAGCGCGTCGCCGACGACCTCACCAAGTACCTGCGCCAGGACGGCTGGCCGGCGCTTGCGATCCACGGTGACAAGCAGCAGCAGGAGCGTGACTGGGTTCTCGGCGAGTTCAAGAGTGGCCGTTCGCCCATCATGATTGCTGTATGTCCTTGTCGAGCTCCACGACGTTGTCGCACCCTACTGACCTACCCTCCCTTTGACAGACCGACGTTGCCTCGCGTGGTCTCGGTACGTCTTCTTCCTTTCTGTTCTCGCGCGCTCCTCTCGAGCCGGCTTTGCTCTCGGTCCCGGCTGCTCTGCTCGCTCGTGTCCGTGCTCGTCGCTTCCGACCTTCTCGACTCGACCCGATTCAACACGGTTCCGTCCTCGCCCTCGCCTCGCGTCGCGCTGCGACGTGACGCTCTACACTGACCCTTTTGCGCGCCCGCACCTCGCACTGGCACGTCCGCACGAGGTTTCGCCTCGGCGTAGAAACTGCACCCCTCGTGCCGGACTTCTTCCCCGGCGGCGCATTTTGCCCTCCCGCGTCAGCAGAAGCTCCGTGCCACTACCTCTGGGTCCTCTCGCCCGTCACTCGACGGGTCGTGAGTTCAGGGGTTCGGTGCAGGCTTCTCGGCGGGAAGGCTCCGCCGCCTCAGGGAAATCTTCTCGGTCTCCGGCCCCGTGTCGCGTGACTAACAGAGAAGTCTCTGGACGCGCGACTCTTGTTTCGAGTCGCGTCCGGATGCCAATGTGGAGGAGGCAGAGGTGGACAAGAGCTTCATCACTTTCCGTGTTTCGGCACTTGAGTGTTGTCGTCTCCTTGCCCCTTTAGTCGCATTTTGGGTCTCTATCCGTGTGTAGTAGCGCGCACGTCTGTCTCGCCGGCTGCGGGGGGCTATCCAACTCCGACTTCTTCGACCCGCTCTCGACTCCGACTCCGACTCCGACTCGATCGTGGCTCGCGTGTTCGGTTCTTCCTCGCCTGCTTGGCTCTCTCGCGTCGCTGCGTCCGCCTGACTGCTCAGGCGGCGTACCACCTCTTCCGAGCGGTTTCGCCCTTTGGGTGCCCCTCGGATACGGCCGCGACGTTTGGAGGCCAGCGCAGGCCAGGCTTGCGCCGCTCGCGCCGACCAGCCCGACCGTCCCGAATTCGACTTCGATCTCGACTCGCGCCCCCCCGCAGCCATGGCCCTCCCCGCCTCGACGCCCTCGCAATGCATCTCCTGCATTCCTCCGATCTCCTCCCGTGCACTTCGGTGCAGGGCGCCCTCAGCCTGTTCGTCCCTCAGTGTACCTTGCGAGAGGTTTCTGAGCAGAACGTGGGGCGGCGAGAAGGGAGTCGGCGCCTCCGTTGGAACGGGCGAGTCGATCTCGGATTGCTCCGACGGCCGGCTCGGTAGGGTCGTCTTCGATTCGATTCAGCATCCAGCCACGACCATCCGCGCGCCTTTCCGACTCGGTATCCGGCACGAGCACACGAGCAGACCGGCTGAACGAGCACTTCCGGTGGAGCGAGCGAGCGAGACGCCTCGCGCTTTCTGCTGCGGTTGTCCTAACTAACCTACCTTTCTCTTCTTCCTCCTATCCGTGCAGATGTCAAGGACATTGGCTACGTTGTGAGTTCCGCCCCGTCCGCGCAGCAGCGAGGTCCCCTTTTTCTGACTCGATCCCCGCGCAGATCAACTACGACATGCCGAACGGCATCGAGGACTACATTCACCGTATCGGCCGTACCGGTCGTGCGGGTGCCAAGGGTACCGCCTACTCGTACATCACCCCCGACGCTGGCCGTGAGTCGCCCGCCCCCTCCCGGACCCCGAGAACCCGTGTACTGACCCTCCACGTGCTCGCAGGCCTCGCGAAGGACCTCGTCAAGATTCTGCAGGACGCCAAGCAGGTCGTCCCGCCTCAGCTGCTCGAAATTTCGTCCTTCGGTGGCGGAGGTGGCCGCGGCGGCGGCGGCCGTGGTGGCCGTGGCGGTCGGGGAGGCTACGGTATGTTTGCGCGCTTCTCGTCCTCAGGGCTCCGTCGGGCTGACGCTCATCTCCTGTAGGTGGCGGCGGCTACGGCGGTGGCGGCGGCGGATACGGAGGTGGCGGATACGGTGAGCTCGCTTACGCGCTCTGGACCAGATTAACCTTGTACTGACGGCTTGCTTTTCCCTTCTAGGCGGCGGCGGACGCTGGTAAACAGCTTACCTGTGTCGGGCCTTGTGCCTGTCCTTGCGCCTGCATCCACGCTTCCCCGGTTTTCGCTCCTCCGCTCGCCGCGCCGAGCGGGAGGATTTCATACCCTCGCGCCCTCCCTCCTCCCTCTCTCGCTTTCGAGCCCGCGCATCCCGTGCGTCCTCGCACTCTACGCGTACCCTGGTGTCCTTGTTTGATTGGCGTCTCCTGTCCCCGTGTACCATTTTTGTTCTCACTCGCTCTATAGATCCGCCGTTCATGCCTGCCCCTCTGAACATGCATTGCATCCTCTGGCTCCACATACCGCATCGGACTTTCCTTTGTGTTTACCTGGTCACTACGTTGCTTCAAGCTTGTTTGCGGCATTTTCGAGTCACGATGCACTGCAAGTCGGTGCTGCGGACTGGCGGCCTGTCCGGCCCGCGCTCGGTGTGTGCCCACGCATACGCTTCCTTGAGCGCCTCTACAAAGCTATCGGTGTGCGCTAGCCTGTCTATCAGCTCGTATAGCAGGCCAGTCGACGCCGCGCGGCTCCACAGCTGGGTGCCCGCGATCGGGGAACGCCTCCACTTCGAGCGCGCCTCCACTCGACTCGATCTCGCCCGCGTTCACCGCAATAGCGCCGCACGACGCAGCGCGGCGAGGGACTCAGCGAAGACGGTACCAGGAGGCAAGAGCGCACTGAGGCCGGCCAGAGCAGGGAACCTAGAGCGAGGATGCCGCCCGCACCGCGAGGCTCGCAGTCGGGCATGACCCACGCCTGCCCAGACTGCGACAAGACCTTCTCCAGGAAGGAAGTGCGTTCCTTGTCCTCCCTTCCTCTACACCTGCGGCTGCATCCGATGCCCGCGCCAGCACTCGAGGTCCGGAGGCGGGAGACTCTGGCCTCAAAGGATGCTTTCCACCGGCCGCAGTCTTCAGTGCGCTGACGCCCAGACTCTGCGCTACAGTACATGGCTCGACATCATCGCTCAAAGCACAGCAAGGAGACGCCCTTCAGCTGCGAGTACTGCGCCCGCGCGTTCAGTCGGAGGTGAGGAGGCATCGAGGGGTCACGGCGCTCGTGAAATCGCCAGACTGATCCGGCCGTCTTCCGCCTGCAGCGATCTCTTGAGGAGACATTACAAGACGTGCGCTCAAGCGAAAATGCAACGAGCGGGCGGGCAGCCGAAGCAGGAGAGCGACTCGCCGAACGAGCCCACCGCGTCGTCTTCGACCCATCCTGGCGACCAGAATCGCCAGTCTTTCTCCGGCGAGCGCGACGCCTCGCAACAGGGGGGCGCCTCGATCTCCCCGCACGGTGTCGACTACGACCTGCCAGTCCCTCCGCCGTCTTTCGGCCAGTCGTCCGGGCCCGCCCCCTCTGGCCTCGTCGGCGGACCGTCCCCGTCGGCAAGTCAACCTTCGCCTCTGTACGCCTTGTCGCCTTTCTCCGTTCCGATGAACGACTCGACCTCGACGCTCGCCACCTCGAACGGGTCGAACGGATCGCCCGAGTTCCCCGCAGGCCAGAGGGACCTGTACTCGACGGGGCCGAGCCCGCCGATGGGTATCCCCGTCACGGCTCCGACGCCGACTTCGACGTTCTCGGCCAGTCTACCGAGCGCGACTCGGCCGCTCCCGCCTGCGTTCGAAGGATATGCCGGCGACCGTCGGGCGTCGATCAGGTCGACGGGGTCGGAGACGCTCCAACACGATCCTGTATCGCAGTCGTACCGGACGGAGCCTTCGGCCCAGCCCTTCCAGCAGTCGCATCAACCGCGCTATACTCAAAATTCGCAACATCGCTACGACTATGCGCCGCCGGCACCCCCGCAGCAACAGCAGCAGCCGCAGCCGCAGCATCAGCCTGCATCTTCGGCCGCGTCGACATCAGCTCTCGGCACGAGTCAGATCCACGCTCCGGCGCCGATGCAGCCCTCGTCCGCCTTCAAGTACGGAACGTTCTCGCAAGACACCCTCGCGCCGGGTTTGTCGGGCACGGGCTCGTTCACCAAGGACGAAGTCCTCGCGTCCGAGGTCTTGCGCGACCTGATGCGGTCTCCGCTCGGTCCAGCGCACGCCATGGCGCCCGCATCGCCGATGAACGAGGTCTCGTGGCACGGCGGAAAGGCGGCCGGGGGTATGGCGGCAGCGAGGGCACGGCCAGGCCGTCAAGACCAGACGACCGTCGGCCCGAACGGGGAAGTGGTCCGCGCGTCGGCCGACCTCGTCGACGGGCAGGATTGGACCGTGACGGGCTATGGGGCGGCGGGCGTGCCGGCGATGCAGGTCTCGAACAAGCTCGAGACCTCGCCCGCGGCGCAGGCGCTCGCGTCCTATTTCAACCAGGGCGGCGTCGGGGGCATTACGGCGCTTGATCTCGGGTTCGCGACCGAGCCGAGCTTGTTCCCCGACTTTTTGTTCCAGCCACAGGTCGTCCACGAGGAGGACAAGCGGTATTGGATGCCGGAACAAAAATTCTGTCTCGGCTGTGAGTATCGCTCTCCGGACGCGATGATCGGCATAAATGATCGGCACCCTGACCTGAGCTTCCGCCTCTCGATAGACCTCTACCCATGGCATGTCCCGCCCATACAGACCCTGTCGGGTTACGCGCGAAAAGCGACGGAGAAACTGCTTCCCTCGATGCCGGTCATCCACGCCGCGTCGGTCAACCTGAACGAGATGCCGACCCACACGGCGTTCGCTCTGACGGTCGCTGGAGGCGCGTACGAGACGGAGGGACAGAGCTTCAGCAACGAGATGCTGGTCGAGAAACGGGTCTTCCTCGTTCGAGGTGGGCCGATGCGCTCCTTCGTCACTGGGTCCGGGCAGAGACTGACGGCTTCCATCACGACTTGCAGGCTTTCAAGACGGGTCGAAGACGTGGGAGGACAAGTTTGCGTCGATGCAGTCCCTGCTGTTGTACCAGCTGCTCGGACTGTTTCACCGCGACGAGCAGCGTGCGTCTTTTCGCTTTCCTTCCGAATCTAGATCGCTCGCGGTGTGCTGATTCCGCCACCGTGTCGCGCACAGAACGCCTACTGTCGCACTCGTTCCATTCGGCCCTCATCTTCATGCTGCGCTCGCTCGACCTGCCCGCCAAGGTCAAGTCCATGGACATCGCCAAGCCGCGACCGGACCTCGAGGGGGAAGAGCTCGAGCGAACCTGGAGGGAGTGGATCAAGGTCGAGACCTGGCGCCGGTGAGCTGCTGCGTGACGTCCAGCGCGCACTCCGGGCATTCGCTGACCCTTCCCCGTGCCCATGCCTCCAGAGTCAACTTTATCATCTTCCTCGCCGACCTCGAGTACGCGACGGCGACCAAGTCGGCTCAGCTCTTGTCTCTCGGCGACATGGACCTCGACCTGCCCGCGATCGACCGCGCGTGGAACGCCCAGAGCGCGCCCGAGTGGCTCGAGCACATGCTCTCGCCGTTCAATCCGCCGGCGCACTCTTTCCACGCTGCACTACGTGCCCTGATGAGCCGCTCCGAACCGGCACGGGACCCGTTCTCCGACCAGGCTGTCCTGCTGGCTGAGCTGTCGAGGATTTCGAGCTTCCCGTTGCTCATTCTCAGTCGAACGCTCAGCTTCCTGGAGAAGAAGACCGAGGAGGCGATCGAGCGGTCCGACTCCTGCAAGAACTTCAGTGCGTCGCCGACCGGTTCTGAGTTCTGACGACCTATGACTGATGTGACCATGTTTCTGCAGTGAACGGCACCGGCCTCGTCGATAACCGCGATGCAGAGAACCGGGACGTCCTCGAGCGGATCCGCAGCGGCAGGCAATACCTCCAGCGCCTGCCCGGAGGTCTCGCTCGCGGCGGCGGCGAGCGGTGGTTCACCGAGATCATCCCTTCCGCCGAGGGTTACACCTGCTCAAAATCCTGCTCCCCCGCCCCGACACCATCTTATAGAAGCACCCCTGCGACGGCCACCAGTGCCACCTCAGGTACCGCCTCCCACGCCCCGGGCTCTCACCACGGCGGATCGAGCGCCGCCGGCTCCGCCGGCCAAAGCCTCGAGGAGATGTTTGCCGAGTTTGAGCCGCAGCCGTACAAGCCCTACTACGGCCCGGGCGGCACCCGCGGCAACGAGACGTACGAAGAGGCGCAGGCGCGCATGAGTCGGTTGACGGAGCGCAAACTCGACGACGTCCGCCAGCAGTGGCCGCAGTTCCTCCAGTGAGCCTATCGACGCCTTCTCATCTCGCGAACGCCTTCTCCCATCTCTCTCCCTCGTATGTCTTCCTTCTCAGTGTCTCGGCCATCTGTTCCTCGCGCGCATCCCTACTGTGTCTGTCCTGTCTTGTACATCCATCCGTCCCTCGTGTTGCTGTCGTGAATCGCCTATAATAGCCGCCCCTCGCTGCTTTGTCTGTAGTCTAGATACACTGCCCGTATTGTTCCGGTCCGTACACGCTCCGCAATATATCTGCACGTTAGTCGATCGGATCACTGCGCAGGTGCAGAGGCAACGCAGCGAGGTCTCCCGGTTTTATGGCGAATCGGAGAGTGGGTTGATATTCTTACACACGGCTGTGGGGCTGCTAGCAACCGGAAAACAGGGGAGGGCGGAAGGCGAACGAGACCAGGAGAACGGAGAGAGCGAGCGAGCGCGAAGGAGGGGGGAGGGAGGGGCCTTTCTTCTACACATGTATTTGCAGGGCGCGCGCGAACTGGTCCGAATGGTTTGAGGGTGCATCAGGACGGGAACGGACAGGGCGGAGGAAGAGCGGTGGGAACTGAGTGAGGCGGGCGGGGCGAGTGGAGCATAAGGGCCAGGCACGCCCCGCCGAGCGATAGGCGGAGATGGAGGAAGAGAGGGAGAGACGAAGGGCCGAATCGCGTCGAGGAAGGAGATGGACCGTCGCGGGGCGCGGAAGGAAGTGCCGTTCGGGAGTGACTACCGGACGACCTCGGGCGGCGAGTGGCTCGTCCGGAGCTTGTGCGGGTCCAGCTCAGCTTGTGCCTGTTCCGCTCCTCCAGCCTGCTCGCCTCCTGCCGCCGCCGCCGCGGGGGTAGCGCTCGCTCCCGCCGCAGCGCTCGCGTCCGCGTCCGCATCCTCAATCATCGCGTCGTCCTCCTCGTCGTCCTCGTCGTGCGCGCCCACCTCGGAGATCGTGCCCGTTCCACCGCCCGAAACCTGCCCCTCCGCCGCCTCGAGCTCGGCCATGCGCGCGCGCAGAGCGGCCTGAATCGTCGGCAAGTCGAGCTCGGCGTCGTCCTCCGAGTCGTCGTCGAGGCCGTGACCTTCAGGTCCGTCGGCGCCGTCCGCGCCTCCGAAGGAGAGCTGGACGGTCCCGTCCGCAAGGGAGCCGACGCGCAGCGCGCCGCCGAGGATCCCGCCCGGAGCGGCCTCGCTGCCCGCGCCGTCCGCGCCATTGCCGGCGCCGCCGCTACCGCCCGCCATCAATGCGCCGCGCGGACCGTTGCCGCCCTGGCCGAACGGCTCGACGTACTCCTTCGGGGTCGGGTAGCCCTCTCCGTTCTCGACGCGCTGCTTGACCCATGCGTACCACTCCTCCTCGGACCGCTCGCCGAGCAGGGCGACGACCATCATGGTCATGTTGTCGCAGCCGACTCCGCCCCAGTCGGAATCAGGCGCGAGACACCGGTCGAGCATCTCTTCGCAGACGGTCTGCAGGGACTTGCCCTGCGAGATGGCGAGCCGGACAAAGTCGATAACCTGCTGCGAGGTGAGGACGTCCCAGATTCCGTCGCAGGCGATGACGACAAACTCGTCCTCGGGCGTCGCCTCGTGGACCGTGATGTCCGGGTCGGCGGTCACGATTTGTGACTCCGGGTCGAGGTTCTCGCTCTGCTTAAAGTCAAAGTCGCCGAGTGCTCGGGACAGCGCAAGGTTGCCTGGAGGAACGTAGTATCACAAGGCGTCAGTAATCATGGCGCGGATCAGCAACTCGAGCCGCGCGACTGACCGTTCACCCGCCCAAACTCGACAAATCCTCCAGCGGCGACGATCCGGGAGGTCTCGCCCTCGTTGGTCGGCTTGTGATCGAACGAGAGCGGTTTTGCCTCGCCTCCGACGCTCATCACGGCGCGCGAGTCTCCCGCGTTCGCCTGTCCGGGGACGAGAGAATCAGTCCCTGTCGGCGTGCGAGTCTGGGGCGCGGCGGGCGAAGGGTACGCACGCAGACAATGTTCATCTCGGGAGTGATGATGGTAGAGACGGCTGTGCAACCAGACGGGTCGCCCTTGAACTCGGGATCTGGGGTGGGGCGAGACGCGCCGTGTCAGCCGGGCCGAAGAGCAGTAGGGCGGGGCGACGGCACTGCAGACTTACTTGCCCGGAGGTCCTCGTCCGTTTCGAGGTACGCCCGCTTCAAGCTCGCTTCCCAATTCCGCTTCTTGAAGTGATCGTTGCTCGCGAGCCGGGAATGGACCGTGTCTCCCGCAAATTTGGCCACCGTCGAGCCTGCGTGTCCCGGGCCGCAGTGAGCGGGGTCAGTCGGCCTAGTCTCACTGCACAGAGCAGGAAAGAGAGCGCGGACGGACCTCCGTGACCGTCGTACACTGCAAAGAACGCCGGCGGCTTCCCCTCGACGGACTCTTCCCCGAGAGACAGGACGGCCGAGTGCGCGTCCTCCATCGCTGCGAGGGTGTTATGGGGGTTCGTTCACGGTCATGATCGGGCGAGAGTAGTGGTAAGGAGAGGCCAGATCAGCGAAATGAACTCGACGGTGAAGGCGTCATTGAACTTGGGTGCGCGCATCGCTTCGGCTCCGAAGGGCCAGCCAAGGCGGTGCATGCCTACGAACAAGGGCCGCAGGTTTCGCATGCGCGGCTGTGCGACCGTTACGAGCCTCGCAGAAGCAGGAACAGAGCGCAGGGACTCACTCAGTCGCCAACCCTGCATGTCGCTGACAGCCCACGCGAGCCTGCGCGCATGTCGAATTCCCCCACCGGTGATCCAAGAGTCAGCTCAGGCCAGTCCGCTGAGAGACGGTATGGCTGTAGAGATCGCTGTGCGACTTGAAAAGCCCCCCGCTGACCTCGCCGGGCCGAATTCGGCTTCGTGTGCACTGGCGGCGGCGGGGCGGCGGCGGCGCAGAGCCAGCGCGCGGCGGGGCAACGAGCGCTGTCCTGCGCCCCGGCCGTAGAGCGACCAGAGAGTGCGGTGTGTGGACTGACCGGTCATCCTTTCCGGCGTGCGAGTGCTTGTCGACGACGGGCTCCGAGAGCGTTTGGCCCATGATCGGCGTGAGCGGTGCAGGTTCAGTCAAGGAGGGCGCAGCTGGCGAGTTCGGGCGCGCGGCGGAAGCGGAAGCGGGCGGGGCAGAGACTGGCGGTAGCGCGCACTGGGGCGGGCACGGCAGGCAAGAGTGGCTAGCTGGGAGGCTCGGGTGGGGTGTATAGAGGCTGCGGGTGGCCGTGCTCGCTTGGCTAGCTTTGCCGGTCGCTACGTCGAGCGCCGGCGCGGCCGGCCAGCTTTTGGCGATTCGATTCGATTGAGCCCGGCCGACTCTCGGGCTTAATCAAGCGCACAAGCACCTCCCCTCAGCTACTCTCCTTCTCAATTCTGGAAAAGGTGTACACTTATGCTGCGTTATGATCGCGAGTATAAGACCGCAGAGCCGAGTGCGACGGCCAGGTCGATCAAGGCCATGAGCGCAAACGGCGCTCCGGGCCACCGGTCGAACCCGAACCCCGCCACCGACCCGATCAACAGGATCCCGAGTCCTGTAGCCACGTCCTTAGTCAGCCTGTGTCCATTCGGGTACAGCAGTGCCAAGAGGCGAGAGGAAGAGGAGGCGCACCTCCGCTGAACCCGTACGCGCCGCTGAGCGTCCCGGCCACTTCCCTCCCCCCTTGCTCCGCCGAGATCAGCCCCCTCCCCGTCGTCACGAGCGCCAGACTGAGCACGACCCCCGCCGCCTGCGCGAGTCCGATCCCGCTCGCGTACACCCACGTCAAGCCCGACCGCGGGTCCCCGTCCCGCGGCAACACGGCAAGGCCGACCAAAGCCGCCGCGCCGATCAGGGTCGCGAGGCCGAGGGTGCCTGCTTGTGGGTGGCGTGCCCGCCGAGAGAGCGAGAGCGAGTTCGAAGAGGTGAGGAACCCGATCAACGGGGAGAGGACGAGCGACAGCAGCTGGACCGTCCCCGTCAGCGCCGACGCGAGCAGGTACGCCCGTCGGCACGCGTCCCGCGTCACGGACCCCGGAGGCACGAGCGGACTCTCTGCCGGGTCGCACAAATGATATTTGGAAAAGTACTGCCCGGGCGCCGCGGTGTCAGTACTCGGATCTCCCCCTCGCAGCGTCGTCGCGCACGCACCCGTTCGATGAGGAGCGGCAAGAACGCATTCGTTACCGTCGTCTGCGCCCGACTCGCAAAGCTCGACGCAAAGCCGAGCGCAATATTGCCGTCCTGCGCCGCGAGCCGGAACCCTTCGACGAGTCTGCTCCCCGCCTCCCGGATCGAGGCGGACAAGGGCGGTGGCGTGGCGTCCGTCGGTTCGATCGGCAAATCCTCGCCTTCGAGACCGGATGGGAGTGCCCACGCGAGGAAGAGGGCTTGCAGGAGCGCGACCACCGCGAGGAGGTCAAAGGTCGCGCGGAGTCCGAACCGCAGAGAGGCGGGCGAGTCCGGTTCGGCGCTCCCGTCGAAGCGCGACAGCGAGACGGGCAGCCGGAGAAAGCCAAACACTGCGAAGCGGGAACCGGGTCAGTGGTCACGATGCCGGTCTGGACGGGAGATGGCGCCTCACCTGCGACGACGGCTCCAAGTCCGCCTGCAAACGCCAACACGCCCGCGCTCCTCGACGATTTTCGGAGACTTTTGGCCGAGGCATACGACACTCCGCTCCCTCTCCTGCCGCTCAGTAGGCGACTCTCCTCCGTGATCACGCGGTCCTCGTACCGCTCGACGTGAGCCGAAAGCGGCGGCGACGTCGTCCCGTAAATGACCTCGTCCGGGATCGCCGACATCCGGAGGAGGAGGGCACTCATAGTCGTCACGAGTGTAGAGCCACCGATCTGTGAAGAATTGATGAAGAATCGAAAATCCACCCCGATGAGAGTCCGAGAAAGAAGTCAGCGGACGTCATTCGGGGTTCTCGAGGCGCGAGGTCGGCCGCTCGAGGCGCAGCGGACGCACCGCAAAAACGACGCGGACAGCTGTGAGCCAAGCGAGCGTCGGAGCGCGGACATAGGCCACGAGCGCCGCGGCGACGAGGCCATACGCCGCGACGGCATTTCGGCGGAGGCCCCACCAATCGGACAGCGTCCCTACGGGCAGGTAGAGCGCGAGCGCGGTCGCTTCGTCGGCGAGGAGGAGGCGGCTCGTCGCGCTGCCGACGCTGTCCTCCGGGAGGGACTCGAGCGTCGAGAGGAGGAAAGGGCCGGAGGCGTTGATCCAGACGAGATAGGCGACGGTGAGGAGGGCGTGCAGGAACAGGGCGATCAGCCGCAGGTACGAGGTTGACTCGACGAGGCCGAGGGCATCGGCAGTGGCGGCAGAAGAGCGTCGGCGGCGCTGAGAGGCCATTAATTCGGGATCAGCCGATGAAGAGAGAAACGAAGACCGGCGGAGAAAGCGCTGCCGGGGGTCCTTCGCTATCGATTCAACTCATAACAGCATCTCTACTTCTGAATCTGTCCCTGCTGCATGTGATGTCCCGTGCTCTATCTGGGAAAGTCCGACCGTAGTGGAGAATGACATCGGGGAAAGCCCGAACGTTCCGAAGCTTGCCCTTTCGGCATGCCAAAATCCATCAAGCAGCAGAGCGAGCGCTTTCTTCTTGCCACAGGAGCTTTTCGCTGCTGAGCATATACGGCAGAAGCTGGTAGAAAGGTGAGGACCAGACGAGGCGTGCGGCGCAGCAGGAGGAAGTCGTCTTCTCCGTATGGAGTCCGCGTCGCCGGTTGAGCTTGTCGCTGGCATCGGCGATCGTAGACACTTCTAGGGGCCAGGACATGAACCGATAACGACTTCTCGAAGGAGTCTCAGCCTGCGAGGGCGAATGCTCCGTTTCATGTAGACCTTCTTTCTAGGCTTTCGCCAAACAAACTTGAGAAGGCGCTTGCTGCCTCTCCCGGGCAGATCAATGGAAGCATACAAATTGCAGGGGTCGGGTTGGATGCGAGGGGCGTTCCTGCTACGTTCAAGCTCGAACCGGAGTAAGCTCCCTCGCCCTTCCCTTCAACTCTAGCTCCCGGTCCCCTATCTGTCCCGCAACCACGCCGGACCCTCGTTCCGGTACCGCTCCCGGTCAAGTGCAAACCCGTTCCCTCTTCTGTCCTTGTCCAGCGGGTCCCGATCCGACTCGAGTTGGCGGACGGTGGCCCCAAGCCTTTTGGCCTTCTTAGCTGCCAGTCTCGCCTCGGCTTCGAGCGTGTGCAAGTCTGTGACCCGGACGGCGAGCATGGTCAGACGAGCCGTTCGGTCAGGGGAGCGGAAAAGGGAACCCCGTACCGTAAAGTCTTTGCTCAAGTTCGCGCACTACTTTCTGCGCATGCCGAGTCTCCCGTTCGAGGCGAGCGGCCTCGCTCGCTTGCTCCTCATACACCCGCCCGAGCCGAGCTCGATATGCTTCCGGTGTCTCACTTACGCGAGGACGTGTGGCCTGCGAAGCCCAGAGGGAGCCCAGCTGCGGAGCGAGGTGGTAGAGCGAGTTGAGCCGGTCGGGTTCTGCGGGTGCGGCCACAGGGAATGGTCCGACACTGATCAGCTCTCCGGCGGCGGGGACGCATTCGCGGGCTTCTCAAGACGAACCGCTGTAATCTGTCAAGGGGGGCAAGAGCCGGACTGGTGCTTCAGTGATGGAGCTGAATCTTCGCATCTGAATCTTTTTCAGGTCTCGCCATCAAGCCGGCGTGCAGGGCGACACATCGAGCCTTACCTCCCTTGTTTTCGATCAAGTCCTCCCATTGTCTCTCGAGGTTGCGCAGATCGGACCGGTTCACAGGGTCAAAGATCCGCGAACGGAGCGATAGGCGAGGAAACGCCGGGGTTGGGTGCTTTGCCTCGGCGGGTGTCCCGGTGAGCATCCCTTCCGTCAAGAGCTTTCTCGCCAGCGAGGCTCAGAGTCCGTGTACGAGCGCCTCACCTCAAGGAGGCGTGGCGTCGCGATGACGGAGAGAAGGAGAAGCAAAAAACCTCCATCGTGCTTTGGGCGATGCTCGATGATTCAGCTGAGCGGCTCTCAACGCACGCAGCGAGCTTTATGCCTTGCGGAAGAGACGATGAGACGAATTCGCCCTTTGGCGAAGCAGTCAGTGGGAGACTGCGGGGAGCGAGGTTTGCGCCCCCGAGAGCGGTCGAGGCTCGAGCGCTTCCGCTTCGGGACGCCGGAGAGTCAGCTCGCCAATCCTTCAGAAGACACCTCCTCGATGCGCGTGAACGAGGACCGCAGTCTGAGCGAAACGAAAGAAGAGGCAAGGAGCTCTTCTTTTGTCATTGCCCTTCAAACATCGACGGCCATCGCCTCCCCCGTACTGGCGTTCCCCTCCTCGGCGCCGCTTCGAGCCGCTTTCCTCCTCGTCCGTCTCCGGTTCGACTTCTTTCTCCTTGAAGCCGCCTCCTCCTCCTGCTCTCCCCACGGCTCCTTTCGCTTCCCCCCTCCCCCGCCTCCGCTCCCTCCGCTAGCCGAGCCACGCCCGCCCCCTGAGATTTTCTCGCTCGACTCCGCAGCTTGCGAGGGCGTGTTGGCGACGAGTTCCCGGCGAGAGTCGTCTTCCGAAGCCGGTGCCGGTGCGGATCCGGACGGGGTCGGCAGGGGCGCGGGTGCGGGTGCCGGTGCGGGTGCGCGGAGGGGTGCACCGGCGCTGACGAGGTTGCTCGACGATCCGGTGCCTCCCACGTTCGGCCCGCCGACTTGCGGCGTCGAGGTGACTGGACCAGACGTCGCGTTCGCAGATTCCGGCTGCTCGAGATGCTGTTGCTTGTCGGCGGCGGGGGGCTGGACGGGCTTGGCCCGGCTGCGTTTCCGAGACGGTTTGGCCGTGCGCGGGTCAGGGGGTTGGTACCTGTAGCGAGCACATGGCACGTTAGCGCAGGGTTCTCGGATTAGAGAAGGATTGAGAAGGGACGGACGTGAACTGCGGGTGGTTGGCGAGGTGCGGGAGGGGAGCGGGGGAGAGGACGACGAGCATGCAGGGCGAGTGTCGCTTTCGAGGTCTGTGGGCAGGTCCGAGTCATGTCAGCGACAGTACGAATGTCCGACGGGCGAACCCGAAAGAAGGGACGGACCGCTTGGAGGGACCTGCGCGACCGGAGAGCCACTCGAGCTGGACGAGCTCCTGTCGGACTTGTTCCCTCGAGCGCCCGTCGCCAGCAGCGGTCGATCCGCCTGCGACCGCTTGCTCCTCGAGGCCTGGTTGGTAGGCGAAGGCGGCCTCAAAGGTCGTCAGGCGGGTGTACTGATGCAACCCCCTCCCCGCGGCGGCTGTACGGCCCGACCGCCCCTGTCCGCCGGAGTGGGTAGCCTCGAGGGCGAGGGGATACTCTCGCTTGAGGATCTCGAGGACGGAGACGAGTTTTGCGAGGTTGGTCGTTGCAGAGTCGACCTGCTTGGCGGTGAGCGTCGCATCGGTTCCGGGCGGCGGCGGAGGGGGCAGCGTGTGCAGGACGAGTGGTTTCTGCGTCGGGATCAGCTTGTGTCAGCTCTACGGCGACTTCCAGGGCACAATAGGCGAGAATTGGGGGCCGTACGGCTGCGAGGAGGGATTCGAGGGCGAAGCGGATTCCGGCGGTAAAGTCGAGGTGCGCTGAAGCGCGGACGGGGACAGCGCCCGGCAGCGGTACGAGGTGGAGCAGCTGGTCCATGCCCTGTCTGCGCTCAGCCTGGGCGAGTAGAAGGCGCGGTCAAAGCGTTCCGAAGCTGTTCTCGCTCGAGTCGCCGACGAAAGGTTTCGACCTTGACTCTGCGCTCCTCGCACGGCCACCGCCTGCTGCAGGCTCTGCACCGCTCATACGCCAGGCTACAAGGTACTGCCCGAGCCTAGCCGCCCGTACACAGTCGTCTGTGCGCCTTGCGGAGCGGTACGTCGTCCGGACTCGACGGCCCCACTCGACTCATTCAACGCGCTCTCTGACGCTCGCACACGCCCTCACGCAGCTCGGAGAACAGCGCACACGGCTACTCGATCGCTTGCACATCTGTAGCCGAGCGCAGAGGCCGTGCGGGGTCGCAGAGCGGCAGCCAGCAGGCGGGCCCACTTCGACCCGAATCAGGCAGCCGGCACGCTTCTCTCCCTTGAGCGTACTCTCGCCAGCGTCACGCAAGGATGGATGCTCCTAGCGCAATGGCGACAGCAGCGGAAGCGGCGCCGACGCAGAGCTCCGAGGAGGCGGCGGCGAGCGGTTCTCAGCTTCCGGAAACAGCCGGACCTTCCGCCCCGCTCGCTGGAGGGCCTCTCGAAGCCACGGCAGACACGGACAACGAAGCGAAGCCTGCCGTCAAGGACTTCGACGAGGCGGCTGCGGGTACGGCAGGAGGAGGACCCGGGACAACCCGTCAAGACGGCGCGCAGACCTCCTCGCCTGCGCAGGGCAAAACTTGGTCGTCCCCTCCGCGCCGGCCGCCCGTCGTTCCGATCACGAACCGTCGCTCTCCGGTCGTTACTGTCGCGAGCTCGCAAGCCTCGTGCGCGAGTGGACCGGCGTCCGCTACCACAGCTCCTCCGGCCGGTGGACTTCCGCCCTCCTCCGCCACGACCGACCTCTTCGGCCCGAGCGCTCACCAGCCCAGCTCGCCCAAGCGCACCACAAAAGCGAACACCACCTCGTCGCCCTCGCAGCAGCTACACTCGCCGACGCTCAAGATCCCGGCGACCGTCGTGACCTGGGGCAACCACCCGAGGCCGCATGCGACCGCCGCATCGACGGGGTCGTGCGCGCCGTTCTCGAGCTTGAACGGGGGCGCGGTCGATGGTCAGCCGACTGCAGCGCAGGCCGGCGGCGCAGGCACTATTGCGGGTGCGGCGACGAGCGCCGGCAAGGGGGACGGGCGCGACGCTTCGGCTGAGAGGGCCGGGTCCGTGCATCACGCCGGAGGCGAGAATTCGGGCACAGACGCGGATTCCGAGGGCGAGGAGGATGACGGCGCGCCGACGAGTCTGCCTGCCGCAGTCTCGACCGCCACCGCCCTGCCACCGATCTCGGCCGCGAGCACGAGCGCGCCAGCACCGGTGCAGTCGCTCCCGTACGCTCAGTCAAGTCCATACGGAACCTTCTCGGCGAGCCTGCACCTCCAGAGCACGTCGAAGCAGTTCCTCGCCGCGTCGGAACCGTTCATGCCGTTCGCACCGATTCCTCGAGCCACGGCTCTTACCTCTCCCGGCCCCTCAGGGCAGAAGCAGCAGCACAAGAGGCAGAGGCGCTCTCTCTCGATGTCCGAGTCGGGGTCTCCAGAATCATTCCTGAGCACGTCCCCCTCTGTGACGTCGGCTCTCGATTCCGAGTCCCCGTCCTCCAGCCGCAGCGGCGGCCGCCGCTCCCTCCCGCCGACTTGGCGCCGCTCTATCTCTGGTCATTCGCCAACCGCCACGGCCGGACGATCCGCTCTCGCTGTCGCCGGGACCGGAGCGGCTCAACGCCCCAAAGCCTCCCCGGCCTTCACTATCGAGATCGCGCTCTACTCCGCCTCTTCTTCCAAAGGCGCGGCGCCGTCCGCCTCCACCTCGTCTACCTGCCTGTATCCGCAACCTCCCACGGCTTCTGGCTCAGGCTTCATTGCGCCTCCGCAGGCGGAATACTCCCGAGCTGAGAAGGCTGTGGCCGGATCCGGATCTGCGGACGGGGTCGGGTCCAGCCCTCCTAAGCGGCGCAGAGTCGAATCTGCGGCCAAGGGCTCGTCGTCCGCCCCGGGCGAGTCGGTGCGGAGGGGCAGCGGGCGCACGGCGAAGCAGGCCGGTGGGGTCGTGGTCGCGGCGGCGGACTCGGATCTCGAGGAGGCGAAGCAAGGGAAGGGGACGCGGAGGAAGGGGAAACGGCGTGTGGTCTCGCCCGAGTCGGGGTCCGACTTGAGCGGCATGGAGGTCGACGGGTCGGAGGAGCGCGATGCCGGAAGGGGTCATTCGTCGGACTCGTCGCTGACGCCCCTCGAGGACGCCCTCATGCTCAGCGCGATCCGGGTATCCTCTTCCGAGTACGAGGGCGAGGGCTCGTCGAGTTCGAAGCGCGCGGCCTCGAAGCGCGCGCAACCCCGCCGGGCGTCGCCCGCCGCAGAGGTCGCGGCGTGGTATCCTTCGCGCCGCACTGCTTCTGCCGTCGCTGCCGCCGCCGCTGCGCACCCTCGAGCCGGGCATGCGTCGTCGACGACGGCTACGCGGGGGGCCGGAGCAGCAAGCGGTCCGAACCGCACGCAACGGAAGAGCCTGAACCAGGTCTCGTACCGTGAGCCGTCCGAAGACGACCTGTTGGACGAGCTCGAGTCGGATCAGGAGGAGGACGACGAGGAGGGGAGAGAGGCGAGCGATGGGCGGAAGAACGGGAGGACTGCGACGAAGAAGGCTGCCGCTTCGCGCGCTTCAACCTCCCGCCTCAACCGCAAGAGCGGATCCATCGAAGACGTCGAGATGGCTTTCGGCGACTCAGCCTCGACGGGCGCGGCTCAGCGTAAGGCGCCGGCTCACGGCGGACGCGTTGCAGTGAGCACGCGCAGCATCGGGACGCAGACGGACGAGTCTCTCCTCTGGGCGGCTCTCGAGGCGCTGCAGCGTCGCAACGCGCCTGCGCCGTCGGCCGAAGCCGGACCGTCGAGGCCTCAACGCGAGACGAGCTCGACGGGGACGGCGAACGCGCCATCGCCGGCAGCGCCGAAAGCTACGGCGCGCAAGCGGGCTCGTCCGGAGAACACTGGCGCGTTGGGCGACGCTTCGAAGAGCGTCAAGGGAACGGCTACTGGATCGCAGCTCTATACTGGTCAGTCTGCTCTCGGACAATGTCCCGAAGACACGCGAGCCGGCATGCTGACAGCCCTACTCCGATCTCGCCCAGCCGCAGGGAAGGAAGGCTACGTCACGCAGTCCAAGAACTGCGTCACCCTCGTCCCGACCTTTGGCGCAGCGAAGCCGTCGAGGTGCTACGGATGCACCGCGAAGCGGTCCGGGCTCACCTGCTGCTTCATCGGGATCCGCTCCTTCCCGCTCGACGCCCGCGGCCATTTGCTGCCCCAGGCGACTTTCCTCAGCTACACCGGCGTCGATGAGGAGCCGGAGTACTGCACAGACTTCAACGTGCCCTTCACGATGGTCGAAGCGCAGTACATCAGAACCGCCTGCGCGGACGCCCTGCTGCCGACGCTCGAGCGCGAGGTCAGCCACGCCGACCTGCCCGGATCGGTCCGCTTCCGCCGGCAGCTCGGCTTCACGTACACGTGCGACGGCTGCGCGGCCTCGTTCCTGTGCGGATCGTGGATGTGCACGAAGTGCGCCCGCGAGTACTGTCTCGACTGCCGCGTCGTCCTCGACACGCTCCCGCTCGACGACATCTGCAAGCACCCCTCCAACCGGCCCCTCCCTCGCAGCTTCAGCGGGGGCATCGCGGGGCTGAACCCGCACACGGTCGACAAGCTCACACGCTGCGTCGGGGAGAAGCGCCACGGCACGACCGGCCTGATCCCCATCGTCCGGATGGACGTCGCCGAGCTCCGCCGTCTCGTCAAGGAGATGACCGTCTGGCGGCAGACGCACCACATGCCGAAACCGGTCGAGCTATCCGCCGAATGGATCGCCGCGAAGCGCTTCCAGCCCAGCGAGAAGGAGAACTCGCTCGCTTACTTGCGCTTGCCGGGAAGGCTCATGCCTCCTGTCCTGGACGAGGACAAGCCGATCGCGAAGGTACCGAAAGGTCCGCCCTTCACGCAGCCGATCTCGCCCCAGCCGGAGGACGTTGTCCTTCCCGAAGGGCTCGAGGAGCTCGAGAAGGTCGACTTGCCGGACTTGCTGCGGACCTTCGCGCAGCAGCTCCCGAGCGCCTTGGCGTCGACGCATCAATCACAGAGTCAAGTCGGTGCCTCGTCGTCGGCTACAACGTCCGAGCAGGTTCCCTCGCCATCGTCGAAGAAGCCGGAAGACCTGTCCCAGCACGACCTCTTCCGAGCGATCTGGTCCCTCGGCGAGCCGATCGTCGTAGACCTCGCGCCCGAGCACTACCCGTCCCTGCCCTGGACGCCCGAGTTCTTCAGTGAGCGCTTCGGGGACGAAGTGTGCCGGATCGGCAGCAACCGGGTCAAGCGGACGCTCAAGGACGGCAGCGTGGTCGACTGCGAGAGGCTCTCGACCGTCGGACAGTTCTTCGAGACGTTCGGCAAGGCGAGGGACCATGCAGACATCGAGAAGATCAAGGTACCCATCCTCGATCGCGCCTTCATGTGCCGTAGTCTCGTCCCGATACTAATCGCCCAGTCTTTCGCCTGCAGGACTGGCCGTCCGCAAAAGATTTCCGCGTCGAGTACCCGCAGCTGTGGGAGGACGTGCGTGCATCCTTCCTACACGAGCGGTCAACGCTTATGCTGACGGCCGCATGCCTCCGCAGTTCATGGCCATCCTGCCGGCGGGCTCGGTCACGCGCCGGGACGGCGTGCTCGATATCGCCGCCCATCAGCCCGCGGCCGCGAATCCGCCCGACCTCGGCCCGAAGGGCTACTTCAGCCAGACCTCGGACGACAGACCGGGAGGGACGGGGAGCACGAAACTGCACAGTGCGTTCAAGCGCTGCTTCTTCTTTTTCATGCTCTCGACTAACTTGTGTGACCGTCCGCAGTGGTATGTCTCCTTCGATTTGTGCTGCTGACAAGATTCCGCTGACGCTTAAGGGCCTTTCCCTTGTGCTCTATGCTACATCAGGATGTCGCCGACGGTACGCCCTACCTTTTCTTCCCCGGCTGTGAGCACCGCGAACTGAATGTCTCCACACCGGGCAGCCGTCAACATCATGCTCTGGGCGAGCGACAGCCCCGATGGATCACCGGGTGCCGCCGCCTGGGACCTCTATCGCGCCGAGGATGCCGACCTGGTGAGCTCTTCTGTCGGCACCATCTCATCTTCACCGGCATCTCCAAGTTGACAAGGAGGTTGGCACAGATTCGCGACTTCCTCTACGAGAAGATTGCGGAGCAGGAGCACCTCAGAGACGCCGCTGAAGCGAGGCTGCATCACGACGAGTGCGCCCTCTCCTCTACTAAAAGAGAGCTGTGCTGGCGAGCTGACCCCCTCGAATGACAGCCCCATCCACGCACAACGCTTCTACCTCGACTCCGCGCTGCGCAAAGCCCTCTACGAAGCAAAGGGAGTCAAGTCATTCCGGGTCCTCCAGCGACCCGGACAGGCTGTCTTCATTCCCGCCGGTTGCGCGCACCAAGTCTGCAATCTGGCCGACTGCATCAAGGTCGCAACCGACTTTGTCAGCATCGAGAACGTCGCGCGGTGCTGGAAAGGTGAGCCTCCCTACCTTGTCGTCGCCGGCCCTGTCGACGTTAGCTGACCACAAGCTTTTCACCCAGTGACCGACCAGTTTCGCGACCAGACCAAAGACAAGGTTCTGTGGCGCTCCGACGTGCTGCAGCTCAAGACCATGCTTCTCTGGGCTTGGGTGAGTCTTGCCTGAATTTTAGCAATGCGAGCGCTGGCTAATTTTGAGGGTACCGGTGCAGAAATCGGCCGAGCGCTTCGATTCTCCCGGCGGCGCTTACGGCGGATCGACGCGCACTGGTCTCTAGTCTCGAACGATGCATTCGAAGTCTGCTTTCGGGCATGCGAGGATTGATTGCGAATGCGAGGATGTCGGTCCGGACCTACGAATACGACACGGGGAGAGATTGGGGAAAAACTGCGATGCAGGCGCCTGGCCTAGCATTACTTCTTCTGCAGCGTCGACCAGGGGTCAGCAGCAAGCTCGGGTAGAGCATTCTTATGTCTTACCTTTCTGGGCACGAAGAGCGAGGGCGGAGGTCGTTTGACTGGAGGTCGAGGCGGCGGCGCAGCCGCGCCATTCGGACCAGTGGCCCGAGGTCCGCCAGGCCGATTCTGCAGCGACGGCTCCAGCTTTGGCTTCTTAGGCGCCGCCTGCTCGGGTTCGTCGACGTCCATAGCATCTTCGGACGACTTGGTACGTTTTGTCCCGGCTTGGGCATCGGAGACCACGTTTGGCGGCTTCGGAGCGAGGAGGTCCGGCCCCAGAGGCTTCGGCTTTCCCACGCCGTCCGCATAAGCTGGATGCACTTCGAGAGCCGCGGCTTTGGACTTGACCACGCGGGCAGGAGCCGACTGGAGGACCGGAGGCGCGATAGAAGCTGACCGAAAGGTGTCGACACTCGCCTGCTTGGCAGATCAGTTCAGGATGAAAGCTTGCATGGACGGTCGGGACCAGACTTCACCTTTCGAAACATGTTGCGCGTCTCGGCATCGGAGATCAGCTGCCCCCAGTACTGATTCGAGCGCAACTTGGTGGCATCGCCGAGAATCCAGATCGACGAGCGAGCACGCGTGAGCGCGACGTTCATGCGGCTAATGGAGCGCTCCGTCAGCATCACGGAAAGCTGGTCTGCAGCGGAGGATCGCGAGACTCACCGAGTGTCGGCGAGGAAACCGACGCCCTTGTCGGCTGTTCCGCCACGGACGCAGGACAGGATGATAATGTCCTTCTCTTGTCCTTGGAAGCCCTGCGGGTTTGGAAGCGGGTCAGCTACAGGAAGGTCTTAACACAAAGTGACTTTGACGCCGCACATCGACCGTGTTGAAGGAAATCTTCGTTAAGATCTCTTCGCCGTAGCGTTGGCGGAAAGTGCGCTTGAGCTCTCCGACCTGGCCCTTGTACGGCGTGACAATACCGATGCGGTAGCTGAAGTCGATGGTCGGATAGTCGCGGCGGAGACGGTCGAAGATCGCAGCGGCAGTTGCCGCCTCGACGGGATTCGTGTAGGAATGGTATCGCCCCGACTGTTCGCGACCTTCGACATGCAGGAAGGCGTACGGCGGGAACAAGGCGTTCTTATGCCACGGTTGAAGGGTCTTCTGCTCCATGCCGGCGCCATCGGAGAGGCGGGATTGGTAGAAGGCTGCCGAAGGGAACGCCGAAATGTTCGGGTGCATGCGATATTGGATTGAGAGCAGATGGACTGCCTCCGGCCCTCTCTCCATGACGCGGACGAAGAGCGATCGGTTATAGCCGCGCCGTGAGGCGGCAGTCGAGATGACCGTCGGAGGAAGCTGCAAAGGGTCTGAAAAAGCGGGAGTCCGCTTGATCAGCCCTCGAATACGAGCTGGCGGCAAGGACAACAACGCCATGACGCACCACCGACCAGGATACAGCGCGTGCAGCCATATTTGAGCGGGATCAAGGAGCTCAATTCGATGGACTGAGCCGCCTCGTCGATGATAACCGTCTCGAAGTCGAAGGGAAGCTGCGACATGTAGTCGTGTCCTGCACCCGAGAGCGTCGAGCAGATGACGTCGGCTTCCGACAGAATCTTCAGGCGAACTTTGCGCTGCTCGGCGTCCATCGCTCGCCGAGACTGCTGAGCCTTGTCTTTCTCGCTGTCAAGCTGTTGCGACAGGTCGAAGATACGAGTCTTAATCTTGCGGAGCTCCATGTTGATCTCGCCGCGTCGGTACTCGTTGTTGGCGATCGAGTCCATCTCGACTTGCTTCATGTCGCGCTCGAGACGGAGGGAATCGATCTCGGCGCGAACAGTCTGCATCTTCGCCTGCGCGTCACTCGAGCCGGAGGTCGACCGGTTACCGCTTGTAGCCCGTTCGACGAGCTCGTCGATGAAAACGTCTTTGACCGCGACGTCGACGGCAGAGTCCGCACCAATTCGAACGACTTTGGGGACATAGAGCGAGCCGTCCATGAGGCGGACGCCCTCCTTCAGGCGCTTGGCCACCTCATCGACCGCGGCGTTACTCGGTGCGCAGAGCAAGACCTTGGCGACAGGCGGAACTTGCGACGGATCGGTCGGTCGGCCGACATTGATCGGAGCAGCCGTGCGCGGCCTCGAATCGACGAAAGATCCGACGAGACCGACGATGGTGCTGGTCTTGCCTGTTCCGGGCGGACTGCGGAGAGACGTGTCAGCATCGAACGACAGGGCGAGGGAAAGAATGGCCCGCACCCTTGGATCAGGCTGAAGCCAGGCGTGCGCAGCGCCCCGTGAATCGCCATCGCCTGAGGCTCGTTGACCTTGTACGCCTCCATCGTCTTCTTGATGGTCCTCTCGTCGGTCGAGACGCGCGGCGGAGGACGGGGAGCCAGGATATCGGGGCAGAGATCGAGAAAGCGAAGAGCATTGAGGGCGGCGGATTCGCGATGGACAGTGCTGAGGCTGCGGGACGAGAGAGTCTGATGAGCTCGGGGTGAGACTCAGCCCAGCTGCACCACTTACTTGACGAGCTTGATCATCTCCCACATCGTGCGAGCGGCCAAGCCAGAGCCAGCGTCGTGGTTGTCTTTGCCGAGATGGCAGCGCAGCGTGAGCTCCATGTGCTCCCGCTTACGGCTGACGGCCTGGATCTTCGCGAGGATCTGTCGCTGCCCTTGCCTGATCCAGACGAGATCCGTGTCGCTGAAGAAGACGCGGTCTCGGATCTCGCCGTGGTCAATCGTGCAGAACACGTCGACGAAGTCGTCGACGGATTGACGTCCGGCGATGCTGATGCGGTAGACTTGACCCTCTTTCATCGCTTCAGCCTTCCCTTGACGGACCTGCTCCCAGCATTCGGTGAGGAGCAACGGCTCGAAGGCGGCGGCGTACTCCTGAGGAGTCTTGAAGGCCGTGGGAAGCCGTTCGAGCAAGCGAAGATTGGGAGGCACCTCGTCGTCGCAGGTCGGGTCCCACTGCAGGATGGCTCGATGGAGTCGCGAGAGATCCTGAGCGGCGCGGAGACGAGCGGCGCGGGCCGCCTGCCGGTCTTCCTCGGTCGGCTGCTGCTGTAGACGACGTGCGGGACGAGACGCGCCATTCTCGTCACGCGCGCCCATGCCGAGTCCGATCGCCTTGACGCCTCGCCGCGGCTCGACCTTCTTCAGAGATGGCTTCTGGTCCTTTGCGAGCAAAGCGAGACCCGAGAGCTTCTTGCCGTCGGCGTCGCGAACGGTCTCCTCATCGTCTGAGGAGTCGGTCTCGGACGCGGACGCCTTCTTCGAGGAGTAGGTGGTCCAGGGAACGCCGCGAGCGCGCGCTTGTCCCGTCATCGGCGCCTTCGTCTTCGTACCAGTGGTACGCGTGTCGGTCTTAGGGCGAGCGGGCGCCGTAGACCGGCTGACCTCGCCAGTCACCCGCAGTTTCGACGAGCTCGAGCGCTGCATGCTCACGCCGTCGTCGTCGTCCGAGATCTCGACGACTTCGGCACCTCCTTTCCGACGGCGGCGGACCGAAGCCTCATTGTCTTCGAGAGCCTCGCGGATGTTGAGGAGCTGGTCTTCGCGAAGGATGGTCGATCGTCGTTGCCCGGTCTGGTCGGCCGGCTTGTAAGCCAGGCGCCGCATCTTCTCGAATGTCGTGTCGCGGACTCGGATGCCGGAGCGGGTGAAGCGGCTGACCATCCGCAGGACGAGCTGATAAGACTGCTGGAGCAAGTCCTCGTCGTTCAGGCGCAGCCAGGCGATCAACTCGTCGAGCGGATCTGCAAGGGCCGCAATCATCTGTTCGGCGGTGCTCGATTCCTGCGCGCGGGTCTTCGACGGCGAAGGCGGCTGACCGCCGTTCGAGGCGTTGTCGAGAGACTGACCCGAGATGACGAGCTCGAGAACCCGAATCTGGTCGAGCATGTCGGCGCCGAACAGGACTGCATCGCGCATCCACTCGGTCATGGCGTCGTTCTCGAAGTAGGCCGACCACTGCGGGGTCTGCCGGAACAGAAGCGCGAGGGCCTCCCCCATGAGCTTCCACAGGGCCTGCAGCTTGTGGTCGATCTTGATGCCCCTGTTCCGCTCGATGAAGCGATCGTCCCGCAAAAGCCCGTCCGTCGGCGCGCACAGGACGTCAAGTACATCCGAGCAGCAGCGCACGACGCGCTTGGCGAGGCCGCATGCTTCCGGCAGGGTTTTCGCGGAGGTGTGGAAAGATTGCAGGACGTTCGCCAAGCCTCGCATCGTCTGATCGGCGTAGAGCTCGGTGAGGCGGTAGAAGGCGTCGCGACGGGTCGTGACGTCGTAGGCCTGCTTGACGAAGCCTTGCGCGGCGTTCGATACCGCTTCGACGGGAGAGAATAGAAGCGAGACCAGCTGGTAGACGACGTTCGGCAGATAGAGGAACGCGCGGAGGGTTTGCGTTCGCTCCTCGGAGAGGGAGACGAGTAAGGGGACGATCGGGTCCCGCATCGCGCCGAGAGCGTCGTTGACGGCCTTCATCTGCGGCCGGATCAAATCCTTGACGGCCCAGGTACGGCTCGTCAGCTTCTCGAACTGCGCCGTCGGTGCGACGCCTTGCAGCAGGAAGGCGATCCCGTCGACGTCGACATCTCGCAAGGTCGCGAAGACGTGATCCCACAGCGGCTTGGCGAACGTCAAGGAGCGCGGCAGCGGGACCGCCGGCGCTTCCGGCTCCTTCTTCGCGGCGGCATCTCCAGCGGCGATGCGCTGCACGCGTTTCTCCTCGCGCTTCTGTCGAAAGGCCGTCTGTTGCGCGAAGGCGGCCAGGCGGAAGACCGCGCGCGAGACAGCCTTGCCGTCTCTCCGCAATATCGCTCCGACGAAAGTGCGCGAGACCTCCCGAGCTCGTGCCCACTCGGCGGTCGCGTACACGTCCGAGAAGGCGAACTGCGCCAAGACCGCAGCATGCAGCTCGAGGACCTTGTCCGCGGAAGCCGCGTGCGGATAGCGCGGCAACGCAGCGACGACCTCGGACGATCCTGCTGGCGGCGCGACGGTCGCGCTGGCCAGAAAGACGTCGTGCAGGACGGCGACAGCGATCTCGAGAGCGCGGGTCCGCGCTTGAGCATCGAACCGGCTCTGCTGAAGGCGATCGAGGAAGGTCGACGCGAAGAGGGCGAGTGAGTTGACAAAGAGGGGACCGGACTGCGCCACCGAGTGCAGAAAAGGGAAGATCCAGTCCTCGTAGGGCGAGTCGAGCTGTCGGCTCACAACTCCGGGCTTGGGTGCGGGCAAGTGCTCGATCGCGGCGTGGAGTTGCTGGTTGTCGAGGATGGCGTGCAAGACCACCTCTTCGTACCGCTCGTCGCCAACCGACCAAAAGTCTGGGCCGAGGCGCTGCAATAGAATCTTGAAGGCTCGGAGAACCCCGAGGAGGTGATCGCCCGTGTCGCCGAGGTGCGAAGCCACGAGGTGAACGACGTCGAGCGAGGCAGACATGGAATCGCTCTTCCGCAGAAGGTGTCGGCGCATCGCGTCCGGCGCAAGCATCCTCAAACACTCGGCGAGACCGTGCATGAACGCCGGCAAGTCGTCCGTATAGGGCATGTGGATCCCGGTGTCGGCGTCCTCTTCGCCTCGATCCCGACTCGCCATGACGCCGAGGTGCGAGTCGATGACGGCGGCCATTCCGGACGCTCGAAACCAGTCCGCCGAGACGAGCTTCGTGCATCGCTGCAGCTGGCGTGACACCATGGCGCGAAGTCGCTCATCTCGATGGAGACGAAGGGCGAGAAGGCCGGCGGAAGGTCGGAGCGGGAGGTTCAGTGCAGCGTCCAGACCAGCCTCGGCGTCCGGAGCAGCCTCCGCGAAAATTGTGAGCATGTTCTCGTTCTCGTAGATGTGCGCGTTGACGAGGATGTTGTGAACTGCGGCCGAGGCCACATTCGCCAAAGAGCCGATTCTCGTCGGTCGCCATTGCGAGTCTTCGATGGCCGGCGGCGGAATGTCGAAACCTGCAGCGTCAAGCGCATGCGTGACTGAGGCGAACTCGATGTTCTCGACGCCGGACATGAAAGTCTGTATTGACTTGTCGGGCTTGTAGTGGCGCAAGTAGCTGCGGACGGGCATGGCTGCTCAGCCGCCGGAACACTGTATGAAGCGACAAAGGAGCGCACTGCTCGCGAAAATCATGCTTGGCGATCTGGAAGGCTTCGACGCAGGCCGGGCAGCAGGAGACGAGGCTGCGGTAGGCGAGAAAAGGACGACGACAGTATCAGCCATCATCCTGCCGGCCTTCACGGATCCTTGGAGAGCGCGCGTTCTCCCACAGAGCGTAGAGAGAGCTCGACAGCAACATATTGCGAGAAGAGACTGGCAACATACCGTTCGTAGCGCTCGCGCCAGACCGCGACCTCGCCGACTCGCTTCATGCCCAAGAGCCGAGTACAGAATACGGCCGGTTCCCAGCAATCGCGCGCCCCTCGGGCACCGCAGTACCAGTGAACGAGGTCCTCGTCGAGCGCGACGCCGTCATCGTCGATGTTCGCGCGAGCTTTTCCCTTCCCCGAGATGTCAACGGGAGTGACGTTCGAAGTCGCGCCGGATCCGATCTTGAGCAGCCAGACGAGACTCGACTCGGTCGCGTCTGACCACAGCTCGTCGGAGACGCGCGTCAGGTCGCGTAGGGCCGCTAGATCGCTGAGCAGCGTCGGCGGCGGCGTCAACTGAGCCGACGAGGTTGAAGCGACCGGTCGGGCGGCCGCCGGAGCCTGGCGAGAGCTCCGATCCATCGTAGGCAGGCCTTAGAGTGCCTGCAACGGGGCTGGACTGTCTCGCCGCAGCCACTGTGGCTGTAGAGCCGGCCGCAGGTGACGAAAGACCCGCGACGACTTGGCGAGGAACAAAAGCAATTTCTCGGCGTATAGTTACAGCATTATCTCGATCGGACTGACGGCTGCGTTGACAATTTCGTGAGCTACGCTGTATCTTTAGATAGCTAGGAAGAGGCTCTTGCGAGGTATCATTTTGCGGGCAGAAACTCTCGATGAAAACCACGAAGATCCGCATGTCAGATCCTCTTGCATTCTCGGCTTCCGACAGGAGAGCAGAGGAATGTAGAGCTGCGTAAGAAGCAGGCGTCTACGGTGGCGATCCGAGACGTTCGCGCAGAAGGTCGACGATCCGCTGAGCTGCCCCCTCTGCGGCCTCCGAAGTCCTTGAAAAAGAGCGGCCTCTCATCAGCCCTGGTCGGAACGAAGGGCAAGAGCGTCAGTGATACACGCACCAGTTTGTAGTCGTAAGCAGCGATTCGACTTCGTCCTCCGGCTCCGCGAGGCCGAGCGCCATGACGATCCCGCACAGCTCCTCCGCAGTCTGCTGGCGAAGCTGCCAAGAGCCGTTCAGGCGTCAGCATGAGGCTGAGCGGGATCAGAGGTTGAGAGAGCAGGCACCCAGTGTTGTGGATGCACGAGGAAGGCAGGCAACTTGGCCGCAGCTGAGACTCCCACGTTGGGGAGTCCGAGGAAAGCAGTAACCCTATTTGCGAGAGCTCGTCAGTGCAAGTCGAGACGATGTCAGGAAGGATAGGACTGACAGGCGAGAGGTCGCGGAAAGGCGCGAACTGCTCTTCGTCTTGGCAAGACCCGAACAGGCGATTCCGAGAAGGTTGCGCAGGACCCCGGGACCCGCTTCGGTGTCGTCCTCCGCGACGGCGTCGAGACAGCCGCTCTCTGCCAGCGATGAGAGTGACACGAGAAGGGGCACGAATACCCGGTTGACGCTGAAGCGCCTCTTGGCGAGATCGTATATCGCCGAGAGGAGCGTGAGCAAGTCGAGCCCCTCGGGGTCCGGCTCATGCGCTGGCAGCGGCGGTAGCGTCATGAAAAAATCGATCAGCGCCGTCGAGCTCGAGAACTGGATCTGTAGAAGGAGGGGTAGTAAGGTCAGCCCGCATCATCGGGTTAAGCGTCCCGCCGGGACCATCGACTTGCGTTGCAGCACACGGCGCCTTCGAGTATTTCGCGTCGGTAAGGCTCGTAGGCGAGAAGGGGCAGCACCTGAGCGGCTGCCCACTCGGCATCTGCCCATCGCTGATCTGCACCCTGGCTATAAAGACGAGACGCGGTAGCGATCAGCTCTGCGAACTCGTTCGACCGTTCAGGGAGGACCGCCATACCTTGCAAGATCCCGCAGCGGCTTGAGCTCAAGCAAGTGTCGTTCGTTCGGCCCGTCGAGAGTAGCGATTCGGACAAGCTCGCCGCCGGCGACCTTGCGCACGCTGTCCAGCCGTTCAAGGGCGAGGCGGGCCATGCATGCGACGACACGGTCCGTTTCGTCGCTTGTGAGTTGACGGACGGCGAGGATTGGCGACCAAGCTTTCGCCGTGGCAATGCGGATCCATGACCCCACGTCGCCGCGAAAGTCGTTGGTAAAGTCGGAGAAGCCGAGTGAAAGGGTCTCGAGGGCGGCCGAGGCTTCATCCGGTTCTGCAGCATCGTGAGGTAAGCGCAACTGATATTGGGTGGGATGCCCAAGAGGATGACTTACCCATTTTAGGACCCTGTTCGGCCGATCCCGCCTGCACCAGCCGCCCGAGCGCTTCCACTCCGTTCCGCCGCCCCTCGACCGAAGATGCAGCACCTCGACCGGCTGGTCTAGCGAAAGCACTCATCCGAGAGACGAGGCTTCCGAAGCGAGGGGCAATGCTCGGCGAGGAGAAGTTCAGGCGTCCGAGCATGCACGCCGTTGCCTGCTGACGCTTGTCCGCGCGTGCATCAAGGTCGTCAAGAAGCCTGCAGGGGGCAAACAAGATCAGCGCTCTTACCCAGATCAGTCATCACCCGGGCGCACCTGAGAATTGCCGGGACACCGTCTATAATCCGCGTGATCCGTTCGAGAGCTTCTGCCGCCCGCTCGTGTACGACCGGCTCGGTCCGCTCCCCCGCTAGCCGCAGGATTTCAATCCAGGTATCGCCCGATGCGTGCCTTGATGTATCGAGCTGAGACGGTGCTGCGGCCGCGAGTGCCAACAATGCTGCTTCGAGAACGGTACTCTGCGATTTTAGGCTCCGCGTTTCGGGGTAGAGACCGCAAACGGCGTCGAAGATCTGCGCGACTCGGAGCACGATCAGCACGCTGCGACGTGAAAAATGGATGACTGCAGACTCACGCGGATGCGGAGGTGCGCTGCCTGCTCGGCCTTCGAGAGGGACTTTGTAGCATCTGCCAGAGCGGCGAGAGCGAGCAAGACCCCTTGCAGCTTGGCCCAATCTTTCCTGAACCTCGGAAGATTTTCGAGCTTTGGAGACAACCGTCAGGGAAAGAGGTTGACCCTCGGAGGCGAAGGTCGCAGACGGACCTGGAGGTCGACCTGGACTGGGACCACCCCGTCGGCTTTGTTCTCGGCGATCTTGCCCAGAGCTTGGGCAGAGAGTCGCCGCAAGTCCGGATCGTAATGCGAAAGCCCGGTCTCGCCGCTGGAAGTGCTCGTGAGGTAGCCAAGCATGGCGGGTCGGTACTCCTCGTATCTACGGTAGGCAGCATTCAGCATGTCGATCAGCTTGGCGGGCTCGAAGGGCCGAGGCGCACTCACCCAGCGATCCCGACGGCTCCCTGTAGATAAGCACGATGTCGCACGGAGACGGTAAAGAAGTCCGTTACGCTCAGGGACTCGATGCCGTGCGGAAAGATTCCCTGAGGAGCCATGGATGTAGGGTTAGCTGTCTTAGTCCAGACTGCGAAGTTGAACCGATACACGAGTAACTCACCCAGCGTCCGACAGCTTCTTGCCATGCCGCACTCGCAGCTCTCCGCACGCTGACATCGCGGTCGAGACAGGCCGTGCAGAGCAAGCCGACTGCGATCTCGTGCGCCTGGTCCGACGTGATCGAGCTGGCGGGCATCGAGCGCGAGAGCGACCAGACAACGTAGGCGGCAGAATCGCGGACCGAGGTCCCGACGGCGTGGAGCGCGTTGAGGTGGTCATATCGCAGAGCCTGGAGAAGGAGGTGATCAGCGCAAAGCTCGCAGGGACCCTTCGTTGGCATACCTTCAGGGAGTAGTCGAGCACCCTCTGCATGACTTCTGACCGGTCCTCTGCAGGTAGGCGGGCGAGGAGGCCGCGTCGAGTCATCTCGCCGACGGCGAGGCAGGCACCCTGCACCTTGACTTCCCCCGCCTTGCGCGCGTCTTCGCCCAGC
Source organism: Rhodotorula sphaerocarpa (assembly GCA_024713535.1). Taxonomy (NCBI): domain Eukaryota; kingdom Fungi; phylum Basidiomycota; class Microbotryomycetes; order Sporidiobolales; family Sporidiobolaceae; genus Rhodotorula; species Rhodotorula sphaerocarpa. The sequence continues at coordinate 200,355 of JANIBP010000014.1, forward strand.
GCGTCTTCGAAGACGTCCAGAACAGCGACCATGACCTCGACTGCCGAATCGGGCGGCATCTGGAGCGCCAGACGAGCGAGATATTTCGCAGCAGAGTATCGCGGGACCGTGTCCTGTGAATCCGGTTGCGCTTCAGTTCCTTGTTGCCAGGCTCGTCGCCCGACGAGACTCACCGGATGAGACAGCCCGTGTAAGAGCTCGCCGACGATCACCTCGACTTCCTTGGGCACGGATCCTTCGGCGTCCCTGTGCTGTAGCCGGAGTAGGGCGATCCGGCCTGCGACCTTCGTACGCCATTTGGCGAAGGACGCGCCAGCTCGTCCGTCGTCTGGGTCCGGAAGAAAGGCGAGAAGCGAGTATAGCCGCGGGAAGAAGCCCAGCAAGCGGTTGGCGGAGGCTGTCGAGAGGACGAGGGCGAGCGCCGACAGCAATGCGGTGGCCTGACCGCAGGGCGTCAGTCCCGCACTTCAGGTCATGGCAAGTCAAGCGTACGATAGATGGGTCGGAATCGTCCAGGGTGAGCGCGCTCTCGCACCGGTCGAGGAGCCCGGTGAGATCGACGTCGTTGCGGGCGTACAACTGGCCGAGCACCTCGGCCGCGGCATCGCTCTCCTTGCCGCTTCGACCGATCCATCCAACGCCCATGTGCGCCAGCTTTGTCTCCGTTCCGGGAGCCAGGAGGCTGAAGGAGAATGGCAGCCGTACACAGACGGAGAGCCAAAGCAGAAGGATGTAGCGGGTCTCCCATGTCGAAGAGTGGAGTCGTTCTGGGCCGGTCGAAGAACTGGAAGCGGAGCCTTCCGCCAGCGCAAGGATGCCGACGAGCATCGAGAGATCCTGGATGTCGTGCGGAAAGAGGCGCGCTGACGGGCGAAGAGAGGTCAGGGACCAGAAGCCGGACTAGGAGAAACGAGTCTTCGCACCGACGGTCTTGGCTCCTCGGACCTTGCACAGCCAGTACAGCAGCTTAGCGACGTGAGCTTGTCTCTTCGAGGGCGCATGCTGCAAAGTGTGGCGGAACGTCGCCATGAGGGGAGAAACCATCGACTCGAGGGAGGGGTCGAGGAGATACGACTGCTCCTGGTACTCGTCGAGCTGCGAGAGCAATGCCGGTCAGGCTCGATAGCTGCTGTAGAGGCGCAGGCATGCTCACCATGGCGCAGAGAGCCTCCAGGAGCCTGCCGTCGTCCACTTCCTCCCCACCGAGGAATTGTCCGTCCGGAGTGTCATCGCTCAACCTCTTGACGCCTGCCAGAAATTCGCCTGCCCGGGCGAAAGCAGTGAGCTGCGGCGCCTCGGCTGCTTCGCCCGTCAACGCAGGCATCGCGGCAGAGAGGACCGGTGGTGATCAGGACGCCGGACGAGGAGGTGCTCGCCTACCATGAATCGCTTTCCTTTGCACCTTTTCACGAAGCTGCGATGGCCGTACTATCGACTGCCCTACCAAGCGTGATCCAGATCCTCGGATCGAATCGTCAAAATCCCCACCGCCATCGTTCTTTCGCCGACAATCGCCGTACATCGCCCCCGACCTCCTGCCCACCTGCCGACTGTCTTCATCCGCCCTCGCGTCGAAGCTTCCGCGCGACCGACTCAGTGCCGCCGAGGCTGCTCGTGCGCCGCGCGACCTCGCTGCCAGCTGGCCCCTGCGTGCCTGTCGCTCAACTCCGCCGCCCCCTTACCGTGTCCGTTCGCTCCGCCGTTCAAGTGCCGGCGGCCGCCCTGATCAAGCTCAGACAACGATGTCAGCTATGAGTCCCGATCGTGACCAAATCCGGCCGACTCGCCTGTTCCCCCGGACCCGTTCCCCCACCCCGCACGTCTTCCACCCATTCTTGCGTACGCCCCAACGTCGTCTGCTCAGATGCGCTCGGGGGGCTCGCCTCGACTGGCTTCTTGCGCTTCTGACTCGCCCACGCTGCTTCACGAAGGCGACTCTCCTTCGCCTTGCCGCTTTCCGCCGCCGCCGCTTCGTCGCGGTCCTGCCGACGCGCCGGCTCGAGGGACGTGTCTGGCGTGCTGCGCTCTCGAGAAGAACGCGCGGGCGTGTCGCAGCTGTCGCGGGCTCTCGACGACTGCTCGGAAGGCGTACAGGAGCGCTGGCGCTTGAGAGAAGCCCGAGGCGATTCTGCCGTCGGACGCGGAGACTTTGCCCGAGGCGACTGGGCGGCTATGGGGCGAACCGCCATGGCTGTCGACATCTTCGATCAGCACACTCTCGATACTCTCGGCGAGCTGGGGTCCGACTTGCCGCCCGTGGTCGCCTTATACACGACATCCCCAACGAGCTCTCGCGCCTCCTTCACATCGCCTCCTTCGATAAAGATGCGTGCGCTCGAGGTCGTCACCTCGACCTTGAGCGCCGCTCCGCTCATCAGTTCGATGAACGGGACGACCGACTTTGGACCGACGAACCGGCCGATCAGTTCGAAGGAGACGCTGTTGCCCGGGCAGGCTGTGTCAGCTCCAGCTCCCGAGCTTCGCTCACAGCTCAGGAACGCTACGTACTCAATCACTAGACTCTCCGACGCGTCAGCCGACTCGCTGCTCGATGCACGGCGAGGCACAGGGCTTCTGCCTCGCGACCGCTGCGACTCGCTCGGGCTCACCGACCTGCTCCTGGATAGAACCGAGCTCTGCCCGCGGCTCGGGCTGCGACTCGTTCTCGAGATGGAGGCGGCCTGCTTCGCCAGGGACGGCGACCTGGAATCTAAGCGGCGATTGCGTGGCGCAGACGTCGAACGAACGCCGGATTCTCTCCCTTCGTCCCAGTTTGCGCGAGTCGAGGGCCTCCCGTCGGATGTGATGCTGCTTGCCCTCGTCTGCCTCGGGGCCGAGTGCTGCTCCGAAGGATTGGCTGCCGACGTCGACCGCTCCACGGGCCGCGGCGTCGCCGCGCGAAGTGTCTCCAGTGACGAGCCTCGAGGGACGCCCCTAGAGGACCGAGCTGGCTCGGATCCGCCGCTGTAGTGGTCCTTGAGCCACGCGCCATCGAGCCGCTTCGCTAGAGCGTCGGACCACCTCGTCCAGTCCGCGGAAGGCCGGAGCTTCGCGTGCTCGTGAGGGTACCAAGCGTGCCATGAAAGACGATATACCACCTTGGAGATCTCTGACAGTCCAGTAGCGATGGCCGTCTTCGAGCCGATCAGCTGGAAGAGACACCTGCCGTCGGTCGTGTAAAGGACTCTGAAGTCGGCGAGGCGAGCGCGATCGTTGATCTCGCGCCTTTTGCGGCCTCCCTTGCCGATGATCCTGGCACCGATGCCCTGAAACGGTGCCTCGACGATGTAGTCGTACGGCACGTGAGACGGGGGTGGAGGGTCCGGACGCAGGTCGCAAAAAGTAGAAATCTGAATCGAGATTTGCCGTTTCGACATTGGGCTGAGGTCGCGGACTCGGCCTCCCAGCGTGACTGCCGCAGACCGCGTGTATGACTGCGTATGACCCCCATGTCAGCGGTCTCGCAAGACGCCGGCGAAACAGAACACTGGACTGACGGGTCCGGGCTGCAAGTCACTCGATCCATTCCGCTCCCCGGGCGCCCGTCCGTGTCTGGCCTCTGCCTGATACTGAATAGAGCAGCGAGCTCAAGTCAGAAGCCATAACCCCAGGATTGAGCCGGATCGCCGTCCTGACCTGCAGTTCGCCCTCCTCCGGCGACTTTCACGTGTCAAAGGGAAAAAAAGCCCATTCCGGTCAGCCCGTACACCGACTGTGGCGGCGCACCAGATCAGGAGCTCACCTCTTCGGGCTTCGAGTGCCCAGAGTCGTCGCCTTTGGCTAGTCCGGGACCTTTTGGCGGACTCCCGCGCGGGCCAACGTCGGCGCCAACGCCGCAGTAAACCCCCAAGGTCGAGTCCAACGTCGCGCTCCCTCGCCCGCCTGCTGCCTCGGAGCGTCGGTCCATGTCGACAGTGCTACTTGTGAGTGGCTCTGAGCTGCCCTCCTTCCGCTCGAAGGCGCGACACACGGGGAAGCCGCCCGTCGAGCCGAGAGGAGTTTCGCCGCTGCGGGTGGGCTAAAGGCGCGTTTGACCGGAGCGACGTCGTGCACTACAAGGCAGCAGCCTTCTCTTGACTGTAGTGGTAGCAGTCCGAGCGCGTTCGGGGCAGGGGCGGGGGGGGGGGGGGGGCAGAATGCAGCGAGGGGCAGAAGCAAGCGGCCCCACGGTCAGCTCGGGGATCCTCGAGGTCAAAGCGCTCCGTCAGGCTAACGGCCCGCGATGGCCAGGGCACTCAAAGCTTTCCTGGTCAATGAGAAGGTTCGGCCCCGATGAAAGACAGGCTTCCTTGCTGCCCCGTCGCTTTTCGGAAGGGACCGCCTCTGTTCACGAGACCGTTAGCGACGGCCAGTCTTTAGGCGCGGCGACCTCGGACTTGACTATGGACATACTGGCTCGCCTTATTCCGAATCAAGCTAAGACCACTTCAGGATGGCGAGGCACTCCGAGCGGCCGGTCGAGCGCGATAGGGCTCGACGAGTTGCGCCTTTGACCTTCTCGGTCGAGCGGACATGAGAGATTGGCAAGTTACAGGTCTCAGGGAGAGGGAGCACGATAGAATACATACGTGCTAGACATTTGCCTGATGCTCGTCATGAGCTTCCGCTCCGAATCGCCCGCCGCCGTCGTGGCGACAAGAGCATCCTCGAGGAGCTCGCCTGCCCGGCTCACATGCTCGGCCACGCCCGCCTTCAAACGTTCGCACCGGCTTCGAATCCGATGTTGCTACGGCGCTCGACGTTTCCGAGACCGACGCAGGATCACCCAAGGACCGACTCAGTCTCGGCGAGATCCTGCGCATTTCCGCTCATGTCAGCGTCTCGACAAGCTTGTGCCGACGGCGACTCCAAACTCAGGCGTGCGCGCTCCGCTCTTCGCCTGACAACGGGTCGGCGGTTTCGAAGGCAAGGCGACCTTGCCGATAGCCGGACGAAGCGCGCCCCCGGAGCGGTCCGTGGTGGTCTCGCGGCGGGACCAGCTCACCGGCAGACCGGTCGCTGCTCTTGGGGTAGACTCTACTCGGAGTGCGGCACCCTTGACCGATGACGGCTGTGGACGAGGGGGCGACCCTGGGCTGCTCCGGCGAGATCCGTCGTATCTCGCCGAGACGTTCCCCTCGTCGTCTGCCTGCGATGACGTCGAGGGCTGTCCGCCGGACTGCCGCTCGCGTACCGGTCCTCGAGCCAAGCGACCTCCACCGCCGTAGCCCTCTCGTCACACCACGTCGTCCAGTTGGCGCGCTTCGGAGCTTCGCCCTCCTCCTCCACGACCGGACTCCACTGTGTCCGCAGCCGGGGACCCGGCAGCTCACCCACGACCTTCAAGCCCTGGACGAGGGCCTCCTTGGCTCCAACCAGCTGCAAGAAACACCTGTCGTCCTCCGTGAAGAGGATATCCAGCCCGACGAGGCGGGCCTGCCGGACGATCTCCGTCCGCTTGAGGCCAAGGGCTCGGGGCGAGACGGCTGCGAGAGGCTTTTCGACGAGGTACATGTACAGCGCCCCCGAGTCAAGGGCGGCTTCTCGCCGAGAGTCGCGGCTGACGGCGGGCGGAAGCGCGGCCCGTCTTGCCGATCCCGGTCGCAGATCTCGGAGAACGCGGCGGCGGTAATCTGCGGACGTCTCTTGCGCCGCGGGCGAGGATCCTCGGACCTTTTCCGCTTCGAGCGGGGGTACGTCACGGCGCCATTCGTCGATTCGAGCCGGGATGTCAATCTGCCGAGCCTGGGCGCGAGGCGAATAAGTCTGCTCAGCATCTCTCGTCGCCCGGCGCACGCCTCTCGGAAAAATTCAACAGGCATCACACCTCCTTGCGATAGGTCTGCGTCGGAGATCGCTTAACCTTCTTGCGTCGACGCTCATCTGTCGATGTTGTGCGGCGGGAGCCGCTGCGCCGAGCCGTGTGGCACATGTCGTGTCCAGAATGGCGAGGCGACCGAGCCTGAAGCAGATAGGGAGAATCTTGCCAGAGGAGAGGCAAGCAGGCGGGAAAGAGCGAGTGGAGCGAGGACCAGGCCCTTGGGATCTGGGAGGACCGGCGGGTCCGCGGACCTGCGCGTCGAACCCGGCCATTCCGAGACACCGGAGGAAGGCAGGGCGACTTCATCACGCCTCCCGTCGGCTCGTCGACAGATGGGAATGCTGTAGCAAGCGATAAATTGAGGAGCGGTTGAGAGCGCCGGGCACACAGCAGGGCCGGGCGCGACGGGAAGCGAAGCCCCGACTCCTGTTTCCCTCCTAAGGGCATGAAGCGTGAGCCTACAGTGGCTCAGAGCAGCGCAAGCTCAAATCTCTCAGCCTTGACTGCTGCCGCTCGACCCGCTGGCGTGAAAGAGCGGTCGTGGGGCAAGTACGCCGCGTCGAAGGTCTCATTGCTTCTTTTCCCGCCGAGCGGATCATATACAGGCTTGTCGTATCCCCAAACTTAGACTGCGAAGCAAGATACATCTCAGCACGAAGACGAACCGTTCCTCCGGAACTCGGACGTGGACGCAGAGAGCGAGACCTACCGACGGTGAGCTTGACCTCGATGTTGCCCGAGGTCGCGCGGGAGTATGGGCACGCCTTGTGCGACTCGTCGACGAGCTTCTTGATCTGGGCATCGTCGAGACCGATCTGCTTGAGCGGGGCGGCGTGCACCTGGAGCTCGACGGCGAGGAGGAAACCCTGCGGGGAGAACCGTCCGCACCGGACCAGTCAGCGCTGCACAGCGCGTCAGCCGGGACACCCGCCCCCCTCCCTTGACTCACGGGAGTCTTGTCCTCGGCGTCCTTGCCGACGGTGACGAGCGCGTCGACCTTGGCGTCCTTCGGGAGGGGCTTGGCGCCCTGGTGCAGGTTGCCGTGGGTCGCGCCCATGGCGCTCAGGAAGCAGGTCGCATAGCCGGCGCCGAAGAGCTCTTCCGGGTTGTGGTGCGCGCCCTTGCCGCCGAGCTATAGCGGGCACACCGCGGGAAGTGTCAGTGAACGGCGTCATCGGCGGACCAGCTGGGGGTGCAGTCGGATTGCACTACAGGCTCCGAAGGCACTGGAGCGGCCTGTCCAGCGCGAGACTGACCTCCTTCTGCAGGTCAGTCTTGAGTTCGAGGCCCTGGTCGGTCTTGATGGTTCCAGCAGCGCGGCTTCCGGTCGAAGTCGCCTTCGAAGTCGCGAGCGGAGCGACCTTGGCGTAGCTGCGGGCGTAGCGCGGGGCAGCGCGGGCAACAGCGGAGAGAGATGTGCGGAGCATGATGTACGGGTCGAATCAGGGACAGGGTGGGGAGAAGAAGGCAGTAACAGCAGCTCCCCCGAAGACGAGCGGCGAAGCAAGTCAAGTGGAAATCTTTTCCTCGCTATAGCCAACAGGAGTGCATGCGGAACGACGCTAATAGTACACCATCCTACGTAGTCTTAGTCCCCGAAGCACTCTAACCCTCGTGGTAGACCTCCTCGATCGATTCCTTGATGATCTTGCACGCCTTGGCCATCTCCTCCTTCGTGATGTTCAGCGCCGGGATGAACCTGCGACAGCGCATAGTCAGCTTTCAAGCTAGTAGCTCATGATTACGACAGGCCAAGACGCACCGGATCGTCTCGTAGATCGAGGTCGTCAGCGTGAGCAAGTCCTTCTCGAGGCACTTGTTCTGCACGCGCGACGCCATCTTGGCCGGCACCTTGCCCTGCGCCGGCGTGTACGGGTCGCCCGGGATCTTGAACTCGATACCGACCATCAAGCCGAGTCCTCGGACCTCGGCGATCGAGTCGCCGACGGTCGGGTCCGCCTGCAGGTCGCGGAGCGTCTTGAAGAGCTCCTTCGACCGGGCCTCGACGTTGGCGAGGATGCCCTCCTCGCGGAAGGCCTTCTGCACGGCGACACCTGCCGCGCAGGCAACCGGGTTGCCGCCGTACGTGCCACCTTGCGAGCCGGGCTGTGGGAACATTTCCGAGAGGTTAGCTCCATGGGTCGCTGCACAGCTTTGGAGGTTACGCACCGGCTGCTTGTCCATAAGCTCCTTCCGCGAAACAATGGCGCTCAGCGGGAACCCGTTCGCAATGCCCTTGGCCATGACCAGGATGTCCGGAACGACCGTCGGGTAGTGCTCAATCGAGCTGCGTACAGGTCATCAGACGGATCAGCTACCTGTGGCAATCCTGAGACAAGGGAGCGATACCGAACAGACTCACAACATCTTGCCCGTGCGGCCAAAGCCGCCCTGGACGCAGTCGGTAATCAAGAGCATGCCGTTCTCGTCGCAAATTCGGCGGAGACCCTCGAGGTACCCCTTCGGCGCCGGGATGTACCCTCCCTCGCCGAGAACCGGCTCGATGATGATCGCGGCCGTGTCGCGTGGTGCCGTCTCCTGCTTCAGGAGGAGTTCGAGCTGCGAAGATGGCGGGTGGAGAGGGCAGAGTCAGTCAATGTGAGCTTTCCGAGAGCATATCCGCAAGCGTCGCTCGGCCTCGATCGGCTGAATGCGCGTCGAGGACGATCGAGATGGAACCGGCGCATAAACGGGCAAGGAAGCGGGACGTACGCGGTACAGGGCATTCTCGACGAGCTCGTCGTTCGAAGTCGTGTGCGTCATACCCATCTGGTGCCAGTACGGGTACGGAGTCGTAAACACACCCGGCTGCAGGCGCACATTGACGCGATGCCCAAAAAAAGGTCAGCACGCCTGCCTCGATTCGCGACCCTCTCCTTCCCAGGCTCTCGCTCGGACGCACCATCAGCGGCGCGTACCCGGCTCCGTAGATTGTCTTGGACTTGGTGAGCGCCATAGTGCCGAACGTCCGGCCGTGGTAGCTGCCCTGAACCGCAATGATGTTCTGCTTGCCGGTGGCGTGCCGAGCGAGCTTGATCGACGCCTCGACGGCTTCGGCGCCCGAGTTCCAGACTGGATGCATGTTGACCGTTAGTCGCGAGCTCTCGACGACTTGGTCTCCGAGCGGGAAGAAGCGCACAGAAGAACGAGTCGAGCGACTTGTCCGGCATGACGGGGAGGAGCTCCTCGACCAGCTGCAGGTACGGCTTGTTGTAGCCGAGGTTGACCTACAAGTGGGTGCATACATCATCAGCGGCAGGTCTGCGAGCGAAGAGAATCCTAGTGAGACGCACCTGGCCGTGGACGAGGGTGCCGACCTGCTCCTGCGCGGCCTTGGTGACGCCTGGGTGGCAGTGGCCGAGGTTCGTCACACCGACTGCGGGCGGGGAGGAGTCATAGATTTCAGTCGAGTTCGTCGTGCGGGCAGATACGCTCCTGACAGCCGGAACGGGGACGAAGGCGCGGTGCGAGACTGACTGCCGCAGGTGAGGTCGAGGATGTTGCGTCCGCACTCGGTCTTGATGTAGGACCCGCGGCCCTCGGTCATCACCATCTCGGTGTACCTGCCGACGCCTGCAGTCGTTCATAGCGAGCCATAATGAAGGCGATTGGAAGCGGGGTCAGCTGGAGCCGCGCAGAAGCGATGGAACAGGAGATGAAAAGCAAGGTCTCGGGCGCACCCTTGGCGACGTGCTTCGCTCCAATCCGCGCGAGACTAGCCATGGCGGTCTCCTGTCGTCAATCCGATACGAACGAGAGCCGTAGAGCGTGAGAGGACGGCGCCAGAAGCGAGCGAATCGAAACTTAGCCGCCGCCCGCCGTGTTCCGCGCCGCAGAGTCAAGAGAATTTTTCCACGTGACTGCGAAATCGGCATCGTTGTACCAAAGGTACTGTAATCGGTCGGCTGACCCGCGCTGCGCAGCCGCTCGCTTCTCTTCGCTTCCTGCAATCTCGTCGCAACTTGGCTCGTCGCTTCTTCCAATGAGCTACGCCAGTCATCGTTGCTCGCTCTCAGCTCGGTGTTATTTGCACCCACGCGTTGCTATGCCAGGACGGCTGCCCTCGGTTCGCTCGTTCCACCAGCGCAGCCCGTCGGTCGAGGACTCCGGTCTCCCTTCGCTCGGAGATCTCCGCGAACGCTACATACGCTCGGTGCAACTTTGCTCTGCTGCTTTCAGGCGATCCGACGGTCATTCTTGCGCTGCGGCGGGAGTGGGAGGCGGAGCGGCCGCGAGTGACGCCCCGGATCACAGTCTGCTCTGACGCCCGACCCTGCGACCGCCGCCTTTCCGTGAACCGCCCCGAATGCTGTTCATGCGCCCGACTCTGCTCCCCATACTCCCCAGGCCCTCGCGTACAGGCCCGAGCCGCCGCAGGACAGGCAAGCCGCAGCCTGGCTATTCGAGCCGAAGCTGCCTTGCTCCTGCCGTCGTGACAGCTCTTGCGGCAGACGGCCTCTTGCCGGCCGAGCTCATCGCTGCTGTCTCGATGCCGAGGCGCTCTGACCGCACTATAAGCATCGCTCTACCAGCCGCTGCTCGTCCCGATAATCCCGCCTATCTGTCTCACCCTGCCCGTTCGACCTCTAGACTCTTCATCACCTTTTCTCTCTCGCCAGTAGGGTGATCTCTACCCGCTGCAGCTCTGCCGTGTCGATGAGCGACAGTCGCCGGCATCGGGCAGCCTGAGATCTGAAAGTCTCACCGACAGGCGAGGGCCGTGAAGAGGGAACGAACCCGAACGAGCTGGAGCCGCGCTTGAGAAGGGGGTCGACCCTCCGAAGACTGTAGCGAGACTGACCAGCTGGCTCGCAGATGCTGCACTGCAGGTCGTCAGACTGCCACGAGTCTAGCCGAGGTGTTGCGGATTTTGCATTGGAGCGGGTTCCACATGCTCGACGCCGGCAGGGACCTGGTGCATCTGGATCCCTGTCGTCGCCCGGGCGGGACGCTTTGCCTCGGACGATTCTCTCTCGTTGCGAATCTGTTCTGCTGCTCTCTGCTCCTGCACCTCAAAAGTTGAGAGTTGTTGGCGCTGCTGCAAACTCCGCGGACGACTTGGGCTTGACGCGCACACGCGACGCGTCTTTGCGCCCCATCAGAGTTCCTCCGACCTCATCAACCCGGACCATGGCTGCAGCTCGAGATCCCTCACGCGCCAGCAGCATGCCCGCGGAACACCGCATGTCCATCGACTATGCGCCGCTCGCATCCACCAGCGGAACCTCGGCGTGGCCCTCGTCGCGGTCGCCGTACTCGCGGTCGCACGCCCTCCGCGCCTGGCTCCGGACTCGCACCGGAATCGTCACCGCCGCTATCGCCGCCACGACCCTCGTCGTCGGCGCCCTCGCAGCCTCATCTACTCCGTCCGGAAGCGGACCGTCGAGCACGAGGTTGGAGCACTGGACTCTAGGCATGATGGGCAAGTCCTCCTCCGCGGGCGGATCCCACGCAGGCCGGCAAGTCCGCAGCGACAGTACCTACGCGTACGGCGTCGCAGAGCCGAACGAGTACGGCGCCTACGCCGAGCACCCGATCCACGGTCTCATTCGCGAGGGCAAGCAAAAGTGGGCCGAAAAGGTCAAGCGGCAGTCGACCTCGTACGAAGGCGCCGTCGAGGTGTACCGCCAGCGGTACCGTCGAGACCCGCCTCCGGGCTTCAAGGAGTGGTACGACTATGCGAAGGAGCATGACGTGCAGATGCTCGACGAGTACGATTCGCTCTACGAGCAGATCGAGCCCCTCCTCGCCCTCCGGCCTTCGACCCTGCGCGACCGCCTCAAGATCTACGACGACAAGGAGGGTCGCGGACGGGATCACGGAGTGATCACCATCAAGAACGGGGTCATCACTGTCGGAGAGGGCTGGCGGCCGGCCGTCACCGAAGGGTTCGCCGAGTTGATGCAGCCCGTCGCGCACCTCATCCCCGACGTCGTCGTCCCGCTCTTCCTGCACGACAGCGCGAGCATCGGTATGGACTGGGAGTCGATGCAGGGATACCGCCGAGCGGCGCGCGAGAACCGCTGGGTCGACGAGGACAAGCTGCCGGTCAGCTGGGATCATGACTCGGTGTAAGTCCCTTCGAGCAGTCCGTATAGCAGCGAGGAACTGACTCAGGCTGCCCTCTAGCTGGACGGAGCGCGAGCGGCTCTGCGCGCCCGACTCGCCCTACCGGAGAACGGTCAACGGCCTTGACACGAGTCCGCCTCCGGCGGGCCCCGCCTTCATCCACAACCATTCGAGCGCGATGACGTTTTGCATGGCGCCCCAGCTCGCCGACATCCATGGCTCTCTCGGCCGGACCGCAGAGATCCAGAAGCTGCTGCCGAGCGTCTCGCTCTCGCGGCTGCACACGGACGCCGACGCGCTGTGGCCGTCGACGATCCAGTACGACTTGAACCCGGAGAACGAGTCGCCGTTCCGGGAGAAGAGCCACAGACTCCTGTGGCGCGGCAGCGCCGACGGCATCGCCGTCTACCCGAACATGCGCTGGCGCCAGTCGCACCGGTTCCGCCTAATCAACCTCCTCAACTCGAACGACACGCGGCCGCGCACCGTCCGCGAGACTCGCTCGGACCACTTTGGCCGCGAGTACCAGGTCGACGTCGAGCATTCGCTTGCGGAGCTGAACGAGCGGTACAGCAACGTGCGCGCGACGGGCGAGCCGGTGCAGTGCCAGGAAAACATCTGCGAACACTTGAAGGAGACGATGACGTTCGTCCCGAAGGCGTCGCTCGAGGAGATGGCCGACAACCGCTATGTCATGGATGTCGACGGCAATGCGTGCGTTCGGTGCCGAGTCTGGAGCGCTCTTTGACGCGCGCAAAACTGATCATTACGCTGCCCGGCTCGCAGGTACTCGGCGCGCTTCCGAGCTCACCTGCAGTCGAACCAGGTCCCGTTCAAGAGCACCATTTTCCCAGGCTGGTTCATGGACCGCATCCAGCCCTGGGTTCACTACGTGCGCTATTTTTCCCGTCATTTGCGTTTGCTCTCCGAGCTGACCTCCGTCTGCCGCCCAGGTCCCGGTCCGCGTGGACTACGCCGACTTGTACGACACCCTCGCCTTCTTCGATGGCGGGCTCGACCCGGCGCGGACGGGCCACCACGACGACCTTGCCGAGGAGATCGCCATGACCGGATCCGAGTGGGCGAAAAAGTTCTGGCGCATCGAAGACATGCGGGCCTGCAAGTCTCTCTACCTCTCCTCCGCCTCCCTTCGATCGCCTTTCAGTCGTGCTGATCTTGGTCTACCCGTCGCAGATACACTCCGGCTTCTGCTCGAATGGGCGCGGGCGTTCGATCCCGCCCGGGAAACCTCGCACTGATCCGCTCAGCTCGTCACTCCCTGATCTGTCTGTATCTACCGCGGGGAGCTGTAACATGGAAAGACACTATAGACGCAGCTCAGACTTCTTGGCGCATTTGCGCGGCGGGCACTCCGCGGCCAGCGAGCCGCGTCCGGCGCAAGGTTCAGGGCCTTCAGGCGTTCGAGACACTCCGGAGAGCAGGCGGATATTATGCGCTGCAGCGAGCGTGGCGCGCGACTGCAGGTGGCAGATCCTGACACGCGAGGATCAGACAAGCTGTACCGGCCGCGGCGAGAGACAAAGGCGCTGTGTGCTTTCATTCGGAGAGATCGCCGTCAGCGTGAATGAGTTCGCGACAGAGATGGCTGGCCGGCCCGGAGATCCGCGTTCGCGGCGGGGAAACCGGGTGAGTGAGCCTCCCCTCAAGTTTGAGCTCAGGCGGGCGGCAAAAGTCGGCTCCTCCCCCTCTGCCTCGCACCCTTTGTTGCTGACGGTATTCGCCCCAGGTCTGTGGCGTGGCGAGGCGGTGAGCTGGTTTCTCGCCTGCGAGTGCTATGCTGGTCTAGAGGTGCTCCGGCTCGGGTTGGACCCCATGGTGCTGCACTCCACCAGCGATGCCCGGTCGACCACGCCTGCCGCTTCGGATCCTCTCCGCGCTTCTGCTTGTCTCACGAAACACTCGGCTGTTTCACCGCGCGATCCGCTTCGCATGGTTGCTTCGATCATCTCAGGCGAATGGTTGATTGCCTATTGTCCTCGCTGCCGCGGAGCTTCCGAGTTTCACCAGGTCAACACATGCATGCGTCCGCCCGTGCTCGCCGTAGATCTCCAGGATGTGACGGAAGTCAGACTCGTTGTCCTCTGCCCTGCTCTTTCTCGCAATCGGTTCATCCGACACTGCTACGCTCGAGATGCACGGCTTTAGCTCGCCTGGACTGCACCGGCGGTCTTTCTCCGCAGTGAGGATTTCCATCGACCGGATGCTCGACGAAGACGACTTGGCCGCCGCCGCGACGACACTGTCGACGCCGCTGTTATCGTCTCCAGTGCTCTCAAAAGAGAAGGAGGCAGCAATCGCCAGGACAACCGTCCGGCATGGCACACCGACCCCGCCGCGCTGGAGAAGCCGTCGCACCGTCGGCCGCAGCGGATCCGCCCGCCTCGTCGTCGTCCTGCTGGTCGCCGCGACAGCAGCTGCAGGGCTGATCGTTCACCTCTTTGCATCGCGTGTGCACTCGCCCCTCCCTCGAGTTGCCGCGCACGTCCACGCCTGGCGCTCCCGACTTGCATCTACCCCGGCGGACCTGCGGACCGATCACACCTACGCCTACGCCACGCCGATGCCGAGCGGAACGAGCGCGTACGAGGAGCACCCGGTCCATGGGCTGATTCGGGACGCGAAGCGGCGATGGCAGACCAAGGTCGCGCAGCAGAGCAAGTCGTACGGCGCCGCGGTCCGAGAGTACAAGCGCCGCAACAGCAGGGACCCGCCGCCGGGCTTCCGCGCGTGGCATCAGTGGGCAAAGGACCACCAGGTGCAACTACTCGACGAGTACGACGCGATCTCGAAGCAGACCGAGCCGTTCTACGCCATCCGTCCGTCGATCCTGCGGGAACGCCTTGCCGAGCAAGAGGACCTGAGCGGCCGCGGCTACAACTACGGCATTATCCGCGTTCAGGACGGCAAACTCGAGATCTCAGGCTCCAAGTGGCGACCGGCCGTCACGGGCGGGTTCGTCGAGCTCATGGAACCGCTCGCCCATCTGCTCCCGGACAACTTGACGATCCCGCTGTTCCTGCACGACGGGCCGAGTACCGCCCACACTGCGACGGCCATGCAAGAGTACCGGCGTGCGGCGCGAGAGGGCCGCTTCGTAGACGAGACCTCGATGAACGTCTTCGGCGACATGACGTGAGTGGCTGTCTGCTTTCCCCCTTCCAATCCACGCTCACACGCCTCTACAGTCGCACCCGGCAGGCCTGGCAATGCGCGCCGGATTCGCCCTTCCGCCTGAAGGAAGTCGGGATCGACGCTCCCGGACAGCCCGGACCGGCCTTCATCCACGACCACGAGCGCGGCATGAGCTATTGCTCGAACCCGCACAACTTTGCCGTGCACGGCGCAACTGCCAACGGCCCGGCGCTCGATGTCCTTCGCCCTTCGTTCGGCTTGTCTCGTCAGGAATGGAACGGCGACATTGTTTGGCCGTCGACGATTCAGTACGACTTGAATCCTAAGAACGAGTCGGCTTTCCGCGACAAGGCGCACACCCTGCTCTGGCGCGGCAGTCCGGACGGTGTCGAGGTCCAGCCCAATGACAAGTAAGTCTCTCGGCTCGACTTCAGACTTGGTGAAGAGGGATCTGACAATACGCTCTCGCAGGTGGCGCCGCTCGCATCGCTTCCGCCTGATCAACCTCATGAACTCGAACAGCTCGCAGCTGCGCTCGGTTCGGGAGACCCGCCTCGACCGCTTCGGCTACGAGTACCAAGTAGACGTCGAACACAGCTTTGCCGAGCTGAACGAGCGGTACAGCAACGTCAGGCCGACGGGCGTCGCGGTCCAATGCGTCCGGGAGCTGTGCGACGAGATCGAGGCGACAATGCCGTGGGCGCCGAAGGCCTCGCTTGAAGAGATGGCCGACAACCGCTACGTCATGGACGTCGACGGCAATGCGTGAGTTTCCAGTGCTTTCGCTCAGGCCGTTGCCGAGATCTCAGGCTGATACCTGTGCCCGTAGCTACTCCGCTCGTTTCCGGGCGCATCTCGCTTCGAACCAGATCCCCTTCAAGAGCACGGTCTTCCCGGAGTGGTACGCTGGTCGCATCGAGCCGTGGGTGCACTATGTACGTTCTGCCTTTCAGAACCTCGAGGTGAGGGTAAGCTGACGTTCAGGAACGCCTGACAGGTTCCCGTCCGAGTCGACTATTCCGATCTGTACAACCTGCTCGCGTTCTTTGACGGCGGCCTCGACGAGGCTCGTACTGGGAACCACGACGAGCTCGGCGAGGAAATCTCCCTCGCCGGGTCCGACTGGGCTGCACGGTTCTGGCGGATCGAGGACATGCAAGCTTGTAAGTGAACTCGGTTCCTTGTTTCTTGTTCTACATGCTGATCACAGCGCATTTCATTCAGACGTCTTCCGGTTACTGCTCGAGTGGGCAAGGATCATGGACCTGGAGCGGGAGAAGGACGTTCTTTGAGAGGTTCCGGCGCCGCTTGCCTGGCAAAGCAGTAGTTGACTAAGGACGGGAAATCCACTGTGAAGTCCCGTAAAGATTCTTGCGCATGTCAACCGCCCTCCACGCTCCCCCACACTCCTGCTCGACTAGCTTGCAGCCCCTTGTGCACCAAAGAGAGAGAAAGCGAGTCAGCTGCCATTCCTCTGCTGCGGACCTCGACCTGACTTGCCTCAACTCGCGCGCGTGTCGCCGGATGCGGGTCCTCGCTGTCCTTCTCCATGAAGTCTGTTCATGTGCAGTATAGTGAGTCAGTCCTTTTTCGCGCATGAGAGTATGTGTCTTGAACTTGCCTGACGACCTCATCCCGGCCTCGCACCCTCGCTCTTGTTTGCCGTCACGCTCAAAGGTCCTTTGCAACTGTGGAGTGGTATCCGATCAGCTCTGGTTCTGTATCTCTGAGAGGAGCATGCACGTACTTGACTCGCCGGGCTCGGGTGGGAGGGCGGAGTAGCGAGGGAGGGCGCGACGGAGAGGGATGAGGATGAAGGAAAGAGTGGCCTCTCCTCCTGACGCCGCTTTTATACCCGCACTTGGGCGGTCTGTGCGCGGCATTCCGGGCTCTCATCGGAACCTCGGCCGAACACTAGCCCGCGGCTTGGGTCGGATCACTTCTCCGGCTTGCTGGCGAGGTGGTCTGAGCGCTCAACGGATCGGATAAGGCGGGATGCCTCTCTCCCGTGACTGGCAATGCTCTGTGTGGTTTGGCCCCAGCTTATATGCAAACAGCGGATGTACAGCGTCTTGTCTGTCTTTGTCCTGTCCTTCTAGCGTTGCTGGTTGTTGAGGAAGCACCATGTCCGTCGCTGACTTCTATCCGCCCCTCTCCGCGAAATCCCCGGTGGGAGGTTCGGCCTGGTTGCTGCTCAACGCTGTCCAGCTGGGTACAGGCTTAACGAGCATCTTGCTCTGGTACCAGCTGCTGGCAGTACGGTTGAGGCCTCAGCTGGCCTTACACTCTACCCGTTGCCTCCCTTGCACGTGATTGCGGGCGCCACACCCTGCTTCAACCCACACGGGCGCTCCTCCGTCGGCTCCTCCTACCTTCCGCTCCTCCTACGACCATGGGCATCATTGAGCTGCCGATCATCATTATCTGCGGTCCGGTGAACCCACCAATTCTTGTGCCGGTCCCTGAGCCGCCAAAGCCGGTACCCCCTCTGGGGCCTAAGGGCGAGGGGACGCCGTCACCTGAGCCGCCCGGTCCTGAGGGTCCCATCGGTCCGAGTTGCACCCCGAGTCCCGCGCTGTCCAGCGTCGGCCACGGCGGTCCGGCCAATCATCCCCGCCTTGGCGACGGTCCGGTCAAGATCGGCGGCGCTCGCATTGTCTTCCTCGTCCAGGGCGTGGTGCAGAATGTCGAATGCCTGTACGACGCCACCAAGAAAGTCACATGTCGCCTGTTCTCCTTACTACGTACATGAGCGAAAAGCGGAGAGCTGAGAGAAAAATGTCGAGTCAAGCCCGGGAGTCAAAAGATGCTGCGGAGGCCAAAGTTTTTCTTTCCGCCCCACTTCTTCCCTTCCGGGCCAAGCTTCTTGCGCTCTCGCTCTTCACGTACACAGTTCGACGCTACAAGATGGCTCAGATCATGCTCGAGCAGTTTGAGCTGACTCCGGCGAGCACGGCGCCACCCTCGCCGCGCGCATCTTCACCAGCGCTCTCCTCCGCTTCGTCCGCTCTGCGACCACCTTCTCCAAAAGATGATGCAGGGGACATCTCGGAGATCTCGCCTCTACCGGAGCTACGGACAGCCGAAAACGCAAGCTACCCGCCGTCCGAAATGACGCCGTCCGGTATGGAAACCCCGCAGAGCGAAGAACCTCAAGCGTACGAGCCGGACGACAGCAAGGAGGCGTTCGAGTCGTACCCAGACTCGGGCGTTTTGGCGTGGACGCAAGTAGCGTCAGCTTTCGCCCTCTTCTTCACGACGATGGGCGGCGTATACAGCTGGGGAGTCTTCCAGGACGCACTCGTCTCGAAGGGATTGGCGCCGTCGTCGACTTTGGCCTTCATCGGCTCGACGCAGGCCACCCTCGAAGCCGTTTTCGCCATTCCGATCGGGCGTCTCGTGAGCGCGTACGGGCCGCGGCGGATCGCCATCCTCGGATCCATCTGCACTGGGCTCGGTCCGATCATTGCCGGGTCTTGCACCAACAACTTTGCCGCGCTGCTCGTCACCGAAGGCCTCCTGTACGGCCTCGGCGCCGCCCTGTGCTTCTTCAGCGTGGCGACGCTCCCCTCTCAGTGAGTATCCCCCTAAGACCTGCCCAACACGCAACTAATGCTGAAAGGAGCAGGTTCTTCCTGCGCAAGCGCAACCTCGCGAACGGGCTCGTCTTTTCCGGCTCCGGCGCCGGGGGCGCCATCTTTTCCATCTGCACGAGCCAGCTCTTGAAGCGGATGTCACTCCCCTGGACCTTCCGCACAATCGGCCTCATCATGACGGCGATCAACCTCCCGGCCGCTCTCCTTCTTCAAGCCCGCGCCCCGCGACAGCCGTTCCGGAACAAGACGCCCGGCCAGAAGAGCAAGGGTCAGCTCTTTGACCGGTTCCTGTTCAAGGACGTGCGGTTCGTCCTGCTCTTCGTCGGGACCGCGATCGCCCTCTTCCCTCTCTTTGTCCCGCCCTTCTTCCTCCCACTCTATGGCACCTCGATCGGTCTCTCGACGACGACGTCGTCGTTCCTCCTGGCTGGCTACAACGTGGCGAGCGCCGGCGGCCGGATCGGGTTCGGTCTCGGCGCAGACGCGCTCCTCGGCTCGCTCAACTCGCTCGCACTCTGTTTGCTCCTCGTCGGGCTGAGCACGCTCTTGATCTGGCCGTTCGCAACCTCGGTCGTTCCTCTGTGAGTCTTATCTACCCTCCTCCGCTTCCTGCCAAGTACAGCATTGACCCTCGCCCGAATCTTAGGGTGCTCTTCGCGATCATCAACGGCTTCTGCGCGTGCGTATCCCGGGTCTGATGCCGCTCCCAGGTACCCTAAAAACCGCTGACTTGCAACCTTCCGCCTCTTTGATAGCGGCGGCATGTTCAGTCTCATGCCGGGCACCGTCGGCAGCATCTTCGGCACGCGCAGGCTCCCCATCATCTTCAGCATGCTGGTCTCGGCCTGGGCGCCGGGCTACTTCTGGGGCGCGCCGATCGCGGGCTACCTCCTGCAGGCGTACGGCGGTCCGGACCGCGGCGCAGGGGCGTACCGGCCGGCGATCATGTTTGCGGGGTCGTTGTCCCTCGCGGCGGCGGCGTGCGTGATTGTTGTGCGGGTGTTGCAGAGCAGGGAGGTGTGGAAGAAGGTCTAGCGCGCGCGAGGGCGGGGATGTCGCGCCGGGGCCTGCTGTACTGTATGGACGTCGGGGCCTGACTCGGGAGACCAGGCGCTCCGGCATTGAGGTGCTCAAGCTACGCTTCCGTCGGGGTGTGCGCCCCGTTCGACGCTTCGGTCTGGGAAGGAGGAAGGCCACCTGCGGCTTCCTTCGTCTCCTTGTCGTCCTCCGCCGCCGCCGCCGCCGCCCCTGTGGTATCGGCTGGCTCGTCGCCCTTCGACGCTGCCACGTCCGGATCTCCCGCTCCTGCTCCCGTTGAAGGTTGAGCTCCTCCGGCCGGCGGTTCCCCCTCCCCTGGTCCCGTTGCCGCCCGGGCGTCGTCTGCTTCCTGCTCTTCGACGCGCCTCCACAGCTCCTCCTCCTCCTCGCGCTGCTTCTTCTTCAGCAGCTCGAGCCGCTTCTCCCGTGCCGCGACGAGGCGTTCCGCCTTGACGACGTCCAGCGCGGCGTACTTCGCTGCGGAGGAGGCAGGCGCAGGCGAGGCGGGGGCGGGAGAGTGGGATGCGATCTCGGCGTCGAGGTCGGAGAGGCGGGAGAGGAGGAGGGGCAGCTTTTGGGCTTCGAGGAGGCGGGCGAGGGCTTGAGAGGCGACGGTGCGCATGTGCGCGAAGCGCGCGGGTCCGAGCATGACGCCTGTCCGCGGGTTTACGGTCAGTGTTGGACTCGGGGCTCAGTAGGGCGCAACTTCGGCTCACCTCCGTAGAGCCGGCTGATGACGATGGCGACATCGACGCCGCCCTCTTGGGTCAAGACCTCCTTGATAATCGTCGCGCCGCCCTTTTCGCCGTCGTCGTCCCCATCGATCGCAATCTTAAAGTCGTCTTCGCTGTCCAGCCCGCTCTTGCCCGGTTTCAGCGTCAAGCACCTCCACGCGAGGATCTCGTGCGTGCACTTGACGGGGTGCGTCGCGGTGCGGAGGTGCCGGAGGTGGCGCTGGAGGGTCTGCGCCTGGACGTGGTTCGAGCAGGGGGCGGCGTGCGCGATGAAGGTGCTTTGGCGGTCAGTGATTGGGTCGGACGCAACGATGGGCTGCGGCGGGCGGGCGGGTCCGGTCTTGGAGGGGAAGAACGAGGTGAGCGAGGCGGAGCCGGAGCCGGAGGGCGCGGCTCGCTTGGCGGAGGGTACGTTGGCGCTAGCAAAGGCCGTAGAGGACGCAGGGCGCTTGTTCGTGGCCATGGCGGCTGTCTCCGCCGTGTGTCTGCGTTTCGGCCGAGTCGGGGAGGAGAGCGTTCGGAAGCGGAGAAGCAGTCCTGAAAAGGATCAGCTGCTCGTCTCCTCGTCCGGCCCGCTTCTCGTATCTGCTGCTCAATTGAAGCTGCTCGACTAGACGCGGAAGTGTTACTCCTTGGCCGATTCACTCGGCCGTTGCGTCACCCGGAACGACACCGGCTCGGACTCCTTCCGGCTTGACCTCTCCGAACCGGTCATCCGCTCAGCGCAGGAATCTACGCGGATCTTCTCTGCTCTCGAGCTCACACGTACCCAACTGCTATGCACGCCTCCGCGCTAGAACGCCGGCACCGGTGCATATTCGGTCGCCAGCGTCCTTCAGCCAAAGTGCCGGGTGCCGATCGCTTGCCGCTTTTCGCTAATTCGCCTGGCGAAGCACCTCTACTTTTCTCCACGAGGTCTGACGGGTCCCGGAGCTCGCCTGAACCGATGTGGTTGTCCCCAAATCAGACGACAGGCGAGTGCCCGGATCCAGGGCAGCCGTGCGGACAGTCCCATCACCCTCAGCCCGCGGACGGCATCATCCCATCACTGCGGAGGCTCTTCTCTTGTCCGAGCATAATCGGCGACCTGAGGCCTGTGGTTCTACCGGCCTCGCCCTTGGCTTGCTCTAGGCTCCTTGTTGCAGCGCCGAAAGCATCTCTGTCCGAGCGCTCCCTTGGGAGGCCGCGGGCGACAAGCCGGACCACCTGCCGACTATCCGGATTCCGTGTCTGTGATACCACTGCCAGGAAGCATCTCACTGGGGATCCAGTCTGCCTGAAGCGATTGCTGTGAAGGTATGCAGTTGTGCCCCGGCCGGTTCACAGCTTCCGGCAGTGACGTTGGCTGGGGCGGCCTTCTCACCGACCGCCGCAGCTGCAGCTGCGTAGTTCGGCCGCCGCAGCAGCTTCCGCCGGGCAGAAGAGCGGGCGGACGGTGCGAGCTGGCCCGACGTGCAGTCGATCTGTGTCCGTCGGACGTTCGTTTAGCCACCATGTGCGAAAAAGTTGAATGCCCAGTTGCGGGAGGAAAGGAAGATTAGATTGCATCAGCGAGGTGTGAGCGAGGGCCCAGGCCGGGGGACCAAAGGCCAGAAGGCCAAAGGGCGGGCGCGCGGGCGCGGCGGCGCGCGAGAGCGGCGGCCGGCGGAGTTGAGTGTGGCCACGCGAGCCGCCCGCCCGTGCGGCCAGCAGCCAGCACAGCACAGCATAGCACCACAGCGCATCCCAGCCGCAGCCAGCTGGCCAGCAGCAGCAGCAACAGCAGCAGCAGCAGGAGAAGCAGCAGGAGGAAGCGATGAGCCCGTCCACCGAGCCGGCAGCAGCTGCTGCTGCACCACCGCCAGCCGCCGCCGACCAGCACCCGACGTCCTCGAAGCCGAGCGACTCGGCCAGCGCCTCAGCACCCACAGGAGACGCCAAGGCAGCAGGTCAGTAGATTTTACAAGCTCCCAGCTACCCACGCGTGCTCACACGCGGTCCGGTGCGCCTGCAGACGGAGCTGCGAACGGCGGTGACGCTGAACCGACCGCGCAGGACGAGGAGAGCCTCCTCGGACCGGAAGACGCCGAGCTCGTCGACAGGGACGTGTTCGACCAGCTCCTCGAGATCGTACGTACTGCTGTCGCCCTCCCGCGCGCTCGCTGGGCGCCGATACGGACCGCCGGCGCACTGACACCCGTCCTTTCGTCATTGGTTTTGTCCCGCTCGGCGTACTCGGTCCGCCGCTCTGTCCCTCTCTCTCTCGCTCGGACCGGGTATGATTACGTTAGGACGACGATGACACGCGAGAATTCAGCAAGGGCCTCGCGTTCGACTACATTCACCAGGCCGACGCCACCATCGAGGAGATCAAGACCGCCCTGTGCGTTTCACCTCTCCCCCTCGCATTCGCCCGCTTCCGGACTCGTCTGGGCGACGACCAGGTTGCCGGACGAACAAATCCGGTCATGGATCTGCACCTCCTGAGCGTGCGCTGACGGTCTGTTCTCGTCCCCTTTCCGTCCGCCTCCCCCCACCGCCTCGTCCTGATCCGCACATTGGCAAATCTCCCGCACGCACCGTCTTGACAACCGCCGTCGCCTCGCCTTCGTCCCCCGCATCTGCTGCGGCCATCACCCCTGCCTGCCCGACGATCGGCCCGGACCCCGACAGGACGGACAAGGACCTCGCGACGCTGTCCGCGCGCGGCCACTTCCTCAAGGGCTCCTCCGCCGCGCTCGGCTTCCAGCGCGTGCAGCACTCGTGCGAGGCGCTGCAACATTTCGGCAAGCGGCTCGACGCGCACGGCGAAGGGCCCGAGTGCGACGACGACGAGGCGCTGAAGAGGTGCAGAATCTTGATGGGCCGGCTCGTGCGGGAACAGAAGGATGCCCGGGAGGTGAGCTTTCGCTCTCTCTCTCTTCTAGTCTGGCGAGGGTCACCGGGTCCTGATTACTATTGATCGCGTCGGAACAGTGGCTCGAGAGCTTTTACCAAGACAAGGCGTGAGGCGTCGCGCCCCCGCCGTCGAAACTTGATCCCCTCACCTGGGACCAGCCTCCAACCCGCCTCGTCGATCTCGATCGCCTATCGCACTGCACCCTGTTTCTAAACAGGCGAACCGGAATCGACGAGCGCGGGAAGGGGGTGGGAGATCCGCGGGGGATCCCAAGTTCTCGACACGAGCGACGCTGTTGGAGGAGGAGAAGGGTGGATTGGAGGGAAGGAGGAGCTTGTTCATACTGGATCTCGCCGGATAATCGCAACCCGCGCGGAGGAAAGGCGGGCAAGGAGAAGGAGGAGGAGGAGGAGGGAGAAGTGGACGGAGGAATGTACATAGCCCGCAGCCTCGCATGACATCAATTCTCTCGTCAAGCACATGCTCTGATGGTCTTGTTCCGGCCCTCTCAGCATCTAGCGCGAGCAGCTTGACCGTTGCGGGTGAGGGGGCCGGTACTTGTCCACGCGGGCGACTGCGAAAATGCAGCCGCTCCACTCCACAAGTTCGCGCTTTCGATCGCGCCTCGACGCGCGCGCAACTCGAAGCGGTTTCTGCTGCGCCTTCTCGAAAGCCCGCTGGTATACAAAGTCGGTCTGCTACAGCTGCTGAGAGAGCGCTGGAACGCTCAGACACCGCTCAGCTCCGGGCGCACGTCGTAGAGCGCCTCGTCGGGTTCGGATAGCCTTCGCTCCACCGCTCATCTCGGGCGCCGCTCACCTCGCCTCGCGGAACGCAGCACGGTCGTCCTCGCCTTCCTTCGAACACAAGCTTCGACGAGGACGTCATGAGCGAGCGCCAGGAGCGCGCGCACGGCCGCACGACATCCTACAGCATGTCGAGCTGGCTGCCGGCGTCGTATCCGCGAGTCCCGACTTCGACCTCCTCCTCGTCCGCCATGTCCTCCGCCGCTTCGTCCATTTCCGGCTGGTCTGCTGGAGCAGGGCAGGGACTTGAGGGCGAATTGGGCGAGGGAAGCGGCCGGCGGCAGGACGGGCTGGGCATTTCGTCGAGCGAGTGGGAGGCGGAGCCGAAACCTTTCGCGGGACCGATGTCTGGGAAGGCGGCGGCGGCGGCCGAACGGGGCGCTGGTGCGCGGACGAAGCGTCCCAGAACGGCCGGACCGGCGACGGTGATCCAGACGCTGCCGGCCATTCGCTCCGAGTCGTTCTCGATGTCGAGCGGGAAGGTCCCCCTCTCGCTCGATCCGACGGGATCTTTCGACGGGAGCGACTCCTCTGCGCGAGGACGCAGGGGCACGGCCAAGATCATCGCCGCCGCAGAAGACCTCGCCTCTGCCGTCCGGACCGCCATGTCGAACCTGCTTCCCGCCCGCGGCAACAGCGAAAAGTCCCGGTACCCTCAATCCCCCTCGCTCCTGCGCCCCCACCCGTCAATACGACACAGTCACACCTCTCCGCGAAGAGCATGGAGACAAGCCGTCTACGCGAGTCTCGTCCTCGTCACCCTCGTCGTCTTCGCGCGCGAGCACGGCCGCGTGAGGTCTTCGACGCGCGCCGTCCGTGCGTACGTCGCCGACGAGCTTTTTGCGCCGAGGAGCGATGTGGTATCTGCGGCGTCGTCGGCCGATCGAGATCAGCCTGAAGCTACGCAGCGGCATCTTCAGAATCACAACGCCGCCCCGGCGAGGCTCGCCCCGACTGCTCCGAGTCCTCCAGACGCCGCGCCGCCCGCAGCCACCGACACCACAGCAGTCACTGCTGGTGACGACGAGCCCACCTTACCATTCCTCGCAGATGGTCAGGGCGGAGGCGACGAAGGCGAAGCTACGAGCGAGGACGAGCAGGCGGGCCTGGCCGCGATCGTGCAACAGGCCTCTAAAGCTGCGCTCGCTAAGGACGATGACGCCTCTGAACCGGAGCTTCATGGCGACGAGGAGGGAGACCCGGCGATCTCGACGAAGGAGACGACGGGCGCAGATGGAGCGAGTCGGAACGAGGCGGTCATGGGCGGGACGGACGAAGCGGCGGCCAAAGCCCAACAGGCGATCGATCGCGCAAAAGCCTCGGCGGAGCGAAAGAAGAAGCAGAAGGCGAAGAAGAAGCAGCGGGACCCGACCAAGTACAAGCGCCTCTTGCCGCTCGGCGCACCGCCGCGACGATACCTCTACGGCGCCAACTTTGTCATCGCCGACGACGACGAAGAGGCGCGCCTTACGGTCAAAAATCCGGAGCGGACGAACGCCATGATCAAGACAGTCCCGACCAAGAAGCAACTCGACAAGATCTTTGCCGCCGGCCGGCAGAAGTACGCCGAGGAAGAGCCGTCGTGGCGCGCGTACGAGTGGAAGGCACCGCCGGCTCACGCTTCGCTCTTGCGCTTCATTGACAAATTGAGCGCTGTACGTCCGGGCGTGCTGTGGTTTCGTTCGAAGCCGAGCAACCTGCTGACGTTTTCGCTGCCCGCCTTTCCAGGAGGAAGTCGCGCTGCGATCCTGGATCCAGGCGCTGCACAAGCAACCGCCTGCCCGTGGCGTCGGACTCGCTTCGAGGACCGACCCCAAGCCCGTCGACTCGCTGGCTCCGTTGCCGGCTTTCGACCGCGGAAGCCGGACCAAGTGGACCGACTTGTCCACGCAGGCGGAGCAGGGCCACGCGGGCAAATGCCAGGGATCGACGTGGCTGCAAGATTACGCGACCTTGCACGCCAAGGTCAGACGGATCGCCCTCCTCGTCACCTTGCGTCCTGCTGATGTGCGGAGAGCGGTTTCCTCGCAGATGCTGGCCGGCAAGCAAGAGCCCAAGTTCATCTCATACCATTGTGCACTTGAGCCCGCATGATGATTCTCGGTCCGGAATACTGATGGCACCGCAAGTCCGGCAGGCGAACAAGGCATGAACTGCGGCGGTCTCGGTGACCGGTCAGCCTCCTTCGCCTTCCGCGATTGATGTGACTCTGCTCACATGTACCCTGATCAGACTTCTCGGCATGACGTCGGCGTTCTTCTTCGGGCTCGTGACGAAGCGCGCAGTAGGTCCCAATGATCCCGCTGCGACTGCGATTCAGAAAAGCTAATCCGCCTCTGCAGTTCCTCGCAGAGTGGCAATCGCCGGTGCCGCTCGACGTCATCTTCGACTCGCCGCACATCGACTGGTCGTACTCGTCGTATGCGCCCGAGCAGCACCCGGTCTTCGGGCAGAAGCGCCTCGCGGCTGCGGCCGCGTCGGCCGCCGACCTCGACATCATCCACTTTGACCGGCTCGCGGTCGATGCGACGTTTGGCATCCAGAGCTGGAACCCGAGGCCCGACCGACCCTTCACCCCCGGGTTCGAGCAGCGGGACATTGCGTACCAGTCGCCATGGATCAAGGTGGGCCCGTTCGTTGTTCGCGATGGCCTTCTCAACCTGATTTCCCTTGGGTATTGCAGTTCTTCTCGAACCGCGGCATGGTCTACCGATCCTTCAAGTACAAGCACTTGCAGAAGACCATCGCTCGACTCGGCCTACAGGACAGCAACGCCTTTTCGTGCATCTCCGAATACCT
The DNA here is from genome assembly GCA_024713535.1 of Rhodotorula sphaerocarpa. Classification (NCBI taxonomy): domain Eukaryota; kingdom Fungi; phylum Basidiomycota; class Microbotryomycetes; order Sporidiobolales; family Sporidiobolaceae; genus Rhodotorula; species Rhodotorula sphaerocarpa. The sequence continues at coordinate 227,228 of JANIBP010000014.1, forward strand.
CTTCAAGCCCAAGCCGGCGGCGCTCGACCTCATCACGCAGTACACGTCCGTCATGGCGCTTCCGACCGTTTTCAGCGTCGGTATCCATGTACGGACGGGCGATCAAAGTATGAAGGACGCCGAGTACGACAAGGTCAACACGGGTGCGTCTTGTCTGCTCCGGGCGCAAGAGGAGGACGAGGGGTCACTGACGCGAGGGGTCTGGCGTGCTTCGCAGTCAAGCGCCACATCGCGTTCTTCCGCTGCGCGCGCGAGCTTGGCGAGACGTACGCGCGCCCGGACCAGCGCGTCGTGTTCTACCTCGTGACCGACTCACGGCACCTGAAGGAGGACGCGCAACGGGTACTCGGGAGCAAGCTCATCACGACCGACTTTGCGCCGCAGCACGTGCATCAGAAGAGCGGGCATGTGGACGGGGTCATGTCGGCGGTCGTCGAGGATTACGTCCTGGCCAAGGCGGACATGCTCGTCGCCACTCAGGTAATGCTTCTTCCATGCTTCGAGTCCGGACATTAGTTAATCATACTTCCTCTCTGCTCGACAGGATTCTGGCTTCGTGAGTCGCCGACGATTTTTCTCTATTCCCGTTCCCGTGAGTGAAGGCTGACCCCGGCCCCGCTTTCCCCGTCCAGGGCAAACTCGCGTCCTTCATGATGGCAAAACCCAACTCGACCGTGACCATCTTCCCGAAGTTCAACCCGGACGTGCTCGGACTCTTGAGCAAATCTTCGCACGTCTACGTCGACTGCACCTCGCCGACCGTGTACGTTCCCGAGTCCAGTTTTTGTTCTCGTTCTCGCAGGAGGGGAAGGCTGACCATGATTCGTCCGCCCGACAGGTTCACCTCTTTCGAGGAGTTGTCGTCCGAGTGGTCCCTCGGCTGAACGAGCGCGTGCACCCCCTTCGCGACGGCGCTTCTACCATCCGTATCGGCCTTCGGAGGCTGGGAGGGCAGGCCCGGAGCCGCTCTCTCACTAACATGCATTAGCAAAAGACACTTTCCGATATGATGTGCACGGCCGAGGATTGGGAACGCTGCGGGACCCACGGAGGCCGAGTGTCCGGCGACTTGAATGGCAACGTGACGAAAGCGGGCTGGACATTGCTGTGCGAGGGTAGAGACAAGGGAGGCGGAACAGGCTAACAGCTACAAGAGGGCAAGAAAGGCGTGTACAGAAAACCAAGCTGAATTAGGTCGCAAAGAGGTGGGCGGGGGTCCGAGCATCAGGGTTCTCGCGCCCATCCGGCAAGAAACGGTCACAAGGCATCAGCGGCTCCAGCTGCGGTGCTGGCTCGTCCGTTCGTTCCTTCGAGTCGATCAACCGAACATGCTGTCGTGCCAGTCGCTGTCTCCCCGTCCCGGACGCTGCACCTCCCGAGGCGCATGGGAGTAAGCAGATGAGAGCACAGGGTGCGGACGTAGAGGCGCGTCTGTCAGCGCTCTGCGAACGCAGCGCGAGATATAATCCCTCTCCGCGAGACTCACCTCCATGTCCGGGTGGACGCGCGGACCGCCACCGCCGCCGGGACCGCCGCCTCGACCGGGGAATCGTGACGGGTCGCCGATCTGAGCGTTGGGCGGACCGCCGACGCCACCGCCTGGGGGTCCGTTCTGGTGGCCGAAAGAGTAGGGGTTTGAACAGGGGGCGGAAGGCAAGAAATGTCGGCGCGAAAAGGACGGCGACGAAGAGAGTCAGTGTTGAGGTTTCTTGTCACGAAAGTAGGCGGCGGGTACGCACCATCGGACCGACGGGGTCGAACCTCGCTCCCGGCGGCGCTCCCATCGGCGGCAAGTACCCATCCCCGCCCCACCTCGCGCCGCCCCTTCCCCCCGCCAAGTCCGAATCAGGTCCGAACCTCTCCCGGAAGAGCGGGTGATCCGGACCCATGAACATCCCTCCGCCGTTGTCTCCTCCGCCCCCACCGAGGCCGCCGCCGGTGCCGAACCCGGGCAGCCTGCCGAACCCGCTCGGACCGCCAAAAGTCCCGCCCATCCCGCCAAGAGGGTCCAAGTCTCTGCGGCCGATATCCGCGAGCGGGAACGCCCCTCCTCCGATGCCGCCGCGGCCGCCTGAGCCGGGGATGCGGAGCGGGTCGTCGGGCGTTCCCCCGGGGAAAGGCGGCGCGGGCGAGGGACCGCTGGGGGGAGGTCGTCCCGCACCTCCGCCCCCGCCCTGGCCCCCGCCGCCGCCGCCCGGGGGGAACATGCCCATCGGTCCTCCGCGGTCAGGGAGGTACGGTCCCGTTCCCGCGATAGGGGACGACGACGACGAGGACGCGCGTCCGGACGACTGAGCGGCGGCCGCCGCCGAGACTTGCTCGTAGCCGGGTTTGTAGAGGCCGGGGAGAAGTTTCTGGATGATGTTGATGCGGTAGAGGAGGACGAGGTCCTTGAAGCGGTGGGTGGCGGCGAAGGGGTTCTGGTCTGTGAGGTCGCGAAGGGCGCAGGGGAAGGCCGAGGGGGAGAAGTAGTCCCTGGTGGCGAGGTCGAGGGTGCTGGACCGCGAATCGGTGTCGTCTGCGTCGGCGGCTGCGGCGATGAGGAGGCGCGGGGAGGGGGCGAGGTCCTGGACAGAGACGACGAATTCGAGGCTGCTCTGGTCGTGGCGGTACCTCAGCTTGAACTGGTCGCGCTCGAGCCAGTCGCTGGGCAGCTCTTGCGGGTGCACGAGGCGGAAATCGAGCTGCGCGTGGATCGCGTGCGCAAGCAGGGCGAGCGCCTGCACGGCGGAAGCGATGCGGGTGTCGGGCGCAGCGAGCGAGCGCATGCGCTCCAAGAGCGTGTCTGCAGCGAGCGGGTCGGCCATGGCAGGGCGTACAGCGCGCAGACGGCCAGGAGAAGCGCCACAGAAGCCGTTCGAGGCGAGTTCGTCAGCGCGAGGTGGGCGAGGTGGGGCCGCACCCCATTACGCCGCTTCCTAATCTCGTTCATTACTCGCCGTGGTGGTCCCGGGCACCTCAGGGGAGGCTCACACAGAACCTGCTGCTGCTCACCGCGACGCCCACACAGCTGCAGCTGGAGCATAGGCTCAGGCAGGGCACTGCAGGGCCAGCAGCAAGGATGGCGACAGCGCAGTTTGAAAACATCTACCACGGCCTCGCGCCCAACAGCGGCAGTCAGTCCGCTTCTCCCTCTTCCTCCTCTTCCTCCTCCTCGGACGCGTTCTCGACGCGTCGCCGCCTCCTCCTCCGCTCTCCCTCGCGCACGCACGCTGACGACAGAGCATACGCTGCCCGCAGAGCTCCGCATTGCCCCCTCCGGCCTCGGATGGAAGTCCTCCGACGAGAACGAGGCCGTCGTGACTGTCCCCGGCAGCGACATCAAGTGGATCCAGTGGCACCGCGTCGCCAGGAACTACCAGATGCGCATCGGCACCAACAAGAAACGACAGACCTTTGACGGCTTCCTCAAGGACGACTTTGAACGCCTCGGTAACCTCTGCAAGCAGGTATGCGTACAGGCAGCCGCTCTCGCGGTCACTTCCCTCTCCCGCACCTGACCGGAATCCCTCTGCCGGACCTGCAGTACTACAACATCTCCCTCGAGACCAAGGATGTCAGCGTCCGAGGCTGGAACTGGGGCGTCGCAGAAGTACAAGGTCCGTATGCAGTCACTCCGGACAGACGAGTCCAGACTAAACCCCTCCTGGTCCCGCAGCCGACGACCTCGCGTTCCTCGTCGCCGGCAAGCCCGCCTTCACCCTCCCCCTGAACCTCGTCCAAAACACCTCGATTAACAAAGCCGAAGTCGCCCTCGAGTTCGGTCCCTCGCTGCCCGCCCCGCCCGCCGACGGATCCGAGGACCCCGTCGCGCGGAAGAAGCGGTTGCGCGCCATGCCCGACGAAGTGAGCGAGATGCGCCTGTACATCCCCGGCTCGGCGCGCGGCATGAAGAAGAAGGGCGACAAGGCCAAGGCCAAGGCGGCGGGCGACGGCGTCAAGAACGAGAGCGACGAAGAGGAGGACGAGGATGAGGACGAGGAGGGCGCCGAGGGCGACGAGGAGGGTGAGGGCGCCGCACAGGCGTTCCATGATGCGGTCAAGGAAAAGGCAGCGATCGGGCAGATCTCGGGCGAGGCAATCTGTACCTTCCCCGAGGTCCTCTGCACCACCCCGCGAGGACGGTTCGGTGCGTGGGCCCCCTCTGGACTGGACTGGGTGCTCCTCCGCCTCCTCTGCTCACCGCCGCCCTGCGTACAGACATCGACATCTACGAAGACTTTATGCGCCTCCGCGGTAAGACGTACGACTACCGCGTCGCGTACTCCCAAGTCCAGAGGCTGTTCCTCCTCCCGAAACCGGACGACATCCACACCCAACTCGTCGTCAACATCGACCCGCCGATCCGCCAGGGTCAGACGCGGTACCCGTACCTCGTCATGCAGTTCGCCAAGGACGAGATCATGGAGATCGACTTGCAGCTCGACGAGTTGAGTCCCGCCTCTCGGCAGGGAACGGCCGGACGGGCATGAGACTGACGATGTGGACTCGGCTTGGTAGTGAGACGATTCAGGACAAGTACCAGGGCAACTTGAAGAAGCACTACGACGACCCGGCGTACGAGGTCGTCTCGCTCCTGTTCCGCGTCATGACCGAGAAGAAGGTCGTCACGCCCGGATCCTTCCAATCGTACGGACTCCTCTCGTTCCTCCCACATCAGGTTTCAGAAGCTGACGCGGAAGCTTTCCGGGCGGACAACAGACACGACGGGCAGGCGGCAGTCAAGTGCAACCTCAAGGCGAACGAGGGCCAGCTGTACTTCCTCGAGCGTCAGCTCCTGTTCATCTCGAAGCAGCCGACGCTCGTCTCGTTCAACGAGATCTCGGCGATCGTACTCGCGCGGTGCGTTTTCTTCTCGCGTGCACACACCGTCCTCGGTGCGGGCGGAACACTGACCGGTGGCGCTCGGCCCCTCCCCTCGTGACAGAGTCGGAGGCGCGCTCCCGTCCGCACGGACGTTCGACCTCTCGATCCGGCTGAAAGACGCCTCTTCCGCCGCGGGCGGCGGCAGCGGCCCGCTGGTCTTCTCCGCCCTCTCGAAGGAAGAGCTCCAAACGATCACCGACTTCTTGTCGATGAAGAAGATCAAGTTGAAGAACGAGATGGACGAGATGGCCCAGGTCGAGGCCGCGGCGTTGGATGTCAGCTCGGAGGACGAGGCGATGATGAGTGCGGAGAGTGAGGATGAGAGTGATGATGGAGGGAGGAGGAAGAAGAAGCCGGTGGCGGGGGCCGGGGCCATGGACCTCGACGAGGACGAAGACTCGGAGGGTGAGTCCTCGCGCTCACAGTCTGCGCTTACCTCCGCTGGAACTGACGAGAAGCCTTTTCTTCTTCGCGTGCGCAGTCGACGAGGACTTCCAGGCCGACTCGGACTCGGACGGCGGGTCGGCGAGCTCGAGCGACGACGACTCGGACGACGGCGGGGCTGCGAGCGAGGACGACGCCGAGCCGAAGCCGAAGAAGAAAAAGCAGAAGACTGCGGCTTGAGACCCGAGCTCGGGTGGAGCAGGGTTCGCCGGTACGGAGAGTGAGCGCAGAGCCGGTAATCGGCGTGCAAGGTCCATACTCGGTTTCCCCTCACCTCTGCTTGTGGCGCGATGAGTGAGAGAGCGGGTACGGATGGAGGGACCAGGATCCAAACTACGGCATAGACTGCCTATGTACTCGGTGTATGCGCTCGCCCTTCCCCGATCAGCGCCCCTCGTCCCCGGCCTGCGCGATCGCCCACTCGCGGTACTCCGCCGGCATCTCCTCCGCCTCAAGGTCGTACCTCTCGACCCACCTCAGCGCGACCCCCTTCCGCGCGCACACCTCCCTGAACTCGCGCGCGCGCTCCCGCACCTGGTCGTCCTCCGGGCGGGAGACGAGCGCGTGCCATCCGCGCGTGGGGAGCCACAGGCCCCGGAGGTTCTGCAGCGACGGGTCGGTGTCGATGCGGCGGGTGAGTTCGGCGAGGAAGTGAGGCGGGAGGGGGTCGTACGGGAGCGGGAGGAGGTAGAGGTGGCGGAGGAGGAGGGGACGGGGGCGCGGGGGCACGTCGGCGGTCGAAGTGCGGCAAGGGCCGGACCCGTCGGGGTCGGGGATGGCAAAGTCTCGCCATGGGTGCATGTAGTCGACGAAGCTCTGCCATGGCACGAGCCACAGGATCTTGTTCCGGACCCGGTCGGGCCACGCAAAGTTGGCAAGTGCTTTGCGACCTTCGCATCCGCAGGAAACGGCCTCGAGGTCGGGCATATCGACGGCAATGCTCCCCGGCTCGCCGTGGTACACCGGACTGCCGTTCGGGGTGTCGATCATCCAGCCACTGGGCAACGAAGACGTGACAGCCAGCGAGCGCAACGCGGGGAAGACTTGGGGAGAGTCCCGGAGGGAAGAGGAACGGCCGGGCCGCAGCGAGTGTTGCAGCGTTTGCAGCCAATCGACCCAAAACAGACTCGTCGTCAACGACTCGCAATTGGCGAGAATTGGTAGGGTTGGCTCGCGATGGGCCGAGTCGAGCGGTCCGATGTAGCTAGCCGGACGGTACGCGTTGGTCACGACGGCAAAATGAAGCACGCGGATGTTGCCTATCAGGTTCGGACGAGAAAGGCTTCGGTCAAGATCCGTCTGAAGCATGCGGGAGAGTTGGGAGAGACGGGTCCTACTGGAGGGCCCAGCGAGTTCCGCAGGCGCGAGTTGCCCCGTGCGCAACACGACGGCCGTCAAGGCGGGGCAACGTTCCGCAAGCTCTGAAAGAAAGAGTGCCCTATAGGACGGCTTCTTCTTGCCGAGGCCGAAGACGAGGTCGGATGTGAATTGAACGGTACGAATTCGCTCCGCCAACGCTTCGTCCCGCAGGCACAGCCCCGCGAGCTTTTCGACGGCAGTGTCACCACCAGATCCAACGAGCACGTGTCGGAGGAGGAGATCCTGCGCCGGTCCGCGCCAGGTGCGCTGGACGAGGGAGAAGGCGGCGAGCGAGGCGCGGTCCCCGGCGGAGTAGCGTGGGAACTCGACGGAGCGCGGCGGGTCGCAGGCAAGCTGGAAGATATGCGATAATAGCTCGTGTGGCAGCGGGTAGAGCGACGCCATGGTGTTCGGTGCCTCAGGAACGGTGGCAACACGAGGGAAAGAGAAAGAGGTTGCGAGCCGAAGGTGGGGCGCCCCGAGGCGGGATTACAAATGCATACTAATGATTTGCTATTCCCTCCAAGGCTAATCAAGCGACTAGTTCCCGGCCTGATCTCGGCTGACGATTCCGCTCTCGGCGTTCGTTGCCTCTCCGAACTTTCACTTGCACCGGACGATGAGCGTCGAGACTCGCTCGCCTACGCAGGCGCGCCCTCGTCCGCTGTCTATGCACTACGGCTACTCGCCCAGCGCGAGCTCGACCGCCGCGCCGCCGTCGCCGACGTCGCTCCACCGCAGCGGTTCATCCAACTTCTCGGCGCACACGATGCACTCGCCGCAGTCACCGCGCAAGCGCCCGCAGACGCACGCGTACGGACACCGCACCACATCCAGCTTGTCGTCGCTCGCCCAGCTCGGGATCAACCTGCCGCCGCCGCGAGGAGGAGGAGGAGGAGGTCCCGGCGGCGGCGGCGATGAAGGGCACGGTCCACTCCCGCGTCCGTTGGAGTGGAATACCGCCGTTGGAGGGACGAGCTCAGCCGGTCATGCGCCACAAGGGGACACGTTCGGCGGAGGAGGACACAGCCCGTACAAGGTTCAAAGGAGCAACAGCATCCTCACCGCCAGTCCGTCCCTCGCCGCCGGACAGTGGGGCGCGTTCAGCGGACCGCAGGGACCGCCGAGCCAGTCGCCGGCAGTGGGAAGAGAGTACGAGGATGTCCAGAACCGCACGTTCTGCAAATGGTACGCCTGCGGCAGGCGCTTACCCTCCGGAAGGCGGATCTTAACAGTCGGGTCCCTCCCGCAGGTTGAACGCCCGGCTCGAACCGAACGGTTATCCGCCCGTCGAAGATCTCGGTACCGACTTTAGCGATGGCACGCGACTCATCCAGCTTGTCGTAAGGATAGCCCAATCCTGCCTACTCGCTCGGAAACCCCTCCCTGACCTACCTGAACCGCTGGCTCGCCGGCGACCCCACAGGAGGTCCTGACCGACTCCTCGCTAGGACGCTACAATTTGCACCCGTACCACCGCGTGCAAAAGATGGAGAACGCCGTCAAAGCGCTCGAACGGATCAAAGAGATGGGCGTCCATCTGACCAACATTGGCCCGGAGGACGTCGTCGACGGGAACCGGAAACTCATCCTCGGCATGATCTGGAGCCTCGTCCTCCGGTTCTCGATCGCAGACATCAAGTATGTCCTCGCTCGATTCAGCGATGAAGCGGCGAACATGCGAAACTGACGTCCGCTCGGTCGCCACCCGCAGCGAGGAAGGCTCGCACGCCAAGGAAGGCCTGCTCCTCTGGTGTCAGCGCAGGACGGCGGCCTACGCCGAAGTCGACGTCAAAGACTTCACTCGGAGCTGGCAAGACGGTCTCGCTTTGTAAGTCAGGTCTCGATCCGGCGTCGCTCCGAAGCACCCGCACTGACATTGTGAGCTCCTTCCCCCGCCCAGCTGCGCGCTCATCCACCGTCACCGGCCCGACTTGCTCGACTATGATGCGCTCTCCAAGTCGCCCTCGAGCGCCAGCGCCAACCTCGCCAAGGCCTTCTCCATCGCAGACGAGCATCTCGGTATTCCGGTTGCGTCTTTCAAGCTCTTTTGTGTCTGCCATGATGCCGGAGACTCACTCACTTTTGCCTTGAATCGGACGAACAGCAACTTCTCGACGTCGAGGATATCTGCGGGATGCGGCGCCCGGACGAGCGCAGTATCATGACCTACGTCGCGCAATTCTTCCACGCCTTTTCCTCCCGCGGTCAGACCATTTCTCCCCACATCTTGCTGCGGTGCTGGAGAGAGCTGACATCGCCCTTCGACCTCGTAGCTCAAGCCGAGACGGAAGCGCGCGTGATCAGCAAGTTTGTGGAGGAGATGAGCGAGTTGATGCTCGCCGTACACGACTACGAGCGTCGCGTCAGCGAGGTGAGCTCACCCGACTGCTCTTAGCCCCGTACGAGACTCGAGGACTGAAAGAACTTTGAACGCTGCAGCTCCTCGACTCCATCTCGGCCCAGCTCCGCTCCCTCGCCAAGAACGCCCCCTCCCCCTCGACGCCGTACGCCGCGCTCAAAGCCCTGCGGACATCGCTGCGGACCTCCACCGCTCGGCGAGCGTGGATGAAGGAGAAAGTGGAGACGGCGCAGCTGCTGGGGAACGTGCGGGTCAAGCTGAGGACGTACGGGTTGAGGAGTTACGAGCCGCCTGAGGGGTTGCGGGTCGAGGTGCGTTTTGCTCGCGATGTTTGACGGTACTGCTTGCCGTGGGGAAGAGGTACTGATGGGAGTCGTGTCGCGCAGGACGTCGCTGAGAAGTGGTCAGAGCTCCTTCGAATCGAAGGCGAACAGGCCCGCTTGATCGAGGTCTTTATGCGGCGGTGAGCGCGACATCCCCCGGAGTCTCGGGTACAAAGTCGACGCATGCTGACTTGACGCTCTCGACTGCAGGATACAAGAAGAGGCGCAAGGACGCTTTGCGGATCAGGCCGGTGCCGCCCAGGCGTTGCTCGCGAGGTCGTGGGAGGAGATGGCCCGGCAGGCGGAACCCAGTCAGGTGCGCTTCCTCTCATTTTCTTTCATAGTCGGCGGAAGAAATCGCTGACCGCTTCGAGACCGCCTGCAGCCGCTCGCGAGCCAGCTCGAAGGTTTCACCGCCCTGCGTCTCACCCGCCTCGCAGCGCTCGAGCAAGCCGTGCGAGCGACCCGGACGGCTCTCGCAGCGTGCGCAGACTGTGATGCTGCGCACGCGGGGTTGGAGCTCGAGCTGGAGGACTTGACGGTCGAGGTCGGCCTGTTCGAAGATGCGCTGAGACGGCGGCTCCAGTTTGTCGAGAACCAGGTGCGTCCGGGCGCGCCGTCGATCCGGACATGAACTCCCGGCGATACTGATACGAACTTCTTCTTCTCCGCAGATGGTCGCTCGCAAGGCCAAGGCCGTCTCGCCGGAGCAGCTCGAAGAGTTCGATTCGGCGTTTCGAGCGTTCGACAAGGACGGGTTCAACAAGCTCGACCTGGACCAGCTCAGCGGCGCTTTGAGTTCGCTTGGTGTGGGTGAAGTTGTGGGTCGCTGCATGACGCGTCACGAGGTACCGGACGATGTCTGACCTTTCGTCTCGCGATTCAGAACCTCGAGGACGTCCGGCAGGACGAGGATGGCCTGGTCTCCTTCGAGGAGTACATGCGCTTCATGGTGCGCAATCTCCTGCGGCATGTATATATACCCTGCGCTCGATACTGACGACGATGGAACCCGCAGACCGAGCGCCTCGAAGACCGGCCGTCTGGAAACAAAGTCCGGAGTTGTTTCCGATCGATCGCCGGAGAGAAGGTGAGTCGTGGCTGCTCGTTCACGTCTCCTACGACCGACCGCTGAGCCTTTGCTTTCACTTCCTCCAGGGCTACGTGACCGAGCTGGATCTCTCGCGTCTTCAGCTGCCCGCACCGGCCCTGCGCTTCCTGCAGGAGCACATGCCGCCAGGCGAAGCTGTCCCCTCTTCCTCGAACGACACCGAAGGTCCGGCCTCGGTGACGACCTCCGGGTCCGCGTGGGATTATGAGGAGTTCCTGGATCAGTTCCTCGAATGATCCGACCGTCGTTCCTCTCTCGTGGGGGGCTCCGCTTTCCTACAGACATTGCCGCTAGACCTTGCATTCACGTCTCTCATGACCTCTCTCTCTTGTAGCCATAAATCTTCTACTTCCAGTTCCGCCTTTTGTCTGCCCAATTTGATCATACACGAGTTTCTACTCGTTTCAGGTCGCAAAAAGTGTCTGTCTACATGCGAGCCGGATGGACACTCTTCCGATTAGGCCCGGTGAGGCCGTCCGTCTCGGAGGGGCTGCTTCGGCTTCGGATAGTCGCCATCTGCAATTTGCGCAAGTCAGAAATGCAATAGCCCGAGTCGGTGGACGGTGGACGGAGCACTCACGGCAGTCAAACTCCCAATCAATGCTCTGCAAGTCGTTGGAGAGCCAAGACGTGTAAGCCTCAAGGCTGCACAATCCCTCTTCGTTGGTCGCGCAGCCGGGGATGTGGTCCAGCGGGAGGGTGCCATCGTTCAGGATCCAGCGCACGAAGCGGTCGGACCTCCCGGTCCCCGCAGCAAGGTGCCGATGCGTGGGGCAGGAGAGGACCTGCGAGTGCAGGTTGGCGGCGAAGGGGGTCGTGGCGGCGGCGACGTAGGAGAGGTTGGCGGGGATGTGGTCGTCTGGGAGGGGGGCCGACTTGGTCAAGGACGAGAATCCAAGCGCGACGATGACGGCAGAGATGACTGCGAGCAGCGGGGGTGGAGGCCGTTGACGGTCAGTCGACTGGCAGACATTCAAGGGCGAGGCAAGGCAGGTACGAACCGGTATCGTGCGTCGCGTCAACGTAGAGGTTCTGATCCAGCGGGAAGTACTGCTCCGAATGCAGTGTCGAGTTCGTCGTCGAGTTAAAGTCGCTCAGCGGCTGGTTGAACGTCCTCGCGAGCCATTCCTGCGCCCATCCCTTGCCCATAGCGGCCTGTGCCGGTTGTCCGAAGGCTGCGAGCAGGTCCCCCGGAAAGAGCACCGTCAGTCTCGCAGCTCGAGCTCTTCCGATCTGGAACGAAGGGCACCCACAGTACGCGTCGTAGAACTCGATGTCGTGCGCGTACTCGAAGCCTCGCCATTCCTCTTCAGTGAAGAGGGAACAGAAGGCGGACCCGCCAAGCGAGACGAGTTCGTACGCGCACAGCAGTTGCATCTGTCACACGATAGATGCGCACTGCGCGTCAGCAAGTTGATTCAGCCGGCCAGCTGCAGGCGAGACTCACGTCAAAGAGGTGCTCATGCGTCAACTTGACGCCCTTGACGTGCTTCTGCAGGCGCGGCAGGGCCGCCGCGAGGTACCGCCGGACCCAGTTGCGCTTCTTGGTGTGCCCGTCCGTCAGCCGGCCGTCGTTCGCGTTCGGGCAAGTCATGTACGGCGCGAGGGTGTTGTTGAAGCGGGGCGCCTCGACGGTGATGAGCTGGTGGTACTGCTCTTCGAAGGGGACTGGGGGACGTAGAGGGTCGCGTCAGTAATCACGGGCAGAGAGTGGCACAGATTGATTGCGCAGGAGCTCACCGCCAAAGAAGCCGGCAGCAAAGTTGAGGGCGCTCTTGACCATGCGGTCCTCGCTCTCCGTCCGGAAGACGGGCCGTTGACCCTCCTTGAGCAAGCCGCCGTACTTGGTCCGGAACGAAACGCCGAGGTTGAAAAGCTGTTCGCGGCCGAACGGCGTGAGGATCTCGAGGCCGAGCGGGTTCTTCCAGCCGTTGAGGAACGCCAGGTCGCCGGTCCTGTTGTCCTCGAGTCGTGTCAGCAGATCAGAGCCTCGAGGGGTGACGAACGATGACCGGAGCAGGAGACTCACGCCTTGAAGCCCTTGGCGCCGACGACCTCGTCCGCAAACCTGGTCGTTCCCGTTCCGATCGTCGGGTACCGCGCCCCGTGGCGATGCAGCAGCTGGACCTGTGAGCTCACAAAAGTCGTCGTGTCAGCAAGAGAGGCGAACGGGAGAAGGCGCGCCTGTCCGTACCTGCTCGAGGGTGCAACCCTCGGGGACCTGGGCCGTTCCCTTAAGCCCAAAGTTGACCGTCCGCCACGGTGCCAAGTTTCCGAGGTATTGCAAGATGTTGAACTGTCGGCAGGTGAATGTCAGCATAGCTCCGGAGAGTCGATAGAGGGGCACTCCAACTCCGTTCTCACCTCTTCCGTGTCCAGATTTGATGGCGGAGCAAGGGGAGACGTGTCGTGGTACGAAGGGTACGACGTCGCCGCAGCCATCGCTTCGACGCCCTATCAAGAGAAAGAGATCAGCCCCCCTTCGCTGGCCACGAAAAGAGGAACCCTGTGCCTCTCACCGTCGGCGTCGGCCCCTCGTATCCGACCTCGTCCTCCCCCGGGAACCCCGGATCCCGATTCCTGCACCGTCGCCCCGTTCCGCATGCACCCTCATCTCCCCTCGTAACGAAGTAGACGACCGCCGCGACGCCAGCGGCGAGCAGGATCAGAGTCGCGACCGTCCAGCGCCTCCTCGCCGAGGCGGTCAACCCGCGCCCGTCCGCGTCCTCTCCCTCTGCCGCGTCCGTCTCCTCGGCATAGGCGTCTATGTCGGCGTCGCGATAGCTGTGCGGGTCGGGCGTCCGGGCGGCTTCTTCGTCGTTGAGAGCGCGCCGGCTTCGAGTTGGGTGACGCAGCAACGGCGAACTGGCGTCGTCCTGCGACGGGTCCGGAGACGCTTTGTAGTGCGCCATGAGCAGCGCTGGTACGCCCGAATCTGGCTCGCGAGGCTCTGTTGGGCGGAGGACGGAGCACACCGGTCGAGGGACGAACGTATCCTGGGCGCCGACGATAATCTGAAATTGCCCGGCCGATAACTGTAATGAAACACTCGACTATCTCCCACTCGACGCTATTACATCGCCTCAAGTCTCCAAAAACTAGGCACTCCAGAGATGCCCCAGCTACTGCTTCTTCCCCCCCGTCGCGCTCGTCCACGCCGCCCGGATCAACTCGGCCACGCCCTCGACGCCGTCTCCGGACTTGACGCACGTGAACAGCGTCGGGCCGTGGTCGCGCATGCGGTCTGCGTCGCGCTTCATCACTTCGAGCGAGGCGCCGACGTGCGGGGCCAGGTCCGTCTGATATGAGTGGCGGAGTGGTCAGTTACGGGAGAGGGCGAGCCGGGGAACCTCGAAGGGAAGAGGGAGGGCGGGCGCCGGAGGACGCACCTTGTTGATGACCAGCAGATCCGACTGAAGGGGCGAGAAAGGTGCGAAGAGTCAACCGGGGAACTGCGCACGCGGGCCGGCGACTTGGGCAGCGAAGGGCCGACGGAACGCACCTGCGAGACTCCCGGTCCGCCTTTCCTCGGGATCTTTTCGCCTGATCGCGCGCGTCAAGGGGGTCAGCCCCACAGCTTTCACACTGGCGCAGTACGCATAGGCTCACCTTGCGCGACGTCGCTGTAGAGTTCCGATCCGGGCGACAAGGAGGCGTTGGTCAGAACTCGCCAGCTCTAGCCTGGCGCAAACATGCCGCTCACATGACATAGATGATCTGCAACATCTCCAAAGTCAGCACAGAGTCTTGATAAAAGGGGTTCCGGGGCTGGACCGACGCACATAATCTGCCAGTTCGCGCGAGTAATTGGCCGCGAGGTTGTCCCCTCCGGACTCGACGAAAAGCATCTCGCAGCCGTACGCCGCCTGCAGCTCTTCGAGTGCTCCCAGGTTGGCGCTGATGTCTTCCCTGCGGTGGGTCACTCGTTTCTTGTCAGTTGATGAAGCTCTGCGGCGCTCGACGGGGCCGGCGCGGGGGGGGGGGGGGGGAGGGGGGGGGGGGGGAGACGACGGACCGGATCGCAGCGTGCGGGCATCCTCCTGCATCAAGTCCACACGGCGGAGTTCTCACTTCCCGTCAGTCTGCGAGCTCGCAGGAAGAGGGCCTGGCGATCAGTTGAGCGCGAACGCACCGGTCTCGATCGCGCGGATCCGGCCCTGGTCCGAGAGCGCCTCGTTCCGGATCAAGAACTCTTGGTCCTCGCGCGTGAAGATGTCGTTCGTGACAACGGCTGGGGAACGGACGAGGAGGGGTCAGTCACTGTGAGAAGGGCGAGCGGGCGGGGGGTTGAAGAGCAAGTACCGATGTTGTGCGAGTCGCGGAAGTGCCGGCAGAGGGCGAGCGTCAGGGCGGTCTTGCCCGATCCGACCGGTCTGCGCGGTAAGCGGGGTGAATAGTCCAGCTTGGGTCCGAGCTTGTCCAGGCGGAGAGCAAAGTGCGTAAGGAGGAGGAGGGGAAGGAGGCTGACCCGCCGATGCCGATGGTGAAACCGCGTTCGGTCCAGTTCCGACCGGAGTAGTTGGGCATGTCGCGCTCGGTGAATTTGCCTGTGTAACCGAGAAAATTCAGGCCCTGGGTTAGTTTGAAACACTTTTGGAGGGTCTGCCTGCGGACTGCGATGTGGCCATGTGGGGTGGAGGGCGGTGGTCTGCCTGGCCTGGCTGGGCACGTCCCAGCCGCCGCTTCCGCTGCGCCTGCCCTTCATAGCGACCCAATTCTTCTCACCGGGGTGTTCCATGAGCTCGTGGGTGTGTCCGTGCTCCTGCTGGCCATGGGCATGGTCATGGCTGTGGCTGTGGTCGTGAGCGTGGTCGTGCGCGTGTGCGTGCGACGTCGGACCTCCGAGAGCAGGAGCCGGAATGAATTGGGCTGTCGGGGCCATGGATGCGCCTGTCGAGTCTGTCGCCGAGGAGGAGAGCGGGAGGATAGAGAGATCGGCCAAGATAAGTTCTCATCAGTCCGCTTCCTCCGCCGCCCCGCGGAAGCCGCGGGGATAAGGCTTCTCGTCTCAAAAGGGGGCGTCGCGCTCGCCGCATAGCTTTGAGCGTTGTAAGGGAGCTTGCATAGACCCGTGTGTCCTAAAATTGCAGTTAGCGGGGAGTATTTGGAGGCGGGCGGGGGAAGAGGTGTGCGGCGCCTCGACGCGCTGTGGCAGCTCGCGACCAGCCGACGCACCGCTCGCTACACGGCTCTACAGACACGAGACTACAGGAGGCGACATGAGTGATAAAGTCGCGCTGCAGGACCTGTCGGCGGAGCAGGAGGCGGACCGGCTGCTCGAGGAGGACGATCACGCGTACGCCGCGCGCCAGCAGCAGCACCACACCGCCGACACGGGGAAACACGCACACGGCAACGACGCACTGCATCAGGGGCTCGAACAGCTCGAGGAGGAAGAGAACCTGCCCCCACCCGCAACCCAGAACCAAACTTCGGCGGTGAGCTCTTCCCCTCCGGCGGACCTTCTTCCCCGGAGTTGACCTCCCTGACCCTCGCTCTCTCTTCGCAGACCAAGCGAGTGCATCCTGCGCCCATCATCGCCATCTGGATCGCCTTATCCAGTAGCGTCATTCTTTTCAACGCAAAAATCCTGTTCGTCGAAGCCCCCTCGACTCTCTCGGCGCGCCCAACTGACCCTCTCTCGCTTTCCGATGCAGCGGAGACAAGGAGGGCGACGTACGGACCTTCCTGCCCTCCAAAAAACTTTAGGCGCTGACCTCGGACGCTCCCCCGCAGCTCAACTTCCCCTATCCCATCTTCCTCACAGTCAGTCGAAGCAATCCCGATCCCCCTCAAAGTCGAAAGCGCTGACCTCGAAAACTCCCCCCCCGACAGTCTACGCACCTCGTCTTTGGCACGATCGGGACTCGCCTCATGCGGCAGTTCACCCACCTCGTCGACGGGGTCGATAACATCGACATGACCTGGGATCGGTGGTACAAGAACGTGAGCCATTCTCGGGACACAGACGCTCGTGAATGCACGGCCTTGAGCCTCCACTGATCTCGGACGGACTATCTAGATTGTGCCCATCGGAGCTCTCTTCTCCGCTTCGCTCATCTTCAGCAACCTCGCCTACCTGACCCTCTCCGTTTCATTCATCCAAATGTGCGCCCCCTCCCGGAACATTCCCCGCGAAAACACTGGAAACCTAACTCGTAACCTCCCTTGCAGGCTCAAGGCCTTCACCTCGGTCGCTGTCCTCCTCATGTCGGTCGTCATGGGTCTCGACACCCTGAACCGACGAAAGGCGACCGTCGTCTTTGCCATCTCGCTCGGCGTCGCCCTCGCCTCGTACGGCGAGATGCGCTTCGTCTTTGCCGGATTCGTGTTCCAGTGCCTCGGTATCGTGTTCGAGGCGACGCGGCTCGTCGCGATTCAGAAGTTGCTGCAGGGGATGCGGATGGACCCGGTTTGTCGTGTCGGCTCCTGCTCGGCGGGAGATTTCGATCCTGACGCGATCCCCCTGCCGACCGCAGCTTGTCTCGCTGTACTACTTTGCACCGGTGAGTCTGACCCGACTCTAATCACGAGCCGCCCGAGCTCACCGTGCGCGGTCCTCGCGCCTGCCCAGGTCTGCGCCGTCTTCAACATGCTCCTCGTGCCCATCTTCGAAGGCTGGGCCCCGCTCGACCACGTTCTCGAGCGTGTCGGCGTCGCGACCCTCGTGCTCAACTGCAGCGTCGCGCTGTGTCTGAACATCAGCGTCGTGTTCCTGATCGGATGCGCGAGCTCGCTCGTCTTGACCCTCTCCGGTAAGCTGGGCGATTTCCTTTTGCCGGCGCGGCATGACCCGGCAGTTGGGTGTGGAAGGCACATAGCTCATGCGGTCCTTGCTGTTGGACACGCGCAGGCGTCCTCAAGGATATCCTGCTCGTCGGCGGATCAGTGGTCTTGTTCGGATCTCCTGTTACCTTTGTCCAGGTGCGTTGCCTCAAAGGGCGTTCATCGTCTCGCATTGTTCCGAAGTTGACCGGACCTCGGTCCTGCACCGCCGCTTTGCACGCACAGCTCGTCGGCTACTCGATCGCCCTCGTCGGTCTCTTTGTCTTCAAGACCAGCCCCGAAGTCCTCGCAGGCTACATCGCTCAGCTCAAAGCCCTCGTCGGCCGATGAAAGGTGGGGGTGCGGCCGGTCCGCTTCACCGAGGCCTGCTGTTCCGGTTTCAGGGGGGCTTTCGTCGTCGCTCCCTTTCTCAGGTTGGTGTCGTCTTTCTCTTCTCGAGGTTCGTTCCGAGCATTCAGTAGACGGACAGAGGGCAGGAAGGCAATGTCAAGCCTTGCCTGCCACGCTACACTATCCGCCCGTTCTGCTCGACGGGGTCCGCTTCCGCTGGTGCTGCTTCGAGATCCGCCGAGGGCGCTCCGGCTTTCGCTTTGGAGGGTGACACGGCACCGTCTTTGCCGCTGCTGTAGGTCGTCTCGGCAGAGGACCTCCTCCCGCCGACGATCGTCGTCGTCGAGGCGGAGCCACGCCCGTCGTCGCCATCGTCGGCGGCGTCCGGAATCCGGGCTCTCTCCAGTTCCCTGTCCTCGCTCACACGTCCGACCGTGGTGCGGGTAACCGGCGCTACCTGGTCCGGCGCCGAGGTCGACCAGGTGGAGGAGGGAGGGAAGCCCGAGTTGGTGGGGAGGCGCAAGTCGGTATGGATCGACGATCCGCGGTGTCGGCTAGTCTTGCCCGGGCCAGTCTTGCCCGGCCCCTTGACGCCCGCACCTTGAGCTGCGCCCAGCCTCTCCGTTCCTGCCTCGCCGCGGTCGTCCTCCGGCCTTCGGACCAAGTTCGGCACGACGAGCGTCGCATAGTTCGTGCGCCACCACGCGCGTTCGCGCTTCAGGGCCCAGTGCACGTGCGCGTAGGAGAGGAGCCCCCAGAGGATGGCCCAGACGAAGATGAGGGAGACGCAGAGGCCGAAGGCGACGTTCAGGCTGTCGAGAGACCAGACGAACGGCGGTGGGGTCAGTCTCGCGGCAAGGCGGAAGGCGGGGAGACGGTGCGAAGGCAAGAAGGAAGCTCACGTGGTGGTCCAGTCTATGGCGGCAACCGCGCCGATGAAGACGGCCATGCCGACGGACCAGAGGACAGTCTGCCACCACATCAGGTCGCGGAACGGCGGCGAAGCCGCGTACCTGCGTAGGGTTGGGGATGACGAGTGTGAGCTTCTCGAGAACGCATCGAAGAAGAAGAGACCTCAACGCGCTCCAGCTCACCTCGCCTGACATCGCTTGCGCCACTCCCTCCCGTGCTGAAAATCGACGGCGCCGGTGTCCTCCAGTGCGTAGTACGCTGCCGGCTTAGTCGGCGTCCGCGGCGGATCCGACGACAGCCAGAACGGCAAGTCTTGCCACGTCTTGAGCGTCAGGACAAAGATGATGCCGACCGGAGCGACGAGCATCGGGAAGCTGAAGAGAAAGAAGGAGAAGAGGGGGATTGCGGGGGCGATGGCGAGCGGGAGGGCGAAGAAAAAGAGGGCGACGGTATAGGTATGCATCATAAAGTCGAGATGCCTGTTCGGAACGACCTTATGTTAGCATCTGGTCCCAAGGTCGGCTAAAAGGCGACAGACGGACCACCAGGAACGGGGCATTCTCTTCATGAGCCGGCTTGTACCCGCGGGTTCGAATGCCGGATCAGGTACGAAGGGATAGTAGAGCGGCCCGTATTTGTCGCGATGGCGAGTCACTGGTGGCCGTCTCGGGTGAGCGCCGCTCCGGCCCCCAGAAGTCCGGAAGACTCACGTCGCCACAGACGGATCGGAGCGTCGACGCAGCTCGAAACGCCGAGCGCGGCCGAGCCGATGCCAATGAGCTCTGCATCAGAGATCTTGGTATCTGTGAAGGTGGGTTTGAGCCGCTGGAGTGATGGCTTGTGATCTGACGGGCGCGAAAACGTACAGACCGCCGTCGGATAGAAGATGATCTGCGCACGTCAAGCGGTCAGTCCCCAAGCTTCAGAGGAACGTGAACACATGAATCACTCACACATGGGATCACCACGTTGCAGAAGACGACGAAGAGCAGGTACAGGAAAGGGCCTTTCCAAGAAAAGTGGAAGTCGTCCAATCGAGGGGGATGATCCGGGTCCAGGACGACGACGTCTCGTCCGGGGACTGCATCCTTACATTTGCTTGTAGTATCTGTCAAGGAGTGGTTCGAGGCCATCAGTATGCCTGCGTCATTCCAGAGGGACGAGGCGGCAGGAAGACAGCCCTCACCGGGCAAACTTCGCCCCTCGGGCTCCGGCCGCCGCGCAGTAGTCATGCCGCGCAATCTGAGTGCAGCTGAAGCATCGGAGTAGGGACAACCCGGTTAGCTGGGAAGCAGAAGTTGGCTGCGGCAAGAAGAGGAGCTTCTCGTTCGCTTCCGCGTCGCGCAAATTTGCGCAGCGAAATGCATCATCGGCTCGCCCAGCTCGCTCCGCACGGGCCTCCTCCTCCGCCTTGCTTTGTCAAAGTACAGTGACGAGCTAGCTGTTGGCGCTGCGGACCATGCTACTGCTTGCTCAGCGATCCTGACTACTCCTTGCGTCCCTCACTCTGCTCCGGACGGTGGCGTTCCTCGCGAAGAGCCCTGATCGGTCCGGATCTCTGCTCGGCTCGGCAGCTTTGATCTTATCAGTTCTCGGAGTTCGTCGACCTTCTCGTCCGCTGTGCACCGCTTCTAGGACAGCTTTCCCGCGCTTCCAAGGCAGCTCCCGCGCCACCAAGATCCGACCTTCAGCACAAATCGGTCCATGCCGCGGGCGGACAGGTCCGGGAGCGCTGCGAGTGCGGGCAGCCTCCCTCCGGCTCCCGTCCCCCGCCCAGGATGGCCGGTGATCTGGGGTTTCCACCTCGGGGAGCTCAGCTTCTCTGCCTTCAAGTCGTCGAACATGTTCGATCGCCGCTGGCATCTCCGGAGGGAACGCTTCGGTGAGTGCGATTCTTTGAGGCCTGGTCCGGGGCGGCGTGAAGCAGTAGTTGACTACGAACGGGAAATCCACTGTGAAGTCCCGTAAAGATTCTTGCGTATGTCAACCACCCTCCATGCTCCCCCACACTCCTGCTCGACTAGCTTGCAGCCCCTTGTGCACCAAAGAGAGAGAAAGCGAGTCAGCTGCCATTCCTCTGCTGCGGACCTCGACCTGACTTGCCTCAACTCGCGCGCGTGTCGCCGGATGCGGGTCGTCGCTGTCCTTCTCCATGAAGTCTGTTCATGTGCAGTATAGTGAGTCAGTCCTTTTTCGCGCATGAGAGTATGTGTCTTGAACTTGCCTGACGACCTCATCCCGGCCTCGCACCCTTGCTCTTGTTTGCCGTCACGCTCAAAGGTCCTTTGCAACTGTGGAGTGGTATCCGATCAGCCCTTGTTCTGTATCTCTGAGAGGAGCATGCACGTACTTGACTCGCTGGGCTCGGGTGGGAGGGCGGAGTAGCGAGGGAGGGCGCGACGGAGAGGGATGAGGACGAAGGAAAGAGTGGCCTCTCCTCCTGACGCCGCTTTTATACCCGCACTTGGGCGGTCTGTGCGCGGCATTCCGGGCTCTCATCGGAACCTCGGCTGAGCACAAGGGCGCGGCTCGGGTCGGATCACTTCTCCGGCTTGCTCCCGAGGTGGTCTGAGCGCTCAACGGATCGGATAAGGCGGGATGCCTCTCTCCCGTGACTGGCAATGCTCTGTGTGGTTTGGCCCCAGCTTATATGCAAACAGCGGATGGACAGCGTCTTGTCTGTCTTTGTCCCGTCCTTCTAGCGTTGCTGGTTGTTGAGGAAGCACCATGTCCGTCGCTGACTTCTATCCGCCCCTCTCCGCGGAATCCCCGGTGGGAGGTTCGGCCTGGTCGCTGCTCAACGCTGTCCAGCTGGGTACAGGCTGAACGAGCATCTTGCTCTGGTATCGGCTGCTGGCAGTACGTTTGAGGCCTCGGCTGGCCTTACACTCTACCCGTTGCCTCCCTTGCACGTGATTGCGGGCGCCACACCCTGCTTCGACATGGAGATTTCGACGATCGTGCTCGCTGTTTCGGTGGCGCGCCTGTTCGGCGCCGACTTCTTTTTGTGCGTCTCAGTCTCTATCAGAGTCTCTATAGGCCGTGAGTGGCTGACCAGGATTCGCCGATTCAGCCTGCTTCAGTTCCCCCGGAGGCGCTACCCGCTGTGGTACCAGCGTACGAAGGAGGTTTTCGCCGTCGCAATCACTTCGGGAATTTTCGCCTGCGCACTCGGTTCGACAGTATGTCCTGCGCAGTCTCCCTTTCGGCCTTTCATCAAGCTGACCTCCTTTTCATGCATGACAGATCATTGTCGCTCGCAACAGTGCCCTCATCGAGCACGTCCCGCAGCAAGTTGCCGGAGCCGCCGCGACCTATTACTTCCGCCCGCCGCTACGTTACCGGGATTGGGCGGTCAATATCGCCTTCGTCTGTCTGTTATGGCTGGGCTGGATGGCTTGCGTCATCAGGTACGCCGTTTGTTCTCGCGCTTTCTTGTGATTGAAGCTGACTCCGGTCTCCTCTCAGCACAATACTAATGTTTCGAGCAGCACATTGGGATCATCTTCACGGAATCGAGCCTCGACGAAGCGGATCACACGCATTCGACAGCCCTCGCCATATACACACCGACCCCGGTCGAAAGCAGATGGTGAAAGAACAAGAGCTGCCGGCCTCGACTTAGCTCCCCATTCTGAAGAATGCGAGCCTCTCTCTTGCAGATCCTCTGCTTTACCGTTCCAACCCGACTCGGTGCTGATGAGCTATCTATCGCGCACATTGAGCGAGGACGAGCTCTGCAGCACGATATGAAAGCTAGCTCATTGCTTCATCGGAGCCTTTATTTCCCGAGCTTGCTCCAAGCGCTATCGATCTTTGCTGTGAGCCTGCCCTGTGCGGCTGCTTGGGATAGGAGAGCGTAAGCTTTGCGCTTGTTTGCGCGGCCCGCGGAGAACAAGCTTTTCTGGCGGCCCGGTTCTCCGCCGGCTCCGGTGCAGATCCATGTCTCACTCGCGATGAAAGCGGCCGCTTCACCGCCGCGCTCTCGCTCACGCCTTCCGCACATGCTCAGAAAGCTCTCGCTCGCGTGTTGACTGGGATCTACCTTCTGGAGCGACTTCATTATGGGCAGCAACTGGGAGCACGCATGCTCGGCCATCGCGCTTCCTCCCCGTCGACGGAGTCGAGCCTTCTCCCCGGCACTCCGCCCGCTCGACGCTCTCTGCTTGCTTCCCTGCTATCGCCGCAGCTAGCACGGCCTTTTGCACTCCCCGACATCGCTGTACAGCCTTGTCCGAGCCATAAGGACCGGCGAGATGCGACCAAGCTTGCTCATTGTACTCGGCACCGCTATCGCCGCGCTCGCTGCCGCTGCACCAGAGGCGCCGGCATCTCGACGACGAGAAGTGTCCGCGCTTCCCAGACCACTTGATGCCCCGCCCGTCGGAGCCGACCAGTCGCCAAATGTCGATCTGCACCGGCACGAGAAGCGGGGGCTTTGCATCTACCTTCTCGGCATCTGTCTCGGCCTCGGCAGTCCCGGGTACGACGATGTCGCCAATTGCGGCACGTGCTGCAATCGCTGCTCCGATCAGTGGGCGAACGGAGGAGGAGCTGCATGCCATTCGGGAATCTGCATGCCGGGGTACTGCGATCAGGGCTTCACGCGCAACGAGCGGACCGCGTCCTGCGTGAACCTGCCGACCGACCCGCACAACTGGCGAGTCAAGCTCGACAGCGGGTCAAGTTGATCTAGACTTGCTGACTCCCCCTTGCAGCGGTGCTCTCGACAAGATCTGCGCGGTGAACGGCGCCTCAAGCAACACCTGCTCCGCCGGCGTCTGCCTCGCCAAGACCTGCCAGTCGGGCTTGACCCTGACTTCAAGCGGCACCTGCGTCGACCTCGCCTCCGATCCCACTCACTGGTGCGTCCGGTCCATCTCTATCGCGTGCCGAGGCTCGTCCCTGACGAACTTTACTTGCAGCGGCGCGGTCGACAGTGCATGCGCTGTCCCGGGCGCGCAGACGCAGGTCTGCTCGCAGGGTGTATGCAGCGCGGGAACCTGCATGGCCGGGCTGACTCGCACGGCTTCTGGCGCCTGCATCGATCTGGCGACCGACGCGTCGAATTGGTGAGCCGTCAATCTTGTCCCGAACCTTTCTCCTGACATCTTGCCCGCGCTAACGCTCGCTGTGACAGTGGCACTCTTGGAAACGTTTGCGAGATCCCGAATTCGGCGACGCGCGCGTGTGTCGGCGGCCACTGCTCGGCCTCGTCCTGCCAAGCCGGCTACGGACTCGTCGGAGGGAGCTGCACGAATCTCGCAAGCGACAGCGCCAACTGCGGCGTCGTCGGCAACGTCTGCCAGTTCCCCGGCGGTGCCGGCTCATGCATCGACGCGACCTGCACCTTCACCTCCTGCACCGCACCGTTCTACCTCGTCGGCGGCGCGTGCACCAAGCTCGACTTGCAGAACGACCCGCAGAATTGTGGGCGCGTCGGTGCGACGTGCTCGGTCGCGAACGGGACGCCGGCGTGCAGCGGCGGGAGTTGTGGGATTGCGGAGTGCGACCCGGGCTTTGAGCTGACGCAGTCGGGCGGCATACTCGGCATTGGCTCTCGGACCGCTTGCACGGCGATCAACACGTCGACCGATCCGAAGAATTGGTGGGAATCTTCTGCTCTCTTTCGCCACGCAGTCCAGAGACGCTGACCGCGACGGCGCTTCTCTCAGCGGCGCGCTGGGCAATGCCTGCCAGTTTGTCAACGGCGCCGGAACGTGTCGAGCCGGAACGTGCACCTATACGTCGTGCTCCTCGGGTTACTACGAGATCAGTAACGTCTGCGTCGCGCTCGACCTCAACTCGGACGTCCAGAATTGGTGAGGCGCCGGCTCTGAGTTCGCATGCCTCTCTCCGAGCTGACGGGACCCCAACTCTGGCTACGCAGCGGCTCGGTCGCGAATCAGTGTGTGGCGGAGCACGGTGTGCCGGCTTGCGTCGGCGGCAAGTGCAAGCTCGCGACGTGCGACACGGGCTACGAGCCCTCGAGCTCGGGATCCCTCACCTGCTCGCCGATCGACTTCACCTCGAACCCGAACTACTGCGGCAACCTCGTGACCGCCTGTCCGACCTCGTACGCCAACGGCGGCTCCGCTTCCTGCACCAACGGAGTCTGCACAACGCGGTGCGACGCCGGTTTTGCGTTCGACGCCCAGTTCCAGTTCTGTCGGCCGGTCCTGACCGACGCGTCGAACTGCGGCGCGTTGGGGAAGAAGTGCGCGATCCCGCAGGCGACGACGCAGTCATGCGAGGCGGGCGGGTGTGTCGCCCTTGCATGCGGGAGGGGGTACCTCCCTACTTCGGACGGATCGGCCTGCGCCGCGATCGACACGGCGAGCGACCCGCAGAACTGCGGCACGCCTGGGAACGTCTGCGCATTCCTTCCGACCGGAGCGGCCGGAACGTGCGCGACGGGGGTGTGCACGTACACTTCCTGTCCGGCGGGGTACACGCTCGCAAGCAGGGCGAACGCCTGCGTGTTGAACCCTTCCGCTCGAGCGCGGGCTAAGCGTCATCAGGGCCCGGAGCCCAAGACGCTGTGCCCGACTGGGGAGCAGGCGTGCCCGATTGCGGGCGCTGGATCGTTCGAGGGGGCGGTCTTGCAGCTGTCTCTCTCGGGTTCGCCCGCCGACGATCTTCTGCGCGCGTCCGGTGGCTGTGAGTCATTCCCCACTCGACCTTAGTATGATTTTCATTCGCTGACCATGTTGCCGACCATGTTGCCAACCCCCGGCAGACGAATGCCTCGACACGCAGCGCTCGCTCGAGTCCTGCGGCGGCTGCGCCTCGACGGGCCACAGCCGGGACTGCAACGCTATCCCGCACGTTGGGAGCGTGACGTGCGAAGCGGGCGTATGCGTCGTCGTCTCGTGCGCGAGGCATTACCGCCCGGCGCGGGCGGGGGATCGCTGCGTGCGGGCGGACGCTCCGGGTGGCGCAGACGGGGAGGTGGCTCCTGCAGCTTCGGCGCGGCGGAAGCGGAGCTTGACCGGCGTGCAGCACCACCGGTCTCATGACCACGCCGGGCGGCACCTCCGAGCCGCTGCGATCCGGGCCGAGGTGCCCTCCTGAACGGTCTCCGCGAAGAGGTTCCGTCTGGTCACGATACCCAATCACTCGGCGTTCTACTCTGTTCCTATACCCTCTGCCGTACTCCTGACCACAATGACCCGTCCTCCTTGTTGTTTTCCTGACAATAGATGCCATGATTGGCCGCCATGTAGCATTAGAATCGGCAACGGTCCTGCACCTCTCTCGACTCTGCGTTTCCCTACCTGCCTCGGGCATTATAGATCGCGCTCCGTCCGTTCGCATAATGACGTTGTAAACTCTTCTGCAAGTGTGCGCATGCAACCGTTGTGAAGATGGAGGTGGCGGATGGGTGAGTGCTGCGGACAGGGGCCCGTCTGCACCCGTCGGTTGCTCGGTCGTCGCCCGCGCGACCCGCGGCGACCAAGTCCCCCCGTCCGGGAACAAGCGACTCAACAGCCGCACTAAGCAGCGAAGCAACTGTTCCAGTGCCGTACCCAGCAAGCCAGACCGCCTGAACCTCTGCTGCTCACCTCCCGCCCCTGCGTTGCGTCTGAGCCGCCGTTTCTCCGCACCCCCGGCAGCGTCCCATCGTCATCTTGCGACCCGCCGACGTTCTCCCCCTTGAACACCGCTCGCTGCCCCTGCCGCCCGCCCACCATGCTGCCCAACCGCCAGCAAAAGGTCGACATCAGCGTGCGTCTCCTTCCCTCCCGTACATCGGGCGCGCAGCGTGCGGGTGCCCCGCTGGCCAACGTCACGTTCAACGGCGATCCGCACTCCTAAGTCCTGCTCTCGCTGACTCGTACAATCCGGACACAGTCCTTCTCGGAGCAGGAGAAGGAGCTCTTCCAAAAGTACGGCAAGGTGCCCCCGCAGAAGAACCTCCTCGCCAACAAACTCAAGGTCCGTCTCCGTCCTTGCACACCCTCACCTCTTCCTCGCGTCTCGCCTGATGCGGGTGCGCCTTGACATACTCACGGAGGAGACTACTGACACTGTACGAACCATCGCTACGAACGCACAGGAGCGCAAGTACTTTGACTCGGGCGACTACGCCATGTCCAAAGCGGGCGTCTCCCCGCCGCAGTCGGTCGGCACCGCGATCCCCTCCCCGGCCAACATCCCGCACGCCAAGCCCGACTCGCAGTCGATCCCGGGCGCCAAGTCCGGCAGCCCGACGAGCGGAGGCGGCATGTCCGGTTCGCCCGGGGACGACGGCGGCGTCGGCGTCGGCACGAGCCCGCCGAAGCAGGGCGGGTTCTCGTCCGGCAGTCCGAGCAAGGAGCCCATCTCGCAGATGAAGCCGAACCACTAAGGCGGAGGGTTGAATCGTTCGGGTGGGCCATAACTTCTGTCGCGTGTCGCGGTCGAGGAGGCGGAAACGGAGGGAGGCGCTGTTCTCGTCGCCTGAGGAGGGCTGCAGATTTCGTTGTCGTCGTCGTCGTTCGTCGTTCGTCGTTCGTCGTTCGTCGTTCGTCGTTCGTCGTCGTCGTTGTGCTTCCAGGACCAGGACTCGACTACTTTCCGGGATAACCTGCAGGGGATCCTCTCCAGGATGCTCTGACCGCCTGTTTTCTCCGTCGCGACCCACCCATCTACCCTTGACCGAGTCGCCCCTGTGCGATTCGGGACTTGTACCATAGCCCACTTTCCTGTAGTCTCTCTCCCCTCGCCTTATCGCATCATACTTGGTTCACCTCCGTTGCGAGTACATCGAATACAGTGAGCAAAGCGATTCCTAATCGCCCCCTAATCAGTTTCAATAGTCTGCGCGGAAGCGATCGGTGTCGGCAAGCTCGGTTTTCGAAAGTCGGCTCATCGAGTCGCTTTACTGCTCTATACAGCCGCTCTCCAGCGCTCTATAGTCGTACACAGCCGCCATGTCTGCGATTGCGACCGTCACGTCGACCTCGGCGCACGCGCAGGCGCCTCCTGCGCTGTGGAAGCCCGCGAGCACGCAGCCGCGCCAACTCCCCGCGCTCCCCGCCCGCGACAGCCTGCCCGTCTCCTCCAGCCAGCCCAAGCAGGCCGTCGAAGCCCTCCTGAAGCACGCGCAGAAGGCTCATGCGAAGCGCGCGGAGAAGGACTTGCTCGAGGCCGCGAGCGGGCCGGACGGAGCGGACGAGAAGGTCTTCTTGGTCGTTGGACTCAGGCAGGCCCCGAAGCGCGAAGTTCACAAGCCCATTCGCATGTGCGTACTCCATCTCGTCCCCGTCTGGCGCAAGGGAAATTGACCCGGTGACCCGGCCCTTCCTCGCAGCGCGGTCCCGCACCCGGTCCTGAACCCGAAAGAGTCGCCCGTGACCCTGTTCGTCAAGGACCCGCAACGGACGTACAAAGACCTGCTCGAGGAGCTCAAGATCCGGTTTGTCTCGCGCGTCGTCGGACTCGACAAGCTCCGCACCAAGCACAAGACCTTTGAGGCCAAGCGCCAACTCCTCAAGGAGGCCGACTTGTTCCTCGTCGACGACCGTGTCACCGTCGAGGTTGGAAAGAGTATCGGAAAGATGTGGCGCGACGCCAAGAAGTGCGTACGGTCCCCGGTGGCACGTACTCAAGTCCCGTGGAAACTGACCTCCGTGTCCCACTTTTCCCGCTTCACAGGCAGCCGATACCGGTCGCGATGCAGCGCAAGGATCTCAAAGCCGAGCTGGAACGCGCGATTGCCTCGACGTACATGAACGTTACCACCGGAACCTCCTTGTGCGTCGCGACCCCTCGAATCCTCTTCCGGGTCGGCCCGTAGCTGACTCTCCTCCTTCTCCACAGGTCCATCAAGCTCGGCACGACGGCCCTGCACTCGGCCGAAGAGCTCGTCGCCAACCTCGACGCCGTCCTGCCGTACGTTGCCACCCGCATCCCCAACACCCCCTCCACCTTCTCCAACATCCAGTCCCTCCACCTCAAGACCTCGACCTCGGTCTCCCTCCCGATCTACACCGCCTCGCTCGATGCACGCTTCGGAGAGGTCGAGACGAGCAAGGAGCAGGAGGAGGGGAAGAAGGCGGCGAAGGAACGGAAGGCGAAGGAGGCGGCGGAGCGCGCGGCGCGCGAGCAGGAGAAGGAGCGCAGGAGGGCGGAGCGGAGCGCGACCAAGGAGGGTAAGGGGCGGTTGGAGAAGAAGCGCGAGCGGGACGAGGCGGAGGGCGAGGGCGAGTCTGCGGCTGAGGCTGCAGCGGAGGCGGAGGAGCCGGTGGCAGTGGCTGCGGAGACCAAGGCCGACGCACCAAAGGCCAAGAAGGCGAAGAAGGCGGCCACCGGTGGCGCATCACCAGCAGCCGGCAGCAAGAAGGCGAAGAAGGCCAAGTCCTCCTCCGCATGAGCGGCCCGTCTTCTACGTCCTGTCTTAAGCGCTCTCGGTTCCCGACCATCGCACTCTCCGATACACGCGGCCTCCTATTCGCCCTGTGCTCCTCTTGAGACATGCTCTTCGCATCACTCCCGGGCTTTCTTCTCCTTTTCCGGACCGCTCTTGTTGTGCAACAATTACTCTCAGCCCAGACTGCCTCCCGACCCGACTCTTGAATTCGCGACATGCACAGAGAGAGAACTTCTTACAGCCCGGCAAGCCTTGGCGCGGGGGGTATACAAATGACAGCTTCTGATGGTCTGTGCAAGGGGGGACGTTTCCCACAGAAAAAGTGCCGGGGGAGGACCGTGAGGAGGGATCGTGAAATGTCTGTCGTGGACGGAAACGTGAACAGAAGAGTGTCGAAAAGGGGGAAGAGGCATATGCCAGTCGTCACGCGTCGGCCTACTGTGCCCAGGTGGCAGTCCATCTGCACGAGTTGGTCGATCAGCAGCCGCACACCCGTCACAACCCGTAAAAGAGCGACGACATACGAGAACCCGCCGAATTCGTTCTGGTCCTGAGCGGACAAGGTCGAATGCACCGGCGTGAGCGTCGGCTGCTCCGAAGTGAACTCGGAGTCAAAGTTGGACGTGTCGGTCGCCGAAGTCTGTTGGCCCGTCGGTCGAGGTCAGCACCCTGCGATCTAGATCCGGAGCGCGGTGGAGCGGGAGCCAGCGCGGCACGCACAATGTTCGGGTAGAACGGAGCGGGGATGCGCTTGTGGAAGACGTCATCCCAGTTCGTGTCCTTGAAAAAGAGGTGACTCTTGATCTCGGCGGCGTCCGCCTCGGTCGCGCCAAGACGACGAGCCGGGTCCTTCGTGAGGAGCTGCGGGCAGTGGAAAGCGTTCAGTATCGTCTCAGCAATCGGCGCCACAAAGAGAAAACACCCACCCTCGTCAGGATGCTGACGCTGTCCTTCGGCATGTGGATCGGGTACAGGGGCTCGTCCTCGAGGATCGCGTCAAAGATCTCCTCTTCGTCGTCACCCCGGAACGGCGATTGTCCGAGCAGCATCTCGTAGATCAGGACACCGAACGCCCACCAGTCAACCGCTCGCCCGTAGCGCTGCTCGAGGATGATCTCCGGCGCCATGAATTCGGGCGTGCCGCAGAAGGTCGACGTCGTCTTGCCGAACCACATGTCCTCCTTGCAGAGACCGTAGTCGGCGACCTTGACGTGACCGTCGAGGGTGAGGAGGATGTTGTCGAGCTTC
Organism: Rhodotorula sphaerocarpa; assembly: GCA_024713535.1. Lineage (NCBI taxonomy): Eukaryota > Fungi > Basidiomycota > Microbotryomycetes > Sporidiobolales > Sporidiobolaceae > Rhodotorula > Rhodotorula sphaerocarpa. The sequence goes on from JANIBP010000014.1 coordinate 257,323, forward strand.
AAGTCGCGGTACACCACGCCGTTCTTGTGGAAGTACTCGAGGGCGAGGAGGACCTCGGCCGCGTAGAACTTGGCTCGGCGCGGCGTGAACTGCTCGCGCTGGATGTGAAGCATGAGGTCTCCGCCCGAGACATACTCCATGACGAAGTAGATGCGGGTCTCGGTCTGGAAGCACGAGTGGAGGCCGAGCAGGAACGGGTGCCGCTCCTTCGCCGCCGTCAGGAAGACTCGCTTCTCCGACTTGGTCCTGCGAGTCGAGCGCATCATATCAGCATCCGTCAGATTGCTTCGATGGGGCAGGTAGCTCGGAGACGCACGACTCGATCTCGTCATGCTCGATGATGAACTCCTTCTTGAGAACCTTGACGGCGTAAAGCTGCGCCGACCGCTTCTCCTCCGCCAACATAACTTTGCCAAAGTTCCCCTTTCCGAGCACGGCGAGGAAGTTGAAGTCGTCGAGACCGATGCGACGCTGCTGGACGGGCCGAGGTACGGGCGGCTGGGCCTGAGGCACGGGGGCGCCGACTACCGGAAGCGGCGCCGGGACCTGCTGAGCAGGCGGCTGAACGAGCTGCTGCTGCTGCTCGGGAGCCGGCGCGGCAGGCGGCAGGGCGCTGACCGGAACGACAGGCTTCTGCTCGATCGGAGGGTGAATGTCCATCGGCATCGGCTGCGGCGCCGGCTGCTGCGTCTGGAAGCGAGGTGGCTGCATCGGCTGCATCGGCTGTGCTCCGGGCTGCATCGGCGGCTGAGAGTACTGCGACGGGTGTGGCGGCAGCGGCTGCTGTTGCGAAGGTGCAGGTGGGCGGTACGCCGGCTGGAACGAAGGAGGCTGCGGCTGCGGCTGCATCGAGGTCTGCCCGCGGCTGTCGGGGCCATACGAGCTGATCACCGAGCTGACAGAGTCGCGACCGGTGTTGTGGCCGAAGGAGGAAATTGTCGAAGCAGACGAGTGTCGAGGCGGCGCGTTGACCTGCGCAGGCTGGGAATACGCCTGCGGCTGCTGCTGCTGGGGCTGAGCTGGCGGATGCTGCGGCGCCTGCTGAGGGGGCTGCTGCTGCTGGCGGCCATATGGATCCACAGGCGGCACGGGCACTCGCTGCACGGCCGGCTGCTGCTGCTGCTGCTGCTGCTGCTGCTGCTGCTGCTGCTGCTGCTGCTGCTGCTGCTGCTGCTGCTGCTCATGCGAGAGCTTGAGCCGGCCGACTTCGCCTGCAAGCTGCTGCGGAGCGGTCGAGGCTGGCGGAGCATGCGACCGAGCGTCGTACGCGCCTGCCGGCGTGCGCGGGCCTCCGTACGTGTCGTAGCCCTGCGCAGCCGGCGGCGGGGTCTGAGGAGGTTGCCGTCCACCTGCCATACGGGCGGCACCGGCTCGGCGGCTGCTGTTGATGCTCTTGATGTCGGCGAGCAGCTTGTTGGCCGTCTCCATCGACATGCCGCAAAGGTCCGGCACAAGGTGTATGCAGTCGGTGTGCGCCGTGACGCCACATTCTGGACGGTCGTCAAGCAGCAGGTCAGCCTTGATCCGAGCGAGAACAACTCGGGCCGATGGCACGCACCGGAGCATTTGCGCGCTTGCTTTCGTCCGAGAGGCAGCACCAGACCGCAGTGGCAGCACCAGTTCGGCGAGATGTTCGTAATCGGGCCGAAGCGGTGGGGGATCCGGTGGTTAAGCTGGTCCTCGTCCTTGTCCTGTTGCCGGGGCACCGGAGCGTCAGCGCATGCGATCGTCACCAGGACGAGAGAGAGAGAGTCGGAGCGCACCGCATCGGAGTTGCTCTTCGAGATACACTTGGTGACGACCTGCTGGTAGCACTTGGCGTGGCAAGCGTACTTGCAGTCCTCGCACTGCATGCCGGCGCCCTTGAGGAGGAACTCGCCACAGAGCGCGCAGAGCACGACCGTGTAGAACTGCTTCTGCACAAACTTGTGCCCGTTCTGCTCGTGGATCGAGTCCTTGCGCTTGCGGACGGCGCCTTGACGGCCGAGACCACCGGCGTCGTACGGGCGCTTCCGGACGTTCGACTTGACTGCGAGTGAGACCAATAGTCAGATCTCGAGCCCGTATCTCAGAGCTCAGAGACACGCTCACCAAAGTTGAGATGCAGCTGGATCGCGCCCTCCGGCTCGACCGCGAACCACGCGTCGATGCCCTCCGTCTTGGGTTCCGTTCCGGTCGAAGTCGGGAACCCACTCATAAGGCTCTCTTCGCGGTTCAGCCCGGGCCCGCCACCGAGCGCGACGTCGCCGCCCTGCAGGCTGCTACCGCTGCCTCCGCTCCCCTGCGCAACGCGCGCGGCCGTGACCCACCCCGGTCCCGCTTCGAGGCCCATCTTGCGTCGCCGGAGCTCTTCGACAATATCACTCAGCCGGAGCCAGAGCATCCCGATCGGGACAGGCGCCCCTTCGCCGGGGACCTTGTCGTAGATCGTCACTTCGCACTCGTTCGCCTTGTCGACGTGGATCTCAAAGTCTTCGTTCCACCGGTCCGTCCGCGCGCCGTGGGTGCGTGCTCGCGGAGTGTCCTCGACCTTGACGTAGATGATTGTCTCGGACGGGTGCTTAGACTTTTTCGGCTGCGGCGCATGCGCGAGGTCCCGGGCCGACTTGATCGTGATCTGGAGGGCTCCGGAGAGCGGTCGTCGGAGGTTCGCTTTGACATCTTCCGGAATGCCTGTCCGCTCCGCGTCGAGATCAGTCCCCGGGGGCCCCGAGAGGGAGAACGCGAGAAGGGCCGCGCACCGTCCTCCTCTTCTCCCATCTCTCCCATGACGTCCAGCGTCTTGTACTTTCGGAGCGCCTGACTCAAGAGGACCATCTTTTGGTTCGACTCGACGCGCTTGTTCTCCGTGTCGGCCCTGTCAACCCCAGACAGGCGTCAGCTGCGGGTCCTGCTGCGGCAAACTCCCCTTCATCCAGGGTCGACGCACCGAGCCTTCTTGTCGCCGTCTGCCATGTACAGCTTGGCCATCTTGTCGATGCCCTCCTTGTACTGTCGCTCGACGTGCAGCTTGAACTCGAGTTGGTGCAGCATCCTCGAGATCTTGGCGGTCGTCAACGGTGTGTCCGCCTTGATGAGGTCTGACGAGGGCAGGGACCGGTAGAGTAGTTGTCAGTCTCAAGCGGATAAGAGAGGCGCGCTTGAGTGACGTACCGAGGTTGGTGAATTGCTCCTTGGCCTTCTGGCCGCCAAAGACGGGCGCACCGCCCGCTCCCCCAGAGCTCGCCGCGTCCGTAGCCTCCATACGCCCGTGCGTACCAGCAGCTCCGTACGCCTGCGGCTGAACGTAGCTCGGAGCCGCGCCCGGCGGCGGCTTGGGCAAGTCTTTGTGGATAGGTCCGTTCCCTCCTGCGCCTCCAGCTCCGGCTCGGTAGGGGTCTGCAGCTGCACCGGCGCCGCCTCCTGCGCCTCCCGAGCTGACGAGCGTGTGGGACGACCCGGTTGAGTTGGAAGCGGGACTGGCACTTCGGCCCCCCGCAGCGGCGTGATGCGCGCGGTGCTCGAGTTCGCGAACCGAGTCCTCGAACCAGCCGATGGTCCGCTGCGCCTCGCGGATCTTGACGTCGCACGTGCGGATCACGTCCTGGTTCGAAGTGGCGTTGCGCATCGCTTGGAACCCTTCGAGGATCTTGCGTTCCTTGGTGATGCGGCCTTGGAGCGACGCGAGTTTCGCGCCGAGGTCGGCTTGCGGATGGGCCTGCGGGGTCGAGGTGGCGCCGGGGGTCAGTCCATGCCTCCTCTCTCGCCAGAGTCTGTCCCTTCGCCTCGGCCAGGCTGCCCGCGTCGTCCGCTGGGCGGTGCAGCCGTCCTGAGGCGGGCTGAGCGCGCCTTGTTGCATGACGGAGTTACCGCCGTCTGCGCCCCGAGCCCTTCGGCGCAGGCAGGGCGAGTCGGTATGAGCTCTGAACGTACCGCCATGGTGTCTCTAGCCCTGGCAGTGCCGCGTGACTAGCAAGAGCGGCGGTGTCTACGGTGTCGGGAGCGCGTCCGGGTTCGGCTCGCTGCCAAGGCGTCGTTCGACGGCGGCTAAAGCAGGCGAGAGCGCGCAGCAAAGTACCGAGCGGCTCGTACAGACTATACGCTGGGTAGGACAGCGCGTATCAGCCCGAATGGAGCGCTTCAGTCGGCGGAATGGATCGGCAGACACGCGGCTGCTGCGTCGTCCCCGGCCGACCTCCGCCTCGACGGCTACTTTTGCCTCATCCGCGCGCAGAGACACAGTCTGCAAACCACTCTGCTTCCTACAACGTAAATGCAACGCCACCAAGCAAAGAGAGAAAAACAGGAGCCCGTGTTACAATCGCCCGACCGGCCGGCGCAAAAAAAGGTCCGACGTCCTCCTGATCGAGCAGCTTCCGCCGACGCCATCTAGACAAGCGCTTCAGTCCTCCTCCGGCTCGAGCGGACCGTACGGCTTCTGCAGACGCCAAAAAACGGAGACGGGCACAGGTCAGTACGCCCTGTTCGACGGTGAAAAAGAGGAGAGGGCAAGTGAGAATCGCGCAGCGTACCGAGGTGTACCAAGACGGGTCAAACTCGTGAACACGGACGTCTGCGAACAGGGCCATGTGTGGCATCAGTGGCCGCCTCAGACGATACAGGGACCCCCGAGTCCCAGCCCGGCAGGCTCGAAAGGGGACGGAGGGGGGGCTCACATCCGTCTTCACCGCCGATCGAGTACCCCTTGCCCTGCGGGTGCACCGCGATCGTGTTGCACGGACCGAATCCGCCCTTGACGTGCGCGACCTCCTCCTCAAAGATGCGGTGGAAGAACCGCACTTCAAAGTGCCCGTGCCGTGCGCCTGTCGTCGTCACGTTCATCGCCTCCTGTCCGCCGCCCATCAGGACCTGCGAGGGGAGAAGGAAGCGTGAGTGGCAGTCCTCGCGAAGCTGGACTCGATTAACAGAGTCAAACGTACGTAGGGCTTCCCCGGCACGATCGCTGCGCTGTTCAGAGGCGGCTCGCCAGCATACGTCTTGATCAGAGTCAAGTACTCCTCGTCTCCGTGCGCGTTCTTGTGCGGTCCCACCGACCAGATCTGTCAAGCGCGAACAAAGCCTCGTCAAATGTATGCCGGCGCAAGGGGAAGATGCGGGAGTGAACGAACCTTGGAGGTCTTGTCTTTGGAAGACGTGATGAAGTAGGTGCCGTCCTGCGACATCTGCAGGTCCGTCACGGTTGCCTGGTGACCCCGCTCTTCCCGGTCGTAGAACAGAAGACCCTCCTCCTGAACGACGTGAGAGCAGTCAGCATCGCGGCATCAAAGGGACGCGAAGGGCGGGCGACGCACAGTGTCCCACAGGTTCAAGGTGCCGTCCTCGTGCGCCGTGACGATGAACTCGTCGAGACCGCACCACGCCGCAACCGTCGCCTTTGATCCCGTCGGCTTGATCGTGAACAGCGCCTCCTTCGATTCTGTGCGAGCGAGATCCTCCCCGTCAGCTCGCTCGATCGCAAACAGACATCGAGGGAGAGGTTCCCGACGTACGCTGCTTCGGGTCCTCCCGGTTGATCGCAAACACCGAGACGCCTCCCGGGTAGCCCATCCGCTTCTCCGTGACAGCAAGGATCTTGGAGTCGTCCTCGCTCCACGCGACGCGCTTGATCGCCGTCGGGAACTCCCACGTGTACAGGCATTGCCCTGTCCGGACGTCCCACAGCTTGAGCGTGTTGTCGGCCGAGCCGGAGACGAGGTAGGCGGAAGTGGCTGTTGCGCGAACGAGGCGGCGCAATTGCGAGACCCGGTCAGCTTCTTGGGCCTCGTGCGCAGAGAAGACAGGAGGACGTACAGTCGACGTCGACGGTCCAGACGGTACCGTTGTGGCCGTCGTAGGTGCCGAGTCGCTCCCCGTTGTGCGAGTACCAGGCGTTGATGACATGGTCCTTGGAGCACGAGAACAGCAGGTCGCCCTCTGCGTTGTACTTGATCTCTGTATCGGTTTGAACGTTCCTCGTCAGCTCTGTGTGGCCCGTAGCGCGCTCTAGACGACGGGCAGGCGAGGCGAGAAAGTCGGAACGCACGGGTGAGGGCACGCTCGTGCCCGGACAGCATGATGGGACGCATGATCTGCCAGGTAGGGCGTACCAGTCAGTCTCTGACTGTTGTCTGCTGCTTGTAACCTGCCCTAGAGCGGGCTGGTGCAGGCGCAGTCGGCAGACGACTCGGCGCGGATCGAGGCGCAAGCAGAGCGACGGCGTTCCCTGCGGCGTCCAGCGCGCGCTGCCTGGGCGAATAGACTCACGAGCTGGCTAGACGGGGTTCCGGCTCGAGTCTGGCGAGTCTAGAACGGTCCAGGTGACGATGTAGCGGCTGGGCGTGGCGGTGAGCGCGGCAGCTCGTCGCGACTTGGGCGAATTTCCGCCGCCGAACCCTTTCTTCCCCCTCGACTCGGTGCCCTCCCTCGAATCGATTCGACTAGCCTGGAGGACTCCTTGACTGGCTCGCGTTCACGACGGAAATTTCTTTGCCTCTCACACTCACGTCCAGCCTACGCCCGGAGCTCAATTCCTCGCCCTGCCTGCTGAGCTTCGCCCAGAAACTCACCCGAGTATACGCAAAGCAGAAAGAAACTTGCAAGTTGGAAGCTCAAGTAGTTACATAACGAGACAAGCTGCGCAGCAGCCTGCCTTGCGCGCGTCCGCGTCCGCGTCCCAATCGTCCCCTTCGCGCGGCGCCGAGCCGGTCGACTCGTCGTCCTCGAGACGTCCTGCGTCCTGTGGCGGAGTCCTGACTTGCGGGCGTGCACCCGACAATCCGGGCGTCGGAGCGGTCGGCACTGTCCCGTGTCGGCTAGCGACATCTCGCGATCCGCCATGTTGACGCACGGGACGAGCACCGTGATCGACATCGACCGGGATCGGCGGGTGGCGCACGCGCTCGTTCTCCGGACCGAAATCTGCAAGAGTTAGATGTCAGAGTCGCGCTCTAATCCCCTCCGAGTGAGCTCGGGGGCCCAGCACGAGAGAGACGCACCGTGCGTGCCGTTGGGCACGACGCCTGACACAGCGCCAGGTTCTCGTTCGGGGAAATCGCCACCCCGAGCTGGCTCATTCTCAGGCTCAGGGACCGTCGTAGTAGCCGTTATCGCGTCGTGCTCGACTCCTTCCGGATTCGAGCGACCGTCGCCGAGGTTCTGCCCAGACTCGGCCGCTCCGACCTCCGTCTTCGGCGGATCCGCCTCCGCGCCGCCGCTCCCGTCGTGCGGCCGCTCGACGTCATCGACTTCTTGCCCCTCCGCGCCCGACGCAGTAGGCGCACCCTCTTCTTCTGCCGTCCCCGCAGGGCCCGCCGCCAGCCTCCTCTCCGCCTTCGCAGCGCGGTAATCGCTCGCCCACGCCGCCGCATACGACGGCGCGGCCCTTACACGCTCCAGCGACCCTTGCCTCCGCACGCCGCTCATACGTGGAGGTCGGGAAGTTGACGTTTTGCGCTCGCGCGGGCGGGAAGAGGAAGAGGTCGTAGTGGCGCGGCGCGGGCCGACCGGGGTGACTTTTTCGAGGGGCGGACGGGGCGTCGGCAGGATGCGAGCGGGGTTCGCAGCCATCTTGCCCGAGACTTGCCGCACACGTGGCGTCGAGACCGAGCGAGGCAGTTCCGGAGAAGGCGTCGCAGAAGGTCGAGCCGAAGTTTTGGTCAGGAGCGAAGACTGGCTCGCGGCTCTTTTCCGGTTCGGTAAGCCGGTCGGCGGGTTCGGGATGTTGGTCGAGCTCGACAGGCGCGGTCGAAGGGGGATGCGCTCCGGAGCGGGCTCGGGAGTCGTCCGAGCGGAGGGTGGGGTCGACCCGGACGGCTGGCGCTGCGAGAGCCGAGGGATCGAGCGCGAACGGGCCCTCGGAGTCGGCAGCCGGTCTCCGTCAGAGACCACCCGACGTTGCTGCGATGGGTCGGAACTGACCCCAGGGCCCGCGAGGGCACCTGTGCTGACGCTGCGCTCCGTCTGGCGCGAGTCAGGTCGCGGCAGGTCTTCGCGGAGTATTTCTTGCGAGCCGTCCCCACTTGTGTATGCCGCGTGCGCCGCGGTCGGATCTCCATGTAGGGTCCAGCCCGTTGTGGAAGGAACTCGAGGTCGAGGGTAGAGCGCATTTTTAGGGAGGGGGATCCGGCTGACGGATGCCGACGGCGAGCGGTCCGAGGTCGTCGCCGGGCTCGAGCTCTTCCGGGTCTGCAGATACTGCGATACAGACAACCTGATATCGTGAAGGGCGCGGCATGAGGTCAGAATTGCGAAGTTTCGGCGATGAACACGGGCTGGTTGAATGACTGACGAGACCAAATCCTCGAGATCATCCGTATAATCGCGGTCATCCTCCTCTCGGGCGAGCGCATCGGACGAGAGCTGTACCGCAAGCAAGTTCTCGGGCTGGACCGAGCGTCTTGAGGACAGCGGACGCGCTGTCGACGCCATGACGGCGACAACGTCCGGGCGAGAGAAGCAGCGGCCTAAGCGGCGATAGCGAGGCTGGTACGGCCGCCTGGCGCGCGTACGGGTAGCTAGGGTAGACTTGTATGTGCTGTGATCTTCTCAGCCCGCCTCTTCCTGGTGAGGACGAGCTGAGGGCTGGAGAACGAGCCGAACAGGCGGTGCAAGTCCAGTGTGACGGCAGCGCAAGGACCCTCTCAGCCATAGAGCCCGAGCCAGAGATGAACGAAAAACATGCGCAATTCTTGCAATGATGCGAATTGGGTGTCTAGATGCGTCCGCTGAACCACGACTTTCCGCCTCGCCCGTCCTCGACCTGTGAGGATGAAGCCGTCGGCGTGCCTGTCTTCGCCGCCTCGATCGGTTGTTCCGTCCCTTGCTGTTCTCGGAACACCTCCTTGCCCTTGTCGCCAACGAGAAGTCCGCCTCGTCTCGGCGGAATCGTCGAGGATGAGGAGGCGTCGTTCGAGTCGGACCGGGAAGAGCGGCGGGCCTTGATTTCCGAGACGAGCGCCTGCATTCGCGCGGCTTCGGCTGTCTGTCGTGATCGGCAGGTCTCCCTGATTGGAGGGAAGACACATCGCGGCGGAGGGCGAAGTGTGCAGCGGGAGAGGCGCGGTCGGCCGGTCGACGTAGGAGGACAATGGCGAGGTGCGAAGCAAGCGGAATTGCATCAGTTCCCTCTCAGTAATGCCCCCTCCGGACCGCAAAGCTCGTAGCTGCACTCACCATGCTCCGAGACTGCCAACGCCCCACGCACCGACGGCCCAGTTCGCCGCAATCGCCGCCTCACTCCACGGACTGCCCGACCCGCCCCTCAGGGTCCCTCTCCGTCCCGCGCGCGAAAAGATGAACCGGAGCGCTCCGACCGAGACGCCGGCGACGATACCGAAAAGGAGCGAGTACCGCGCGCAGGGCATGTTCGGCAGGCGTTGCAGGTCCGAGAGGGGGTCGATCGTCCGCACCGCGTCAAACACGGTCGCCTTCTGGGTTCGGGCGTCTGGTGTGGAGCCTGCTGCATCGGCTGCGCTGCTGTTCGCGCCCGCTGGAGGCGCCGATGTCGGTGGAGAAGCCATCGTCGACGACGGAGAAGAAGAGCGCAAAAAGTCGGCCGGCGGGGCAGGAGCGTCGAGACTGCGCGTTCGTTTGGCAGCGAGCGAAGGTGGCGGTTGTGTTGCTGTCTACGTCTCGACTCAGTCGCTTGCTATGATGAACGCAAGGCAGGACAACGTCGAGATCATCAGCTGCCGGCACCGCCACAGTCTCATGAGGGGAGGCGCCAACCATGCACTCTTCCGGCCGGAAATCCTTGTCGTCCCGGGCGCCCAATACGATTTACAGCAACGAGCGAAAGCACGGCTAGCCCCGACGAGCACCCTCTCACGCCTCTTCGAGAGGCATGCCATTGACGGGCGACAATCCCGTCGCCGTCCAGTACTCGACCAGCGCCGGATGCGGCTCGATCAACTCCGGCTTCCGCAGCTCGCCCTTCGCCGCCATCTCCTGCGCGAGCTTCTCCGCGGCAGCGATGAGAGCGGGGAGGTGTCGCCCGAACCAGCTCTCGGCCATCGAGAGGTCGCGATTCGCACCACCGTCTGTCTGGGTGGCCGCAGTCGGCCGAGGTCAGGGTCACCATTTCTCCCGCGAGACGGAGCAGTCCAAACGCACAGAAGCTGTTGCCATTAATGAGCGGGACCCATTCGTCCGTGCTCTGGTAGACGTCGAACCTGTACCATCCGGGGTGGCGTCAGCGCAAGGCCGCTTGGTCAAACAGTCTGACGCGAGCTGCCTTACTTCTTGCACCCTTCTGAGCCCGCCTTGTCCCGCCAGCCACCTTTGCGAAGCTTCTGAGCGACCTTCAGCTTGCGATAGCAGTCCTGTGCGGTTGCGGCCGTATACCCGTCAGACCGAGAACAGAAAAAAGCAGGACATCCTTTGCCCACCTCGAGGTCTGGTTGGCATGCGTTAGAGTCAGCACAGAAAGCTCTTCGCAACCTCGAGGGCCAGCCAGACGTACCGCGCTCCACATAATGGTACAGCACGAGCGGTTCGAATACGCGCACGCCCGAGTACTGCCCGTGATACGCGGTGCCCTCCATTCCGGCCGCAGCACCCGGGTCGTTGACCTGCGCTTCCACCTTGTGTCCGTCGGCAGTGATGATCTTGGCCGCTTTTGGGGAGACGGTCTGATGCTTGAGACGATGGGCGCCGGGAATGATCCATCCTTCTCGTGCTTTCTTCGTATGCACGAGCGACTGCAAGTCGGATCCGCGTCAGCAAATCCTCGGCCTGTGGTCTTTGAGTGGACGGCCGTGCCTTGGTGAAAGCGAGCTTGTCGTAAACGTGTGAGTGATGAAGTTCCCTGCGCCTCGATCAGGATCAGCGGCAGCCTCGCACTGCGCCACGCGAAGGTGGAGGGAGACGATACGATACCGCAAAGTCTGCGAGCGCAGCACGCTCGCGCCTCCCGGCAGGGCTTCGTGACCGATATTCTTGAACGAGACGCGAGACACGACGATGGCATCCGCGTTTTTGTAGAGCCAATTGTCGAAAAGGAGCTTCCGGACAGGCTGGTCCGGGATTTCTTCGATTGGGATCGGCCGCGACCGATTCAGCCCGGCGAGGTACGGCGTCGGAACATGGTACTCGTCGAGGTCAGCCTCGAGCAACCAGTCTGTCGTGGGTCCGAAGGTTCGCGAGCACGTCTCGAGAGCGGCCGTCTGGTAATGCCCGGCTTGGTCTGGATTGGCCGCAGCGTCAGATTCGATGCGGTAGCGGACGCCCCTTCCTGAGGCTCACCGTGCGAAAAGGAAAAGAGCTCGACGGTCCCGGCTCCGATCCACGGCTGAAGCATGACGAGCGTGTCGTCGGTCGAACCCGAATCGTACCTGCGGGGCGAAGTGTTCGTTATCGTTTCGGTCTTGGTCAGGAACGAAGACGGTGCCTACAAATAGAACCGATCGACACCGACAGCTCGATGCTGCAGGCGCGAAAACCGAGTATATCAGTTCGCGCCCTCCTCCGACGACGAAGAGCCCGACGCACGTAAAGCAACCATTCCTGCAGCCACCGTCCTTCGTTCCTCAGACTCGCGCAGATGGCGACGCCTCCCACCTCGTGCTGCGGTACATGCAGGAGCTGCTGCAGCACACCCTGGACGGCTTCGGACGACGGGCTCGCCGGGTCGACGGCGAGGTCCCGCTCGGGCGGGGCGTTCGGGGCGGTCTTGTAGACAGAAGAGAGTCGTCCCGAGCTGAGCGCCAGGTAAGCTATGAGGCCGAAGAGGCAAAGCGCTGTCGGGCAAACAAGTCAGCCTGCGCTGGCAACAGCAGCACGACGAGTCCGTCGGGCCGGATCTGCCGTACCGGGTACGATGAAGCGCTGCATCCTGCGCGTGGTGAGGTTTGCGAGGTTGACGCACATGCGCAGTGTCGGCAGGGAAGCAAAGCCAAGTGGACTGCTTCCTGCCGATGCGCGCGAATCAGCGCCCAACTCCGGCGCGGTTCTCGGACCGGGAACGAGTCGATGCCTAAGGTCTTGGCGCTCGGGATTGAAGCTGAGGGCGCCCAGCGCGTCCTCGGCAACCGAGAATGTAGCGAGCGCGAGCGGGCGCTCCCGCCTCGACGCGTGTACAGGCGGCCGTTCACCATGAGCTTGCGACGAGCGTAGTGAGTCTCGTGCGGGAACCGTGCATGGCCAATCCTCAGCAGGCAGCTGCGACGCGTCCTTCGAAGATCAGCGAGATAGCCGGCCGAGAATGAAGAGCACCCACTCCGACTCGTCTAGCACGTGAAAAGCGCACGTCGCGCACCCGTGCCGGGGATCCCGCCGCTCGCTCGCAATGCATCGGAACACGCGTACGTCCTGCAGCGATCGAACTGGCTCCTGCTCATAACGGGCTCATCAGCAAGGTCCGGCGCGAAGGAAGAAGAAGGCGAGGCGAGATGGGTGAGGGCGACTCGGCCCCGTTGAGAAGGTCATCCGCGTCCTCGCGTCAACAGCTTGGGCGAGCAGGGAGACTTCTAGTTTTGCATTGCAAACGGGGTCAGACGGGCCTAGGTCCGAGAGGCGAGACGGGCCCGAGGGAGAAGGAAGTAAGGGGAGTAAGGTATAAACAAGCAGGATTTTCGGGTGCTCAGCTCAGAGAGCGGCAGCCTGATCCCCGAGTTGCGGCAATAGCCGACAGAGCGTAAAGATAGGGGAGGGGTCAAGGAGGGCACGGGAGGGGATGCGACAACGGAAAAGGCCTCTAGAGGAGGACCTCGTTCTTGGCCGACTTGGACAGGACCTTGTTCGGCAGGACGATGCACGATCGGATGTGCGTCTCCTTGAGCACCGCAACGTCCTTGCCTGCAGAGCGAGAGAGGCGACAAAGCACACGAGTCAGTTCCTGAGTCAAGGGAACGGCGGCTCGGTACTCGCGCAAGACGCACCGAGGATGGCAATACTCTGCTTGTCGCCGACGAGCGGAGCGCCCTCGACGCGGGCCCACGGCGCCAGCTTGCAGTTCTCGCCGATGATCGAGTACATGACCACGGCGTTCTTCTGTTCAAGGGCACAGGGAGCGGCCACCACGGGTTTCCGTCAGCAATCTGAGCAAGCTCGGAAACGAAGCCCCCTGAGGAGGCCGCGACGCACGTCGAGCGAGGCGTTGTCGAGCACGATCGCGTCCTTGACGCGCGCACCGAAGCCAATCTTGACATTGGCGCCGATCGAGACGTTCGGACCGATCTTGGCCGACGCGTCAATGTCGGCGCTCTCGTGGATGAAACACGGCTCGACAATGTCCGGGCCCTTGCGCTTGCTGTAGTCGGCGCGCGACTTGGCGAGGATGGTCGGCGACCGGCGGCGGAGCAGGGACGGGTTGGTCGTCTTGTAGGACGCGAGGATCAGGGCGTTCGCGGGGATGGCCGATCTGTGCGCAGGCGGGCAAGTATGTCGATGAGTAGCCGCCCTACGCTGGACGGAAGATTGCCATCCTGAACTCACGCGGCGCTCTTGATCTGTACCCAGGGCGACGTGCTCCGGTACGCGAAGAGCTTGTGAGTGTGGGCGAGCGGCGACAGAACGTCCTGCTCGAGGCGGAGCTGCTCGTCGTTCGTCGCCTCGGGGTCGTCCCTGTGCGGCCCGGAAACACGGTCAGTTCCGCGGGTCCGGGCTAGGCAAGCCAGGGGAAACCCCAGGAAGGGGAAGAGAGACGCACGCCGCGCGCTTGAGCTTCTCGTCCATGGCGTCCCGAATGACGGAAAAGATCTGCGCCGAATCAAAGATGTACAACCCGGCGTTGACCTCGTCGCTGAGGAACTCTTCCGGCCGTTCGACCCAGTGCCGGACCTGGCTCGACTCGCTGTCGATCACGACGCAGCCAAACTTTTGCGCCTCGTCACGCGGGACCTTGACGGCCATGACAGTGCCGACGCCGCGGTGCGAGGCGTGGAACTTTTGGAGTTCGGCGAGCGGCCAGTCGCAGACAATGTCCGAGTGAAGGACAAAGATCTGGTCCGGGTTGCCCTTGAGGATGACATCGCGGTAGTGGTACAGGCCGCTGTACGAGAAAGGGTATGAGAATGAGTGTCCGCTCTGGCGCCGAAGCAAACCGGCCCTTCACGTCATGGCTCACCCGGCAGTTCCGAGAGCCTGGTACTCGCGGAGGTAGCGGATCGAGAGGTTCGGGAAGTCGCGAGCAGCCTCCTTGATGAACGGGTTGATGACGGCCTCGTCGTCTGCGCGAGCGATTTCCCGAGCGGTCAGTCAATCAACCCTGCGAGGGGGGCGGCAAGCAGGCGTTTCCTCACAGAATCCGATGAGGAGGACCTCGCTCAGCTCCTGGACACTGTGCGCAAGCAGCAATTGTCAGCAAGCAGCGAACCAAAGCCGGAAAGGCTTGGGGGAGGGCTTGACGGACTGGCTGAGGGCGACGAGCGAGTGCCAGATGACGGGCCTGCCGCCGACGCTGAACAGCGGTTTCGGCAAGTCGAGCGACAAGGGACGGAAGCGCGTGCCTAGAGCCCGACATAAAGTGTCAGTACATCCGTCAGCTGAGCGCTAGGAGGCGAGGGCGAAGGCGGCGAGCCAGACGGAGGCGCGAAGAGAAGAGTGGGCGTGTCAACGGGCGGCGGTGCGAGAGCAAGAACGCACCCTTGGAGGGACCGCCGATGAGGATAACAGCCTTGGCAGAGGGGTTCGACATGGCTGTACTATGCAGACTAGTCGCTCGAAGCTGTAGAGACTGCAGAGGGTGGAACGCTGCACGGCGACCGCCGCCAGCACGATGACGGCGCGAATGCCAACTTGCACAGCCATTTGTCCCCTTTCTACCCGCATACACTAACCCACTTCAAAGGTTCTCTCAGAACTGTATGGACAATTGTAATGCAAAATGCAACAGAGCGTCTCCGTGCTCCCCCTCCCCCTCACAGCGGGCGCTGCACCACCACGCTGCCGAGCAACCCCGCCTCCTTGACCGTCTCGCCGAGGTTGGTCAAGTCGCGCGTCGGGAACGTCGTCTGCAGCACGTACGGCTGCTGCGCCTCGCCCGGCCGCGAGCTGTGCGTGCATCACCCTCGTGTCAGCACTGTGAGCGGGAGAGATTGGGGAGAAGAGAGTCGCGCACCGCTCGATGTACTGGCGAATATCCCCGACCGTGTGCGTGTGATTGAACGTCGCGACCATCCTGTTTCCGCGCCGCCCTCAAGATCCCCATCAGCTTTCAAGACGTCGGGATGCGAACGTGAGACTCCGCACCTGTCTCCGGTGCGCAGGCGGATCTGCAGCTGCGTCGTCGGCTCGTTCCGGTCGACCTCGAACTCGACCACCCCGCCCGCCGAGTTAGCTCCAGCGCTCGTTGAGGAAGCCGGCATAGTCCCCGGCATCGACTGCGCGCGGTTCCCACCACCGCCCGCGGACTCAGGGAACGGCGACGCGGCGCCGAGGCGGTTCCCGGACCCGGAGAAGGGGCCCTGCGGCGGCGGCGGCTGGCGGGTCCACTGCTCCGAACGACGTTCCGCGATCCGCAGCTCGACCGGCTGGTCGTGTTTCACTTTGAGCATCGAGATCGGGGCGCGGCTGCAGGCGGGCGAGCGAGCCGGCGGTCAGTTCCGATTTCGGGTACCCTGAGCGCGCGAAAGGAAGGACGGACCCCGACTGGATCGCCGCGAGCAGGTCGCGGTGCTCGTCGTAGCTCATCAAGTCTCCGTCTTCGATCGAGAACCCGTCCTGCCAGAACGTCAGGTGCCGGACCGCGACCTCTTCCTCCTCCTCTTCCTCCTCGCCGGCGCCTCCTCCCGGTTGGCCCGCAGTCGGGTCTGGGATGTACGTCGAGGGCGTCTCGTCCGAGCCGAGGGTATGGGCTAGAGGGTTCAGAGTTAGCGGGGAAATATTCAGGCAGGCGAGCTGAGCACAGGGCGGAGACGTACCGGATCCGGTGAAGAAAGACGAGCTGGGTCCGGCCTCGGGGGCTTCCTCACCGCCCGCCAAGCGGCTGTTTCCCCTGAAGAAAGTCAAGCATGGTCATTCTCTCTGTCTGGCGCCGAGGCGCAGCAGACAGCAGGACTCACTCGCGAGCCTGCTGGAGGATGTTCTTCAGCATGTCGGACACGCCTCCGCGACGGCGAGCGTCGTCCGGGTTTTCAACCGACAAGCCGCTGCAAATCAAATTGCGCGTCAGCTCTGATTGGACTGCACCGAGCGGGGTGGCAAGAAGAGCTCACCTCTTGGCGCCGCCGGTATAGAAGTTGGCCGGGTCCTTGCTGTCGTCATCGTCCGAGTCGTCATCGCCACCGCCGAAGCCACCTCCGCCGCCGAAGCCACCTCCGCCGCCGAATCCGCCTCCGGGAGGCCCGCCCGAAGAGGCGGCGAGGTCCCTGAAGCCGGTGATGCGCGGTCCTCCGCTCGAGCGGAACGGGTTCCGGTTCGGGGTGCTCGACCCGGACGCGCGGCTGCGACGTGAGCCGTGCACGTCAGTCAGAGGCAATTGCTGGCGAGCGAGAAAGGGGGACTTGCCCGCTGCCGGAGCCAGAAGGCGCTGCGGCCGTGCCCCACCCCGCCGGCATCGGCTCGACCGGTGCGCCGCTGAGGGTGTAGGCGCCCGCAGGCCGCGCTCCCGCCGCTTCGGACGCGCCCTGAGCTGAGCTGGAGCCCGTCTGTGAGGTATGGGCGGCGAGTGCGGCTGCGGTGGCGGGGTCCAGCTGGGCGTCGTCATGGCCTGCGTCCATCGCAGACGGCGCGGCGCCCTCGGGATTGTCAAAGTAGCTCGCAACGGCGGTCTGTGCGGGATTGCTGGAGTATCAGCGGCGTTCTATGGGGCTACAGGGGCGCTTCAGGCGGCGTACGTTGAGGTCGCCGTTGCTGGCGTCGAGGAAGAACTGGGCCTGGTCGAGCGAGGCGCCCGTCAGGCTCGCAAACTGCGCGAGCTGCTCCTGTTGCGCGGCTGCAGACAGTTACGAGGGTTAGCGAGGCTCCTGCGTCCAGTCCGAGGCTGCTGGCGTACATGCCATGGCTGTAGAGTGAGCGGAAAGAAGTGGAGCGACGCCAACTTTCGCCAAGTCCCCGCCTCACTCGCTCTGCCCGCGCCTTACTCGCTCCCGGCGGCTCAAATGAGCAACATACTTGCACTAGGGCCAAGGCTAACTACGCCCGTCAGTCCACGCCGAACAACTGAGAACGAGCGCGTCCCTGACTGAAGTTTGACCTCGCTAAAATGACAGCTTTCGACCCTCGCCGCCGATTTGCACGCTGCTCTCGCCGAGTCTAGCCACGACGTGCATCCACAGGAGCTCAATGCGGACCTCGTCGCCTGGCAAGAGCTCCGGAAGGCCGCTTTTCCGCCCTCGGCCGGCGCAGGAGACCGCAGCCCCGTCGCCCCACTCCCCAGTCCGGACACCATACACACCCTCACCCTGTGCGTACACTGAACCGGAGTTACCTGCAGGCGAGGGCTGACTCGGAGCAATCCGCCGATAGCTATTACGCCCAGCTCACCCATGTCCTGACCCGGATACCGCCCCGAGTATGCGATACGCTCCTCTCTCCCCGTCCGGGCCTGAAGGCTGACTCGCCGACATTCTTCCAGACGCGCATCTCCTTCCCATGGCACCCGATCGCCCCGCCAGCCCTCGCCTCCGCCGGCCGCCCACCCACCGCCTCCGCCTCCTCCAGCTCCTCTTCCGCCGCCCAGCTTCTCTCTCTCTCCTCCGAGCGCCTCTCAACCCTGTACTCCCTCGCCTACGTCCACGCCGCCCTCGGCGCCTCGACCCGCCGCACGGACGAAGCCGGCATCCGCACCGCCCTGAACGCCTTCCAGCTCGCTGCCGGAGTTCTCGACCTCTTGCACCGCGAAGTGGAACGCGCCCGCCGGCACACGCCCCGGGCCGGGAGTACCGAAGTCGCAGGAGAGGAAGAGGGGCTGCAGGGACTGATGACGGAGCAGGTCGTCGGGGCGCTGAGGTCCCTGTGCCTCGCGCAGGCGCAGGAAGTCGCGTGGCAAAAGGCCGTCATGGGTGCGTACCCCCAGCTCCCGTGGCAGGTTGAAGAAGCTCCAAGCTGACCAAGGACCACTTCGCCCATAGACCGCTTGAAGAACGGTACGGTGGCCAAGGTCGCGATGCATGCCGCGCAGCTGTACCAACAGGCGCGCGACGCCGCCGAGGCGATCCGCTCCACCGCCGATGTCGCCTCGTTCGCCTTTGCCGATGTGAGTGGTCCGGTTATTGTTGTTCCGCGAGAGCGAAACTCCGGGCAAGACATGTCCGAGGGCGTCATAGACTGACTCATAATATGGTACTCCCCCTCCCCGCGCAGGACCTGACGCGCCACCTCGCCTACAAGCACGCGCACTTCACCGCCGTCGCCCACTACCGCCGCTCGCTCGACGACCTCGGCGCGAATCGCTACGGGGACGAGCTCGGCCGCCTCCGCATCTGTGACGAGGTGCTGCGCGAGGTTGGGGCGACGAAGGGGAAGAGGGGCGTGCCGGAGGCGGTGGTGCGCGATTTGAAGGTAAGTCGCGGGTGCTCAAGTTTATCTCACTGGTGCGCGCTGACTGGATCGGTGCTCCTTCCACCGCTACGCCAGTCGCTGCAAAGCACCATTTCGGAGAACCTGGCCCGAGCGACGAAGTGAGCCGCGCTCTTCCACAGGCCATCCCCGACAGCTTCTGAAAGTGCTTACCCAACATGACTTTCTAGGGATAACGACCTGATCTACCTCGCCGCGCCGACCCCCGCGGCCCTCCTCCCGCCCATTGTTCCCTTCCCCCTCGCAAAACCGCTCCTCGCTCCGGAACTCGCCGAATCCCTCAAACACCTGCGGCAGACGCCGTGGCTGAGAGCGCTGGTGCCGACGCGGACGCGGGACGCGTTGGAGTTGTGGGAGGATCGGAAGAAGGTTTGGTTTGAGGATGGGTGTGAGAAGGTCACGCGGAGGCTCGATCAAGAGGCGACAGAGTGAGTTCCGTTTCCTCCTCGGCGTCCACGGGGCGTCTGAGGTTGTCGGTGGTGGAGTTCTTGGGGCAGATGGGCTGACTGGTTTCGCGATGTTCATCGCACAGCTGCCTCGCCTCGTTGAACCTGCCCGCCGCGCTCGAAGCCGTCCAACAACCGATCGGCGTGCCCGTCGCGCTTCTCGAGCGGAGCGAGCACGTCCAACTGCAAGGCGGGCTCGCCAAGCTCGAGACGATGATGAAGGATGTCCGGAGGGTCGCGGGCGTGAATCGCCAATTGGTCGACGAGGTCAGTTTTGTCTTGCCCCTCGGCGGGACCGCATGCTGATGTCGACCGATCGCGGGGGCCTGTCTCTGACCTCATATGCTGCCCGCGCGCAGAGCCAGGCGATGCTACAGGAAGAAGCCGATGTCGATTCCAGCTACCGCGCAACGTACGGCACCCTCCGCTGGACGCGCCCGCCCTCCGTCGAGGTCTCGGCCCCGCTAGTGCAACGCGCCGAGCAGCTCGAGGCGGTGCTGAACGCTGCGGCCGAGAGCGACGGGCTCGTGCGCGCCAAATTCGGAGAGTGGGAGGAGGCGATCGGGGTATTGGACAGGGGACAGGTGAGCCCCAGCGCACGGGCTTTCGGGTCCTTCTCAGCTTCGAGACCTTCACTGACACTGCGATCAAACGGACTCGTGAGCCAGTCGGCTCTCGAAGCGGCCATCCCGGACAGCGCCGCCGGCAGCTCGTCCTCCTCGTCCCGCTCGCCCGAGCTACAGCGCGCCACCCGCGACCTGCGCGCCTCCCTCGAAGACCTGACCGAGCTACGCACGGACCGCGACCGGCTCGTCGCGGCCGCGCGGGCTCGGTCGGAGCAGGCTTCGATCCGACCGCGGCTTGAGGCGGGTGCGGCGGGAGTGGGTGGTCGGCGACAAGACGCAGGCGAGGGCGACGGAGAGGGAGGTGAGGCGGAGGTGGCGGTGCTGGAGGAGATGTTGACGGAGGAGCTGGAGAAGCTCGGCGGGCCGTTCGAGCGGGAGTTGAAGCAGAACCGGGCGAGGCAGGAAGATTTGCTGGACCAGATCAAGGTCGGTCTCTCCCGCCGCCTGCCCTTGGCATGGAAGTGTCGAAAGATGTCGGGAGCTGACGATGCGCCCTGGATGCTGGCTGGCGGGTCTCTCAACAGCAACAAAACAGCGCCTTCCTCGCGACCAGCCAACGGCAGGCGACCGACTCGCAGGAGCGCGAAGCCGCAATCCGGGCGTACGACGCCGCTGCTGGCAAGTTTGACGAGATGCTCGGCAACCTGCGCGAAGGCCTCAAGTTCTACGCCGACTTGTCCCGCTTACTCGGCGAGTTAAGAGATGCCGTCAAGGCGGTCCGTCCTCTTTCTGCCTCATCTCGTTTCCGTGGGCTACACTGACGGTACCTGTCTGTCTGATTGCAGCACGTTCATGCCCGCGAGCTCGAAGCCCGAGCATTGCTGCAGGTCCTTGAGGCGCAGCAAGGCCCGCCGCAGCTCATTGAGGATCCTGAGCCCGAATCGATTCGGCCCGGAGGGGAAGTCCGGCGGCCTCGAGCCGCTCGCTCTCCTGCCGTACCGCAGTCCGAACCCGCACCGGAAGCCGCTCCTCCGACGCCGCGGAGAAAGTCGGCGCGGTCGCCCGTGAAGCGGAGACCGGTCCAGCAGGACGAGCCGTCTGGGGCCACTCCGCCTGTGCCGCAATCACCTCAGCCCGCCCCGTCAGGCTGGGACCCGTCGCAGGGTATCAGGTTCGGGTAGCGGGAATCGTTGTATCGATACGCAGGTCCTCGAGCGGAGGAAAGCGGCCCCCTGAAGCGTCCATTTCACACCCGTGATTGCAGGCCTCGACCGGCTCCTCGGTGTTCTGACTGTGTACTGTTCCCGAAGCTGCAAGCATGCTGTCCGCGAGTGCTGTCGAGGGAAGCGAGCCCGTCGGCGTCATCTTTTCTCGAGCAGCCCAGAAGGCGGGCGCCCGCCTCGCCCGCCCGTCGCTCCCCCCCCCGCTCGCACCAGCACACAACAGCTTTACACAGCCCGTGAGTGTACTGCATTGCTCGCAGGACCTCTCGCTCTGCGCCCCGACTGTCTGGGCCAGAGAGCTGCTTCTCCGGCGAATGCCGCCGAAGGTCGTCATGCCGTTCTCTCGGCTCGCTCGGGGCGCCCCGGCTGTCACCGCGCACGCAGGCCAGAGGGCAGCAGGGCAGCCCGGCGCAAAGATCCTTCGTCGCTGACCCTTGAACGTCACCCAGCTCCTCTGCTGCCCGCCATGTTCCGCGCCGCCGCCCGCTCGACTTTCCGCTCCTCCTCCCGGCAGGCCTTTGCCCGCCGGGCGTACAACACCTCGCAGCACACCTCTGCGATGCCGAACAAGAGCGACATGCCCTGGGTCATCGGCAGCGCGCTCGTCTTCATCCCCCTCTTCTTCAGCCTGACCTCCCCGCCCGGCATGCACGCCCAGACGCACGCGACCTCGCCCGCCAAGGAGGGCACCCACGAGGAGGTGCCCGCGGCGCGCAAGGCTACGGAGGAGGAGGACCCCGCCGGGAAGGAGTCGAACCCGACTCAGGCGGCTGAGGCTCAGACCGCCAAGGAGGAAGGCACGAAGGAGGAGACGAACGCGTCCAACTTTGACGGCGAGAAGCCGAAGAACGTTAGTCACGTCGCGGAAAAGTCGCAGCAGGCGACTGCTTCCCAGCCGGGCGAGGGCTCGACCGCCGGCCAGGAGGCCAAGCCGGAGGAGGTGCGTTCCCGAGTTTACGTTCCCCTCCCTGGCCCTTTTTCCCCCTGCTTACCTCAACCACCCCCCTTCAGGTCCCGTCTGGCCCGTCCGCCGACGCCGAGAAGGAGGAGAAGAAGGACGAGGGCGAGGGCGAGAAGAAGGACGAGTCGAACTAAACAAGACGGCTCCCCTCCAACCCCTTTTCCCGCGACTTCTAGACGAATTAAAACCCGCACCCTTGATAATCTCTCTCCGGGAAGCACTTTTCTTCCATCCGGTGTATACGAGGGTTTGCGGCCGTACAAAGCCATGTGGAGTCTGCAACATCGAAGCCCTTCACCATCCAACGGATCTCGAGAGGGGGTTCGTTCAACCTCAGGTCACTTTCTGGTTCACCCGCGCGCCAACGATTGCCCCTCCAATATTCCTCTCTGGGTCCGCGTTCCCGAAGGACAATTCGAGACAGGATCCAGGAAGAAACGGCATGATATGACAACAAGGATGGGCCGACGAGGATCAAGTCAAAACACACTGTGCAAAGAGGGGTCATGAGAGGAGCAGGAGGACGAGTGCGGGAGCGCGGCGATAGATCGGCGCGAGAAGAGGAGAGGTTGCGCGCAGACTCTAGGTGGCTGCTGATGCGGAGGGAGTCGATAGGCGAGATGAGCTGGATGCGGGCGAGGAGGGAGGGAGGGAAGGAGGCAGGGAGGGAAGGAGGCAGGGAGGGAAGGAGGCAGGGCGGCGAGGGGTATAGAACCTCCCCGTTCTATCGTGCGTGCGTGCGAACCATGCGTGCGTACAAAGATGGAGGGCGGCGGGGCAGTCTAGTCGGAAGCGCCGACCGCCGATGCGGGCGGACTAAGGCGGCGCGGGCGAGGACCTCAGACCGCGCCCGTCATCCGCACGAGCCTCCGCATGAGGAGCTCGTACGTCAAGATGGTGACCGCGCTCGACGGGACCGTCCGCAGAAGGTTCGTCGCCATCCCCCGGTAAAACCCGACCGGTCCCTCCTCCCTCAGGATCCTCGACGACGTCTGGACGACGCCCTCGAACTTCAGTCCCGAGGCAGGCGGCTTGCCCCGCGCGGGGGACGCGTCGGCCGCGGCCTGGGTCGCCTGGTGCTTCTGGATCTGCAGCCGGGTGCGCAGGACCTCGTGCGGGTAGGTCGCGATCGAAGCGATCATCTTGGAAGCAGAAGAGCAGAGCAAGATAGTAGAAGAGGGTATATCGGAGCCATCGGCAGGTCCTGCAAGACGGAGACGGGAGGGCGAGTCAGCTCACGAAGCAGGATTGAGCTCGAGCAGAGGCGGCTCACGAGAAAGGACCTTGAAGCGCTCGTAGAGCGGGAACTGAACAGCAACGTGCGCCACGCCGAACAAGCTCGGTAGCATGCCGCGGTAGAAAGCGCGCATGCCCTCTTCGCGGTAGATCCGGATGAGGGCGTCCCAGGTATGCCGGTACCGCACGTCTCCGTCGCGCGTGTCCTGGGTCATGAAGCGCGTCTTGACGACCCAGAGCGGGTTCGTCAAGATGGTGCCGCTCGCGCCTGCAGTCATAGCCGAGACGACGTGGGCGATGGGATCATCCGGGCCTGTGCGTGCGCGAAAAGCAAGCTAAGTCAGTTCGGCGGGTCGAGAAGACGTGGCAGTGGCGACGGCAGCAGCAGCGCAGCAAATGCAGGGGGTGCATGATGCGGGATCAGACGGTCCTCTCGGACATTTTATCGTGTTCAGGTTCATCCGCCGCGACCCGCCCCGAGGGACGGACCGCGACGGAAGGTTCGTCAGAGGTCTAAGGATACATGTTTTTGAGTGCTCATCAAGCCCCGCACACTATGCCCCCCTTTTGCTGTTGCTGCTGCTGCTGTATGATGCCCGTCACAAGAGGAGAAGGGGACTGACCTCGGGTGACGGACAAGCGTTGCTTGATGAGGTCGTACATGGTGAAGTAGATAGCCCATGTCGGGAGGTAGCCAATGATGGTGGGACCGAGTCCTCGATAGAAGCCTCTGAAGCCGTCGTTCAGCCAGATGTGCCGGGTCGTGCCTGCGAGTCGAGCGAGGTAGCGATGGGCGCGAGGGCGCGTGCAAGCCGAGTCGAGTCAGCCATGGCTCTGTCTTCCCGTCCCTGAGCGAGCTGCTGGAGGAGTAGCGGTGGATGGGGAAGTGATGGGAAGGAGGGAGAGAGGTGTGAGGGAAGAGGGCAGGCGAGCTCGAGGACTGACCGATCAAGCCGGCCGGTCCGCGCTTGCCTCCGCCGGCCTGCAATTTCGTCTTGACGACGTCGAGTGGGCACGTCACGACGCTGCTGACGAGCCCTGCGCCTGCGCCTGCGATCATGGACTCTGCGCCGCGGAACCATTCTGCGCCCGGTATCCGCTCGCCCTCCGGGTCGCGGTCGTGGATCGTCACGCGCATCGTCTCGCGCGCGTTGCCTCGGCCGTCGTCTGCCTGCGCTGCGCAACCGCCGTCCGAGAGGCGAGGCACCCTGCTGTAGCTGTCCGGGGTGCGTGTGTGCGGGCGCGAGCTGCTGCTGCTGCTGCTGCTGCTGCTGGTGACGCGGAACACGCGCGCGGGCGAGTGGGCCGGCTCGCGGCTCGCGCGGCCAAGGTCGACAGTGGGCGGCGCAGGCTACGGCGCGCGGGCGGGGCGGCAGTCGCGCACTGGGCGACGCGGGTCAGGGCGGCCGCGTCGCTATCGAGTCTAGGCTGCTCGTGCTCGTATGGTGCTTCGCTCCGGACGCTAGTGCGGGCGAGAGGCGGAGGTGCAGCAGCTCGCTGACGGCCGCCGACTCGACACGGCGAGCCGAGTGGAGCCGAAATCCGCTCGCGCCTCCCCTCCCACGCCGCAGCTTTCCCCCCTCCCAGCCCCCAGCTGGCCTTCTCAAGCTTGCTCTCGACGATGGAGGGCAGCGTATGGGACAAGCCGCAGCTCGGTTCGACGACTGCGCTCACAATGCTATTCGCGGCTGTCCGCTGTGCCTTGCCAAGATGCCGATCGGCGCTGTCACGCTGGCTGGACTTGCTACATGTGACCCCCGCAACCGTTGCTCTGGCGACGCTTTTCGTGGCAGAGCAGGGCATAAGGTCCTGAACAGCTCTGTGCCCACATGTCCGGCCACCCGACGTGTCTCAACGAAGAGATGGCCGCTGCCTGAACCTGATGACACCCTATTCCTACCCCTTTTTCTCTTCATTCGTAGACGCCGTATGGGTGGATGGACACGAGTGGAACAGGCAGCGAAAGATAAGGCCTTCACGGCTCGTCGGCAGTGTCGGCATCCAGACGTGTACGGCTGGGCTTACACGAGGACCGGAGCCAGTCTGCTGGTCAGCTTCCCATCGCACGACAACTCGACCGGGGCAATCGACGATTGCAAGCCTCTTGTCTCATAAGCTTGTGAGGATCAAAACGAATCCGGCGCCGGCTGCTGGAGACGAAAAGTGAGACTTGCGTCGAGTGCCCTGGCTTCGACCCCGATGCACTTCGAACTCTCTTGACATGCTCGTCCGGCCACACGCTCGAAAGACGGGCCCAAGCGACTCGACCGTAGTCATCATGGCTGTGTTCCTTGCTGTTCGTGCGCCCAGCTCAGGCAGCAGCAGCAGCAGCAGCAGCAGCCGTCGAGCGACCACAATCCGGACTTCCGGCCGTTTCATCGCCCGGACCCTTCCAGCTCCCTATCCAGGGGTCGGCCGGGTTCCCAGTACAGTGCGATCGCTCGGACGTCACGAGTCATGCTACTGGAAGCCATGGCTGGCTTTGAGCCCTCAGGCCCTGGCGTGCGGCCTCCGGCTTCTGCAAGTCGCGAGGGGGTCAACCCCCCCTCCCCCCCCTTCTCAGCGGCGGAGGCTTTCCGGCGCCTTACAGAGACAGATCCTGAAGCTCCTCCGACACCTCGCTTGCTTCCTGCTTCTCACTCTGCTCACGTAGCCGGCGCCCACCGCGAACGCCAGCGATGTACGACGACGAGAAACGGCCTTATCACTCGGTCGACGTCGAACTTCAGTCCGACCGCCCTGTGGACGGGTCCGTCAACCACGCCTGGCGAGTCCGCCGCTCGAGCCAATGGCGCAAGAATGCTCGACCGGTCAGCTGGCTCCTCTTGCTCATGCTCGGCGCCCTCGTCCTCTGGGCTCGTTCCGGCGGCGACGACACAGCCGGCAGCCGGCGCGCTTGGCGGCCGTTCTCCGCCGCCTCTCGGCAAGTGAGCGTCCGAACCGACGGGACCTACGCTTACGCCGTCCCGATCGCGGCCGGCCGAGCCGCGTACGAGGAGCACCCCGTGCACGGCCTGATCCGCGAGGCCAAGAGGGCCTGGGCGGAAAAGGTCGCGCGGCAGTCCCAGACGTACGAGCAGGCAGTCGCCGAGTACCAGCGACGGTACCGTCGACCGCCTCCGCCGGGTTTCGACAAGTGGTACGAGTGGGCGACCGAGCACGACGTCCAGCTCATCGACGAGTTCGACACTCTGGCGGACCAGATCGAGCCCTTCTACGCGCTCCGCCCTTCGCTGCTGCACGAGCGCATCGCCTTCTATGAGGACGACCGTCCGCGCGGTCACGACCACAGCGTCGTCACGATCCAGGATGGGCTCATGACCGTCTCCGGCGGGAACTGGCGGCCGCCCGTCCCGGACGGGTTCATCCTCCTGATGAAATCCCTCGGTTCACTCCTGCCCAACGTCAAGGTACCCTTGTACTTGCACGACGCTTCGAGCATCACGCTCGATGCCGAGGCGATGGAAGGGTATCGGCGCGCGGCTCGCCTCGGCGAGTGGGTCAAGGAGGACGAGCTACCGATCGCCGGACAGACTTTGTCAATTTATCCTTCTCCCGTTCCCGAAAGGAAACCTGCTGACGCGGCTCCCGAAAACAGCTGGACCAACCGCGAGCGCCAGTGCGCTCCAGACTCGCCCTTCCGGCGAGCCACCGCCGGCCTCGCCCTCTCCCCCGCTCCAGGCGGCCCGCCCTTCGTGCACAACCACCTGAACGCCATGAGCTACTGCATGGATCCGAGCATCGTCGACATTCACGGCGCCACCTCCGGCTGGCCGTTCCCCCAGGTGCTTCGGCCTTCGTTTGCGCTGTCCCGCGCGCGCTGGAACGGCGACATCGTCTGGCCGAGTACGATTCAGTACAATCTGAACCCGAAGAACGAGTCGGCGTTCCGGGAGAAGGCACACACTCTTCTCTGGCGTGGCTCCCCAGACGGAATCGGTATCGACAACGGTTCCAAGTGGGTCTGGTCTTTCTTCATCCGAACCATTCTAAAGGAGACTGACTCCTATGTCGCTTGCAGGTGGCGCCAGTCGCACCGTTTCCGGCTGATCAACCTCCTCAACTCGAACGAAGCGGTCCCGCGGACCGTCCGCGAGACCCGCCTCGACCGATCCGGCCAGGAGTACCAGATCGACGTCGAGCATACCCTCGCCGACCTCAACGAGCGGTACAGCAATGTCCGCGCGACGGGCGGGCCCGTCCAGTGTGCGCGCGAGATCTGCGAGCACATCAAGAAGACGATGCACTTTGCGAAGCATGCGACGCTCGAGGAGATGGCGGACAACCGCTACGTGATGGATGTCGACGGCAATGCGTACGTCTTTCTGCTTCGATTGCTGTTCTGCTTCTGTGACTGACGCTTGCCGCGGCACTCAGCTACTCGGCGCGGTTCCGCTCGCATCTCGCTTCGAACCAGGTCCCCTTCAAGAGCACGATTTACCCAGAGTGGTACGAAGGTCGAATTCAGCCGTGGGTTCACTATGTGAGTATTTGTTCCCGCCTGCGTGGGTATTGAATGTACGACTCGCGTGCTGACCGCCTCCATACTTGGCTTAAACGGACAGGTCCCGGTCCGCCTCGATTATTCGGACGTCTACAACCTGCTGGCGTTCTTCGACGGCGGGATCGACGAGAACCGTACAGGCAATCACGACGACCTCGCGGAGGAGATTGCGAACGCCGGCGCAGACTGGGCCAAGCATTTCTGGCGCGACGTCGACATGCAGGCTTGTGAGTTTCGTGCTTCCGCTCTCCTCGATCCGGACCCTTGCTCACTCACGCCTCGCGCAGATGTATATCGTCTTATGCTAGAATGGGCTCGCATTCTAGACCCGGCGCGCGAGGAGGAGCATGCATAGCTCTCTGCGTCGCTCTGTATCCCCCAATTTTTGTATCCTTTCCCTTTCGTATCCATCCAAATGGCTTCCAAGGGATGGGGAAGCTGCCCACTCCGAATCAGATCTCTTTAGCGCCGACTCTCGCTTTTTCAGGTCAAGAAGTGGAGTTGGTCGAGGAGGGGACCGAAGACCGTCTCCTCCGGCCTCGACCTTCTCTCTCTTCCTTTTCACCTCGGACCAATACAGACGCTCCGGCTACACGCGATGTGGACCTACAAGTCCACGATCAAGCCGTCTGACGCCTCGACGGCCTCGCTCGTCCTACGCGCGTCCGCCCCAATCTCCGCTTCGCCGGACGCGACCCTCGCGGACGACATAGTCACGCTGGTTCTCGGCGTCAACGCCGACGGGGAAGAGCTTGACGCGGATACGCTGCTGAACAGCGTCTTAATGCGGGAAATGCGCTCCTGGCTCATCAAGGTAGGGACCGACCCACCCTCACTGTGCTTCGACCACGGACTAAGCCTCGACACGCGACCGAGCAGCACCGCAGCGCCCTCGCTATAGACCACCTCGACGCTGCAGAGGCGTTAGGTGGCTCCGTGCACCGTTGTCGCTCTCCAGACGATCCTCCGAGGGAAGCGCGGAGCTGACTGGCTCGCTCTCAGTGCCGCTGCGGGCTCATTCTTACGCTGTCGGCGCCGCCAGAGTCGCCCAAGCTGCATTGTTCGTGACGGAAACAGGCGCTGGCCCAGCGAAGAACACGTCGTTGGCGGAGATCAGCTTAAACTTGACCTTCCAGTCCTCTCGCTCGGGGAAATTCGCGAAGACGTCTGGACGCTCGGACCAGTCGGAATGGCCTCGCGTTCAGGAGCAGCTCGCCTCCCGCGAGAGCCCGTCGCTCGCTTCGCTGTTGCTGGTGCCAGCGACCGGCGCCGCCGACCTGCACTTCACCCTCGCTCCGCTTCTCGACTCTGCGCTCGAGAACCTCGGCAAGAAGCTCGTGCAGGCATTTCCGCTCTGCTTCAATGCGCGCTGGATGACAGTGAGTCGCTCTACCGAACACCAGTGCTATTACGCTTCGATCGCGCCTAGCTGAAGAAAGCCCCATGCCGCCAGCGCCTCGCGAACGATCGGGTCGCACAGACATCGCTCGCGGCCTCGCTCTCCGGTATTCTCTTCCCCGGCGACGCCGAGGGGAGTGGCTCGCCCAGCAGGCGTGCTCTGCAAGAAGAGGCGGTCGACCGCGAGGCGAACCTTCTCCGATTGGTCGGTCATTTCTGCGCGTCTGCCCGGCCGTCCTTCCTGAAGGCATCTAATCTCGGGCTTTCCCCTCCATGACATCTAGTCTCTGGAGATGCGCTACGCGACATCAGCGCGCAGCACTGGTAGCTCCGAGGGCGAGCAAATCGTCGAGCCCAACTTGGCCTTCCCAGACGTCCTCCAGAGCGCCCTGCTTCGCCTCGCCAAGAATGTCTCGGCGCCCGACCCTTGGGCCGGGCCTCTCGTCGCGAAGGACGCTGGCCCCCAAGCTTCGGCCTCCGCGGTGCCCGCCGCCGCGAGCCAGAGACGGCCGGGGCGGCTGGACCCGTCGTCGCGGACAGCAAAGCGGCGGCGGATCTCTCGTGAGGCGGATGCGCAGGAGGAAGATTCTCTCGTGCGTTTCGGTGCCGCGCCGTGAGAGAGCTTCGTCCGGATGTACCTGCAGGATTGACGGGGCCCCCGATCCGACGCAGATCGAACAGGACAGCCCTGCCGGTCAGGAGGATGCCGCATTCTCGGAGGCAGAAGCTCTGGACCTCGACGACCTCGACCTGTGATCCGTTCTGGGGCGTCGTGCGGAAGGGCAAGGACGGGTGGTGCAGCTATCCCGGGAACGTCTCCGGGGACGATCGACCCGAGCACGCGGGCTCGCCCAAGACCCGCTCGTCTGGCCGAATCCTCTGCGTAAATGTTGCGAGAACGACGTGAATTGCAAGTGGTGATGTCAACAAAATTCGGATCCGCCGCCCGCATAGAATCAAGGAGAGGGTCGGGGAGGAAAGACCTCAGACGACAATGCAGCTCTCGCCGTCGCGCCCGCCGCCCTCCTTCTGGGCGAGCGCCTGCAGCGTCGCGTACTGCACCTTTTCGTTCTCGGTCAAGAGCCTGCGAGCGATCCCAATCACCCACTGTCAGCGCGCGGTCCGATCCTCGCCCCTAGACGTCCCCGTCCGCGGACGCACCCTTTCTTGGCTCGGACCTCGAGGGCCTTCCGTTGAGACTCTTGCTCGGCCCGCGCGCGCTTGTCGGTCTTGCTCGCGACGCCAACCGAGGCGAGGGCCTTCTTCCCCGCGGCGGAGGTCTTGCCCTGGTTGCCCGAGCCGGTCGCCGGTTTGTAGGAAACGATCTCGATATCCGAATCATCGGTGGCCGTCCGAGGAGGCGAGCGCCGGGGAGCTGAGGCGCCGTTCGTCGAAGGGGGATCCCGCCTCGCGGCGGCGGTCGAGGCTCGTGCTGACGATGCGCCAGGACCGCTCCGCGCTTGCTGAGCCCGCCGAAGCGCCGCCAACCCCGCCAGTCCAGGCTGCCTCAGACGCGATGCATCCGCCCGCGCAAACAGCCCTCCGAACGCCTTCTTCCCGCCGGGGGCGGAATCGCGACCGGCTGGATCGGCTCCACCACACGCATGATCGGACTTGTACCGATGGGCAGGGCAGAACTTGCGGTGACACGAGTCGCACTCGATCGGGACGATCATTTTGGTCTTGCATGTGCGCGCCGAGCACTGGTTTGCGGGTTTTGGCGGAGGGTTCGAGCACAGGTCGGGGAGAAGGACGGGGCATGCGGTCGAGAGGTGGCGGTCCATGGCGATATTGGGATCGGAATTGGGAGGATAGGAGACCGGCTGGGAGCAGAGTGGGCATGTCGGGACGCGATTCTGCGGGGGCGAACGCGACGGGTGAGCGGTCCCGACGGAGGGACAATCGACTGGCCGGGTCATCTCGCCGGAGAGTAAGCTCACATCCTCCTTGAGCTCGTCATACTCGCTGCAGTGATGTCCTGTCGGTGGGCGCCAGTGTTGGGAGCAAAAGTCGAGACGGCACGACGGACACTTGAAGGGGAGGACTGCATGACTCTTTCCCGACGGGATCAGCACGGCTCCGTACCCCTCGTTTCAGTGGATCTCAGCGTGGTGCGTAAGCTCACAATCGAGTTGCTGTGGCGAGCGAGAACATGTCTGTCAGCCCAGGCTTGCGCGGCTCATTCCCACTTTGCGAGTTCAACGCACGTTGCAAGATGGCTCTTTGCAGTGCCGGCCGATGTCGAGGAACTCTTGAGACTGCATGACAGCTTGTAGCGAGCTCTATGGAGCGTATAGGGGCAAGCGAGTGTGGCGGTCTTGGCGACGATGACACAAGCGGTGGCGGTGCAGCAGTGCAGCGTGTGAGACGGCTGCAGGGTAATAGGCGGAAGCAGGAGCAGCTAGACAGCCTCCTAGCAGGCTCTGGAGTTCGAACGAGCCAGTTCCAGCTGTACGGCGTGGCGCGATGACGAGGACGAGGGGAAAGTTCTGGCAGCAGCGAGAATCCCTCAACTGTACGCTTCCACACCCCGATACAAGCCTCGGAGCGCACGCAGCATGGCCGCAGTCGACTTCAGCTACCTGCAGGATGCGCTGACGCGCGATGCCGACCTCCGTGAGCGCGTCCGCGACGTCGTCCGCCAGCTCGAGCAGGCGCAGCGGGCCGCCGTCGCCGTCCTCGCGCGCGTGCACTCGTGCCCGCACAGCCAGAGTGAGCTCTATAGAACGATTGTTGCCCTAAAACGTCCCCCCGACTGACCCCGCCGTGCTGCACGCAGTTCCCGCCCTGCTCGCCTCGCTCGACCCGACGTTGCCGCCCGTCCGGACGCACCTCGCAGACCTCGCCGCCTTGATCCCGCCGCAGCAGTTCTACCGCTACAGCGACTCGTTCTCCCGCTCCATCCAGCAGGCGAGCTACATCATCGTCCTCCGCGTTTTCCTCGAGCGAGAGGATGTCCCGACCAAGGAAGAAGTCGCACAGCAGCTCGGCAGTGCGTTCCTCGTTACTTGGTGCTCAGCGAGATTGATTTATCTGATCGAACTCGACTCCTGTGCGCAGTCCAGGAAGCATGGAAAGACCACTTCTTCCTCTCGACAGAGGAGTACCTTCACAGCTTGATCTCGCTTGTCAACGAACTGGTCCGTCGCATCAGGCGCATCTCGTTCGATAAATTCGCACGCTGATCGCAGAGCTTCGTCAGTCCCGCCTGGCCGTGAACCGGGTGACCCTCGGTGACTACGACGCGCCGGTCCGGTATTCGCGGTGAGCCCCTCCCGCGGAACGGCATCAAGCAAATCTCGTTCGCTGACTCCGCTCGCTTACCCTCTCGAAGCTTCGCAAAGGAACTCTCGTGCGTCTTTCGTTGGTTTCCCCTGTTACCAGCGACCCTTAACTAACAAGCTTATCTGATCCGCATGGCGACCCTTCGGACAGTAATGCGTTCGGCCTTCTCAACTTGAAGAACGACTCGCTGCGGAAACGCTTCGACAGCATCAAGTACGATGTCAAGCGACTTGAAGAAGGTCCGTACAGCTCGTCCTGTCCTGCGGCCTGGCTGGCCTGACGCTCACCGGGTTCAATTGCAGTGGTCTACGATCTCTCCCTGCGCGGTCTCCTGTCGGCCGGCGGCGGCGCCGGTGACACCGAGAGCAGCACGGCCACCTCCCGAGACGGTCCGGGCCCCAGCAAGCGACCAAGGACAGAGGCCGGTGGCGCCGCGCCTGATCAGCAGGCCTCGACATGATACTAGCGCGTTTCGCTCGCTTGTGCGCATGTCCCCGCAGCTTGCAATGCATGACCGCAATGCCAGCCATGAAAGCACGTTGCTGAATCATGCGACCAGATTCGATTGAGACATGCTTTTTAAGGTTTCAGGCTTGGTGTCGTCGCGGCGGTGGCGTGCTCATCTCGGCTGACAAATTAGGACCCGCCGCTATCGCTGGGCGGCCGCCGGTTGCGCGCGCGGCCCACAGCGGCCGACGTCGCAAGCGCCGCGCCAAGTCGTCAGGGACGCGAAAAGAACAGTCTACAGCCGTTGCCAGAGAGCTCGTGCGGGGCGGATTCTCAAGACACGACACGAGCTGCGGCAGCTGCGGACGCCCCATCGTAGGTGGCTCGTGGATCTGACCGTTCGCGAAGGCGCAGCAGCGGCGTCCGGGCTGCAAACGAGGCGCATGATCTTCCTCATCAGCTGTTCTTCTCACAGCCAAGTTGTGGGATCAGCTGCAGCTGGCAGCGTAGCGTGCGATCTCGGCGCTGCAGCTGGCGAGGGTGCACAGGCGCCCGTATCTCGGCTCGGACCGAGGCAGACCCTGACGTGATGATCTCCCCGCCACCCGCGGCGCGGCCGTCTCCTCGCTCGGCAGCTGCAGGAGCACCGAAACGCGCGCGCGTGGTTCATCGTCAAGATCGACAGAGCTCTGCGTGAAAGATCTGCAAGAAGAAGGATGTGCGGGGTGCTTTTGATCAATCAATAGCCAAAGTGATCGAGGACCGTCACGCTGCCTCCACTTTGTCGCGGAACTGCGGTGCCACGGACGACTGTCACGCGCCGGCCGTCCTGCATGCTCACACTCGCGCCCAGGAAGTTCGGGAAGAATGCGGCTCACGCGTGCCGCGCGGTCACGGCGAGACGGTCAGATCGTGTGAGTGCGAAGATGGCATGCAATCTCGCCTGCAGGAGCGCATACAGAGTCATCGGCAAGACGTCAGGACGAGACAGATCCATGATGAGCTCGACGTCGGGGCCGAAAGGCGAGTTCGGTCTTGCCACGCTCTCCCTCGCATGCCAGCAGCTGCAGCAGCTGGTCGATCGCCCTCACATTTCCCCGCGCTCCGCCTAGCTATCGACTTGCCCAATTGCGAAAATGAACGCGTGCCTGAAAAAGCGTCAGGCACGCACGTCCGGAAATTCACCGACGCCGTGCAGCAGCTCCCCCCGTGGACGAGCCGACCGAAAGTAGCACGCATGCCCAGCAGCCTGCTCGACGTCCGCAGCTGCGGTCCATGCGGCATCAGACCCCTTCCGCTCCCGCAGTACCCCTGCAGCAATTGCCCCGCTAAAGGACCGAGCGACGACGAGAAACTCCGGCTGCAGCTAGTACGTCGGCGGGGCACATGGCAGACGGAACGCTGCCGAGCGGAAGCTTGTCGCTTCACTGGGCGTCCGGATCTGCATCCGCCCGCCCGCCCGACCACCACCTCGCGTCCGGACCGGAAGCGGTGCCCGAGCCAATCTATCCGCACTCTCATCCGGCCGTCGAGAGGCAACCTCTCTACCCCGGAGACGAGGGACCGAAACCGCGGCGGTATGCCCTGGGCGGTCACGACGCAACCGCCCAGCATGGCAGCATCTCGTCCGCCTACCCTCCGCCGCCTTCGACTTTCTCTTACGGTCGGGTCCTCCCGCATCCGAACGGTCTGACGGCGGCGGCAACGGCTTTTCCGAGGCATTCGCTAGCTCCGGACCGTCCCGCCGAACCCAGCCTCGACTATCGCTGGCAGGACGAGGATCGACGAAAGTCTTTGAGGCTGACCTCGGCTCCTCATGAGCGGTCGTCGGAGCACCTCCGTGCGCCTTCTTGGCCGCAGCCGGCGTTCCCGTACGATACGAAGGACATTCTCGGTGCACGGGGAGACGAGCCGTCCGTCTCCGGCGCCTATCCTGCCGTGCAGGCGCCAGTCTATCACGACACTCTCTCGCCATCGCCCATTCCGTGGGCGCCTGCGCTCCCCGTTCCAGCCCAGCAGCTTCCGCACGGCTCCCCTCACGCTTCCGCCTACCTCCCGCACGCCGAGCCGGCCTCCTACACAGACCGGCATGACCATCACTCGTGGTCTCTGCCGACTTCGAGGTCGATGACCCATCCGGAGGCGGACCTGGCGTTGCACGGGCAGACTGCGCCACTCGCAGGCACCGGGCGGATGGCGCTGCCTTACCCTCACGCTTCGACGAGCCAGAATTCGTATCCGCCACTGCAATACGCCGTCGAGCCGCTGCGACCGGTCAGCAATCACATGTCCTCGCCGTCTTTCCCGTCGGGATCGCTCCCTCATTACAGCAGCTACGCCTACTCGCCACCATCCCAGCCGTTCCTTTCGTCTACGCCTCAAACAGCGCAGCTGTCCGCCTTCGCCAACCGTTCGATGCCTCCTCGCCCCGAGGAGCCTACCTACCCGGTCGACGCATCAACTCCCTATATCCCTGCCCGCCACGCCGATACCGTGCCCGATTGCGTCTTACAAGCTGTCGAATATCGCCGGCAACTCGGCGTGATTGACCTGACCGGCCGGAAGCGCGAAGATGCGCCTACACGCCGGCCTCCGACTTCCCAGAGCACGCGGCGCCTCGTCGACATCAGCGTCTCTTGCATCAATTGCTCTCGTCCGATCGGCCGGCTGTCTCTTCGCGGCGGCGGCGTCGAGAACCCGACTGGCGACCACCCGTCGAAGTACCAAGCCTCGTTCTACTGCGCCGCCTGCGTCGTTCTTCCGCCCTGCCCGAGCCAGAGTCAGCGAACCGCGGACCAGATCTCCGGCACACCGAGCGATCCCTACGCTGGCGAGTGCACGTACCTGGATCACCTGTCCGCCGCCGTCGATCGATACCTCGGCGAGGACCCGGATCGGAACGATACCCGTCCAACGCCTGCGCCGTTTGGCAAAGTGCGATTGGGCTTTGTTGCGCACGATGCTGCGCCCGAATCGGTCAAGAAGCGGAGAACGAACGTCGTCGCGGACCTCGAAGGCGTCCTTGCTTGTACGTCTCGCTTCTTTCTCTGGCTCGAATGTTCCGCTCACCGTCTGACGCCTCTCTTCGATTGCAGGTGATGTCTGTCGACGGGACCTTGGCTCAGGTCAGCTCCGACTGGCAGCCACGGGCGAGCCGGTCGGATCGACGATCGAGGTCCTGTGCTCCCATTGCGATGCTCGCTATCTGCGGTGTTCGGACTGCGGTGGAGGCGGTGGCAACAAGGGCGTCGGACGCTGGCGATGCAAGGAGATGTTGTGCGTCATCACCCCGGGCTTCTTCCTGAACCGTCTGACTCCTTGATGCCGGTGCTGACGACCCTTCCTGTCCCTCGATAGCCCCGCCGGCCGGAAAACTTGTCAGCTCGCTCACAGCCGGATAGGGACCGTCAGCGAGATGGACTAGTGAGTTCTCGGACCGCCGCCCCGTGCCGGATTCTTGAAGCTGACTCGCCACCGCCTCTACGCACAGCGACGTCTGGCGGATCGACGACCTAAGGCCGGAAGACGCGACGCAGCTGACCGCCGAGTGTCGCGAACTGTTCGTGACGTACACCCTCGGGACGCTGGCGGTTCCGGATATGATCGAAAGCGAATCGCCGCTCTGTCGCAGCTTCGACGAGGCGGAGAAGCTCACTGTCGATGCATGGAGGTGCGCTCGAGACACTGTGTCACGTCCGGCGTATCGCATTCTCCTGACGCGCCTCACTGCGAACAGCTGGTTCCGTCCTATGTTCCGTCCGAGCGATCCCAAAGATAACGTGCAGCGGTTCGTCTCCTCGCTGCTTCGTACACAGGCGACTCCGCTTACGTCCGGGACTTGCAGATATCTCGCGTTGCGCTGGGTCCGACCCATGTCGCGCAAAAAGCGAGGCAAATTGAAGGGCAAGGCTCACCGTGACGACCTGGACTCGAGTCCCGAGGAGCGCCGAGCGACGCTCGCTCCCGACGCATCAGATCCGGGATCTCCTCGACGCGAAGGCAAGAGCCTCACTGGTTTCATTCTCGGCGAGTACGAGGTGAGTTTCCGTCGCGAATCCTTTGCCGTCGTGGCCTTCTCTGACGTACGGTCATGTCTCCATGGCTTAAACAGCGGGACAAGGGCATTCTCCACGTGGCGTTGACGATGCCGACTGGAGCGGGCGAAGCATACGACGCGACGACCCGCCTCATGCAAACGCTGTTGGCTAAGATAGCCGCCGACGTCGTCGTCTCCAACTCGGAACGGGCACGGGCTGGTCTTCCGCCTCAGCCGCTGCTGCACACAGTTTGGACTATGCGTAAGTGGTCATCTCCTTCTCCTTCCCCCATAGGGGCTCGAACTGACCTCCGTCGATGCGCAGATATCATGAAGCGCGACAGTCGGATCATGAGCCGGCTCGAAACGCGGCGGGGTTTCGTCCCCCTCGAAGACTGTGAGGCTACGCCCACGAACCCACGCATCTTATCAGACATGCTGACCTGTTCCTGGTCGCCTCGCTCAGTCTTGCTCAAGTTTCCCGAAGTCGGCATCGAGAATTTCCCGCCGCACCGGCCAACGTACTTGCCGCCAGAATGTGCGTCCGGCTCTTCGGGGTTTGATTTCTGGCTGGTCCCATATTGACACCATTGCTGCACAGTCTTGCGCGGTTTCACCATTTACGCCAAGCCCGTCCGTACCGAAGACCTCCCGCCAGGATATACGGGCCCGGCTCTTGCCGCCGTCGAAACCGTTCAGAACAGCCGGTCGCCTCTAGTCTGAACAGACTGATTCGTCATTTCACCTCGTCGAACCTTATCGTGCCACGATGCTCATTTGCATGC
The DNA here is from genome assembly GCA_024713535.1 of Rhodotorula sphaerocarpa. Classification (NCBI taxonomy): domain Eukaryota; kingdom Fungi; phylum Basidiomycota; class Microbotryomycetes; order Sporidiobolales; family Sporidiobolaceae; genus Rhodotorula; species Rhodotorula sphaerocarpa. Next base: position 294,645 of record JANIBP010000014.1, read on the forward strand.
CGCATCCCCTGAGCGACCAGGCCGGGAGGCCTTTGCATCGCATTTCTGATCCTGATCGCCTCTCTCCTTTGTACGATTATCTGCGACGGACCTTTTGGGTTGAGTGTTTTCCTTACTAGGGGCATATGCGAAGAAGAATTCAGTGATAATCAAGCCGTGGCGAGGGCTTTCTCGGTGTTCTGCGGTGCTGCGGCGAAAGCCTGTACCGGCCGGCTATTCGAGTTCCCCACCCGGAAGTTCGGACTCCGAATTTCTCCACCGCAAATCGCGCTGCCCACAAGCCGGAACGGCGCCGCGTCTCGCTCCCTCACACACCACCTTCGCCCGGCTCAACCACAACGGACTCGCGACAGTAAGCAGCTGCCCGCCTAACACCCACGGCCGCGCATTCCCGTCGCGGCCGTCCCCGATCCCCGCTGACCATCACGACTGCCTCCCGGAATCCTACAGAACACTATGGCCGATCTCTTCTCTGTCAAGGACAAGATCGTTCTCGTCACCGGTGGCTCCAAGGGAGTCGGCTGGGGCGTAAGTCCTCCTCGCCGCCCCACAGGCTCTCGCCCGGCTGCGCCCGGCCTCTTGAAACCCCGATCCAGCCGCTGACGATTTCGCGCCGCACACAGATCACGAACGGCTTCATGCAGGGCGGAGCAGCCCGCGTGTACATCGCGTCCCGCGACGAAAAGTCGCTGAAGAAGGCCGCCGAAGAGTTCAACTCGAAGGGCTTCCCCGGCAAATGCATCCCGCTTACGGCCAACTTGGCGACGTACGACGGCGTGATGGGTCTCGTTAACGAGCTCGAGAAGCGGGAAAAGTGTACGTGCTTCGTTCTGGCCGTTCTTGTCAGAACCTTCCCTCGCCCGCCCTGCCACGAAGCTGGAAGGGCGGGCTCGCCGCGCAGAAAGCTCGCAGCTCCTCCGGAAGAATGCCGGGTAATTTTTGATTGACGAGAATTGGCGTCCCGCAGGCTTGCACGTCCTGGTCAACAATAGCGGCAACAACTGGGGTGCTCCGTGAGTCGAGGGTCTACGTTCAACCGCTGGGCCGGCTGCGCTAATTCACGCAACTGACGAATGCTCCCCACTGTGATGGATAGCTTTGACGAGTACCCCGACAGTGCCTGGGGTCGGTCGAGTCCTGCGCCATCGACCGTTCGAGGCCGAGAAATCTGACTCTCGACCTGTTGCACAGAGCGCGTCCTCACCCTGAACCTTCGTCGAGTCTTCACCCTCACTCAGAAGCTCACGCCGCTCATGCTCAAGTCGCACGGTCGTAACGAGGGCCCGTGGCCCGACCCTGGTGCGTGAATTCCCCTATCCGGACTTGTGGATCAGGATTGCTTTTCTAACGAGCTCTGGTTTCGTGAGAAACAGCGCGCATCATCATGATCGGATCGGTTGACGGCATCCGCGTGCCGGCGCTCGAGACCTACGCCTACTCGGCGTCGAAGGCGGCGCTGCACCAGATGAGCCGCGTCCTGGCCGGTCAGCTCGGAAAGCGAGGAATCACCTGCAACACTCTCGCTTGCGGTGAGCCATTCATTCGCCCGTTCGACCGCTGCGGGAACGCGAAATGTGTAGTTTCGGGCTACTGACAGCTCCTCTCCTCTCCTGTCTTTGCCCCTCAGGTCCCTTCCAGTCGAAGAGTGAGCCCCTTTTCCTCTTGTCCGCGGTCTTGAGTTCATTAGGGTCGAGCCCTGACCGCTTCTCGTGCTACAGTGATGGCTGCGACTCTCGATGCTGGCCGCGAGGCGATTGTCGGTCGGGTGCCCTTGGCCCGTATCGGCGAGCCGGACGACGTTGCCGGCGCTTGCCTTTTCCTCTCGAGCCGGGCCGGAGCCTATGTCAACGGGTCAGTTGAACATATCGTTGTTGAGGGCAGCACAAAGAAGCGTATACTGACTCTCTTACGACCTTCCCCAGTGCGACTATCGCGCTCGACGGCGGTTCTCTCGTCAGCGCGAACCTCTGATCGCAGGCAGCGCCGGCGATCGGTTCTTGAAGACAGTAGCAAGCTTGATTGTACAGCAGTCTCTACGTAGTATCTGGGCGTGTCGGCTCCTGTCGGCGAGGGAACGCGAATGCGAACGACGACGAAGGCCGGACCTCGTCTGGTATGCGCGTCCTAACGATCGTGCTCCCTCCTCCCGAGTCCGTCTCACAAGCCAGAGTACTGAGTGCTCGTGCGCTTGTGACGCTTCGCCCAATCTCCGCAGGCTCCGAGAGACGCGAGACGATGCGGTGACACCGCTGCGTCTTCGCGCGAGCCGGCGCGCCGCGAGGTGAATCCGCAGCACAAGAGCCGTTTTCCGCAGAGGGTGCATCTCGCTCGCCGCCTGCTGCTGCTGCTTTCGTTCCTGCTTTGCTCTTGAATATTAGGTGAGCTCGCTCTTAGGCCTCTACCGTTGAAGCCAGCTGAGGTTGATCATGCTTTTCCTTCTCTCCCGGCGGGCATTTCCCATCGCAAGCTGTCTGTCCCGGGCTTGCCGTCAAGCGCCGCCTCGCTCTGCCGTCGCCTCTTTCCACCGAATTGCGATCCGCTCGGACGGCTTCCATCCGTCAAAGTCTACCTCAGCGACTATGTCCGCCGAATATCAAGACGTCTACGCAAGTCCCTTTCCACTACCGGACCCTGTTTCTACCTCGCGCGTGGCTGACCGGACCGAGCACTATGCAGTCGGAGATTGTGGTAGACCACAACAACGTCAAGGATCTCTATCACAAGTACAAATCCGCGACAAACAAGGACGAGCGCGCCACGCTGGTCAACACCAGTGAGTGGCAAACGCTTAGTGTAGTCGCTCCCAGCTCGTGCTGACTTCTGCCGCTTTGTGCAACTCTACTTGCAGTCATTCGCGAGATCGCTCTGCACAGCGAAGCCGAAGAGGTCGGAGTCTACAACGTCCTGGAGGAGAAAGGGTTCAGCAAGGAGTCGGCGGCATTCCGCAACGAGCATGAGCAGCTCGAGAAGGTCCTCTGGTCGGTCGACTGGACCAAGACCGACGACCCTGAGTTCCAGCCCAGTGAGTCGGGTGATGCGCTTGGGCTCTGACGCCTGTACTAGTCGAGCGGGGCGCGAATCTACGCTCACGCTCTTTCTGCTCCTGATCCCCTGCAGAGTTCGAACAGGCGATCGGCCTCTTCATCCAGCACTCGGATCGCGAAGAGGAAGACGTTCTCAAGTCCCTCAAGGCGGAGCTGTCCGGCGAGGAGAACGCCAAGCTGGCGAGCGACTTCGTTCAGGTGAGGGACGGGCTCCCTTTCCTCCGGAGGGCGGCGACTGTCCTTGACGCCGGCCCTGTCCTGCAGAAACGCTCCATGGTCCCTTTGCGCCCTCACCCAATCGCGCCTCAGTCCGGCGGCGTCGTGCAAAAGACCCTCGGGCTACAGACCAAGTTCCACGACAAGGTCGTCGAGACGCTGCAGGGCAAGTCATTCATCGACGAGGCCGATCTGAAGTGGCAGCATGGTCAGACCGGCGTCGAGCCGATCAAAATTGATGCCGCTGCGCGCAACGCTTGAAGAGGTGGAGGGGACGTGATCGCTTGTTGTAGATATTCGAGAATCCCGGCGCACTCTTGTACAGAGCTGATTCTCATGCGTGTGCAATCGCTGTCCTGGAGCGAGCTTGAAGCGCCTACCGAGAGAGGGCGCCACCAAGTAGCTCTCCGGACGGCCGGGCGGGTCGCGATTTCGGGCGTGATGCAAGTGATGCAAGTTCTCGCTAGAGATCGCAGACGTACGCAATATCAAGCATCGGCATCGGCTTGACGTCCTTCTCGCGCGCGACCTGCTCCACCAGCTCCGGCGTGATCACCAGTTCGAGCTCGAGGTCGTTTGGGGTCGGAGTCGCCTTCGTCGAGTCGCCGCCAGCCTTGGCCGCCGCATCCGTCTCGGCACCACCTTGGGAAGTGCTATGGCTGCCGTCCTTGGCAGCGTCTCGGAGCTTCACGTCCACCTCGTCGCTTTCCTCCAGCTTGACTCCCTTGCGACCCGAATCGTCCCGCTCTCCGCGACGCCACCGCGCCAGTCCAGACTCGACGAGCGCATAGGCGACGTCGTCCGGCCGCATGTTGACCGCCCGGGCGAGCTCGTCCAGCCCCGTCGCGAAGGAAAAGACCTCCTCGCCGCCTTCGAGCCGAGTCACCATCGCCGGCCCAGCGGGCGAGCTATCGTCGGTAGAGAACCCGTCGAGGGATCGAAGAGTGAAGGCTTTGGCGGGCGAATGAGCGAGCGACTTGCCGCCCGAGGGCAGCTCGCCGTCCCATCCTTTCGACCTTCTTAATCGCTTTTTGCGCTCCCGCTCCTGATCATCATCTTCGGCCTGCGAGCCCTTGGCAGGCGACACCGACATCGAAGCCCGCGGCGGGGCAGAGATGACTGTTTCGATGAGGGGTGGCCGGTCCCGCAGGGCAAAGATGGCGCGGAAGTAGCGGACGAGGACCGAAATCCAGAAGGCGAGGTACCCGCGTTGACCGAGCTCAGAGAGCGGTCGTTCCGGTGTACCCGGAGTAGTCGAAAAGCGTCGGGATAGCTCATAACCTGTCGGGTCCGGCTCGAGTCAGCCTCTGACGGATAGGGCGGCGCAGATCAGCACAGGTCGACCGCGAGCACGTACTGAACTCGATCAACAGCGTCGCCCATCCCCGCTGGCGGAACGGCGGAAAGACAACAATGCAAGCAAGGTTGTAGTCGTCGTAGGAGATCTTCTCCTGCTCGGCGTCATCATGCACGTATCAGCAGTCATTCGGTTTCCCCAATGGCGGGAGAAGCGGAAGCGTACTTTGGAGAAGTATCCGAGGACCCATTCCTGCTTGCCCATCGCTTCGGTCAAGAGGTAGAAGGTAAAGCTCTCGACCTAGAGCACACGGGCTGGCGTCAGTACTTCGCCCGCTCCCTCCCGCGGCCATCCCGGTAGCCCGCTCACATCGAAGAACATGTATTTGTGCTCGATGAAGAGCTTGGCGAACAGGCAGAGATTCTGGCAGTAGAGCTGTCGGGAGACGAGGTTAGCAGGTTACTCAGTTGGTCCCCAAGCATCGCCTGCGCACCTTGGCAGAAGCGCCATCGACCTCCCAGATGCTCGTCGCGCCGCGCTGGTAGACGCGCCGTCCCGGCGGCTTCATCACCTGACATACTTTCTGTACGAGCGAGCCGCCGATCCAGGCTGGGTCAGCACCCCATCTCCGGCTCGCCGTGCACGACCGCGTTTCTGAATCCCGCACCTGATGCGCGAGGTACGCCGCCGGAAGCGCCATGTACTTGAAGCACCGGTCACACACCAACAACCTCACTTCACTCTGCGGCCCCTTCTTCTCCCTCGCCTCCCGTTCCCGTTCCTCGCGCGCCTTGCGGGCCAGTTCCCGCTGCTGGCGCTGCGTCATGTGCGGGACGGAGGGTCCGGCGGCTGCTGCGGCGGCGAGTCGAGCTGCGCGTTCGGCGGCGCGTTTCGCTTTGACGGTCTCGCCGGCGGGTTTCGGCAGGAAGCGGCCGCGGTTCCCGCGTTCGGTCGGGATGTTGGAGGCGGTGGCGGAAGATGGCGAGGGAGCTGCGGCAGTTGGTACGAGCGGCACTGGATCTTGCGACGGAAGAGGTGCCGAAGACTGCGCAGGAGTCGGGTCGTACGGAGCCGAAGAGGTCGAAGCGACGGGGGCGAAACTTTCGCTGGAAGGGGCGGATGTGCGCGGGACCGCCGAAGCCCTCGGAGTCGGAACAGCATCGATGTCCATCATCGGCGGCTCCGCGGTGTTCTCCGACAAAATGAATGGCTGCACCTCGTTCGCAGCAGTGTCGGCGTCCTGCTTCTCGCCGTTCGAAGCCGGCGTGCCCTGGTCCCCAGCCTGCACCGGCAGAGATCCCGTCTGAGCCTCGAGTGAGGGCGGTGCAGCCAGCTCCGGGCTGATCGGACCGGCGTCCGGTACAGGAGCGGCGAGGTCGGGCGGAGCAGAGTCGAGAGGAAGAGACGTCGGAGCGGTCTCCTGCGACGCTGGCTGCGGCCCTGCTCGCTCGCGAGTCGCGCCGGCTGCCTTCTTCGCGCTTTTCCCAGCAACGTCCCTCTCTCCTCCGCTCGAGCTTTTCGGTCCTCCTGGTGCTGCAGATGTCGAAGCGACGGTCTTGTCTCCGTTCTGTCCGTTCGCGAGTCCCGGCAAGTCTTCGAGCGGGTACGGCGACGGGTACTGCGCTCTGATCTCATAGTTGGCGTACACGACGAGGTCGATGTGAGCTAGGGCGTCGGTGTGCGGCGCGGGAGTCGAAGTTCCTCCTCCTGCGGCTGTTGAAGGAGGCGCAGACGGCGAAACCTGGGCAGAGACAGCTCCAGCGTGAGCTCCGGCGGACTGTACAGACCGCAAAGAGGCTACGTACGTTGCTGCGCGTCTCTCGTGCGCGTTTCTTGCCCGCTACGACGCTCAACGGCGCGTTCTTTTCGAGTGCAGCCGAACTCGAAGACGCGGTTGACGCAGCGGCCACAGGCGCAAGGCCCTCGTAACTTGCGCCATTCACAGCGTCCTGCATCCTCGGGAGCTCTGCGTGCCGCTGCAGCTCGACCGGAGCGCTCGGGGGAGTAGCGAGGCCGCGAGTTGATCAGGAATAAGAAGAGCGGCGCCCCTCTTCGATACAGAGTGACTCCTGAGCTGATTGGGCATAATTAGGACTCGCTTTGTCGAACAGAGAGCGAATCGAGGCGGCGAGTAATGGTTACAACACGAACAGCACTCCCAAGAAAACCCTCGGACGAAGAAGTGAAAAGACCGGGCGGTCCCCATCTCCCTCTTCCGCTTCGTGACCCGGACCAAACAAGCGATACGCTGGAGTCTGCCTCCTTTTCCCCGCCGCCGGAAAGAGTTCCGACGAGGGGGGCAGAGAGCCGGACGACCCCCTGCTCACTTCTTCTTCGGCTTGGCCTTCGAGTCCGTCTTGGCCTTCTTGCCGCCCTTGCCGTCCTTCTTGTCGTCAGCCTGCAGCTCAAAAATGGATGTCAGCCCGATCGCTCCGTCGACCTGAGGAAGCGCTCCGGCGAGAGCGGGAACGGGGACTGGAACGGACCTTGCGCTTCTGCGGCGAGCTGCCCTCCTTCGGCTTGACGGTGAAGAACCCATCCAAGCGACCCTGCTGCTTGGCGCTCATCCGAGCTTTGAGCTTGTCGGCTCCCTTGCGGACACGCTCCTCCCTGCAACGCAAACCAAAAGGGGCAAAAGCGATCAGCCGAGAACGTGCTCGTCAGATTCCTTCTGCCTCGGTCGGTGGTCCGGAGCGGCACCACTTACGAGAAGCCCTTCTCCCGGACGAGGAAGTCGACGAGACCCTCCGTATCCGGCGCCTCCCACTTGAGCTGTAGAAGAGTCGAGTCCGATCCGCGCGCAAGTCGGGCTTGTCGTCAGCGACCGTTTCTCCATTCGACCACCAGCATCTCCCCGACCGTGCCCAACTCAAGATCCAAAAGAGACAACCCGGGGCGCCTGAGACTCACATCAATCTCGCTCGCCTTCTGCACCTCCGGGTGCATGAACAGCTGCCTCGCCTCCTCGTACGGCCAGTCCTCCGGCGGCGGGTTCTTCCCCTTCCTCAAGTGCTCGAGGATACTCTCCATGTCGTCGTGCTCGCGGACGAGCTTCAACGCCGTCTTGGCGCCGATGCCCTTCAGAGGCTCGAGGTAGTCGCACCCGCACAGCATGCACATGTCGACGAACTGCGGACGGGCGCGTATCATCCTCAGCGGAGCGCTCGGAAGAGATCACGCGAGTGAGCCGGTCCCTCACCTTTTCCAGCGTCAGGTCGAGTCCGGACAGGACTTCGTCGAGGCTGATAATGTCGATCGGCATCTTGCGCGCCTCGGAAAAGGTCAAATGCCGCAGCACGATCGGCGAGTTGAACGTGAGCGTGTCCATGTCCTCCGAGCCGGCACCGTACACCTGTGCGTCATGGGAGCATCGGGCTTTGGCTTAGTTTGCATGCCACCTGTGGAAGAGGGTATAGAGGAGTACGCACGAGACCTCCGCGACACAGCTCGGCGCACTGGGCCTCTGCCTCGGACGGAGCCTGTTCCAAACGTCAGAGCCTTCGAGTCAGCTCAGGTCCGAGGAACCGGCGCAGGCCGGCAGACGCACCTCGACCCAGGGGATCCCCATGAGAGTGAGTAAGCGGCGGCACTCTTCGTTGTGCTCCCTCGTGACCTTGACCTGCCTCCGGCTCATACGATCAACGTCCTCCGTCGTGCCTGTAGGTGCGAGGGTGCCGGTCCAGGTGGCAACGTCAGCGCCGCTGCTCGGAGGAAGCGGATGAAGAGGGCTTGCTCAGGAGACGAACCGGTCTCTTTCGCCTCGACTTCGTCTTCCTTGGCGTCTTGGCGGTTCGAGAAACGCTTTTTGAGCTGCGGAAGAGCAGGGGCGTCAGAGATCGCAATCGACGAGAGCCCGGAGAGAAGAGTTGGCTGCGGAAGGAGACGGGGGCGACGTACGACGTTGGACTTGAGCTGGGGCGGCTTTCCGTCAAAGACATAGCAGGGCTTGAGGTCGTTCTCGACCATGCGAATGGTGCTGTTCCGGATCACCCAGCGAGTCAGTCCGGCCGGCGGAGGAAGGTTCCGGGGGCGGAGGAATGGACTGACCGGTAAAAGAGGCCCATGAGGTGGGAGGTGGTCTCGCCTGCGTCGTTCATGAGCTGCTGACCGTCCTGCTGCCTGACTGCGATCAGGAACTGGTAGATCGACATGGACCTGCGTTCAGGGGAGGTGAGCCGCAGCGTTCTCTCTTTCGCCGAGAGAGGCACGACGGGGGACTCACGCGTCGATGGCGACTTTGCGGCCAAAGAGCGTCTTCATCTCGGCCTGCCTGATGGCCTTGGGCGCATTGTCGTTGATGAGCGCGGTCAAGCCTAAGAAGCAGGGCGAGATCGAAGTTGCGACAGGGCGACACGCGCCGGTCAGCGCCTGTGCAGGTGCAGAGAGCGTGTCGAAGCAGTTGCACTCACCCTTGATACCCATCGTGGCCTGCTTTGTGCGCTGTGTGCAGCTGGATGCGGTCACTTGGCCGACGTGACGCAACGCGTTCCGAAGCGCAAATGCACTCGAGGCTATTCGAAATTCTCATTACAATCTAAATAGGCTATGTTGCAATAGCGGGCCTTGTATTCCGTTCATTACGAGTACCATTACGGGCGCCTCTTTCGGCTCTCGGTCCGTGCTGGGATGCATCCGTCTGCGCAGCGACTGCCCTCGCGGCCGCTGCTGAGCTTCCCCGATGCGCCCATCGCGCGCTCCGTGGCTCCGGGCGCTGCGCCGCTGCGTCCGACCCGCGTCGACGAGAAGCCGCGGTCGCGGATTGTGTCCGTGTTGCTCTTTCTCCCGCTCGCTTGCGTATTCGGATTGCTCCTGTTCGCTACGCACACGTTCGTATGGACTCTCTGCATCGTACGTACTGCTCTTCCCTCCGAAGCAGAGTGAGGGGGGCTGACTGTTGGCTTGTGGTGCACCGCCGACTCTTCATCAAGGTCTATCTCTGGCACGCCCGCCACCGCACCGTCAAAGCCGCACTCTACACCCTCGCATTCGCCTTCCTCGACTTCGGCTGCGCCGGAAACTTCTGGATGGCCTACTGGCGCGGAGGAGGAATCGTGCCCGGAGCCGCGAGCGGGAAACGCGCAGACGAACAGGCAGAACTCGAACACGACAGCGCGGTCCACCAGCTCGCCATGTTTGCTGCACCTCAGGGGTGGACCGCCGGAACGCGGACCAAGGGAGCGCAGCGCCGGGGGACCGTAGAGGACGAGGAGGCCGCAGTCGGACTCGCCGCGGACCACCACCCAGACGATGGTTCGGACGACGACGAGGATCAGACGAGAGGCTACGGTCAAAGAGCTTATGGGCGCGACGAGCTCCGGAGGCAGGAGCACTCGTCCCTCCTCCGGAGCGAAGCCGGCTCGAACCCGCCACCGGAGCCTCGCGCGGCTCTCCAGGTCAAGAGCGACGGAACCGCCCGCTTCTGCCGAAAAGTTAGCCTTCACTCCGGACATGGAGCCTCCTCATCTCGCGAGATGCTGACAGTACCCGTCCCGCAGTGCAACGTTCCGAAGCCCGACCGCGCCCATCACTGCTCGTCCTGTCGACGCTGTATCCTCAAGATGGATCACCACTGCCCCTGGCTCGGCGGTGGATGCGTCGTGAGTCCTGCCTCTCTCAGCGCTGCCCTGAGCGATCATTCGAGTCCGGGGTATTGACGTCGCCATGCATAGGGCTGGGCCAATTACAAGTTCTTCGTTCTCGCCCTCCTGTACACCGGCGCCCTCGGGATCTTTTGCGCGGGGATCATGTTCCATGAGCTCGCCAACTATGTCTACGACGTCGAGGACGTGAGTCTGGAGTGTTCTGTCCTTCTCCTGGAACTGCTTCTCGGCGCACGCGAGCATTCTCCCCGCTTACGTCCGACGGGCTATCGAAACAGGGCTTCGACTCGGCCCCGGTCATGTGGGCTGTCCTCGGGTTGATCGGCTGCATCTTTGGCCTCACGGTCGGCTCGTTCGGCTTGTACCACTTCTACCTCGCATGCACGAACCGGTGAGTGGCCATTCCGTCCTCCCCGCAAATCACCAGGACTGTGCTGACGCTCGTCGTTGACGGCGATGTTGTCCGTCAGATCTACCATCGAAGCGATGGAACACCCCACCGCGATCGCCCCTCCCTCTCGCGGCCCTCCCGCCACGCGCCGCCTGCAGCCACACGACCTCACCTACAAGCAGCGGCAACGCCTGACGGCCGCCTCGCGCAAATACAACGTGTACGACCTCGGCGTAAAAGGGAACTTGGAGCAGGTGTTTGGCGGGAGGGAGAGGTGGTATGAGTGGGTCATGCCGTGGGGTTGGCCGTACGTGATCTTTCTCTTTCACCTCCTGCGCCCGGAGGATTGGAAGCTGATCGTCATTGCGCTCGCACTCATGGGAGCACAGACCCGGCGACGGCCACTCGTTCCCGATCGACCAGAACAAAGTCGAAAGCCTCCGTCTCGCGATCCAGGCCATCTACGCCGAGGCCGCCGCGCAGCGCGCAGACCGGACGGCTGGTGCTAGATCAACAAGCGACGAGAGCGCCGGCTTCTCATCGTCCGGGCCGAGCGACGAAGACGGGCCGATCCGGAGGGCGTAATCCGCTGCGGGTCCTTGATCTTCTCTTCTGCCCGCCGTCGCCCCTTGTCTCTTGTTTCCACTATGCAACGCATCCGCATGCGCTCTCGAATGTGCGTCAAGTTATCGTACGAGAATATGATTGCTACGAGTATGCTATGGATGCGGTGCGAGCGGGCAAGGAAACGACAAGCGGATGGGCTGAGAGGGGAAACTATGACAGACGCTGGCGCTCGATGGTCGAGACTTGGCCGCCATCGCCACGAGAGACACGCCAGTACCTGTGATCATGACACGAGGTCAGTGAGAGAGGCCTCAAAGAGCGACGATTACGGCGGGAAAGGCGCACTTGTCCAAAACTCCGGACCCTCCCAACCTCTCGAGGAAGCCTTCGTCGTGCGTAATGACGATGAGCTGGAACTGTCTCCGCAGAGATACGAGACGTCAGCACGATTCATGGTGGTTGGTGAGTAATAAGGCAATACGCACGTTGGCCTGCGCCCGACGCTCCTTGATCAGTCTGTCGAGGTTCAAGAAAAAGATCAACACACAGTCTCAAGCATGTGATACGGGACCTGGGCTCACTCGTTCAGAGAAGCTGCGAGAGCCTGGATGTTGTCGTGATCGAGATTCGTCGTCGGCTCGTCGAGCGCCATGATGCCGCAGTTGAGACTGAAGGACTCGGCGAGAGCAAGGCGGATGATGATCGAGGCCAGCACCTTTTGGCCGGCACTGCAACGACCGCGCATGTCCATCTCGTTCTGATCTTTGAACATGACGACCTGCGCGCGCAGAAGAGAGGATCAGTCCCGAGCCCAGAGCGGCGACGTCAGCCCACGACGTACCCGATAGTTGTAGGACCTTGCGGCTCCCGTCGTCTTGCCTTCGGAGTCGGACTTGATCATGATCTTGTCGATGTCTGTACCAACATGCTTATCAGCGAGTCCTGAGCGGTAGGGACGAGCACGGACAGCGCGCACCCGTGCCCTGATAGGTCTTCGTCCAGAGATCGGCGATCGTGTCGTTGATTTCCTTCATCTTCAAGCCATGGAAGCGCATGATGGCCCTGATTTCCCGCATGCGATCTGGTCAGTACACGTAGAGCGTTGCGCTATGGAGAGGCGTACCCGTCGAGAGCCTTCATCAGCTTCTCCAAGTCTTGATTCGCCATCTCGGTCGTCTGCAGCCAGAGCTCTTCGGTACAGCTGTCGTACACATGGATATAGCGAGGTGATCTCACCTTGAGCGTGATCAGTTCGCGACGGTACTTCTCCTCGATGTCCTTGTACTCGGTCTCGAGCTCCTCCTTCTTTTCCCTCTCGTCATTTTCAAGAGTCTGGACCTCGCCACCGAGACGTGCTTGCTACCAGGAGGGTACTTGACGTGAGTATGCTAGATTCTTCAGCTTGAGATATGACGACGGACCTCCGATTGCAGCTCCGCTTGCTTGTTGCGCTGCTCGGTGTACTGCGTCTCGAACTTGACGTAGGCGTTACGAGCTCCATGCTCGTCGAGGCCTTCGATCTCAGTCTCGATGTCCTGCAGAGCACGACGCTCGATGCGGAGCCGCAAGTTGTCCTGGAAGTTGCGCAGAATCGCCTTCGAGTCGGCCTGGTTCTGGTCGATTCGCGCGATTTGAGCTTGTAGCTGCGAGACGCGCTTCTTCGCATCCGCGATGACCACATCGTACTGCTCGAGCTCGCGCTCGCACTTGTGCAGCTGGGCGTCACCACCGCGAGCCTCGTAACTGAGCGAGCATAATCATCAGCGACAACGTCTGACTACGAGCGATCTCGGGGCGCTCACCTGGCGATCTCGCGCTTGTTCGAGTCGAGTTGCTCAACGCTCTTGTTGTAGGTCTGCAGCAAGCGGCTCGCATTCGTTTCGTCGCGAGTGAAATTGGCGCGGACAGTCGACAGCTCGGTTTCCGCCCTCCGAATGGGCACGATGGCCTCGTTCAGCTTCTTGTCGAGCTCCTGCAGGCATGCAAGGGCTGGATCAGCTCGAGAGCTAGAGGACCATCGATGACGCTGTACCATACCTTCGTCCGCGCTTCGAGCGTGTTTATCTGCTCGCGGAGGTCGCGCTGCGTTCCCTCAAGAGCGTTCCGGTCTTTCTCTTCTTGCTGTTTCTGGGCGAGCTCCAGCTCGCGTGAGTGAATCGTGTTCGACAGCGACTGCAGAGTCGAAGTCGCAGTCTGCTGTTCTGCTCGGATCTTGTCGGTCGAGGCCTTCACAAGGCGGCTGGATTGGTGTGAATAGAGCCGTGCGTCAGTGAGGGGCTCGATCTGCTTGAGACAACATGGCAGCACAGCAACACTCACATTTGCTCGCCGACAGCGGCAAGCTTGTCCTGGATCTCTTCCGTCGTAGCGGTCGATCCGGTTGCAGACAACTCGTTCTCCAGCTTGAGCACCTCGCGGTCGACATCATCGCATTCGCGGTGCAAGCGCAGTACATCCGACGCAGCTCGCTTGAGGGTCTGCAGCGAGCGCGTCGTGTCCTGCAGCTCGGCGAGGCGATCAGCCTGCTCCTTCGACCGGTCGCGAGCCGGCGCGATCTGCTCCTCGTCCTTCGCCGCTGCCTCCTTCGCAGCCGGGAGCTCTTCTTTGACGAGGCGCTGGTACATCAGGTCGACTGGGACGAGCTCCTTCAGCGTCGCCAGCTGGTCCTCCCAGCCATCGAGATCCTGCTGAAGCTTGAGGAGCTGCTCGGGCGCCTGCTCCTTGCGGCGCTTGACCTGCAGTTCGGACAACGAGCGTTAGCGAGAGCTCCGCTTCATCTTTCAAGAGGCCGACTGACGAAGATCTCCAGATCTGGCAGCTCTTCCGGGCTGATGCCGCGGTTGCAGCCGAGGCAGTTTCCGCTGTGGCGAGCCTTGTGCAGGATCGAGTCGTAGAAAGTGTTGATCGACTGCATGCCGGAGATCTCGCTGCGAGAGATGTTCTGTTAGATGCGCCTCGGCGGAGTTGTGTGCGGCAGGACGAACCTGGTGCAATGGGACACCTCCTCTTCTGCCTCCGCAATGGCTTCGCTGACCGATTTCTCGCCGACATCCAGGTGGTCCAAAGCTTTCGCGACGCGCGCTTTCGCCTCTGTGCGCACAATGAGAGACGTGAGCGGTAGTGCGCAGCTGATAGGGCGATCCAACTCACCCTGACTCCGCTGCGTGAGGTCGCGCACGCGCTTCCTGTTGATCTCGACGCTCGTCTCGACGTTCTGAAGCTCACGTGCGGCTTCCTTTGATGCGCGTTCGGCCAGCTCGACTTCACGGTCGTGCGCTCTGCGGCAGGTAAAGATGAGCCACGAGTGCCGGTCGGCCGCGAGGTAGGGAGTCAGTTATTCTCACTCGATCATGGCTGCGACTTCGGCTTCCATCGACTCCGGACGGGGTTCAGACTTAAGCAGGCGGCGAAAGGTCGCAGTGTGCCTGTCGACGAGGCTGTTCATCGCCTCCTCCTTGCGGCGCTTCTCGTTTCGCCGCAGTTGCAGTGTCGCACGCGTGTTCGCCTGCGAGTTCAGCCCCGCGAGCTCGGCATGCAATTCGTCACGCTCTTCCTCCAGCTCTTTGGCTTCGCGCGCTTTGACCCGCAGTTGGCCCGAGTAGTCCGAGGTATTGACCTTCTCTTCGAGCTGAGCACGGCGGTCCCGGTCCTCCTGGAGCATCGATTCGCACAGCTTGATATCGGCGACGCTGGTCGAAGTGGCCTCGAGCTGGCGCGAGATGCCAGCGATGCGTGAAGTAGCCGCCCTCTGTACACGCGCGTGTGTCAGCGCAGAGCGAGTACGGGCAACGGGTCCGCGAGACGCACGATCTGTTCGGCGATGGTGGCCTTCGTCTGCTCGTCGCCCGCGCGGTTGCTCTTGAGCTCAGAGATGTGATCCTGGAGCTTGCTCTCGGCGGCACGGGCCTCGCTCTGCACCAAACATACTCGTGTCAGTGAGGAGTTGGACATCTGGGAGGGCTAGATCACCCACCTTGATCCGGTCAAGCTTCCTCTGCTGAGCGACAATCGAACTCTCGAGCTGCTCTTCGAAGTTCTGCATCTCGTGGTCGCTCAGGCTATGGTCGTAGCCCGGGATCTCGTGCTTCTCCGCGAGCTCGCGGATCAAGCTCTTGCGCGCCTCCAGCAGATCTTGGTGGCGCTGCGCGCAGGAGGGCACGGTCAGTAAGCAAGCAAAGCAAGGTACTGAACGTGAAGTGCGCACCTGCTTCAGTGCTTGCAGGCGGCCGTGGGTGGTCTGGGCCGCGCTCCGCTTGCGCTCGTACACCGCGAGGGCATCCTGCTCGTCGGCGAGCGTGTTCTTCGTGTTCTCGCGTTCGCCGCGCATCTTCTCGACTTCGGCCTCGTGGTTGTTGATCTTATTGCGGAGGTCTTGTTCAGAGTCTGGCAGGAGAAAGGACGTTAGAGTCCGATCCGATCCGTCGCGCGCCTGTTGGGCTTCAGAGAGCCTTCGGAGACCCACCGGGGAGCTCGCGTAGCCCGGTGAGGAGATCGTTCAGGTTGTCTTCGTGCATCTTGCGGCGATCGCGGAGCGTCTCGACCTTGCTGATGATGTCCTGGTATTTGGACGCCTGGTTAAAGAAGGATTTGTTTTCGGCGACGACCTTGGCGATGCGACCTTCCAGCTCGTCGTAGTTGGCTTGCTTGATGGCGATTTGGGACGAGACGTTCTTGAGATTCTCACGAAGCTGTTTCGAGGCGAGGATGATCAGCTTGCTGGAAGCGCGGAATCTCCTGGCGGCGATCTGACCTTGAATGCTCGATCGCGGTCGGTCTTGAGGGCGGCCAGCTTCTCCTTATCGACTTTGATCTCGACGGTCTGTTCCTTGCGAATGCGTTTGATCTCATCGAGGACCTTGGTGTAGCTGCGGGAAATCGCGGTCGAGGTCAGGCATGGAGACCAGGATACTCTGCCACTCCTGTTTCAGGACTCACTCGCTTGCCTCGAAGATGTCGTCGAATTTCTTCTTGAGGGCCGCCGGCTCGCTCAGAGGCCAGTTGGACTCTTCCTGGTGGCAGAAGATGACGTTCTGGAGGATGGCGCGGGAAACGCCGAGCTGAGACGGGACTTCTTCGTCGAGGTTGGCGCACTTTGTCGAGAGCGTTTGCCGTTTCTGCGCGGCGTGAGGACCGGTCGAGGGCCAGTGAGGTCAGTGGCCTGCTTCGGTCCGAGAACGGGGAGTAGCTGAAGGCAACGGGTCTTACCTTCTTGTCGACTTGATCAGCATCCACGAATGAGATGACACCTTCGAGTGTCTTCATGGAGAGGCCCGAGACCGTCTTCTTCTTGGTGACCTGGAGGCGGCGCTCGACCAGCATGCGTTCCTTGCGGACGTTGTTGAAGCGGAGTTTGACCTGCGCCATGACGACGTTTGTCCCAGCAACCTGTACTCGCAAGCAACGTCGATTCGCCTGGTCAGCCGCCTTTGTGCCGATGTGAGGTCACCAGGACCACCTTGAAAAAGAGAAGACGACGTACATGCGGATCGTGAACGAATGCTCCGCCTTTCGCGCCGGGCGGTAGGTCTCCCGTCGCGGCGTACTTGAGACATTCAATTATCGTCTGTCCAAAAGAAAGATGACCTGTCAGTCATGCCTGCAGAGGCGGACGAAGATATGATCGGGACTCGCCGTTTTTCCGCTTCCGTTGTGCCCGACGATGACCGTCAGCGGCGAGTAGAACTGCATCACCGCATACTCCTGATCATCGAAGGAGCGACTGTACATGCGTCCAATCGACCGTGTCAGCCTCGCAAAGGATCAAGCGCTTTCCCCACTGAGAGAGTGATCGAGAAAGGACGTACATGCCCCGAATCGCGAGCTTGTCGAGCGAGGACATGGCTCAAGCGAGCGAGTCTGCTGTAGTGCGCGCTTAGAGAGCTACAGCGCTGATCTGTCTATGGCGAGAGCGGCGTCGGAAGCGAGGAAAATGTCGTCGATGAACAATCTTCGGCGAGAGCGAGGGCAGGCCGGCTTCAGTGGCGCAAGCGAGCCGCGAGATCGACTGAGCGCTTTCCAAGGGCTAGTGCCGCCCGTGACAGCCTGTCGGTCCAGGGCGCCGCGCAGCGTGCGAGCAAAGGCGGGACCATGGACGCGTCGAGTTCCCGAGGGAGTCTGACATTCGAAAGTCAAAAAAGTCTACTGGAAGGGGACTATAGCGCGAAGCAGCTCTCTCTGATCTCGAAGACTGCCTTCAGACGGTGAACAAAGTAGTTGCAAGTCTCCTTCCCGACCGAGGGGGTAACGCACAGAGGCGAGGAGGATGGGCAAAAGCCGCAGCAAGCTGGGGTACAGAAGGGGGGCAGGTCTCGACCACGAATCAGGTCGACACCTTGGACGCTCGGCGAGTGAACAAACTCGTAAAGAGATTCCCGACGCCCGACTTGCGGTTCGAGGCGACCGAAGCGGACGGAGACGCGCTCGCACGGCGTTCCATCGATGGCATCCGGATCGACATCTGCGTCGAGGCCCGGCGAGATGATGCAGGCGGAGGGACCGAAGCAGAAGAGGCTGCTCCGTTCTCGGCGATGGGGGGCGTGCTCGACATCCGCGTCACAGAGGACGCCGCCGGCGAGGGTGCGGGAGAGACCGCCGGAGCAGGCGCCGATGGCTCGACTGAGGTCGTTTTCTTCGCAGGCGCAGTGGCTGCGGAGGGCGTAGGCGCAGGTTGCGCGACGGAAGGCGCCGACGTAGAGGAGCCCGCAGGCGGCGCAGTAGGCGCACGAGCTTTGGGGGCAGCAGCTGCCTTAGGAGATGGAGGCGCAGGCGATGTCGCTGATGGTTTCGCCTCTGTCTCGGGCAGCGGGCCAAGTGAAGGGAGGTCGACCGCGCGGGATGCTGGAGGGGAAGGCGCCGGCGAGGCCGTCGACATCTTGACTTCTGAGTCGGCCAACGCTGCAGCCGCACCGTCCGTCGCCGCCGTCTCTCCCGCAGCCGCAGACGACGTGCTCGCCACCTCCTGCTCGACCTCCGGCGGCAACTCTGCCGAAGGCCACGTCGACGACTTCGAGACGATCTGTCGAGAAATGATCGGCGGGGCGGGCGGTGCCGCCGCGAGCAACTCGGCGCGGATCCGCTCCGCCTCGCGCATCTCCTTCAGCTCCTTCTTGCTCAGCGGCGTCGTGTTCGCCGTGATCGGGAGCAGTTCCGGCAGGGAGGACTTGATCAGGGTGCCGTGCGGGGTCAAGATGTCCGCGAACGGGTCCCGCGAGCTCGATCCGCCGGGCGGGGAAGGCGGCGCCGCCGATGACCCGAGCGGCGCGTTCGGCACGTAGCCGGCCTGCCCCGACGGCCCGGCACTCGCGAGCGTCTCCTGCTCGCGCTCCCACTCGGCTTCTTCGCGCGGAGCGTCGAGGTGCGCCTCGTCCGAAATGTGCAGCCCCGGCATCCCCTCGAGGGACGAGAACGCGCTGCTCGAGCTCGAAAAGATGGTCGACTTGGACATGCCGGCCAACGCCGCAGCACTTCCCGCGCGCCGGCGCGGTTTGCGCGAGTCGTACGTGCTCTGACCGCTCGACGACGACGCGGTCCCGTACGACGCCATTGAGATGTTCGAGACGCTCGTGCCCGAGCTAGTGAACGCCGAGGAATTCCCAGACACGACACTGCGGGTTTTGTGACGCCCCCGCGGCCACCGGGACGAGTACCGAGCCGAGGCGAGGCTCTGCGGGTAGACGCTGCTGCCGGCGACGGACGAGCCGGGAGACGGCGGCCGATCCGGATCCACGAGCGAATCCGCGGTGGCCGAGTCTCCCACGCGGTACCGCCTCTGACCCATGCCCGGAGGGTTCCGTCGCGCCCTCGTGCGGGCCGGCGCGCCGATAGGATCGATCGGGTCCGCCGTCCTCCGTTCGCGCTGCTGGCTGTACATCGGCATCTTGCCCTTCGAGATACGCGGATCTCGACCGTACGGAGAGGCGTGCGGGCCTGTCATGCGCGGGAACGCGACCCGGGCGCCCTTGGTCGATCGCGGCGGCTCGAAGGGCGGCCAGATGTGCTCGTACTCGTCGTAGCTGCCGATGCTCTCGCGCGAGGGGGACTGGACGAGGAGTGGCCGGGGCTGAGCCGGAAAGTCTTCGGCCGAGCACAGGTGGACGGGGCGCCATTTCAGCTTGATGCTCTCGGACGAGCGGCCCTTTTTCAGGAAGAACTGCGAGATGCGACGGCGGCCGGTCAGTTTCGTCCGTTGAGAGAGCGAGCTCCAGGCAGACACGCACCTTGAACGCGAGGTAGAACTGAATCCGGAACGCGTCGTTCGTGCCCGTCTCGCCGTACGACCAAGCGTGGAACCCCCGCTCGCGCATCCGGAGCCGCGCCATTCCCGTCCTCGACTCGCCCGGCTGCAACACCATCGGGAACGTGTCCTTCTCAAAGATCGGCAACCCGGGCGGGTCCGTCTCGATCTCCATGCCCTCCGAGTCGGGAATGATCGGCCGCTTCTTCGGCCCGTTCGCGCGCGTAGAAGGACGCTCGGTCCGCGCGGCGAGGATCTCGGACTCGTACGCAAAGGTGGTGGTCTCGATCGGTCCGGAGGGCGCGCCCGTCGACGCGAGGTGGATCTGCCGCTTCGTCGAGAGCTCGTATCCTTTCAAGTGGACGGGTCCGGGGGCGTCCTCGGGGGCTTTGACGGTGATGTAGACGGGGAGGTACTCTTCGGGCGTCAGGAGGACGTTCGGTATCCGGACCGAGTACTCGAAGGGGATAGGTTGGTCGAAGACGGTCGAGGAGGACCAGCTGATCGGGCTGGTCGACGACGGGTCCATGGGGGAGCGGGCAAAGCGGACGACGTGCATCGTCTTGTTCTCGGCCGTGATATTACGCCCGGAGGCCAGAGTGGCGCCTGGGAGGAGCGAGGGGTCAGCATCCCTCGCGCGGGAAGGAAGGCGAATTTTGGCGTATTCCGACTCACTCGCTTCGACGAGATACAGGACGCGGGCCGTCGGAAACATGGTCATGCTCGACATGCCCTTGACGTCCTCCGGCAACGCGAGCTCGAACGGGATGTCGACCTGCCCGACCTCGGCCGACTCCTGCCCGTCCGGCGGGGTCCAGATCGTCGCGGCGGCCATCTTTTCGCGCGCGGTCGTGTTCCGGACCATCTCGAGGCGGACGAGGCAGACCTGGACGGATTTAACTTTCGGGGGTTTGCCGGACGCGCGCTCGTCGTAGGTGCAGCCGATCTTGCCGCAGACGTAGACGGGCTCGAGGCCCCAGATGCCGTGGTACCCGAACAGGTTGTTGGGGTTCCCGCTCGTCGGGAGGACGCGCACGACGAGCATCTTGGCACGGGCGGTCTAGGTGAAGCAGAGGTCCGGGTGTCGCTGGCAACGGATGCGGTCTCCTCGCGGATCGCCTTAGAATGCGTTGCGTCAGGGCTTTTGGTCGGTCGAGGAGAGGACCCGGCGCCGGGAAACAAGTCGGTCCGGAGGCAATCCGACGGTCGGGGCGGGGAGCTGGCGAGCGGAAGGAACAATGAAAGTCAGCCTCGGATTCGGAGGAAGACAAGAGGCAGCCTTTATGGGCAGCTGACCTGGCTGGCTGGCTGGCTGGCTGGCTTAGCCGGAACGCACTTTAGCCGAGCGCTTCGATGCAGCTCGAATAATTCGCCGTCGCGCCGGAAGGGAAGCTAGTTCTGTTTCGGCGATGGGCCTTTGCGTGCGGGGCGCAGCAGCCGGCGCTCGTGCAAGCAGACTTGAGGGATGACTCGCGTCGGGCGGAGCAGAGAGCGGGACGTCACCCGGGTGCCTCCAGAGGGCAGAGCAAGGCAGGCAGCCGGATGGCCGCAGGAGGCAGCACTTTGGGAGGACGCATGGCGCAGCAGGCGCGCTAATTGACGGTGCAGCTGGCGCGGGTATTGATGGCGCGCTCGCGAGACCGGCGCGCGGGCGAACCTTCGACTAGGGTCCGGACTGCGGAGGCTAGCGTCGTCTCTGCAGCCAATCACAGCGCGCCGGCGATCGCATCTGGCGCCGCTGCCGCCGGCTCAAGGGCCTCGGGGCTGAGGCCGGCGCGCGCGGTCTCCGCGGAGATATGTCTTGCGCTCAGGGTAGTTGGTCATATCGTATCTGCCTAGCTGTGTATGACGTTGTCTGCCTGAGTCTGCTCCAGAACGTCAGGGCTGGAGTGCTGGTTGCTCGTCGTCGCGCGCTGCCTCGTTGAGTGCTCCCCCGCCGAGCCGGTCTCTGCCCTTCAGCCTGCCCTCCTGCCCGCCCCAGGGCTCTCACGCTGCGCAGCACAGTGAGCAGGATGACGACGACGCCTACGCCGTCGAGCGAGATCATCCACCTCGTGTCGACGTACGTGGATGCGGTCGACTCGCTGCCGCCGTCGCTCGCACGCAGCTTGTCCGACCTGAAAGAGCTCGACGCCGTCCTCAACTGCGCCCTCGACGACATCACAGGCAAACTCGCACGTCTAGACCGCCTCATGCACCCCGAGCGGCGCACGGGCGGCGCGCAGGAGGGGGAGGAACCAGAGGCGGTCACCCCGCTGGACCGGCTGCGCCTGCTCCGCCAAGTCGCCGAGGACGCGCGCGTGTTCCGTCTCGGCGGCGACGACAAGATCCGCGTCGCGACCAACACCTGCGAGACCGTCGCCACCCACTCGGCCCACCTCGCGACCATCTCCAACTTGCTCCTCTCCTTCCTCCCCGCCCACCTCTTGCCCCTCCTCCCCGGCCCCGCTGGACCTCATGGCTACCCGAGCTCGAGCAGCCTGTCCAGCCAAATCGCCCGCCGACAGCTGTTCGACTACCCTCCTGCGCGGCACCCCGGTCAGGGCAGCACCGCCCGCCTCACCGGCGCCCTCGGCATGGTCCGCGAACATTATGACCTCGTCCGCGGCAGCGGTGCTGGCGCCGGAGGAGGTCCCAACGGCATGTCCGGCATGGGCGCGCCAGGTCCCGCAGGCAGGGGCGCGTACGCGGGAGGTGCTGGCGCCGGGGCTGGAGCCGGAGCCGGAGGAGTCGGCACGGGAGGCAGGAAGCGCGCGGCGCAGATCGACTACAGCATCTACGGCGACGACTACCCGCCGGCGGCTGGAGCGAGCGGGCAAGCGGGAGGTGCGGGCTACAACCGCCGAGGCGCCGACGGCGCCGGCACGGGCGCGGCTCAGCGACACCCGAACCAGTACACCAAGAAGCGCGCGGCCGCGGCGGCAGCTGCCCAAGGGGGCATGTCGCCTGCCCTGCAGCAGCAGCATGCGTCAGCGCAATCCGGCTACCCGCACCCCGGCTACGGCGGCGGACCCGTCTCCGCCGCCTCTGTCAACGCCGCCGCCGGCGTCTACAACAACCCCGCCAACATATCCTCCTCCCACCCCTTCGGCATGACCGCCGTCGAAGCCGTCAAGGAGAAGCGCCGCGGGGCCGAGTCCGGCGCGCAAGGCCAAGCGGGGCAGGCGCACCTCCCTCACGTGCAGGGAATGCACCCGCAAGCCCCAGCCCACCACCATCAGCAGCAGCAACAGATGCTCTACGCCGGTGCTGGCGCCGCCGGGAACCCCGGCGCGGGCTCCGTCGGACCTGCGGCCATGGCCGCGAGCGCGAGCGGCAGCCGGGCGGGCAGCGTCGGAATCGGTGCCATGGGAGGTAACGCCGCCGGCGGCCCAGGAGGAGGTCCCGGTGGTGCGGCGTCGGCGGGGATGGCGTACGGCTCGGGATACAGCGGGATGGCGACGCCCGAGGAGTACAACATGGCGATGTACAATGCTGGGCAGCGCGCGCCAGCGAAACGCAAGGTCGACGAGGTCGCCGGGACGAGCAAGCGCCGCAAAAAGACGTGCGTTCTCTGGTCAGATTGTCGGGTGCTTCAGGACTTTTGGCTGATACCTTGCTGCTTCATCTTGATCGCCACAGGGTCGACTCGCCGGACCTCTCGGCGCGCTCCCTCCCCGCCTCCTCGACGAGCTCGCGCGCTCCCCGCCGGCAAGCCAACGCCGCCAGCAACCGCCTCGCGGACCAGTACGAGACGTCGACCGCCGCGAGCGTGCAGGACTACCCCCTCGCGCCGGAGGAAGAGTACGACCCCGCGCTCGAGGGCGCCGAGGACGACGGCGACAAGACGCTGTACTGCTTCTGCCAGCGGGTCAGCTTTGGTGAGATGATTGCTTGTGATGCGCCTGACTGCGAGCACGAATGGGTCAGTTCTGCCTCTCCTCTCTTGGCTTTCTGGGTGTTTTGGGGCGTGAGCTGACGAGACCTTTCGACGCCCTGCAGTTCCACCTGCCCTGCGTCGGACTCAAGAGCATTCCCGACGGTCGTTGGTACTGCCCAGACTGCCGAGTGAGTCTTCCAGTCCCTCTTGGAGGTCGATACCACGCTGACGTGCTTCACGACCATCAGCAGCGGTCCAAGGCGGGCAAGAAGCGACGGCAGTGAGTGCACAGTAGGAAAGGAACCCATCGCAATGTGCACGAACCGATTTCCTGCATGTACGACTGGCGGAGCGACGACGAGCGCGAGCGCAGCGACCGTCTTCCGCCCTCCCGCGTCTGTAGGTCGCTTATGCGACTATTTCGCGGAGCTAATCGAAAGCGCGCAAATGCCTGTATCATGCACCACAAAGGAAGAATCTGCCTCGTAACACAACCTGAGAAACTCGAGGAGAGAGGGTCTTTCGGGATTACGCTAGGAGGAAAAACAACAAGCATAAAGGGTGGGGGAAGAGGGAAATGCTCTGTCGAATCTGTTTGTACTAGTTGGTACAGGTCAAAGGGAAAGGAACGAACGAGTCTTCTAAGCGTCTTCGGTCCGGCGAGACGGCACGCGCCGAAAGTTCATCGAGCTGCCGACAACCGGCAGGGGCCGTCCCGTGCCCGTATTCGGCCCTTCGCGGTCCGGACGGTTCATCGCCGCGAAGCGGATCGAAGGGTTCCCGTTCGGCGCGTCTTCCGCGGCCGAATCGTCAGCCGGTTCAGCCGAAGCTGGTCGAGACTGATCGGGCGTCGCGCCCGCCGAGCTACCGGTGCCGCGAGTCTTGAACAGGCCTCGGACGGCCTGAAGCGCCGAGCTATTTTGTCGGACCGGAGCGCGCCGTTGCGGTGGCGGAGTCGCAGGTCGACTGGGCGGCTGTGCCGCCGCAGGTAGTCCTTCCGCGGCTTCCTCTTCATCCGAGGCAGGCTCGATACGATCGGTTCGCTCGAGAGAGATGCCGGTGCGGTGTGCCGAGGCAAGCGCAAAGTACTCCTCCGCTTCTTCGGCTTCGTCCTCCTCAGGTATAGAAGACGGGGCCATCCGATCCGGCGACTCGGTGATGCGACGAGGCTGTTCAGACGATGGCATGGCAGAGGTGGACGTCTGGCGTCCCCGCGAAGGCTTCGGTCTCGGCTCCTCCGGGAGGCTCTCGGCACTGCCGTTGCCCTTGGAGAGTCTCTGGGCGAGGCGCTCGTACTCCGCCTCCATCGCCTCGGAATGATGGCCGAGAGATCGGAGCGCAGCCAGGTGCTTCTTGGCTCTGCGGCGCTTCTCCTCGTCGGTCATCGGGCGAACCGTTGTTCGGCCGTCCGGCCACTCAGTGACGACCTGCGTTCAAGCTGCGCGTCAGCAGGGGTCCCGGGGAGGCAATCCAAGGCTGGAAGAGCAGACTCACCTTGTCGCCCTCTGGCCATTCCTTGGGCATGCCAGAATAGTCGGGACTCGAGTCGCGGTACTTTCGCTCCTTGCGGCACCAAGCATCACGCTCGAGCTTCTGCTTCCGCCGACGCTCCCTCTCCTCCGGAGGCAAGTTTGCCTCATCCTTGTTCCCGGCGCCCATGAAGCGCCCGCCGATCGCCGAGCCTCCCCGCATCATCTTGGCAGCGGCACGCTTGACCGCGCCCTTCTCATGGTCGCCCGGCCCCTGCTCCTGCCGGAGTGCCTGCCGTTCCTTCTCGATTGCGTCCGGAGATACGTCGAGCACTTTCTTGCCCTCCTTCTTCGACGCTCGCCGCGCCTGCTCCTCTGAGGCGTCCGGATCGATGACATCGACATCGCCATTTCCGTGATCCACGATGACCTGTTCAGAAGAATCAGCGCTGACTCTAACGCTGCAGGAATCTGCAGGACCTGGACCGAAAGGACGAAACGCACCTTGCGACCTTCCTGCCAGGTCTTGGTGCCTCGGCAATACCGTGCCTCCTTGCGGTGGTCCGACTTGCCCATCGGACTGGGCGTGCGGCTCCTTCGGCTGCTCTCCTGGCGCTCAGCCGGGGGCCGCTTCCGCTCGCGCTGTTCCTCCTCCGCCTCGCGCTCCTCCGTGTGCCGGCGATCCGCGTGCCGCTGAGTCTCGTGCCGTCCGCTCTCGCGCCGGTGCCGCTGCTTCTCCCGGTAGCGCTGCTTCGCCTCCTCCGTGTCGTTCTCGTCTTCGCCGATGTGGCCAAGAATGTTCTTCGGCGGATGGTCGTCTTCTTCCCGTTCGCGGTCGGCAGCAAGATCCTGCCGATGTCTCGCGGCACGGATCTCGCCTCGTCGAATGTCGTCCTCGGTCTCGACTTCTTTCTCGACGTCGGCACCGCCCGCTTCAGCGACGTCTGCTTCGCGGTCTCCCGGTGCGTCCTCGAACGGCACCTCGGCCTCTTCCGGCTCCTCCTCGGGCGTACGAGGACGAGAGCGAGATCGAGAGCCAGTTCCCCGACCTCGATGCCGGCTCGGCGTCGGCGACCGCGATCCCGTCAAGCCGCGCTTCTCGCGCTTGGCCTCGCGCCGCTGCTGCATGAGCTGCTCCTTCTGCCCCGCTCCAACCTTCTTGTCGTCCGCCGGTGCGCCGAACATGGCCGTCGCTCCCTCGTCCTTGTCCACCTCGTCGTCAATCTCGGCTTCAATCTCGCTCGGCGTCGGCTCCTTGCCCTCCGCCTGGACTTCCTCGCGCGCGTGCTCCTCGAGCTCCTCTTCCTCCTCGGCTTCGGGCTCGAGGTCACGGGGCACGCGCCCCTTCTCGGCAAGACTCTCGGGACTCTCGTCGCTTCGACCGGGCGAGGGAGCGCTGTCCTCCTCGGCGTCGTCGCGATTGATGATAATGTCCTCGGCGCGCGTCGCGCGCTTGACCCGAGCCATCCAGCTCGGTTCCTCGCGGTCGTCGGCCTTGCGCGTCGTCGTTCCGAACGTTCCCAGCGAGAAAGTCCGGCCGAACCCGCTCCGGCTCGAATTGGCCGTCAGGGTGCGCGAGAAGGACTGCACGCGCGAATGCATCTTCCGCCCGAGCGTGAAGAACGAGATCGTCAAGCCGTGCACGAGGATCGAGCTTAGGACGATGCAGTAGGTGACGGGGACGATCATGAGCGCGAGGCGGTCAATCGCCGTCTCGGGCGGAAGGGTCGGAGTCGGCAGTTTCGTCGCAGCCAGCGTCGAGATGAAGATCGCACCGACACCCATGGGTCCGAAGTGCCCGGAGAAGATAGCCTCGCGGCGCGTCTTGATGTCCGGGATCCAATGCCACAGGGCGTACATGGCGGGCAGTCGGCGGAACGCGAGAATGCCGAGGCAGAGGAGCAAAAGTCGCCACCAGTTCAAGGTGGTCGCAGCGTAGCTCCACGCGGCGAAAGGCATCGTCGCGCCGATGTAGATGAAGATCGTCGAGTTGGCGAGCAAGTCGATCGTCGACGAGAAGTTGGACTCTTCGATCGATTCGGTGAACCTGTTCGCGCAGCGGAGTCAGCCTCGCTGGCACGAGTGCGATCTCGAGAATCATAGGGCGCACCAGTCGTCCCATGCGAACGCGGTCCCGCATGCGAACGCAGCGAGGAGGTCGTCACTCCCCGCCAGTGTCGTCAAGCCAGTGACGAGCAGCGCGAGCGCGACATACATCGCGACCATACTCTCGCGATCGATGAGCTCTCGGCGCTTCGAGAACTTGAGGACCTTGCGCGCGAGGACGCCAACGATGGAACCGATGATGACGCCGAGGATGATCTGGTAGAGGAGGACGAGCAGGATCCAGTACCCGACCGTGGTACCGACCGAGTGGGTGCCTCGAAGCAGGAGCATCAAGGCGAGGTACTAGGGAAGGGCACGTAGCGTCAGATCATGAGCGATTCCGCGGTAGTCCGAGCGACGCACCAGGAAGGGGAAAGCCGCGCCGTCGTTGCAGCCACTTTCCGCCTGGAGGACATGTCGAATGTGGCTCGGCACATGCTCTTGAGCGTATTTGCCCTTTCCGACAACGGAAGACGCCAAGATGGGGTCGGTTGGAGTGACTCCGGCGGCGAGGACGAGTGCGGGCAGGAACTCGAGTCCGGGGAGGATGGCGTACATTAGCGCCGCAGCGGTCATCCAGCCGAGGAACATCCTGAGAGCAGTAAAGCATATCGTATCGGTGTCATCGACGAGGGGGGAAAGAGAACGCGCGCGCGCGGTCAGTTCTAGTGCAGCTTCGACATGTGAGACTGTCTCGGGAGACAGGAGGGGCTCGAAGCGTACAGGGGTCCGAGCAGCATTGCGAGACTTCGCCAGTGGCGCAGCACCCAGGCTCTGCAGAATCGGGACTGTCAGTTCACACGCTCTCTGGCCGTAGTCCTCGAGCCAGAAGCCCACCTCGGCAGTTCGACGCCGACCGCAAAGACGGACAAAGCGATGACGACACGGGTAAGCTCGAGCGTGATTTCGTCGGTGTGGTGGCCTGTACCGGGTATGAATCGTGAGCACACTGACTCGTGTCAATAGTCGGAGGCCGAGAGGCCGTCGCTTACCCTCCGACCAGGTCCGAGGCGCGAAAAGGCCGGCGGCATAACCTCTGCACGTACGGAAACCGATTCCGTCAGTCCTGCGGCCCAGTGTGACTTTGTGATGTCCAGCACGCGGGTCTGCTTACGAGAACGCGACTCCGAACATGGTGGCGGCGATCGCCTCGCCAATGTAGAGCCGTTCCTTGACGAAGCCGCTGCGGACGGTCGGAACCCATTCGAGCTCAAAAGTCAGCCACACCGGACTTGAGCGGATTCGTGCGCGGCGCGTAGAGTGAGCAAAGACGTACGAGAACATGCCAAAGACGGTGATGAAGAGGGTGACGATCGTGTAGGCGAGATGGACAATGTTGACCTAAGAACGCGGACCGGCGAGGGGTTTTTCCTCGTCAGCTGTCGTCCTGGATCTGGCGCACCCTGCACAATGCGGAGCCCACCTCTGTGACGACGCTGAACAGCTCATGCCTGCGGCGGCCGAGGTTAGAGTGTCAGTCCCGCAGCCATTTTGGCCCTGCGATCAAGTCGCCTGAGGACGGCGCCCGATCCAGCAGCGGCCGGGGCTAGTGAATCACAGGCGCGGCTGTACGTACGTGGCTTCCTCCTCGGTGCCTGCACCTGCGTAGCGAGCCGCGCCGGGCGGGTCTCCATTCGCAGGCGAGAATCCCTGCCGCCTAGTGAGGACATAATCGCCAGCGCGGGCGAGCAGCCAGTGCGCGACTGCGCCGGAGCTCTGCGCGGCCATCGTGGACCTTCTCTGTGCCTTCTAAGGCTGTAGTGAGCGGGCGTCTGGAGCGAGTGGCGGCGGCGGAAGGACGGCGGACGCGCGGGTCACTCCACTCGCGCACTCGGCCGATGGCGACGCGGGCGGCGCAGGCGATCGAGACGCTTCGGCTCCAAAGCGGAGGGCGCAGACGCAGACAGCGAGGGACGCCAGAAAAGGGCAGCAAGTAGTGTATATGACCCAGTAAGGCGGTATACAGGCTCGTGCCGCCCGGCCAGAGTACGCTCGAAAGTCCGGGTGGTGCGTTCACCGCGCCAGATTTCTTGGCACGCAGCGAGCGGGAACGAATGGCACGCCGGTTGGGTCACCGTGGTAACGCACTCACTCAACTCCATACACTCATTCCATCTCTCTTTGAGCTGCTCTATAGAGGGCCTGTAGAATAGGAACACCGTATGCATCGGTGACTGTGATGTCTGATTAATCTATGAGGACTCCTGAGGGGTGCCGAGCCTGCGGCAGTGGGACGTTGGGGTGCTCTCCCGCCGACCACTGACGGCAACATCCGCGGCCTCATGCACGGCACCGCTCGCCTGCACGCTCGGACTCGTCATTGCGCCGTTGCCTCTCCGCTGAGACTCTTCACTATGGCCTTTCCGCTGTCTCGCTATCCTCCGTCGCTTGCACTTCGGCGTCGCCTTCCACCACCCGCCGACTGCGCCCTCCCGCCGCTCTACGTTCTCTGCCTCTTGACACTCGCGGCGGTTCGACCTTCCAGCGCCCCGCCGTCTTCGGTCTCTCGTCGCTTGCTGCGCGCCGCCCGCCGCCAATCCTTGTGCGTACCGATCGGCCTCGGACCCGCGAGCTGCTGGCACCGAAACGCCCGCAGATCGACCGTCGCTCGCCTCATGCTCCTTTCATCGTTCACGCCCGTAGCATACTTGCTGAACCCGCTTTTTTGCTATTCTTCGAGGTCCGAAGGCTGTGGACGCGCTGGCGAGACGGCCTCGCGAGCTATCCACAGCCCCAAGAAGCGCCGAGAAGCGCCGACAGACTGCGCCTGCTTGGTTCCGCAAGAAACGCCGTGATCTCGTCGGCCCAGTCCGAAAGCTAGAAGACAAGCTATTGAATTTCAAGCATGCAGATAAAGTAGGCCCGAACCCCGCCAGCAACTTGTCTTTTTACAAGAGAAGGTTGGAGACGACCATCACTGTCAGCTGATGGTCCGAAGTCGGCGCCTCGGCGCGCCGAAGCGTCTGCAGAAAGGCTGCGGGACGGGAGCGGAGATGCGAGGCGCGCGAGGAGAAACGATTCGGTGCGGGAGTCGGACTGCAGTCTATAAATTGGGCGAACACCGGTGCGCCGTCTCTCTTTCTCCTTTCCTCCTCATCTTGCTTGCAGGCCCTCGCTGGCTTGTGCAACCTGGCGAGTCAGGACTGAGACCCCTGTCCGCACACCACAACCAACCTCGAGGTTGTCCTGCGCAAGGTCAAGGCGGCCGTCTTCCTCCCGCCCGCGGTCTCTCTCGAGCCAGCAAACTCGAGCACAGCGGCCTCGGACTGCACAGTAAGCACTCCTCTTGTACGTTCACATCCTCCATATCGCATCTGACACGCGGTCCGATGCTGTGCAGGTTGAAGCGGTCGTCCTCGCCGGGATCGACAACGTCTCGGAGCGCGGGCTGTTGCGCCACTCGCCAACTCCCCGCACACGCTCCGACCCACCCTCGTCGTTCCTTGGCAGAAGCCGCCTCGGAGGCATCCGCTCTTCGGCTTCGGCTTCAAGGGTACGTCTCCGGTGCGTATTCCCTGAGCTTCATGCCCAAGACACGATGACTGACTGCTCTCTCACCCGTCGTCTCGCATCGCCTCTTTGCATCCCACGATAGCTCCGAGTGCCCTCCTTTGTTCTCCCCGGCGGCTTGCCCTCGTCTCCTCCTCGTCTCCCCCTCCTGTCCCCTTCCCCCTTCCTCCAGTGCGCGTGCAACCCCGCGCATGCGGGCGACCCCTTCTTTTTTGAAGTGTGTAGTTCGCCCACCTACGGGCTGAACCCGCCAGCAGAACCGGAAGCCCGCCACGTCATCCAGGTGAGTGAGCGGTGCTGACGGTGACCCTGCTGGCGGTCCGTAGGAACGAAGCCCAGTCGCAACCCGCTTTTTCCTCTCACAGACCACTCTGACTGCATTCGACGCACAAGAACGTAGACAACGACAATGCAAGGAACAGCGCTTCATACGGTAACGGAAAAGTGTCCCGCCCGCTCAGATCTTGCTCTTCGCCTCGGCCTCCTTCCGGTCGCCCTCCTCCTTGCTGAACGGCGGCGCACTCTCGTACTGCTCGTCACGCGTCACGCCGAGCTCGATCAACTTGGCAAAGACTTCGGCAAAATCGTGGTAGAATGCTTCGCGGTCCTCGGCGTCTGCGCGGGTCAGGAGGATGGGTCAGTCGCCCGGACGGTGGAGACGAAGCAGAGTCCCAGCCGCGGAGGCCGGGCTCATTGCGCTCGTGCACGTGAAGAGACTCGAGAAAGGGGCAGCCCGAGGACGGGGGACGTACACTTCTTGACATAGGGGAGGAACTTTTCGTCCTCGATGAGCGCCATGTCCGTCGGCAGCATCATCAGCTCCTCGCCGAGGTCGGTGTTCTGCCCGGGCCACACGAGACATCAGCAAAGCAACCCGCAGGATGTCGGCTCCTCCACCGATGAGCAGGTAAACCGCAGTTTTGACACAGTGTGCCGCGGAACGCACCTTGAACTGGACAGGGCCTTCCCAGGTCTTCTTCTCCCACTTGAACTTGGTGAGCTGCACGTGCGTAAGAGGGAGCAACCGAGGCGTAATAGTTGATGCAAAAAAGTCAGTCTCCCATCCCCCTCGGAGTAACCCGAGAAGCATCTCCCGCTGCGGCAACGCACCATCTGTGAGATAAGAAGGTCAGTCAGTACCGGATAGCTCTGTATACTGCGCAGGTAGACATACCTTGTAGTACTGGGTCGAAAACTTGGTCGGAGTGACCGACCACGGGCCCTCGAAGCCTGACCGGTCAGAGTGGCAGCGCTGCGGGCCGCAAGATGAGGTCAGTCTCGACGACGGTCCATCTCGGAAGCGGGACACGCCTGAGCCGGCGCATTCTCAGTCGACGCCGCCGTCTTCGCTTGGCGGGGTCAGGGCGCGACTGGACTCCCGTAGGATTGTCCGCGAGCAGCGACCAGAACCGAGCCCGAGACGGCGAAAAGAGAAACTTACTCCGAGCGAGTGCGCGCCGGCCAGAGCGACGATCTCCTGGTCGTTGAAGCCCATGCGGTAGAAGATGTGGCGGAGGTGGTCGGCGGCCTGCGCGCCGTCCGGCAACCGCCCTCGCGGCGGGCACTGCGGGAGAAAAGGCCGACGACGCCGGGGGGTCAGACCACGTTCGGTCAAAAGGCAGGCCGGCTACTTGTTTCTCTAGCCGTTTTAGGATTGTCGCGAGTGTACAAGCACGGACTAAAGCCCGGGTGAAAGCGCGAGGCCCGCCGCTCGCTCGCAGAGACGGAGCCGCTTAACCCACCTTGGATTCGTCCGCAAAGTCAGTCCGGCCCGGCTTCCACTTGATGTCCGGTCCGCCCATCTCCTTGATCGCGACGACGCCGGCAAGGGTCCACAGGTCGGCGTAGGTGATCCACGGGTGCTTCTGCTTGATCGGCTCGAGGAACCGGCGAGCGTGTTCGAGGCCGGCGCTGGCGAGGAAGGACCCCATGTGAGCATGTTCTCGCGTGTACGAGCGCAGGATGGGAGGGAGGGACTTACTTTGCCGGGTCGCCGCCTTCTGCCTCGTACCTGCGAGAGTATCAAGAAGTGCGGGATCCGCGGCTCGCAACGGTCAGTATCGAGGCTCTCAATCTCGGGTCTGCTTCTGCGCGCCCGGATACTTGGACCGAAGGCAGCCGATCTCGCCGCTCGTCCTCTGTCCTTCGTCCGCGATCTGGGATCGAAGAGTACTCCTGCCGCCGGTCGTCGCCCGATTCGCCTCCTGGAGTACCCACCTCGGCTGCCTGAATACCACACCATCAAATGGGCTTTGACTAACCTCATGCCCGCGCCGTTGCTGCCGCCGGTGTTGGTCTCGGCATCATAGGTCCCGGAAGCGTGCCATGCGAGGCGGACAAGGACGGGTCCGCACGACCCGTCGTCGTAGTCGGGCATCTTGATGATGGAGGCAATGTCCTGTCATCGCGAGCATACGTGTGTCAGCGCAAGTGCGGATGGAAGCGAGCGGCGCTGGACGGGCGGCGGGATCCGAGGCCAATTGGGCGGCGGGGCGGCGGGACTCGCCTTGCGGACGGCATCGTAGTCGGGCTGGTGGCTCGACTTGGCGGCGTCTTTCTGCGTCTCGATTGCGCCCATGCTTGCTTTCTCGTCGTGTAGAGTGCGGACCGTGAGCGAGGCTGGCGCTTCGGATTCGGACGCTCGCCGCTCGGCTTCGGCTCGTTCTGGTTGCCGCCCGCCCGCCTTCGAATGCGACACGTGGCAGTCCTCTCTCCTTCCAAGTTTCAGCAGGACTCGACGCTATGGCCCGAGTAGTCATCGTTGGTCACAAATATATCATGGAACGGTGCAAGGAGCAAGGAGCGGATGATCCGGCTTCGTCGTGCCTCTCTTGCCACTGCGCAATCTGAACTCTTGCTCTTGCTGAACTCGCCACTCCGGCCACTCCTCGGCGAAACTCGTGTATATTGCCGAGCTAACGTCCACTCGCCGCCGAGATGACCTGTCGACTGCGAGGCAAAGTGCTCGAGCGCTATGGTCCAAAGCCATGGAAAGCGTGAAGTAGCCGCGAAGATAAGGATCCGCAGCGAGGATCCGCAGTCACGGCGGCTGCCGGCAGTATCACCAGGCTTTCCCGGAGAGCAGGCCCAAGTTGAAATCTGACACTGCTATGCGTATTTGTTGACCCGACCGAACGGAAGTTTCCGGTACTTCGGCGGGAGTCTCAGATTGCGCTTCGTATCGGACGGCTGGTGGCGGCGGTCCGGAAGAACGGAGTGGATGTCCGGGGGGAGAGTATTCCCGAATCATGGCTCGCTGAGAAACCCGATACATTGGGCTGAGGACGAGCTTTGACGAAACTTACTGGCCCCATCGCCCGCCCTATCGCGTTCCGCAGCGGCCGCTTGACCCAACTTGACCCGATGGACAAGCCCTTAACCGGCCGCCACTACTAGCGATAAGATGTGCGGTCGGGACTCAGCTGAACGAATCCGGCCGCGCATGATGACTGCCTCGATTGGAGCGGCCGCCGCCTTATCGGAGGAAAGATGGCGCGGGGACGGGGAGCGGGCGAGCGGGCGAGTGCGGGTCGGCCGCAGCGAATCGACGCCGGCCCGCCTCGGGCAGGAGGTGCTCCACCTCGCTTTGCTTGCTTCTCCCGCCCTTCCCACCGCACAGGCACTCATACGCGCACAATCATGGCGTGCAGTCACTCTGCAGCAACGCCGACCGAACCCCAGATTTTGCAGGCGATCCTCGCAGAGCTGCAGCAGCTTAAGTCATCGCACGCTCATCTCGAACACAAGGTCTGCACACGTTCCAGCCCGCTAAGGCCTGCAGCAGTCTGTTGAACCGTACACTCATTCTGGAACCCGATTATGTCCAGCTCGAGACTTTGACGGGCACCCCAACCTCGCCGCTCAGCCTCAACGGCATCTCGGGCTCGTCGGCGGTCACCCCGCCCATCAAGAACGGCACTCTGCCGTCCCCGACCGCCAGTCCGTTCGTCAAAGCCGCCGAACCCAAGGGAGCCCCACCCGGCAGTGTCGTGCCGCTGTCGCCCTCCCTGCCCGCCCGCGCCGAAGCCGCCGCTCGAGGGTACTCGTCCCGCGTCGTCCTGACTACCTACCCTGGCCAAGTCGGCATCTCGCCCATCCCGCTCCACTGGGGCGCTGCCACGGCCGAGGAGCGTGGACCCGTCGTCGCGAGCCGGCAACCGGACTCGCTCAAGATCAGGAACGCGATCGGGGCGTACTCGGGATCCTACTCCATCTATCGCGCCCTCGCGGCGGCAGCAGGCCAGATCGACCCGAGCCACCGGCCAGGTGAGCTCCCCATTGCGGGAATACCTTCGCAGAGCATCTCCTGACGACACCGTTCCTGTATGCAGACTACCACAACACCGAACCGCCCATCCAAGTCCCGCACAACCCGGCATGGGACGACAAGCACAAGATCGTCACCCTCGACCCGTACGGTCACCTCGTCCCGCAAGTCTTCAAATCTTACCTCGACGCCGGTGTCGATGCCCGCCCGACCATCGCCATCACCCGGGCGCACATCAAACTGAACGATTTCGACGAGGCGGTCCGCGCCGGCGAGCTCGAGGTCGACGGCAAGATTGTCGTGCACACCCCGACGGACTGGATCGCCCAGAGCCGCGCCGAATCTGCCGCGGCGAAGACGCAACGAGCGGCGGACGACGCCGCTGCGAAGCACATGTCCCATGCGCAATTCGACGCCGGAGTCGAGATCAACGTCTCCAAGGTCGCCTGCGAGAACGTCTGGTATCTCCCGGGCGTTGCCGAGCGCTTCGGTGTCAGCGAAGGAACCCTCCGGCGCGCACTCTTTGAGGAGACTGGCGGCATGTACCCGGAGCTTCTCACCCGGCACGACTTGAAGGTGTTCCTTCCGCCGTGAGTCGCTCAAGCATATTTTCTATGACCCGATTGGGGCGCTTCCGCTGACTCCAACACGCTTTTCAGTATTGGAGGTCTTACCGTATACATCGTAAGCTGCTCCGTCCTACCCCACGAAGCGCTCGAGTCCCCGCTGACTTGAGTCTCTCCAGTTCGGCAACCCGGACTACCTGCGCGACGAGTCGAAGGAGCTCACCCTCCGTGTGCACGACGAGTGCAACGGATCCGACGTCTTTGGCTCGTGAGTGTCCATCGGAGCTTTCCGCGTTGCCTGGAGAACTGCCTGGACTGACCGTCTTCGACCCTTACAGCGACATCTGCACTTGCCGCCCCTACCTGATCTATGGCATGATGGAGGCGATTCGGTGCGCGCAACGTGGAGGTGTTGGCTTGGCGGTGTACTACCGGAAGGAAGGCCGCTCTCTGGGAGAGGTGACCAAGTACCTCGTAAGTCATCGGGCTCGGCGCCACCTTCAAGCATGCTCCTGTAACGAGCGCGCGTCATTCAATCGACTCGTGGGCTGACGCGCTCCCTCTTCGCCGGCAGGTCTACAACGCTCGCAAGCGAGGAGGCGACGTGGCGTCCGCCTACTTCCAGCGGACCGAGAACATTGCCGGAGTCAAGGACATGCGCCACCAGGAGCTGGTGCGTAGCCGACTGTGCGATTCTCACGATCCCTGCGCTCACAAAACTGCATCGGACCGCAGATGCCCGACATTCTCCACTGGCTCGGGATCAAGAAGATTGACAACGTGCATTTCTGCTCTCGAGTACTTGTGGCGGGGGCCGAACGGTAAACTGACGAGATGGGACACACTCGCAGATGATCTCGATGTCGGACATGAAGTACAACGCGATCGTGGGCAGCGGCATCAAGATCAACCGTCGCTACGAGAGTGAGTCCCCCCTGAACTGTCCATCCTTGAGCGCGTCGAGTTGACCCTCATTTCCTGCCTCAGTTCCGGAGGACCTGATCCCGCCTGACAGCCGCGTCGAAATCGACGCCAAGATCGCGGCCGGCTACTTCTCGACGACCGAGGTCAAGGACTTGTCCAAGACGGCCGGGCGGCTGTGGGAGGACCTGGCTCACTGAATGCTGCCAGCTGCAAATCCCCATGCTTTGGATACCCAAGTGCTTGTGCGGGTCCCCCAGGATCCTCGTTCCCGCTTCCGTTCCCTCCTGTTGTGTCGTCGTTCGCGCAGCGCCGTAGCAGTACCCTCTCGAATCGCAATGCTCGTCTTCCGGATGCCAAAACGATCTCCGAATGGGCGTTGCAAGTGATGGCTGACAGTGAAGAGTGTTATTTGTACAAAAATGGATCAGAGCGCGCCCTGTTCGTCGCCCTTGCGAGCGAGGCCGTCCCGGCGACCCTTGTCGTGCTCCTGCTCCTGGACGTTCCGGGGGTCGGGTCCGGGCGTCTTGGCCTCGCGTCCGAAAGTGCTCTGTTCGTCCTGCGGGCACAAGCTCAGCGACCGGCCTCATGGACACTAGTTCGAGCGGAGAGGGACCGGACCGGGATCTGGGAGAAGAAGCTGGACGCACACCGGTGACCTTTTGCGCGACACCCTCGGCGCCCTCGGCGACAGACTTGGCCGCCTGCTTGACGCCTTCTGCGCGTGCGGACACGGGGCCGTCGCCTCCGAGCGACTCTTTCTGCGCGCGCAACGGTCCAGAATTCACCGCGCCTGGTCAGCGATACTAGTTTCCGGGCCCTCGATGAACGGCAACGCACGCCGACAACGCCCTCCTCCGGTTCCTTCCTTGCGAGTGCCGAAGTCGAGAAGAGGGCCGTTCGAGATCGGACCGGAGCGGCGACGGCGAACGAGGCGATGAGGTGGGGCTGCGGAGCGGCAACGAGGCGAGCTTGGCGCGGGGCGGAGCGGGAGAGCGTGCGGATGGCCTGCATGCTGGTAGTCAATCTACAAGATGCAGTCGGTGTAGCGGCAATGCCGGGGCGAGCGTGGCTGCGCGGCAGTCGAGGCGGCCGCGGCACCAAAGCGTCGGATCGCTCGCGATGACGCAGCCGCGGACAAGTTCCTCATCGGCGGATCTCGGAGTCGGTCGCAGGGCGAAAAGCTGTCCAAGATCTAAGACTGTAGGCTCTGCAATCGCTCGTATCGATCATCGGATAGGAGTCCAGCGCAGAACGCGAAACCTCATAACAAGTGAAGCAAGCCAGTGATCCCCAAGCGAATCCGTCTCTATATTGCAATTTTCCCTCTCTATGTGCGTCTTGTCCCCGAAGAGTCGGGTCAGGTACAGGAAATGGTCGTTATGAGATCGGCGCGGGCTCAGACGGAGCCCTTCCGGTGAAATGGAGCGGCCTCGGAGAAGATGTGCAGAGAGGACCGCGCCACCCGGCGCGGGAAGGTTGCTTTCGTGGGGCTGTTGCACGGCGCGGCGGGGTCCTCTTCGTCGAGCTTCTGTATCCGGTGGAACGAACCGGCACCGGCAGAGGTGGGCGGGCGAGGTGAGGCGGAACCGAGAGCAGAGAAGGACGGCTTCTTCGGACTCGCGAGGAGAGCCGCCGGGGCGAAACGCGCCGGACGAAGGCGCTGCGAGATGCGGCGGAGGAGCGGCTGACCGCGCTCGTGCAGACGAGGTAGCGGCGAAGGCGAGCCGCCGTTGAAGTCGGCCTCGGAGGACGTCGCCGAGTCGAGGTCGAGGAAGGACCGCGGTACGGGTGCCGCGCTCGTTGGGAAGGGGCCGTGGTGCGGCAAAGAGGTAGCAGCCGCGACGGCGCCGTGGCGCTCACTACTGCGAGGTGCATAAGCGACGGTCAGCCTTGAGCCGTCCTCCGGAGCAGGACGCGCAGTCTCAAAACTTACCTCTCCATCGAGTCGGCGCGCCGGCCCGCAGGCTCTTCCTCCGCAAGCTCGGCAAGCGTCAATGACAGCAGCGAGACGCTCGTCATGTCCTGGTCCGCTTGAAAGCCGAGGTGCTGGTGCATGTAATCGTGCTTCGTTTTGGACTGCGTCGGCGTGAGCTCGAGCTCGCCGGAAGGCGGCGACCGCGCAACCGCGTTGATGCGCGGCGTCGGAGGCGGAGTCATGACCGGCGAAGCCAGCTTGGGCCGGCGGGTAGACATGACGACCTCGGCACCAGACTTTGCGGGCTCTGCGCCGCCGCGGTGAACCAGAGTCGACTCCTGGCTCGTCCAGGTCAGGTTGCCGTCATTGTGCCGCGACGGGGGCGAGGCGAACAGATTCTGCTTGACGCTGACTTCCGGCGACGGCGGAGGCGACGCCAGAGCGTCTTCGTGCTGCTGCCCGGCCGCCACCGCCATGGGCGGGGCCTGGATGTCGAGCCCCAAGGCATTCGACGAATACCCCGGCACGAAGAGGTCTTCCTCCTGCACGGGCGCGAACGGCGAAGGCGTCAACGTCGTCGTGGTCGTCGTCGGATAGTCGAGCCAGAGTCCCGACGACGCCGTCGACTGCGAGTAGACGCTCTCGTCCGTCGAGGTGGAGAAGCGCGAGGGCAACTGGCCGAACGGAGCCTCGGGGCGGGGAGGGTGCGACCGGAGCGAGGAGTGACCGGAGTCGGTTTGGCCGAACAAGGACCGAGCCAACGAGCGCGACGACTTCGAGTACGACGAGGACGAGAGCGACGAGGGAGCCGTCGTCGGCGAGGAGGCGGACCCGAGCGAGTCGAACGCGCTGGCACAAGAGGGGAGTTCCCTCCGCCCGCCGTAGCTCGAGACCGACCCGTCGAGCGCGTTCATCGGCGTCGGCGGCCGAGTCGACTGATCCCGCGCGCCCCAACTGTCACGATCGGCGCCCTTGTCGAACGACTCGCGCAAAACCGGATAACTGATCCGGTGCTTCAAGCCGTCGCGGCGGTTTTTTTTCTCGCCGCCGAAGCGAGAGCGGGGCCGTCCGAACGATACCGAGACGCTCGGGGAGGGAGGCGAGCTCGGCGGCGGGGACGCGGGGAACATGGACGTCAAGACCGACGAGAACGACCTCGACTGCCTTCGGACCTGCTTCAGCGGGCGGAGGCTGCCCGCCGCGACCGAGCGCGGCGAAGTCGGAGATTGAGGCGAGGCGCGGACATCACTCGTGACGAGGTCTCCGGCGAACGAGTCGTGGCGCGTCACGAGGCCCAGGCGAGAAAGGCGCGAAAAGGCGCGCGAACGGCGACTCTGTTCGGGGCCAGCGGGGCGCCTTGGTCAGTCAGGAACGCGTAGGCGCAGCGCAGGCGAAGGACGGCAAGCGTACAGGCGAATTCAGCGAGAGGGGGGAGGGATGCGACGAAGGGGTATCCGCGAGAGTGATTGCGCGCTTCCGCACGTTGAGAAGGCTGGCGACCATTCTTGCTTCGTGTAGGGCGCGTCCGAGTCGACGGCGAGACAAGGGCAGAGTACTTTTGTTGTCCAGAGAACAAGAGCAGGAGGGAGGTTGTTCGTGATCCGGGGTTCCCAGTTTCGAGGTGACCGCAGCGGCGACCTTCGCGAACGAGGACCCGGCTCCGCTCCCGCAGGACGCGGCCGGCCGTTGCGAAGAAACCGCAGGAGACTTTCATTCAAGTCGCGACAAGGTTCGTCTTTAGCGCAGGGATGTTCCTGGACCAAGTGATGGTCCAATGCGCACTGACCTGCGTTACCCCGGGTTCCCTTGTCCGCGGGCGGCGGTGGGGCTGGGCCGGGAGAGAGAGGAGTCATATCCTCCGGAAGGTCGGTCAGCTAAGCGCGGCATCGTCGTTCTGGTAGCAAAGAGGCTGAGCAGCGTGAGCATAGCGAACAGCCAGGCGAGCAGCGGTCGAGTACCCGACGGAGGCGAGGGAAAAGGTGGTATTGGCAACAAGTGGCACGTTCGAAGGCGCGGTCGGGAGTACACGGAATATCCGCAGGGCGGAGGTAGGGTCGAGGTGGTCACAGCGAGTCGGGGCACGTAATTCATGCTGCGGTAGTGCCGTCAGAAGTGACCTTCTTGGCGATCGCACGGGCGAGTCGTCGCTCCTCCTTCTCCGCCCGACGGATCGCCTTGCGAGCGCGCTCGAGCTCGTCCCGCGCTTCTCGGTCGACGTCTGTCGATTCAGAGTGTGCAGCGGCGGCGGGGGACGCTTCGTGGGAAGAGGTCGCGGACGGGACAGCGACCGCGTCGTCCTTTTGCCGCAGTTTGGCCGCCTTTCGAAGTGCCTTGTCTCGCAGGCGAGCTTCAGCTCGAGAAGTACCACTCGTACTCAAGGCCGAGTCGGGGGAACCGCTCCTGCTCGTCGTCGCGCTAGTCACCGGGGTCGACTCGGCGGAAGCGCTCGCGGCAGTCGCCTTTCGGGCTTCCTTCTCCGCCCTCCGCCGCGCCTTGTCCTCCTTCCGGGCAGCCCGTGCTGCTCGTCTTTGCTCCTTGGAGGTACCCGCAGAGTCGTCGTCGTCGTCCTCGTCTTCGGAGCGTTGCCGCTTCTTGCCCTTCGAGGAGGACGCCGCTCCCGTCGCCGCGGTGCCCTTCTCTTCTTCCTCCGTGGTCGCGTTAATGACCGTGCCGCGGAGGAACCCGCTGTACAGCTGCCGACGGGCCTGCTCGAGCTTGACTGCCGCCATCGCGTCGAGGTTCAAGCCGGTCTTGGGCGTCTCTGAGCCGGACTTGGATCGGTCCTCGTCGTAGGCGTTGAGCTTTGACGGCGGTGGACGATGAGAGAGGATACCAGTCGTCGTACGCTGCTGTTCAGGCTGCAAGCGAGTGAATGTAATGTGAGCTCTCGCCGGTGAGCGTCCTCGTTCGGAGGTAGGTAGGGAAGGGGCCAGCGCGCGCACCTGAGCGGTTCCGACCTTGTTGGCGACGCTAGAGAAGATTGCGTCCCACCAGGCAAAGCTGGTATCGCGGTCTCGGCCGATGCCGGCGAGGGTCTTTTTCTGGACGACGGTGACCGGTTTCGCCCTGCCGTCCTTGGAGTTGTTGAGGGACGAGCCTGGCCCCTGCCAGCCGAGGCCGCGCAGGTAGGTGCCGGCGTCGAAGGGTTTCGTCGCCATCTGCTCAGTTGCCTAGCTTCGCCGTTGTGTGGCCAGATCTGGCGGTCGAGGGTAAAGTCGAGATGAGCTCTGGCGGCCGAGAGAGCGAGGCGAGCGGCGTCGGTCTGCCCGAACGTGGACAAGAGCGGCCGCAGGGAGCTTCCAGACGCCTGCTGAAGCTCTTGCTGCCTGTATAGTCCGTAGGCAGGGCGTCTCGGGGTCGTAGAGCGCGAGGGAGCGTGCGCCAGATTCAGCCGGATCCAAGTGCTGCACCGCCTCCTTGCTACAGTACTCTCGCTGGTCCACACCACGACGCTGGGCGATGCGATGGCAGTGAACCGCGGCCGGGCAGACTCGGTCGACGCAGACAACGCCTGGGGACCTCCGTCCGCTCAGTTCGCCGGCAGCAGCGCCCGCGAGGACGCCGCCGAGGCCGACGCCGCCATCTCGCCCGCCGATATCCACGCCAAGGAACAGCTCGTCAGGTACGCACAGCGAGCGGTCGGACTAGCTCGGACCGTGCACTGATCAAGTCTCATCGCATCAGCGAGATCACCAACAAGCAAGAAGGCCTCCGAGGTGAGCGCATGGTCTCCGCCCGTCCTCACCTTTCCCCCGCACTGCCGGAACTGACGCCTTCTCATCCCCTTCAGCGCTTCTCGAACGCGTGAACGAGGTCCAGGGCGAGGCAGACAAGCTCAAGTCGGGCAACGAGACTCTGCAAACCTGTGCGTCACCGTCGCGAGGTTATCAACTTCCGCAGCTGACCCTTCCTCTCTCCTGTTCGGCGGATGCTTGTCTACAGACATAGACAATCTGACAAGGAATAAGTGCGTCGCGTTGTCCATGGCCTTCTCCGAGTCGTCCTCCGCAATCCCGACTGACACTCATGCACGTCTTCCAGCGCTGTCGCCGCCGCCGCAGGTCGATGACCTGAGCCCGGCTTGTACTACTATTCCAGCATCGCAACGAACGTGTTCATACTGTCATTCCGGACGTCAGTTTGGCCGCTGGGACTCCCGCGAAATCGCCTTGTCGAGCGGTCGCAGTCGGACGTCGACCGCGCTGTCTTCCAGATTTCCGTGACCAACAAGTTCCGGCCGGCCGACAGCAGGAACGCGCCCGGCCGCGGCGGGCCTCTTCGTCCGGAAGTCGTGAAGAAGAGAATACTCACGTGCAAGCGCGCGTGTGCACTTTCCGCAGCACATGGCTGCCTGCAGCTGTGCATCGCGGTCTCAGCTGGCAGAACGGGAAGACCCGCGCCGGCCGGCGGGCATTCCCTTCGCGACTGCGGAAGAGCCATGCATCGACTGCAGCAGGTCTCACTCTGCCACCTGTTGCATGCAAAGAGTGCACCGGAATCTCAGCGGCCGCTCCGCGTCTGGACTGATGAGACCCGCAGTAATCGGATCCGCAGCGTAGACGTCTCACTCAACTCGGCCGAACGACGCTATGTGCACGCTCGCTCGCAATGGAGTGACCTGAGCAGCCAGCTATTGGCTGCTGAAGGTGAGCGGGCTGTCTCGGTCCTGGAGACTCTCGCCCGCCAGCGTTCGAGCTATCAGAAGCCGGCGCCGTCGCAGATCCTCGCGGCCGCACAATCGGCCGCAGCAACTGTCTCTTAGCGCCGCGTCCCACCATCTCGAGTCCCTCCCTGACTGCGCCCATGATCAAGAAGTACTTGTCAGACCTATGTAGCTACGGAGGTACGGCAGAAGGCGCTCGACCTGCGCTTCAATTGCCGGAAATAAACCGACGGGACCCTGAGCAGCGGAGCGCGCGCCCGCACGACCGGGTTCCCCTTCAGATGGCGATCCTTGACCCACGCTGGTCGTCGTCGGATGCGCCACGCGAGCGGAAGAGAGGGTGCAGCTGTGGAGATCAGAAGCCTGAACGGGCGAGCTGCCATATTATTGAGGTTCGGTGTATGTACGTGGGCCAATTGAATCCGCCCGGCCGCGCGAAGTGAGGACATCGGAGCATTACTGTATCGTCGGCCGTTGCGATACAATTCATCCGGAGAACCGTTACGTCTCACTCATCGCGCGGTTCAATTGCGCCCGGGTTGCAAGAGCCTCGCGAGGTCCGGCCGTGTCGCAAGATCAAGGATCACCCTCGCGAGTCGTGACGAACAACCGCTAGTCATGATGAACTAGAATACCACATTGAAACGGACGGAGAAGAGCACTTTGGGCCAGGAACGACGAGCCTCCGAGAGCTGCAGCAAGTGCTGCGCATGCCGAAGCGGCGCCTGCACACGCGCATACATTTGCGGATGAGCGGTCGACGCGCGATAAGCGCGAAGGGCGGAGATCACGGACCGAGGGCCAGCTTAACAAGCCTCCGGCCAGGCTTGAAGCTATCAGGATGCTCTGGGAGCACCATGAGACCTGCAGAAGAGTGTGCAGTGCCTGGACCGCTTCGAACGCGAGACTCCGCGGCTGCTGCTCGAACTGCGGTCGCGCATCGACAGGGCGGGCGATAAGACTCGGGGTCGCTGATAACGCTTCCGAACTCGCCCTCAAGCAGTCGGCGTGATCCAGTCGATGAGAAGCTGCTATGATCCAGCCTACTCACTTGTGTTGCTCGGGAAAGCCGCCGCATGC
Organism: Rhodotorula sphaerocarpa; assembly: GCA_024713535.1. NCBI lineage: Eukaryota > Fungi > Basidiomycota > Microbotryomycetes > Sporidiobolales > Sporidiobolaceae > Rhodotorula > Rhodotorula sphaerocarpa. Next base: position 338,352 of record JANIBP010000014.1, read on the forward strand.
AGTGGTCGGGGCCCACCCACAGTCAAGAAGAGCTGCAGGCAGGTGGGCTGTACGCTGCAGATCTCGGCGACCGCTGCGCGCGAGCAGCGCTGCAGCTGAGCATATGCGGCCCTTCTCGCCATCAAGGGGCCAGGCCGAGCCAGGCCGAGTCGAAACGAAGAACGTTGAAGCGCTTGCAGCTCGTGAAAATCGAGGCGCGAGGGATCCTTGCCGCAGGTTAAGCTCAGCTGACGGCATATGTAGAGCTACGTGCGACCATAAGCCATCCCGTAGCTCGTGGGCCGGCCTTTACTCGAGCCTGGACCTGGAGCCGGTTCTTGCGATCGAAGCGACGACAGCGCGCGAACGAAAGAGCGGAACGTTCTTGCGATCGAAAAGCTGGCGGCCGCGAGAAGAGTGGCAGCTTTGCAGCTGACGGGTGAAGAGAAGAGATCAGTGCCGGCGCAGGCGGAGAGCTGCCGGCATCGGAAGAACGGTGCTGGGCGATGTTGGCAGCAGTCGGCGGCGCGCTGGCGACCCTTGCTGCGCTGATTGGCGGCAGCAGCTGTGAGGTGCAGCAGCAGCAAGCGATCGCGCGTTCGGTGAAGACGCCGCGCGGTGCTGCAAGTTCGGAGACGGCGCGCAGCCGCGGGCGCTTCGAGGCACACGCCGGCCGGCGCGGCCGGTAGCAGCTGGTTTCAGACCAGATTACCGAGGAGGGAAAGAGCGGCATTTTTTTGGATTCCAAGCCAGGGCTTCGCTCGCTGCGGATCTAGTGCTCGGGACCGGCTCGTAGGGTTCGCCGTGCGGCCTGCACTTGCGCTTTTGAACGCGGGAAGAGCGTCGGAAAGTAGATCCCGGCCGACGCGCAGCGGGAGAAACAGCAGGCGGACCAGCCGACAGGTCGGCAACCTCTGCCGCACGACCAGCCTCAGAAGCCAGCTCGCTCAGACTGTCACTGCGAGTGTGCTAGCGTCTTCTGCGGCCCTGCAGGACTCGATCGCGCTCAAGAGCGAGGAGCGGGAGGCAGTGGGAGGCCAAGCTGACGCTCAATCGCTCTGCTCGCCGGCTTCTCTTCTGGCCCGCCTCGGACCCTCGTTCTGTCCTGCCTCCCCCTTGCCCGCTCGCTCGCAGCGCCGCCCGGACGAGAGCTCAGAAGCGTGTGGAGCAGCGGCACGGGGCGAAGCCGTGCAGCGATGAGCTTGGCCGAGTATGGCTTCCCTCAGCCGCGCCTCCGCACCGTGTCCGCCCAGCTGAGAGGATCGCTCGGCGACCTCGCCGGACACGCCTCGCCCGGCGCCGACGTCCACGCATGGGCAGACTGGTCGGGACACGAGTTCGGCACGAGCCCGCACCGGGCGCAGAGCTCGATGCACGCCCTCGCCGGAGACCCTTTCCCGGACCTCGGCACCGACGGTTCCGGCTTCGACCCCGCCAACTCGTCGTTCAGCCGCAATGAGCCCTTCCCGCCCGGTTCAGGTTACGATAACGCCGCCATGACGCTCATGAACATTGACGATTCGCCGCCGAGGGTGGTCGGGGTCGTGACGGATCAGTTCCACCACCACGCGCTCCCGGCCGCCGTTCTGGAACGATCATCGGGCGAAATGCATTACGCGGCTCATCTCGACCAGCAGTCGCTCGCACAGAGTCAGGTACGCTCTTCATGCCATCTGATCAAGACCCAAAGCAAAGGGTTGGATCACTCGACGAACACTCGGACCGGGCTAATCTCTGCATTCCGCCGGCAGCTCGCCCAGTCTTATCCGGCATCGCTCACCGGCTCGCCCGCGCGCTCAAGAGCTTCGTCGCTGCAGTCCATCGCTCCGGCATCACTCGACATGTCTGCCTTGCCGTCACCGACCGGCGCGTCGGGGCTGACCTCGCCGTTCCGATCGGCCGATTTGTACTCGTCCATGTCCTCGACCATCCACCCGTCGCAGTCCGTCCGAGCGTCGAGTCCAAGCGATACGTCGTCCGTGTCCGGCCTGAACCTGTCCCGCCTGGAGACGGCCTCGTCGTCAACCGCGAGCAGCTCGGTATTCGGAGGCAACGAGAGCGTCGGCCCGTCCACGCCGCACCGCTCCGCCTCCGTGTCGCGTTCAGGCAGCCAGCGCGAGTCGAGTCAGAAGCATGCCCGACGTCGCTCGTCTCCGATCAAGTTGACGAACCGGCATCAGCGCAAGCTGTCGAATGCGGAGCGCAAGGCGATCTGCGTCTTCCACCTCACGCATCCGGGCATGAAGCAAGACGACATCGGCGCGCATTTCGGCTACGAACGGAGCACTATCTCCAAGACGCTCAAGTTCAAGGAGAAGTACCTGGCTCTCGACTCGGACGACGAGGTCGATGCGTTCGAGGAGGGGTCCCAATCCGGGAGCCAATCCCAGGTCTCGACCGGCGGCTGTGGCGGTGCGCTCTACGTGAGCTCGCCCTCGCCCTTCGAGCAAGGCGATCAAGAGCAGGACCACATCACGCCGCAGCCGTCGCCGGGCCTCCTGCCGTCGTCGTCGTCGGTGACCTCGCTCGTTTCACTCAACTCGTCCGTGTCGAGCGAGCCGACATCGACCTACCCGACCAAGTCCGCCAGTCGCTTCCCTTACATCGACAGCGCTCTCGTGTCGTGGGCTCGTGAGCAGGCTGCACGCGGGTCCAGTCTGAGCGACAGCTTGCTGCAGCGGCAGGCCCGCGCGATCGCCCGTGGATCGGGCGAGAGCAAGTTCAAGGCGAGCGCGACTTGGCTCGAAGGCTTCAAGATCCGGGCCGGCATCAGCGCGGGCCAGTTCTGCGACGCGTTCGGGTCTAGCGCGAGTGCCGCGGCGCAGAAGCAGGCGCTCTCGTTCTCGTCGCCGGCCTCCGGTTCCATGTCGTCTTCGACCCACCTTCCGCGCGCCCTCTCTCCGCCCGTGGAGGAAGAGAACGAGGACGACGAAGCTGGCCAGACGACCCTGCGTGTCGACGAGGCGGAAGAGGCGCCTGCGCCGGGCCCGACGCGTCGGAGCAAGCGCAACATTGGCAGCAAGACTGTCCGTTGCCTCGCCAATGCCAAGTCGACCTTGGGCGCGTTCGCCGACGGCCTCATCCGCTCATCTTCACCGGTGGTGCCGGCGCCTGCCGCCGCTTCGGCCAGTCACGAGCTGGGCGCTTCGACCTCGTCGACTATGGCCGGTGGCTCATTCGGCGATCTGTCGATGGACTCGGAGGCGACGCCGACGCACTCGACAGTGCACTCGAGGGACCCGACCAAGTGCTCCGAGGCGCTCGCTCAGCCGTACTCGTACAGTCCGACGGCCGTCCTCCCGCCCGTCGCGACGAACACGCCGTCGCGGGTCGGTCTGCGCTCGGACGGCTTGCACATGCCTGTGCACGACGGGTACTCGCCTACAGACACGAGCGCGCAGTATTTGAACACGTTCGACTTTTCTGGCATGCCTGGACCCGCCCCCTCCCCGCACGAGATGTCGTCCTCGTCGAGCGCGTCTTTCGCGCCGTTCGAGAACTCAGGTTACGGCGCAGCGGCGTCGCACGGTATCTCACCTGCCGCGTCGGTGGCGCTTCATCGTCGCTCGGGCTCGACCGCCTCGACGACGTCAGTCTACTCGGGCTTGACGGCTTTCTCGTCCCAGAACGGGCCCGGGACGCCTCTCACCGGCTCGGTCAGCGGCTCGTATCGCGACAGCCAGAGCAACGCGTGCTCCCTCCCGGGCACGCCCGCGAACGCTTACAACGGCTACTTCTCGTCGGAACAAGCGCAGCTCCAGAGCTCGCTGCTCTCGACCGGCCGCGTCGTCAACTCGACCCCTCCGTCCACGTCCTCGTCTGCGTCTTCGTCTCAGCAACACTCTCAGCATCAGCTGCACCATTCCACGCATTCAAGATACCCTCAGCATTCATACCTCAGCATGGGCGACTCGCAGGCGTCGTCCCAGTCGCAGTCTCTTCGGCGCTCGACCATCTCGGGAGGCCTGCCCTTTAACGCCGTGGCCGGCGCGCTCCGGTCGAGCACAAACAGCAACGTCTCGAGTGCCGCTATGACGCCGTCCTTGTCGCTGTCGACAAGCTCGCTCCGGTCCCCGGGACAGCCCGTCACGCTCGAGCAAGCGTTCTCGTCCCTCGAGATCGCGCTCGAATACCTGTCGACGCGGGCCGGCCAGGACTATGTCTCGCCGAAGGACTTGGTCGTCCTGGCCGACCTCAAGGGCAAGATGGAGCGCGCGCGCGGCTCGCCGGCGCCGTCGCTCGACTCGGTCGCGTCCGCTCCGGCGACGCCGTCGGGCCTCGGGCCGATGTCGGCGAACTCGATGCAGCTCCAGCAGCAGCTTCACTCGCCGTTCGTGCCGCTCCCCGGCTCGGGCAACGTCGCTTCGCTCGACCGCGTCGTCAAGCAGCAGCGGGTCCGCCTGTCCCGGACGCAGAGCGCCGGCAGCGTGCTCACGCTCGGCAACAGCACCTCGGGCGGTCCGACCTCGTGCGAGATGGCGCCGCGGCGGTCGGGCGGCGTTCGCCCGAGCGAGAGGCGGTGAACCGCCTTCTCTCTGTTTATACTATGACTCGGTCTCTCGTTTTTATCCTCAGTATTCTCCCTCTCGCTGTGCATGTCATCCTCCCCTGCCCTCAATCTTGGTCCTCATTCTTCACCACACAAAAGCTACTTGCCGTGGCGTTCATATCTCTCCTCTTCCCTCCTCCGCGCATCGGTGGTGTTCATGGGCTGTCTCTCGTCTTTCCCCCTTTTCCTGGTTCTCTCTTTGTGTTCAGTTCATCCTCTTCTTGCTGCATGCCATGCATCACCCATTTCTCATTCAAGCTCCGAGCGGGTTCAGGGAGAGTTCGTCCGGTCGGGTGAGCTGAGCGGAGACTGTCCCTGTCGTTACATCGCGTCAGGAAAGAAGAACCGGCCGGTCGCGACCGCAGACGCGATCGGGTTGCGTCTCGCCCGGGACGCGGAGAGGCTGAGCCCGCAGTGAGCCCAGGCTCCGTCCGCCACGTCGCGCTGCGGCTCCATGGAGCGCCTATCAGGCGAGGGCGCCCCGGCGGCGGAGCCATATTTTCGCCGTATTGGTCTGGGCCGACGACTTAAGCAAGGCGGGTGAGGCGGGTGTGGGCAGCAAGCGAATCGAAACGGCGAACGGGTTGCTGCCGGCAGCGCCGACAGGAGCTGCTCTCGATAGCGCCGTCAGCATTTTGCCGCCATCTTTGAGCCAAGCTGGTCGTCTTGCTCTAGGTGGAAGTCGGTCTGAGGCAAAGAGTCGTCGCAGCAGTGATCTAGAAGCGTTGATAGTCCTATAAGAGCGTTTGGCGCGACCGTCGGTGGCGGTCAAGACGTGACGAGCAAGGACCAAGAGCAGCGGGTTCGGCGTGAAGATTGCTAGCCGAATCGCTCGCCTGGAGGAGCTCTCGTAGAGCGTGGAGGCAAGCGGACGCCTCATCGTGTCCAGTCGCTCCAGTGCAGCGCCTTCAAGACGTCCGAATGAGGGTCCAGGGGAAGCCGAGCCGGCCCTCGAGCGAGGGAGCCATGAGCATGCGCGAGGCGCGAGAGCGAGCAGGAGCGCCGGCATAAAGAGCAAAGCCTTCAAGCATTGTCAGGGCCGGAATCAGACACAGCACAAGCTTGATTTGTCGGTGCAATGTGAGGGATTCGGGGTCAAGAAGGCGAAGCGGTGCGCCGCCGTCGCGTCTTGGAGCGTCCACAACTCGTCACCACTCGCCTCAAGCTGCACTATGGGCGGCGGACTGTGAGCCGAACTCTCTCCTTAACGCTCTGGGTCAGCGCCGGGAGAGCTAAACGCCGCTCGTCCGCCGCAGGATCTTCCTCGTCCTCCTCGTCGCCATCGGCGTCGCGGTCGGCGGCTTCTACGCAGTGCCCAAGGGCGAGAACCAGGTGTACGCTCCCGAATATCTCCAGCTAGTTTCTGCCTTGCACAGACGACCCGGTATGCTGACTGCGACGCCCGCTCTGTCCTCCTCCTGCAGCGTCATCCGGACGAGCATCCTCCTCGCAGTCACCTGCTGCTGGCTCATGTACGTTCGCTCGCACAATGCCGTTGTCTCATGATGAGGTCGCTGATCTTCCGCCGCTTTGCTTCGCAGGTGGGCGATCACGTACCTCGCCCAACTCCACCCTCTCATCAGTACGTCCTGGTCGGCTCTCTTCGATCCGAATCCTCATGCGACTCATCTGACATCACTTTTCCCTTGCGCAGAGCCGCACCGAGCAGACCTGCGACCGATCCGACAAAGTCTATATCAGGATTGAGGGGGATAGAACCTCGTCCTTGCGTCCCGTGTACCCTTTCTACTTTCCCTCTCAGCATTGTAATATCATCTTAACGTCATCGCGACCGACGATGATGATAGAGCCCTCGAGTGGGTGACCGAAAGATACGGGTTGCATTTGACCTTTGTAGAGTTTCTTGTTGCCGACCTTTCGAAGGAGACCTGCATGCGATGAGCGCTTGCGGCTTCGTCTCGGAAGGGTCACTTCCTATCTGCCGACTTCGTCAGCCAAGGCTGACATACGCTCGCTCTGCTTTCTGCAAATCCAGCGGTTGCCTAATCACGCCCCGAAACGCGAATTCTCTCGCGGCGCCCCTCTTGCTCCTCCCGCTCACCCGACTTGACTGCCAAAACGATGCTCGTCTTCCACACGCCGCTCTCCCTGCTTCATGATCCTCCCTACGAGATCTTGAGCGGCTGCGCTCAACCCTACCTCGAGTCTCCCGACCGCATCGCTCTCATCCTCTCCTCTCTCCTGAAAGAGGGGAGAGAAGATCCCGCTATGAGAGTCGAAGAACGACGCTGTGACTGGAGTCGAAGCGACATCGCTTCGGACACCGCTCTGTTCGAGGCGGTGGCGCGCGTGCACGACCGAGAATACCTGAATTTTCTCCGCGAGATCTACGAGGAATGGGTCGCCGAAGGTGGTTCCAAGGTACCGCGTGCTCCTCTTTCCGAGGTCAGGTGCGGTTCTTCGCTGAGAAGAGCTCGCCTCTCGAAACTGCCAGGACGCGGCCCTGCCGGAATCGTTCCTTCGTCGGGACCTGCTGCTCGAACCTGACCTCCCGGATACGACCTCGAACGGCTCCGCCATCGCCCGAATCGGTGCGCTTCCTTACATTTGATGCATTCCGAGTATCTGCTAAGCTGCGTGATCCCGACAGGACGCCACTCGTTTGATCTGTCTGCGCCTGTCACGGCCGGTGAGCGGCCCTTTTGAAATCATTCGCCGGCAAAGTCAGCTCACGAGACTTTGACGACCGCGTGCCAGAGACTTGGATCGCCGCGCTTGCCTCGACGAAAGTCGCGCTTGAAGCGCTGGACTCGCTGCGCAGCAATGGGCCTGGCGCCTTTGCTCTCTGGTCAGGCCTTGTCCCTTGTCACGCTGCGGAAGCGCCCCGCACCAACGGCGGCCAATACCTGACACCACAAGTGTTCGGGCAGCCGCCCTCCAGGTCATCACGCTACCGATGCACTCTGCGGTGGGTATTGCTTCCTCAACTCCGTCGCCGTCGCCGCTCGCGCTTTCCAACACCAGCCGGCGAATGCCGGCGCCAAGGTCGCCATTCTCGACATTGATTATCACCATGGCAATGGTGCGCGGATGTCGACCCAAATCTGACGGCGGTCAGGAACTAAGTGGCTTCTCGGCACGAACAGGTACGAGCAAGATCTTCTACAACGACCCGACGGTCCTCTACGTCAGCCTGCATGCGACACCAGATTATCCTTGTGCGTATGAAGCGTTTCCCAGCCTGGCTCGCGTGTGACAAAGCGCGCTCAACCTTTCAGTGAACAGACTGGACGGGCGGCGCGAACGAACGGGGCGGGCCCGCAGCCCGAGGATCTAATATCAACTACCCCTTGCCCCTTGGGACGGGCGCGGAGAAGTACCTCGAAACTCTATCTGCCGCCATGCAGGACGTTTCGAGGTTCGAACCCGACCTGCTCCTCGTCTCGTAAGTCTTGAAGCCCTCCTCGTTTCCTTTCCCAATTCCGAGCGACCGCTGATGCTCCCGGACGCCACAGTCTTGGCGTCGACACCTACAAGGACGACCCGATCACCCAGTTCCAGATCACGAAATCCGCTTATGCGCAGATGGGCGAACTCATCGCGGGCGCGAAGAAACCGACGCTGTTCTGCATGGAAGGTGCGGCAGTCTGGACTTTCTTCCAGACACAGGCCCGCTCTTCTGACGGAACGCTTGGCATTGTGCAGGCGGCTACTATAAGGAAGCGATCGGGACATGCGTTCGAGGCGTGTTGGCGGGCTTTCAGAGCGCAGCAGGGCGATGAACAGCAATCGAAACGCTCTTCCTCCCTGCTGATGAAGGCTCTCGAGTCCATCATGCGCTTTCACCGGTACCATGATGAGAGGCAATTGTTCTACATGGCATCTAATCGAGTCCGAATAACTTAAACACCCGTTCCTGATCGCGCCGGATCAATCTGCCGGCTCGCCGCCTCATCCGCCTCGTCCCCCAAATACATCGCCGTCCACAACAAGTCCGCCTGAGCCGAGTATATCTCAGGAAGGAAGTGCACGCTGTCCTTCTTCGCAGACACCGGCAAGACCCGCGTCATGGAGAAAAAGTCGACGACGCGCGCATCCGGGAACCGCACCGCGGCAAACTCGCGCACGACGGCGTTTTGCGCATGCTCGATGATGAGGTTGTTGCGCATCGCCGACTGCGGTCCGTAGCTCTCCGGGATCGTCGACGGCTCGGTGGCGGGCGCGAGGAGGAAGGAGAGGGAGCGGGCGAGGGCGGCGCGGGCAGCGAGGCCTTCGTGGAGGCGCTCGAGGCCGGCTCGCATGCCGGTCTGAGTCAGCGCAGGCGCGTGCGAGCCAAAGCCGACGAAGAGGTCGGTTACCGGCACCCGGGAGGCCGTGTAGGATTTTGGCCAGGCGGGCGGATCGGCGAACGGGATCGAGGCGAGGTAGGCGCCGAGCGACGAAAGGTCGATGGCGGCGAGGTTCTTGACGTCGCTCGGGTCCTGGCGAATGAAGAACCACTGGAATGCGAGTACGAGGCCGGATCCGGACCCGTCGTGGTAGACGAGCGTGGTCGGGTGCTTCTCGGTCGGCGCAGTGTGCTCGGCCGCGAGGGTGAGGTTGAGGCGCTCGGCGAGTCGAACGAGGAGGTATCGGCTGTTCGAGTCGCCGAGAACCTGGATCCACCGCAATTGCCTGGGAGATGGCAAGTCTGCGCCGACGGACCGGACCGCGCATCGCGCGCCCGCATCGTCGGCAAAGGCGAAAGTCTTGTCCTCCGCGTAGAAGGCGACTGGCAGCGGGTCGAGCTGACGACACAGAGGCGTTGAGTCGGATAGCGGCGCCGCCGGACGGTGCCAGAGCCCAAGTTGAGGTCGAGTGCCTTCGACGGTCAAGATCTCGTCGCCGCTGAAGACGACGCCAGTCCTCGCCACGTCCTGGATCATGCACACCTTGTCCAGGCACGGCTGCCCACTGTCACCTCCGGGGTAGAAGCCGAAATCGAGACGGACTTCGAAGGTGGTCGGGGCGGCTGCAACCTCGCTGCTCGAAGAGAGCACGCTCGGGAACTTGTCGTATCGGTAGACGCCGAACCGATCTTGCTCGCCGCTGGGAAGGACGTGCGACTCGTTGCCGTAGTGGGCGACGACCGAGAACGCCGCGACGGACAAGCCGGGGCACCCTTCATAGGTGGAGTTGGCCGGACGGATGACCAGCTCCGGCTTCCATCCTCCGGCCGGGCTCGCGACCCAGAAGGACGCGTTATTGCGACCTTCGACAAGGTCCAAGGCGGCGCACGGGGAGGGGCCGAGTACGACCTGAAGCTGACGTGCCGTCGCGAAGCGCAGGCGCGTGGCCGGGCGGGCGGCCAGGACGACGGTGAGAGTGGCGAGACCCGCCGCCGTCACAGCAGCAATCATCATGAGGAGACGTTCTGTGGGGCTACAGGATGTCAGCTCGGTCCTCCTAGACTCCGCAGAAAATGGACGCACGAGAAGGGCGTGATCGCCCGCCGGGGCTCTTGACCCGAGCGGCCAACTTGGCGGCCGGATCAAGACTCTGGTAGCCGAGTTGCTCGGGCGTCGACATGATGCATGAACGGTGTTAGGCGGCGATGCGCGCGCGTAGACGGAGGGGATCGGGTCGAGCGTCCAAAGTACGCTGGCGGCACGAGGGCTAGCGCCTTGCACGGGCCCGTTGCGGCGCCTGCGGGAGCTGGATAGACATGAGCGAGGTGTGTTCTGTCGCAGCGTATTGATGGAGCGAGGCAGGCGTACCCGATGGCCTGCAGCTGGGAGATGCCAGCACGAGCGGCGGGTGGCGAGAAGAAGGAGCGCGGCCATATACAGGGACGCGTCTCGCGTAGAGGCGATCGAGTGCAATTTCGTGGCTTAAAAGGCGCGAAGCTGGCCGGGTTCTTCGCATTCCGGAAGTCGATTGCTGCGAAGCGATTCTCGTTGGCAGCTGGCCGGCGAGCCAAGAAGAAGCTCCGGCAGTGCTCCGGCCCCGCGCCGGATGCGGAGTGGCTAGCGTACGCAGCGGTGCGGCCGCTGTTGTCAGCGCGGCATGCATATACAGTTGCCAGCAGCTGCTGTTTTTGAAATTGTCGTAGCGTTCGTAGGAAGCTTAGCTTAAGCAGCTGGCGGCAATCAGCTGCCCGTGGCTGGCAGCTGGTGTCGCTCATGTCCGAAGGACGGGGCCCGCCGGCCGCGCGATACGCTCGCAGCGCCGAGACCTCTTCCAGAGTACTGCGAGCACAGTTGTTGTGTGACTCTGTCGCAAGCGCAGGGGTGCGGTTACGGTGGCGGGCGCAGCGGCGAGAGGACGGGGGACCGGCGTTCTAGCAGCGGAAAGCGTAATACAGCACGCCATCGTAGTGCTCCTGCCTAAAGACGCCAGCACAGCAGCCATCGTCGTTGGCGAAGTGTCTCTCTGTAGCTGTAGCCTAGCTTGTGCTCAAGCAATGGCGATTGGCGGGTGGGCGGCGTGATGAAATGCATCGAATATGGCCGGGCCTTATTGATAGAAAGTGGACCGTCTCGCCGCGGACTCCGTGGATCGCTGGGGAACGTGCCGAAACCGCGCGCCCGCTCCACACGCGCTAGAGGATTCGCCGCATTACGAGCATTACAGCCGCTCACCCGCAACACAGGGCCGCCTCTCCGCGCGGTCGCCGCTTGCTGAGGACTCTGCGAACATGTCCGAGCTGCGCGCGTACAGCCGAGACGGCTATGCACCGCTGCGAGCCGCGGAGGACGGCGAAGACGGCGACGACCGCGCCGACGACGCTTCGAGTCCGCTCGCAGCCGGAAGCCGCCTCGGCGCCGGCGCCGCAGGCTCGCGCTGGCAGGACGCGCCGTTCTACCGCCGGAGGTCGACTCTCCTGACGCTCGTCTGTGCTATCGCGGCGCTGGTCGTCGCGACATCCCTCGCGCGGCTCTCGACTTCGCCGCGGTGAGCATCTTCTCCGCTCGTCTTGTGGTTTCTGGCGCTGCCTGCTCTCGCGACTGACGCTTCGTCTCGTAGGCATGAACCGACATCGCGGAACTTCCAGCTCTTGCAGCGGCAGGTCGTCCAGAAGCTCAAGGCCGGACAGCAGATCAAAATCGGAATCATCGGCGGCAGTATCTCGGCCATGCCGAACGCCTACGGCGACCACCTTATCGGCTGGTTGAACCGCAACTGGCCGACAGCGGACGGCTCCGAGCACGAGGTCATCAACATGGCGATCCCCGGCAGCGAGTCCGGCGTCTCGAGCATCTGCCTCGGCACCTTCTTCAAGTACAACCCGTTCCAGGATGCCGTGCCGCCCATCGACCTGCTCTTGATCGAGTTTGCGTACAACGACAACGGCATCTTACCGGGCAGTGAAGGCCAGACCGGCCTCACCATCTCGCGCACGTCCAATTACGAGCGCATCTTCCGGACGGCCCTCGCTTGGCCCGTCCCCTCCATCGTCGTCGAGCTCGTCTCGTACTCGGGCGATGCGCGAAGACCGCCGTTGAAGAACGCCTTCCTGTCGTCCTCCGGGTACAGCCACGCCCTCGTCGCGCAACACTACGCGGTGCCGATCGTCGACGTCGCCCAGACGTTCTACGCGTGGCCGCACGTGGAGGACATCACGGGCTTCTACGTCGACAAGGGCATTCACCTCTCCCAGACCGGTCACATCATGACCGCGAACCTGATCGCGAAGGAGCTCATCTTCCAGCTCGCGGTCGGTACGAACGCGTCTTCATCCGTCATCGACCTCGCCAAGGTGCACCCGGACAACAGCGGACCGAGCTGGCCTCACCTCGCTGCGTGGTCCGCGCACCACTTCTCTCCGCCTCCCGAGCCGCCGGCCGCGGACGCACACTTGGCCCCCTTGCCGCCCCCCCGCTGGCAACTCGGCCCAACCCCGCTCTGGAACTGCTTCTCGAGCCAGATCAACCACACCAAGGCGGACCTCGAGCGGTCCGCGGTCGTCAATACCGGCTTCGAGATGATGATCGACCAGTCGGACGGCGGCCGAACGCGGAGCAAGTCCCGGCCCGGGTTCACCGCGAACGTGACGGGTTCGCACCTCGCGTACGATCTCGGCAAGACGGGCACGCACGGCCCGACGGCGCTCCTGTACCGTCGCTCGTGGCGCAACTCGGCCGACGCCCTCGTCTGGATCGACCAGGACCGGTCGACCGAGGGCGCGACGAAGCGGACCGGGCCGGCGTGCCCGGCCGAGCCCGTCCGGCTCCGCGGCAGGTGGACGACGCCGACGACGCAGATGGTGCTCGACGAGATCTGCGGCGGGGAGAAGGGCTGGACGGCCCGAGCCGACCCGAACAAGCCGTCTTACCTGCACGTCTTGACGGTCGAGCCCGACCTCGAGCCGCGGAACGGGACCTATTTCAAGAGCTATGGATTCGCATCGTCTGGGTAGATAGCTTTCGTATTAGACACGACCGGCAATAGCATTCACGAGGTTCTGGCAGCCTTCATCCTCGCATCGCAGCGCACTGGGAGGTTCTGTCCCTGGCAGCGTTCATGCACAGCCCAGCCGGGCAAAGACGCAGTTCCCTCCGTCGAGGGACCGGGTTCAAGAGCGCGTCATAAAGCATTTCGTGATCTATGTGCACAGCTATCCGGCCAGGTTTTACTGCGACCCCTCCCATGTCTTCCACCCGCGCGAACAGCCCATAGGTCCCGGAGAGATGCGGTTCCTGTACGTGCTACGGTCAGCAATCGTAATCTCGGCGCACGATCCCCCTGCAGGAACGCACTTTGCCCCTGTCAGCTTGCAAAAGTCCACCTCGACCGGCGAGTCGTCAAACTTGACGTCGGGCGCCTGCAGCTCCGAGTAGCGCTCGAGGATCGCCGCCAGCTGCTCCTTGGCCGCCTGCTTCGTGAGGTACGCCTGGGCGAATGCCGCCGCGTTCTCGACAATCTGCCGGGCATAGTCGTCGTGCGCGCGTAGCCAGCGGACCTTCTGGATGAGGTCGCTCAAGTCCTCGGCGATGGGGACGTAGTGCACCCACGGGACGAGCAGCCGGTCGTGCGTGCAGAACCAAGACGACTCGGTCAGGAGGGGGACGCTCCCCGTCTGGAGCATGGCGATCCGGCGCGAGGACCCGAGGCCGCCGTTGATGTCGATGATGTACTTGTATCGACTCTGCTCGTAGAAGGTCATCGAGCTGGCGAGCTCGATGCCGGACGCCGCGAGGATGTCGTCCGCGCTCGGCTGCGGGTAGAACGACTTGTGCAGGTCGCCCGTGATGGGCGGCACGGCCTTCGGCCGCACGAGAGTCATGCCCATGTCGAACAGGTCCGGGTGCCCGTCGGAGAGCTGCGCGGCCCGGAAGCGGTTGTTCGAGTGCCAGTTGTCCTTGGCGAACGAAAAGCTGGCCGAGCCGCGGAAGACGACTTTGTCGACTTTATCCTCCCACGGGACGAGCTCCGAGGGGGGCGGCCAGACGTAGTTGCCGTTCGAGCCGTACCCGACCGGGTCGGGGATCGGGATGTCAAAGTGCAACTTGGACGACCGCAGGGAGAAGAGGAGGTAGCCGGAATCCTTCCCCATCGTATCCTTGGTGACCTGCGGCGAGTCGCCCGTCCGGAAGACGGCGTCGAAACGGATTGGCACTTTGTGACCGGGAGAGAGGTCGATATGGTCAGCATCGTGATTCCAGCGGCCGTTTCTCCCGGATTGTGTGCTCACCTCGCTTCCCGCCGACCGTCCGCGTCAACAGTCCCTCGTCCGCAATCTCCCGCATCGTGTTCATGATCCACTCCAAGCGCTGCGTCTTGTAGGCCTGCCCAAAGACTTGCAGTGGCCGGTAGCGGATGGTGGTCCCGTCGAAGCGGATCCGGTACGCGCCGCCGGACGCGAGGTACTCGAGCGCCGTGATCGCGCCGTCCGTGATGGGTCGCTTGCAAAGACTGTCGGGTTCGGCGTGAGGATTCAAGCAGGTCCAGTGCGCAAACATCTCGTCCCGGTACGGCTTGTAAAAATCGACGACGCTCTTCGAATAGAAATCGGCGGGGAGCGAGACGTCGACCTTGGCGAGTTCATCTGCCCTGCCGACGGGGACGTGCAGTGACTGTGGGCGTTCCGAGTCCGAGCTCCGCTGCGAAGCGAATCCAACGAGGACGCAGGCGGCGAGGACGACGGCGACCCAGCCGTACCGCGACAAGGTCAAGCGCTGAGATCTCTGCGAGGACATGACGGTCGCGTTCCGGACGTCGACTCCTAATTAACGCCTGCTTGTCGCGTCCCTGTCGAGCTCAGAGTACGCGCCGTAGTCGCTGTGAGAGCGCGGGAGGTCGCGTCGAACGTGAGCTGCGATTGTGTCGGTCGATCGAGGCGTCGCCCGGCCCAGCGTCTTCCTCGCGCGCGTCTGGCGGACCACAGAGCAGTCGAAAGCCCGCGAGAGCTCTGGAGTATGCAGAGAGGCGCACAGGAAGCGAAAGACTCGGCGCCGCTAAAGGTTGAGCGAGGCTTGATATAGGATTTGTGTGTGCTGCATTCGGTGAATTGCAACAAGTCTGGCCAGCAGCTGCTGCATGCTACGTGCTACGCGACCGTCTCCGGGCGATCGCAAGGCCCCACCACTCGCCGATTCTTGCCCAGGTCGGCAGTTCTTGGAGGAGCTTCCGGAAGCCGGAGTCCGGACCACTGCAGGCTCGACCGCGGTCCCTGCGCCCTCGCAGCACGCGCAGTCTGTCTCAAAAAAAGGTCCGTAGAGGGCCACAGAGGACCGCGAAGAGCGCGCATAGACTCGAGCGACCAAGGCTCCGCGGCGATCAGCTCAAGAGCCCCGGCTCGATCGCGAACTTATTCGACCCGCCGATGCGCTCCTCGGCCGCCGCGGGCGCCGTCCTGCCGACGCGTGCGGACGACTACCACGAATCCAAGGAACGCCGCTCGAGGAATGCCGCCGGTTGGCCAAAGCAGGCGGTACGAGGCGCGGTCGTCGTCTGTCTCCTCATCTTCGCCATCGTCTACTTTGGCGCACCATGCGGGACCATCGGACGTCGTGCTGAACCAGGAATAGGTCGTAGACCAGCATCGGCATCCAGGCCATCCAGGTGGGCACGACACCATCGTCTTTCTGCTGTAACTCCGTCAACTGACCCTCTTGCCCCTCCAGCGCCCTCCGGAAACTGCACGGAAAGCCGCGCTTCGGCGTCGGGGCGGCCCTCGAACGCGCCTGCGGGGAGCGAACCGAAGCCCTGACCGTCTGGCTCGACGCCCTGCACGACCTCGAGACCCAGTGCCCGCACCTGGACGAGCGTGAGCGCGCGCAGATCATCGAGAACGCGAAGCGGCAGTGCGGCGCCTGGTGAGTCGGGATCCTCTTCGCTCAGCCCGGTAGGCCCTGAAGCGCAAACTCAAACTGACGATGCGGAGCGGGCAGGTGTATCTGGGACCTCGAGACGGACGAAAAAGTCGGCTGGCAACTCTCCAAGCCGTGCTTCTACGCCTTCCGCAGCCCGCACGAGCACTGCGACCGCTGGTGGTTCCAGCGACCGGGGAGCGAAGAGATCGACGCGCGAACAGAGGCAGAGGAGAGAGCTTTCGGAGCACTCGGAATAGACGCAAGAGAGGACGAAGAAGAAGAGTACGCAGCCCGTAGATGAAGATTCAGTACGGTGCGGCCGCCGGGTCACGAGTAATTATAGTAGTAACAAGGTGTATAGTCAAAGTCTACGGCGCGGGCTCCGGGCATCAGTCCTGCTGCATGCGCGGGCGCCGCGACGGCTCGCGAAACTCGGCGGAGTCGAACCGCCCGCGGCGGTCCGCTGGAGGACCGAGGCTACCTCCGCTCGACCTGCGGTCCGCTCGCCCCGTCATCGTATCGGAATCGCTGTGTCTCCGCGCGATCGTCTCTTCGAGGCGTCCGAGGCGGTCCTCGAACCCCGCGTCCGCCGCACCGGGCGCCCCCTTGCCGCCGAGGTTGAAATGCTCCTCGATCCGGCGCAAACGCTGATCGACGTGCCGCCACTGGGCGTCCCATCCGTGGCGCAATGTCTCGATGCGCTGGTCGACGAGGTACTCGAGCGCGGACTCGGCCGACTGCAACGTCTGCAGCAACGCGCCCGCGCGCTGGACCTGCCCGTCCAGAGTACTCGAGAGCAGTCTCGAATCGGCGAGCGAATCGTAAAAGGTCGAGAAAAGCGAAAGGAAGGATTGCTTCGAGCCCGGCGCGAATTCGGGCGGCGGTGGCGCGCCGCGCGAGGAAGCTGCGTCGGGGTCCGGTTCGACGGGAGGTCCTGCGAAGGGAGGCGGAGGCGGGGGCGCATAGCCGGCGGGACCACCGCCCATCGAATACGAAGGTTGCAGAAGCTGGTAGCCAGACGGTCCTGGCGGACCCGCCCCAGGCGGCGGCGGCGGATCGGCGCCCGGCCGGTGGGCGTTCACGAGGTGCCGGGGCAAGCTGGGAGGCGCGCCGGCAGCAATTGACCCTCGAGGGCCTTGCATCTCCACAGCAGAGTACGACGCCGCACGAGGATGGTGGTGCTGCTGCTGCCCTCCGAGCGGATGGGTAGGGCGGATATAGTATGTGCTCGACGAGACGAGGGGCGGCTGCGGGTGCTGGTCCGGTACAGGTATCGGTCCGACCGTGCTGTCGCGCCGGTGGTCGCGCGCCAGCGGGGTCGCTCGACCTGCTGGAGCCTCGCGGTCCCGCACGATCCTCGCTGCGTACTCGGCTTCCATCGCTCCGCCGACGAGGACAGAGGGGATGGCTCCGACCGAATGTCGCGGGCCGGGCAGATGCGCGGGAGGAGCACCGGACGAGGTACCCGTTCCAGGACGTGAGCCCACCCCGATGGCAGGCGGCTGGTGCCCCCGCCGCTTGCCAAGGCCGTCGCCTGCGGCAGGAGCATCCGTCGGCCTCGACAACCTGCTTCTCGCGGCCGTCGGGTCCTTCATATCGACATCGTCGCGACGCTCTGGGACGTGCTCGGATGACGAAAAAGCGCCGGCGCCCGCCGCCTCGGCGGCCCCTCGCCGCTCGTCCAAGATCCGCTGCTGCTGCTCGAGGGCCCGGGCGCTGTCATAAGCTCCGGACGAGAGCGGCCTGCTGGGGTGCTCGACCGGGCTCGCATGTCGCCGATCGAAGTCTGATCGCTCGAATGCTGGCGTGGCCGTGACGGGGTGGCTCATCAGGGAGGCGATGGACATGCCCCCACGTGACGGGGCACGCGTATCGGAGGGTTCGGGCGCATCGACAGAGAGCAGATCCGCTGCAGTGGACGCGAGCGAGTCGAGAGGAGAGAGGCGCGTCCGGGGACGCTTGGTCGGGTGTGCGGAAGTTGTCGCCCTCGTCCGGTCCGGGGAGGACGAGCTGGCGCGCCGAGAAGCGGATGGTCTGCTTTCACTGAAAGCTCGCTCGTATGGTCAGCCATCGTGGTCGTGTGTGCCGCACTAACAAGGCGGGACTCACGAGGGAAGCGGGTCATCTGCCATCTCAATGCTGTTCCGGTCGGATCGCGACGGTACGGACAGAGACGACGGAAGACGGACAACGGTCAGCGCGAACGGACAGAAGACGGTGCCATCGAATGATCGCTAGCCTCCTCAGGCGCGCGGTCGCGGAATTCTCTGCCGAGCGAGCGAGCGAGTGGGAGAATCGGCTCCTTTCGCCGGGGGCTTCGCCTTCGTCCGAGCCCACATGGCCGCTCGGACCCCTGGCGCCGTCTCAGGAGAGAGCTGCACGCCGGGTAAGGAGTTATAAAGACTCACTCGGTTCGATCTGTTTGGGCTCCTGTCCGTCCCTGTGTCCGTTCGGCGTCCGTCCCGGCCAGACTCCTCTTGCGCGAGCCGGAGCCGACCTCTACGGCCGAGTGCCGTCTGCTCGCACCGCCTTCTGCTTCGTCCGAGTCGTCGTGCGAGACGAGCCCTTCGATCCCGAGACCGGTCGTCCGCAGGGTGATGCCCGCACCGGTTCTCGGGATCGGCGCAGGCGCCGGGATCATGAACACGCTCGGGCCGGACGCCCGCCTCGGCTGCTCCTCCTTGTCCTCGACGATGGGAGCCGAACTTGCGAGCGTGCCGTGACCCAAGTCGCCTTTGCGCCCTCGAAACGGCGGGATATTGGCAATCGAGAATTCTCTCCTCCGAGGCGGCCCTGACATGGTCGACGAGGCGGAGGACCTGCGGCGGACGGCATCGCCAGCGATGCTGCCCCCGTACGGCGTCTCGGGGCCGGGCGAGTCCCTCGAGTCGACCGAGGCGCCGTCGTCGTCGGAATGCGCCGACCGCAGCCCGTCTGCTGCCGCTGCTCTCGGCCGGGCGTCGCTCATGTCGATCGGTCCGAACGAGCCTGCAGCGGCCGCGTCCGACAAGGCGTGCAGGGACGACGCAGCAGACGCTGGAGGCTGCAACGGCCCCGAAGACGACGCCGCTCGGCGGTGGACCTGAAGATGCGCATGCGACGCAGGAACCGACGGCGGAAGAGCGGCGGCACTTTCGGCGCGGGGCACCATCTGCACCTCGGTCCTCGGTGTCTGCAACGCACGGGCCTGAGGGAGTGAGGGCTGGCAGCTGTATAGTGGGTATATGGACGCGTTCAGAGGCGTCGACCGAAACACTCGAAGAGCGCGCAACGTTGCAAAACCAACAACATGCGTGAGAAGACTTTCCTTCCCTTCTCGAGACGTTCGGGAGGCGAGACAGCAAGGTGATCTTCAAGGGGGGCTCCCCTTCGCGCGTGGGCCTGTCCAAAACCGGCCGCCGCCAGCGGGGACAAGTACGTACGCGAGCTCGACCACGGGTACCGTACCGGCCTTCGCAGCTGAATGGCCGATCACTCCCGGGTTTCATGAAGGCAATTTGTCGAGGCTAGCAGGGCCGGCCCCGAACGGTGGGCGGAACAGGCAAGTTCTCTCATCCCGCTCATCTTCCGAAAGTCTACTCAAGCGTGCTAAGCTGCTTCTGTACGTGACGGGAGCAGGTATTACGTACGTCGAGATCTCCGCCAGCTGCGCGAGCGTTCCTCCTGAGCAGCTTGTGAAGCTGGCCCGCGGCCTTTCCCACCGTGGCCGGGACTCCGCTGCCCTCCCCCTAGGCTTCCCCGGGGAGGAGGAGAACAGCTGGCAATTATTGCTTGTTCAGGAGCCGAGTGCGTGGGCATCCGCGGGGAGGACCTGACCTGCAGCCGGAGGTGGAGGTCACCCCTGTGGCCGGGGATTCGCGATGTGCTGCATGTACTGTACTGTATAATGTCCGGTGGAGCGCGCCCGCGCTGCCGTTCTAACCCGCGCTCTTATTATTCTTCTCCGACCGGTAACAGCTTGATCAGTCGCGGCCCATCAACGCTCGATCGGAACTTTTCGGAGCAGAGCTGAAAGACTTGTACCCGCTTGTCCGTTGTTGCGGCTACAGCTGCTGCTGCTGTCGTACAGTACCGTAGTTTTACGTTGCCCTACGACACATGCACTTCGCCTCCTTGAAATGGTGAGGACCCCTTTCGCCTTTTCGGAGACACGGTGCTCGGGCGAGATCGGCTGGATCGTGATCAGATAACCCCAGCTGATCCGAACCGGCAAGCTGATCAACGCGCGCGAGACATTGAGCGGAAGGGGCCGCGCCCTCCTGAGTCGTCTGACCGACCCGCGTACGTACGACCTGTACGGAAAGCCCCCGATGAGACGAAGGGACTTGCACTCGTGCAGAGACGCAAGTCCGGCGTGGTTCCGCTCAAACTCCGGTCGGCGTTGCTCGCCGAAAGCGTCAACTCCGCGTCCCTTTGTTCCTCGGCACTTCCCGCTCGACCCCGTGTCGGCCTGCTGATCTGGGCGATGTTTGACAAACCGGAGAATCTATGCAAGAGTCGAAGCAGTGCCGGAGCGCGGTGAAGTCCGAGACGTCGGAAGCTCCCGCCCGACGCGGACGTCGCGCCGGTTGGGACACCCCGTCGCGAAGCGGAGCCGGCGGACCGCGGATCCGGCGAACGGTGAAGACTCCGTGAACTCTCGCCGAAAGCGACTGAAAGAGGATGCTGTGAATACAAATGAGGCGAACGAAATGCTGATGAGGGCAAGGGCGAGCCGGTCGTCCAGCCGAATGGGATGGGAGGAGGAGCGTCGAGGTGGGTGGTTGCGGAAGCTTGCGCGGTCAGATGGGAGTAAAGTCATTGTTCCGGATCTGCTCGAAGATCCAAGCTTTCACGGCTGGGGGACCTCCTCCCTCCATCATGAGACCGTCCGGAACCTGAGGTGAGGTGGGCAGAGAGGACCGCGTCAGGCGAGGGGGGATCCGAGTCAGTACCGCATGTCTCGGCGTCTCGGTCAGGGGACTCTCCTGCGAACCTTGATAAATCGCAGATCAGGGTTGTCGACCTGAGCGAGCATGTCTCGCACATCGATGAGCTCAAAGTACCCGCCGCAGATCTGGTTCAAGACACCGGGGTGTGAGCATGACCCTCGTTCCCTTCCTCACAGAGCAGACGGGGGAACTCGAGACTCACGAGCAGGTCGACTTTCGGTATTTGTGCGTTCAGGACGACTCCGCAATCCTGTCGAGACGGGGCGTCAGCGGGCGGAAGAGGCAGAGTCACGGGCCGCGGCGCGTCGTACCAAGATGTCCGAGGTGCCGGCGACGATCTGCACGGCCCTGTTGTCGTCGCCGTTGATGAGTCCTGCGATGGCTTGTACGCCTGTCGAACACAGTGCGGAGTCAGGGCGTGAGCGCGAGGGAGGCGAGGCAGGAGGAGAGGGCTGGCCTACGAGACGGATGTTGTCCGAGGACGACTGCTCGGACGGGGGTCCCCTCGGGCGCGAGTCGGGTCTCGTAGCGCTGCTTTGGGTGTTCTGCGAGCGCCATTGCTTGAGCGCTGTGCGGGCTGTGGCTGGGCCGACGAGCTGGTTGTGGGGCTCGGAGCGAATTTGACGACTCGGAGCGGACGAAGTGCGCGTCGGTCGGCACAGAGGGCTCAGCGCTGGCCGCGTCCCAGCCAAGGAAATCGGAATATCTCTCTCGACGCGCTGTACGCTGAGGTGGGGGCGGTGGCAGCTCGGCAAGCGCGCGCTCTCGACCATCCGAACATCCGAGGCGGCGACCTGTCTTCGCGCGTCCCCCCACAGCGTCTGCAGGCAGCTACGCAGGCCAGACGCATGCAGCCATGCCCGTCCGGATCAGCTAGCAGCGCCCCAGCTCCAGCTGCGCGCGGCGAACGCCCCGGAAGCTACGCCTGCATTGCCTGTGCCCGCCCCGTCCCTTCGCTCTGTGCGTCGCAAAGTCCGCTCGCCTCTCGCTCGACAGGGCCCGCTGACGATTCGCGCACAGACGTCAAGTACTCGGATCCGACCAACACCTCGCTCGTCCAATGCCAGCACTGCGGCGAACTCGCAGACGTCTACCAGTCCCTCCCGCAGCAGATCGTCCTCCTCGACCTCTTGCTTCTTAAACCCTCCGTCTTCCGCCACCTCCTCCGGAACCGCGGAGGAGACGCCGAACACTCGCGCAAGCAGTACCGCCGCGCGCTCACGCTCAAGCTTGCTCTCATCACCGTCGGCGTCGATGCCTGTGCGTCGTCGCTTTCGTGCTGCTCCCGGCTCTATTGTCGGCCGTTCGTGATTGCTCAACTCCGCTGCGCTACGCTTGCAGTGGTCCGCTGCGCTGCTGTCGAGACAGAGAACGAGGTGCAAGCGCTCCTGCTCTTCGGGCGCACATTCGGATACTGCTTGCTCGGTGCGCCTAGAGGTCGCTCTTCAAAGCTGGATTGACGCGACTGAATGGGCTCACCCACAAGCAGAGACGCACTGCTTGCTGGTCTGCCTGGCTGCGTCGATCGCGGTGCTTGCCCCGAGGAGACTGTCGCTTTCTACGTCGGTCCTTTCCTCCTGCCCGGCTCAATCTCCATGCTCGTTCTCATTGACTTCCGCATCTCCTACTCCAGACTCGAGCTCGTTCCCTTGACTGCCTTGAGCGCCTTGGTCCCGACCACCTTCTTCCTCGTGGTGACCTCGGTCGTCTGGCGAGAAGAGTACCTCGCGACGCCCGCCAACAGCGACGGCGGCTTCTCCAGCGGCGTCTTTGCGATCCTCTCCCCGCTCGACGAGCTCTACCGTCGGCACGCCGCCGAGATTCAGGCCGCCCAGGGGGACGCAGCGCTCGTCTCGCCGGCGCTGGCGTACCTCGCGAGTTTCAGCCGCGCGAACCTCCGCAGCGGGCTTGCGCAGGTCGGGGCGGCGAAAGGCTGGGCGAGCGAGGCCATCTTGCGAAAGGGCATCGGAGGCGCAAGCGCTCTCGTCGCATTCTCCGGTTCGTCCCCCCGACTCGCGGTGTCCTCAATATCGGGCTGACTTTCGCCTCATCGCCCAGTGCTCCTCGGGACGTCGAAGACGCGCGTCTCGGCGATCCTTCTCATCGCATGGCTGTTGCACTTGGTACTCCTCCACGCCATCGACCCGTTCTTGTTGTAGTTGTGCAACCTCTCAAGCAGAATCAAATTGAGAGTACCTTTCCCCGGGCGATCGACGAGAACGATTTCCGATCGGGCTCGCCTCTGAACCAGTCCACAACATCATGCTACGTTTCATGGAGAAATGTCTCCGAAAGCACCCCTTACAGACGATGCCCCGAGCCGTCGCCGGGCCAGCGCATCGAAACGCAGCTTCTGTCCGAAAATTCTTCATCGCGGCGGCGACGTCATTCCGAGGTCGTCCTCTAGGCGAGCTCATTGACGGCCGCAGACATGCTGCTGTCGAGAGACGGGGCATGCGATCAACTGCTAACTGCTGAGTAGCTGGCTGTACGGGGAGCGAGTGCCCAATCACCATGCGGTGATCTGCGATAAGCAGTCGGTGCTGACATGCGCTGACATGAGCGAAGTGGGCACTGCTTATGAAGGCGACTGCGACTGCGACCGGCCGCCCACGACGAGTCGAAAGAATCTTCTAAATACTCGGTTGCGCGCTACGTAAGCTTCTCTAGGATGAGAGTCAGTAAGCGGCCTTGAAAGGAACGGCACCGCGGCCTGTCCGTCCTCCTTCCCTTCTCTTCCCCCATCTCTCGCCTTCACAACACTCTTCCCTCACCTCACTACAAGCACGATGGTCGAGTCTCGCAAGGTCTACCTCGGTAAGTTCACGCAACCTTCTGCACTCCGGTGTCCTGCGGAGGCTGACCCGTCCTCCACTGGCCTCCAGTCACCGGCGCCAACCGCCCGAACGGCATCGGTCTCAGTCTCGTCTCGAAGCTCTCTTCCCGCCAGAACACGCTCGTCTTTGCGACCGCTCGGGACCCGTCTCGCGCGACGGAGCTGCAAGCCCTCGCGAAGGAGCGCGGCAACATCGTTGTCCTGAAACTCGAGGTCCCGTCGGAGGAGGATGCGAAGGCGGCGGCGGCGGCGGTCGCCGAGAAGGCCGGCAAGCTGGACGTCCTGATCGCGAATGCCGGTACGTCCGATTGCTCCCAAGAGCGACAGACCATGTCCTGACACCTCCCCGCGCAGGTTACTTCGAGGCCGGCTTCCTCCTCGACCAGAGCATCGAAGGTCTCCGCAAGAGCTGGGAGATCAACGCTCTCGGCCCCGCAATCCTCTTCAAAGCCTTCGCTTCCCTCCTCTTCAAGTCGCAGCAGCCGGTCTTTATGCCGATCTCGACCGCGGCCGCGTCGATGGGTCTCAACTGGCCGATGCCGACCGCCGCCTACGGATCGAGCAAGGCGGCGCTCAACTTCCTCACGCAGAACGCGCACCACGCGCACGAGAAGGAGAAATTGACCGCGTTCACCATTCACCCCGGGATGGTCGACACGTCCATGGCCGAAGAGGCCATCCCCGCGCTCGGCATGAGCAAGGAGCAGGCGAAGCCGATCTCGGTCGACGAGAGCACGAACGGGATCCTCGGCGTCGTCGACGAGGCGAGCCGCGAGAGCCACGGCGGCAAGTTCTACAGCTACGACAAGTCGCAGCTGCCGTGGTAGATCTTTTGCCTTTTTGGCTCTTTCAAGACTTCGTGCAAATAGACCCTCGCCTGTGCCAGACCGATCGATGTGAGGTGAGAGATAAGAGGTTGCAAGAGAATTTACAGGTATCGTGAATCCAGAGCGGAAGCGCTCAGGCGCCCTTGGGTCGTTTGGACGCATCCGCTGCGCCGCCGCCCTTGCTCGCCGCGTCGCCATCGCTCTCGCGAGCCCGCTTGGCGCCTGCGCCCTGAGACTGCGCGTTCGCAGCTGCAGCAGCTCCCAGAATAGAGCCGAGCATGCCGCCCGGACCCTTGCCTTGCCGCGCTGGTCCCGGTGCTGGTGCTGCCTTCTGCGCGGGACCCCCAGCTGGAGCAGCAGCGGCCTTGCCGCCACGCATACCTCCGCGAGCCTTTCCTCCGCGACCACGTCCGCCCGCGGCGCCTCCTCGACCGGGTGCGCTCTCGCTAGCGGGTGCTGTCGGCGCTGGAGGCGACGTTGCGGTCGGAGCAGGTGCCGCTGCCGGCGTCACAGAAGCGCCGGTCGAACCCGGTGCGGGAGCCGCGGCGGGAGTTGCAGCTGGTACCGGCGCCGTCCCTGCTGGTGACGGGGCTGCGTTCGCAGGCTTCGGGGAAGACGGTGCAGCTCCCGCAGTCGCTGGCGCCGCACCCGCAGCCGCTGCGGCGGCCTCCTTCTCCTTCTCGGCGAGCTTCTGCCGCAAGCCGTTCAGCGATTTCTGAAGCAGGCTGTTCTTCATGGCGGCCTGCCGTTCCGCCTGCTCCTTCGTCGACGCGAGCAGCTTCTCGTGCTCGGCTTGCTGCTTGGCGAGCGCGTCGGCGACAGCCTTCTTGACGACCTCCTGTTGCTTCGCAATCGCCTCCTGCACAGCTTTCGCGATAGCCTGCTGCTGGGCGGCAGCCCGTTCCTTCTCCAGCGCGGCGACCTTCTCCTGCACGAGACCCTCGATGTCGGTTGGGGCCGCTGCACCTTCGGTTGCACCCGCTGCTTGCGCCGCAGATGCGGTCGCAGCGGCGGTCTTGGCCTGCTCCTGCGCTTCCTTCAGGGCGGCGTCCAGGCGTGAAACGGTCTCCTGCTCCTTGCGGATGGCCTCGTTCGTCGCTGCCTCCTTGACCTTCTCAAAGTCGGCGTTGAGTTCGCGCTTGGCCGCCTCGACGGCTTCCTCGATTGCCTTCTTGGTCGCAGCGTCATCAACCGCAGCAGCGGCGCCGGAAGATGCGGATTGAGCAGCGGCGAGCTCCGCACGAGCGTTTTGAAGCTCCTGTTCAAACTGCTGCGCAGACTGCTTGACCGCAGCAGCGATCGCTTCTTCCCGCTCTGACGCGAAGCGTGCTTCGGCAGCTGCAATCTGCTCCTTGGCGGCCGCGGCGACTCGCTCGTCGTTCGGGGCGCTTGGAGTGGGCGCAGCTTCGGCAAGGCGAGCCTGGACGACCGTCTCGATCGCTGCGGCGTTGTCGCTGGCGACGCTCGTCTTGATGGCCTCGAGCTCGGCTTGAAGAGTAGCGAGCTCGGCGTCCTTCGCCTTGATCGCGAGCTTCATCTGCTTCTACACGCGGGCCAAATGAGCGGGTCAGATCTCGGCCGCGGGACCTCAGCGACAGAGTGAAGGTAACATACGTTGTCTTTGAAGATCGGTCCTTCCCGAGCAGCCAGACGCTAAGAGTAGGGTGAGTTGCCGAAAGTCAGCCCCGCATGCTCAGCACTCGCGAAGCTCTTTCCGAAGACGTACCTCCCGAGCGGCGGCCTGGGTATCCCGGTCGGCTTGCAAGGCGGCGATCTTTTCCTCCAGCGCTTTGATCGCCTCAGCCTGCGCTCTTTCCACTTCGGCGAGGCGAGCTTCGAGAGCGACCTTGCTCGTTTCGAGCGCGGCCTTTTCCGTTTCGAGAGTGGCGATGCGGGCTTGCTTTTCGGCGATTTTCTGTCGCGAGCGAGCGCCTTGGTCAGCATGTGACACGGACCAGGAACGCTTTTCGAGACAAGAGGCTCACTGCCGCAGCAGCCTCCGTTTGGCCAGCTCCTTCCTGCGTCGACTCTTGCGGTTGCGCAGGCTGCTCTGCTGCCTTCTGGAGGGTGGCGATCTCGGACTTGAGTTCCTCGATCTCCTTCTTGCAGGCATCGATTTCGGCTCGTTGCGAGCGCGCGAGCCCTTGAAGCGACTTGAAGCGCTCTTGCGAATCGGCGCTCCGGCCCCGCAGCATCTCGACCTGAGCCAGTGTATGTAAGCGCACAAGGCCCTCTCATAACGCTTCGACAGCACCATGAGGGACGTACGAGCTTGAGTTGTTCTTCCAATTGAGCGACAGCAGCAGTCTTCTCCGACTCAGCGGCAGCGAGCGATGCCTGCGTCTTCTCGACCTCGGCCTTGAGTACTTGCAGCTCCTCCGGGTCGATGCGCTCGTATTTGGCGAGAATGGTCTGGTTGCGCGTCTTCCAGCGCTCGTTGTCCTGTTCGAGCAGCTTGATCTGGTGCTCCTTGGATTCGAGCTCTGCCTGGAGTACCCGAAGCTGCTCTTGGAGAGGCTGGATCTCGGCCTGGGCCTGGCGCAATTGGTCGTCGAGGCTGGCGAGCTTGCGGACATTCGCCTCGTTCTCGTCGCGCAACGTTTGGTTGCTTTCGCGCAGGAGTTTGGCGGTGTGGATCGATTCGAGGAGATCGGCGTGGTGAGTCGAGTTGCCCAAGGCGTCGCCTGCTCGCTGGCGCTCCTGCAAGACTCGGGGCAGTCAACGGTAGCTCCATCGGACATACGTCAGCAGCGCGTACCTCCTGTAGCGACTGCCTTGCCTCTTCGAGGCTCCGCGAGGTAAAGTCGAGCTGCTGGCGGAGTCGCGAAGCCTCCTGCTTG
Organism: Rhodotorula sphaerocarpa; assembly: GCA_024713535.1. Taxonomy (NCBI): domain Eukaryota; kingdom Fungi; phylum Basidiomycota; class Microbotryomycetes; order Sporidiobolales; family Sporidiobolaceae; genus Rhodotorula; species Rhodotorula sphaerocarpa. Next base: position 365,569 of record JANIBP010000014.1, read on the forward strand.
CTAAACTCGAGTTGCAAGTCGATGATGTCCTTCTCGCGCCGCAGGTAACGGATTACCTCGCGCAACTGCTCGTCGGAGCTGCTGCGTGACGCCGCGATGGCTTCGACCGTCTCTGCGTCTGCCGAGCTTTCGCCCTCGCCTTCGCCTGTCGCTGCGTGGCGAAGCTGAAGCTGCGCGGCTTGCGCTGTCGCGTTTTCGAGATGCTGGGCAAGGGTATTGTTGTGCTCCTTGAGCTCCTCGCTCCTGCAGATCACGACATCAGCTCTCATCTTCGTCGGTCGTTCCGCCGGAACTGGCACGCACCTCTTGCGGACATCGGCGAGCTCGTGCTGCAAGACCTCCTTCTGGCGATTCCAGCTCTCCTCCGACGCGCGCAGATTTGCCTGAGCTGTCTCGGTGGCGGCTTGGTGCTCTCGCACAGTGGAGCGGACTTGTTCGAGCTCGGTCTTGACTTCGGAGAGTCGCTTGACGTCCTCGGCGTGGGCAACAAGCTCTCGCTCGTACTTGTCGTGCGCATCCTTCGCAAGCTGAGCCTGGCGACGCATGTCGTCCTGCGCAGCGAGCTGGGCTTCGCGGGCGCTCTGGTCGGCGGACCGCAGATCCGCGATCCCATCCTCAAAGGTCTTTCGCTCCTTCTCGAAGGCGACCCGCTCCATCTCGATCTGGCGGTGGAGCTCCGAGTTCTGGTTGTTGGCCGTCGCGAGATGACCGGTGACCTCGTGGAAGCGTTCGCGCAAGCTCTGTAGCTCGCTCTGCGACAGACACTGGGTCAGCCGTCGGCCGGACGATTTTCCAAAGAGGGAGAGAAGAGAACGTACATCCTTCTCGGCCGTGGCGGCCTCCATGCTAGCCTTGTACTCCTCGTACGTCGCGTTCACTTCGCGCAAGCTGTCGCCCTGCGTCTCCGCAATGGCCTGGTACTGCTGAACGTGCTCCTTCGCGCGCTCAAGTTCGGTCTTGACCGTGCGCAGCTCGTTGCTGAGGAGTCGCCGTGTCAGCTTTCCGTATAGAGAGGATCCTGCTCGCGCGGCACTCACCGAAGGTCCGCGACCATGGCCTGCAACTGCTGCTCGGGAGAACGGGCGACATCCTGATCGCCGCCGATCCGCCCTTCGTAGATCGCGAGCTTCTCTTCCTTGGCTTCGACCTGAGCGTTGAGGTCGCGAACACGGTCCTCGAGATGAGATTGAGACGTCTCGGCTGCGACGAGCTTCTCGCGAGTTGAAGCATGCTCGGTAGTCTGCGACGAGGGGAGACGTCAGCTCCAAGGGAGCGAACCGCTTGGATAGTGCGGGAACTCACAAGTCGGTCGATGCGCTCCTGGAACGTTTTGCTTTCCACCTCGCGCCGCAGAGCAGCTTGGCGAGCATTGTCCGACTCCTGGTTGAGCTTCTCCTGAAGCTCGCCACTAAGACAAAGGGAATGGTGTGTCAGCCGCCTGTTCGACTCGAGGGGGAGTTGGTTACGTACGCGCGTGCCTCGAGGCGAGCGACGGTGTCCTCAAGACGCCGACGGGCGTCATTGCCGCTCCGCTCGAGCTCGTTCTGCATAGTCTGGAGATTCCGCATGAGGTCCGCAAGGTGCGCCCTCTCGCGCGAGAGAGTCGCGTTCTCCTCGCCAAGACGTTGTTCAACGCTCTTGAGGACTTCCCGCTCGGACTTGAGGTTGTTGTTCTCGTGGCGCAGCTGGTCGGCGGCGCTGCGAAGCTCGAGGTGCTCTTCGCTCATCTTTGTGGGTGGCGCGAGGGCCGACATCAGCCCCGTGCGATCAAATACGAGGAAGAACTGGACATACCTTATGGGCGCTCATGTCGTGCCGCGCGAGCGTCTGCTGCAGCTCCGAGGCCCGCTTCGACATCTCGCTCATCTCGGCCTTCTGCATTTCGTAGGAGTCGGTGAGGAGCCGGAAGCGTTCTATCCGGGCACGAGAATATGTCAGCGTCGGACCTCTTCTGTCAGCCGAGAAGGTGCTTTACCGGTCATGAAGTCGGCTTGGGCCTTGCTCTTGGCGAGTTCGGTCCGGGCATTTCCGACGTCCTTCTGGGCCTGCGCAAGATCCTCGCGCAGCTTCTGCGAATCGACCGACATCTCCGTCTTGTAAGCGTCGAAGGCAGCCTGGACGTCGGCCAACATCCTCGTGGCGTCGAGGTCTCCGTTCGCGGCGACGCCATCCGCAGCGGGTCCCGCAGTGCCGGCAGGGATAGCGGCGCCCTTCTGCGCCAGCATGCGCCGGAACATGTCGCGCTCCTTCTCGTATGCTTCGGTCCGGGCGCGCTGCGATTCGATCTCTTCCTTCAAGCGCAGGATGAGTTCGTGCGCTTCGGCGACGGCCTGATTCTCCTCGCCTTCCCGGCGCGCGAGCGCCTCCTGCTCGCCCTGCTCGAGTTGACGCCCCATCTGCCGAGTGATCTGGAGCAGTTTCTGGTTCTGCACCTGCAGGTCGTTGACCGTGGCGAACGTGACGAGATGAGCCGACACGACCGAGTCGGTGTCGCCGATTTCTTCGGCACGGCGCAGAATCGCCTGTTCCTCCTCGTCGCCTTCGGATGGTTCTCCGAGCGCGGGATCGTCACGAGCGGCCACGGCGCGCGCGAGCGCGCGGACTTGCCGGCCAAGGTCCGAGAGCTGCTGGTTCAGAATGGTGTTGTCGGTAGACAAGCGCTCGGCGTCGAGCTGCAGCTCGCTGGACCGGCGCTCTGACGCATCGCGATCGGTCAAGGCTTGCGCAAGGCGAGAGGCGAGCTCGGTCGCTTCCTCCGAGAGGCGCTCATACTCGAGTCGCTGCTCCTTCAGAAGCGGGGCCTGCAGAGTAATCTCGCGTCAGTGCGACGTATCTCTGGACTAGGCGCTCATTCTGCTCACCCGTTCTTCGATGTCGGCGAGGATCTGAGCGAGGACCTCGTTGAGGCGCTTCGTCTCGGCGCGCTCGTTCGCAAGCTCCTCCTCCATCTTGATGTACTCGCCGTAGATCTCGGCATAGCTTCGACCGTTCTTCTGGCCCCGAACCGCCAACTGCCCAGATGGGCTGAGCACGAAGGAACCGGCGCCGTTCGGTGCGGGAGCTGGCGACTCTGGGGTGCCGAAGACGTCGCGTCCGACGAGCTGCGAGGCATTGCCACGCTCGAGGGCTTCCCGAAGCTCGGCGTTTCGGGATTCGAGGTTGTCGGCGCGGTCGCGCTCGCGGTCGAGTTCGTCTCGGATCGCGACCTCCTGCTCCTGCATCGCGGCGCGTTCCTGCTCGAGGGCCTTCTCGACGTCCTCGACCCGCTTCTTCCGCTCCGCCTCGCGCTTCTCCATGAGGTCCACCAACCGCCGCATGCTCGCCATCTCTGTAGCGAAATGGCTCTCGTTCGCTCCGAGTTCCTCGCGGACCTTGGCCAGCTCGCCGAGGGTCTCTTCGTGTCGCGTTTTGAGCTGTTCGTGCGCCTTCCGCAGCGTCTCGAGGGAAGTCTTGGCCGCCTTCTCCTCGATGGTCTTCGACTCGAGTTCGCCCTGCAGGCGCACGACCTCGGCATGCTTCTCGCGGCGGAAGGTTGACCATTCGGACCGGCCGCGCTCGAGTTCGGCGGAGAGGAACGACTTGTCTGCCTCGAGGGAAGCGACGGTGCTTTGGAGCGTCTGCAGTCGGAGCAGCGACGTCCGGGCAGTACTGCCCGATTCCGCCAACTGGCCCTCGAGATCGGTGTGGGCGGTCTGGAGCGTCGAGTGGGCGATCCGGAGCGAGTTGAGGGCGTCTGTTTGGACATGTGTTAGCCATTGTGCTTGATCGCTGGATGTTCAGGTCCCGCGATCTCGCCAGGTTAAGGGAGTCGCAAGCAAGATCAGGAGAGCAAGGGCCGACTCGACTCGCCTTCGACGTTGGCACGTTCGCGCTGTTCTCGCTCGAGCGTCTCGAGGAGTTCCCGCTTCTCCTTATCCGCCTGTTCCAGCTTCAGCCGGAACTCGACCTCCTTGGCCGAGTCGCCCTTCTTTCCCTCGGCGGCGAGGGTCGCCTGCCGTTCCGCCTCCTCGCGCCTGCCGCGCTCCTCCTCGAGCCGTGCCTGCAAGCTGCTGTACTCTCTCCTGACGGCTTCGACGTCCGATTCGGCGCTGGTGAGTTTCGCGGTCAAGTCGTGCAGCGTCTGCTCTGCCTCGAGCTGCTGGCGCGCGGCCTCGGCGCGGAGCGAGTCGAGCTGCTGCTGCAGATCCATGTGCGGATCCGCAGTAGCTGCGACTGGCTCTGCCATCTCTGGCGCAAGCTGGACGCGGGCAAGTGCAGTCTTTGGAGTTTGGTGAGAGCGTGCGAAGTGGGGAGCGGAAGCTGGAATTGGCCAATTACAAGAGGGTGATACTACTTTCTGATTACCGAGTTGCTTTGGCGCTTCAGGACGGGCCCGCCCACCGGCCAGCATAGGCTTGAGCGTACTCTGCAAATGGCGTAGTGGCAGATGTTTTGCGTGTCCAGGGCGCACAATGTCTCTCGAATCAGCATGGAAAAACAGCTTTTTGGCGACCCCTTCACCACCGGCTCGCCTCATGCAGACTCGGATTCGCGATGAATGGTAATTTCAACAGGGTAAGAAGGCGCATAGAAGGCAAGTAGGTGATCGCGTCGATGAATGGAGTGGATACAGTCGGGGCAGCGTCAGACGCCACCATGCGAAAGAAAGCGGAGCAAACTTGAAAGGCCGACAGGCCCGGGCGGTCAAGCACCGAGGATCCCGACGACGTCGTCAAAGCTGAGTTTGCCCCGCTGGTGACCAAAGGCGCCGCTCCGGCCCGATGCCGACGAGGCGGTCGAGTGGCACCGCTCCGCCATGCGCTGTTGCATGCGCTGTCCACCGGCCCAGCCGCCCTCGCCAAGCGAATCGCGCGCCTCGTCGCGGTAGTATTGCCCCGTGAAGATGGCGTCTCCGTCTCCGGAGGCAGAGGCCTGCGGAACGTGCGGCGGCTCCCCCTCGTCGGCGCCTTCGTCGTCCGAGCCGCACAGCTCGAGCATCCGCAGCCCGACGCCTGAAGTGCCGCAATGCTGCGTCGGCGACGGCTCGTCCTCGTCCTCGTCCTCGTCGCCGTCCACATGCGCGCGGGGCAACCCCGCCCTCGGGGTCGCGGACAAGCTGTCCAGGCCGCGGGTCGTCAAGGCGGCAGTCGGAGTGTGCAGCAAGTGACCGTCCTTGGGCGTGGCCGACAGGTACGAGGCGTAGATATCAGAGACGAGCATGCCGCCGGCGCCGTGCTCAGGTGCTCCGGGCCCCGGACGACCGGCGGCTCGAGGAGAAGGGGTGCGAGGTCGGTAGGGATGTCCGTACTGCGCATCGGCTCGGTCGTCATCCGCGGGCGGTTCGACGATGAAGGGGGAGGAGGCGCTGCGCAGCGAGGACGCCGAGCCTCGAGGCGAGGCGGGCGAGTGCAGCGACGAAGGGACGCAGGATGAAGCGGACGAGGACAAGAACGAGCCCCGTGCCGCGTTGACCTCGGGCGAAGCAGTGTCAATCAGGCGCAAACCTGGGCGGTCTGAGGTCGAGTGCGGAGCAGTTCGGAACTTCGCGCTGCTCCGGGCCACATTGTCGTCTGCGGAGGAAGCTGCCGAAGCCATGCTGTCTCGCGACATCACGGGCGGGACCGGTTTCCTCCGCGTCGAAGTCTTGGACGCCTTGGGTTTTCTCAGAGTGCGCTCCTTTTCCGCCGCCCTCCGCGCCTCTTCTCGCTCCCACCGTCGGTAATGGGATTCACTGCCGGAGAAGGCGCCCCCGCTCCCGATTGACGCAGACGACCCGCTGCGCCGTTCGCTCGGCGCACCGCTGCTCCGCAGGCTCATCGCCTCGCCGTCGGCGTCCGCGTCCGAAGAAAACGGTCCGTCGTCTGCGGAACTCGATCCGGACCCGCCGCCGCAGAGCGCATTCAGCGCATCGGCCTGGGCGCACGCGCGCGAGCAGTAGATCGAGTCCTCCTCGGGAGCGCTGCCGCAGAAACATGTATCGAGCGTCGTCGACGTCGCGGCGAGCGCGGCGAGGAGCTCCATGTGCGCGGTTTCGGACGCAGACGGCGCGGCAAGGTGGGCGGCGTCGGCATGGGCTTGGGCATCCGCCCCGTGAAGCGCGTCCGGATGATCATCGGAGATGGAGAGCGAGCCAAAGGCGCCTCGAAGCGGGTAGACCGAAGCGGCCGGGGCGTAAGACGCGGACGAGCGATACCGATCCCGGTCCCGAGGCCAATAGGACGAGTCGGCGAACGCGCGCTCGCCTGCGCCGTGGCTGCTGCCCTTGTCCCGAGAGGTGTACGGGTCGCTCGCATCGCTCCGGTGGCCCCCGTGACTGGACTCGCGACATGCCGCCGTCGCGGAGAACGCGCCCCCGAGCGGTCCGTACTCGGACGCGGTGGTCGGGTCGGTAGCGGCGCTGCTCGCGGATGCGGACGAGTAGGTGTAGGCGTGGGCGTAGCTGCCGATGCGTTCGGCGTGGTAGTAGTGAGGTTGTGGCGGCACGCGACGGCGCGAAGAGGACGCGCTGCTGCCGCTGCTCGCGGACGAGCCGGAGGGCTGCGTCCGGTGCCCGGCGAGCGACTCGTGTCTGACCGGATAGTCGAACGCCTCTGCGAGCGGCGACTGCATCTTTATCGTAGACGACGAGCAGCCCGGAGCTTTTGAAGCGCGACGCGTCTGCGAGTGAAGCGGTTCGGTCAGATCCTGCCTCGATGATGCACGACAGAGACTGGAGACATACCTGATCTGCCTTGTCTGAAGCTCCTGGCCTGCTCCGGTGTCCTGCGCTCGGTGTGCCAAGGTGTAGCGAGTGCGAGAGTAAGTCGCCTCAAATTCGAGGGTGCGCGCAACGCGAAGTCCGGCGCGTCCGCGTTTCGCGGTCGATCACAAAAACGACAAAGTGCGGAGCTCCGCACAGAATCCGCTCGCGACACGTGTTCGGCCAACAAGTCCGGCATCATCCGCATGTTCCGTCTCCCTTTCTAGACCTGTACGACAAGCGCCGATGCCAGTACCGGTAGAGCAACCCAAGCCGGACGACGAGATCTGCGCCGTGCTCGAGCATGCACGCGAGCTCGCCAGCACCCGCGAACCCTTGTACGAATGGGACGACCTCTGCGAGATCATTCAGAGCTGGTACGGAACGTCCAGACGCACACAGATCGTACTCCTGTTGACGCCGTGACTGCCCGCAGTCGCCTGGGCGAGTTGAACCGACATCCGGACCTCGAAGCGCTCTACGCCGGAACCTTCAACCCGCTCCTGAAACGCCACTACGGCACCACCGAGGCGTACCTGCGACGCCAGCTCGGGTGGCCGGCTGAAGAGGCGCGCGACGAGGCGCAGGACGCCGACGAGTACTGGACGCGAGGCGCTACCACCAACGTCCGACGGAATGACTGGCCGTATGCCGTGCCGAAAGGTGTACAGTGCGTCTTGAAGACTCCTCTCGAAAGCTTCCCATGAACAGCGACTGACTTAGGGCATCGTGTGAAGGCACTGGGTCGTCTGGGTGCCATTGCCGCTCTTCCACCCTCTGCTCTGCAAATCCCCGAAACCGCGCGCCGCCGGCCCCAACAGCAGCTCGTCCTCGTCGAATGCCCCATCCGGTGCTGCAACGCCTTCAGGATTCTCGAACACGAATCCCTTTGCCAAGGCGCCGGGATCGACTTCCCTGGAGCAACCTCTGAGGAACCCGACCGGTCTCCGGCCTCCTCCAGCAGGACACCTTTCCCCTTCGGATGCGTTCGCTCGAGACGTCGACGCATCCTCCAGGCGGAGCGGTTCCCTCGACACCTCTGCTCAAAGCGATCCGGTAGCGCCGACCAAGGGGACCTGGGACTGGGTCTCAAGGAACGGGCTCGGCGGGCTGACGGGGCAGGCGGCGGAGCGGTACCGCGCGCGTTATGGCGTCGTTCACCGGCGGGATGGTACTCCTACTGTTCTGGAGGCGGATCTGCGAGACGATTCGATCGCCGGGCGGGGAGTGGCCGAATCGGGAGACGGTGGCGAGTACCGGGACGAGGAAGGTCCGGAGAGGGAGATCCGGGCTTTCGTCGAGAAGAAATGGCCGGTACGGGATGGGTGGGAAACAGCCTGGTGCGTTCTTGCGTCGCGGGTGCTGGCTTCTCCGGTCCAAGAGCTGACACCCTCGAGTGATGGATCTTGCGTCAGGTTCGCGAATCCGCCGGGACTGCAGAGCGTACCCGGCTTGGCACATTTCCATGTCCTGGCGTGCAAGTCGTAGACTCTCCCATATCGCATATCGAAGACATTGCAGTGCTATGCTCTTTCCGAGACTTTCGCAGTTTTCGCTTTCGTCGGCGAGATCTTCGTCGCGGCGAATTAAGATTCAGAAGGTCCCGCTTGATCCTCCCGCTTCAGCCGTGTCGCCTGTGCCTGCTCAGCAGCTCAGAATTTACTCAACGCAGATAGCTAGCGGCGTATAAGCTTGCGCCCGCCGCGTCTGCTGGGCGTGGTCGAGTACGCGTCGCCCCCACTTGTCAGACGACGACAAAGCGAACCCGTTTCTCGCCCTCAAGTGAGGCTAGCACGGCCAACGAGGGCGTACTGTGCGCATTGAAACCGTGAGGGAGGCGCTATGGACTGCCTCAAGGCGGTGCAGGCGTACGTCGACAAGGCGATCACCCACACGCGAGGCATCAAGGTCCTCCTCCTCGACGCAGACACCGTCAGTCCTGCCCGTCGCGAGCATAGACAGACCTGGACGCCATGTGATCTCACCTTACAAACGTTCTACAGACCCCGATCGTCTCCCTTGCTGCGACCCAGTCCCACCTCTTGTCGCACGAGGTCTACCTCACCGACCGGATCGACAACCCCGCACGGCATGCGCTCCCGCCCGCGAGCGCTAGCACGAACGGCTCCAATGCGAGCGCAGCATACCCGCCGTCTGCCGCCGGAGGCCAGCGCGGAATCGAGCGATTACCACACCTGAAATGCGTCTGCCTGCTCCGGCCGACGGAGGAGAGTCTCGAGGCGTGCGAGCGTGAACTGCGGCAGGGCAGGTTCGGAGGCTACTGGCTCTGTGCGTTCTCCTCGCGTCGGTTCTCGTTCGCGCAACTTGGGGAACTGACTCGGCAGTGACGAGTGCAGACTTTACCAATACGCTGAGCAAGCTTCAGATCGAGCGATTAGCAGAGGCGGACGAGCACGAGCTGGTCAAGGAAGTCCAAGTAAGCCGCGTCTCGCTTTTCTCGTCGCGTTCGGGAGGAGCCTGGGTCTAACCCATTGCTCCGGCACGCGTGCGCAGGAATTCTTCTGCGACTATTCGCCCTTGACCTCGTCCCATTTCTCCCTTTCCATCCTGCCGACCCCGCTCCACCCGATCCCGAATCAGCGCGTCATGCCGCTTTACGGCAACTCTCCTACGACCTTCTCCTCTCATGCCCCGATCCTCGAGCGACATCTCGAAGGGTTGACCGCCCTCCTCCTCTCGCTCAAGAAACGCCCCATCGTGCGGTACGAGCGGATGTCGCCGATGGCCCGCCGTCTCGGTCAGGACCTCATCGCCCAGATGAACGACCCTCAGAAGAGCGACCTGTGGGAGTTCCGGAAGACGGCGACCGCGCCGCTCTTGCTCATCTTGGATCGAAGGAACGACCCAGTCACGCCCCTCTTGACTCAGTGGACCTATCAGGCGATGGTACACGAGGAGCTGGGCATCACGAATGGGCGGGTCAGCATGGAGAACGTGCCCGACATCCGGGAGGAGCTGAAGGTGCGGCAATTGCGACCGGGCATCGGCAAGTCGTGCTGACGCTGTTCGGGCTCGCAGGAGATTGTGCTCTCGCCGGAACAAGATGCGTTCTTCGCGAACAATCTCTACGACAACTTCGGCGACCTCGGAGCACATCTCTCGGCTTACGTTCAGGACTACTCGACGCGGTCGGCAAGCTCTCAGGCGAGCAAGATTGAGACCGTGGCCGATATGAAGCGGTACGCATGGGTCACTATCTTGCGTTTGTGGCTGTCATGCTGACACGGCGCGATCTGTTGACTCGCAGATTCATCGACGAATACCCCGAGTTCCGCAAACTCGGTAGCAACGTATCGAAGCACGTCGCCCTCGTCGGCGAGCTCTCTCGGCTCGTGAATGCCCGGCAACTTTTGCAGGTATCAGAGCTCGAGCAGAGTCTCGCCAGTATCGAGAGTCACGGCACAGATCTGCGGGTGAGCCCGATCTTCTCGAGGAGGATCCTGGCGCTATCCGGACGAGAATGCTGAGCGGTGCATGCTTCGCGCAGGCCGTGAGAGAGGCGATCTCGACTCCCGAGATCCCCCAAGAGTCGAAGCTACGACTTGCCGTCCTGTACGCGCTGCGATACCAGAAGCTGCCGGGGAACCAGGTGGATGGGGTCGTCGACCTGCTGAAACAGCAGGGCGTGCCAGATCACGAGGCGAGTCTGGTCATTCGTGTCACTCGCGCGAGGGCGAGGTAATCAACGTCCATTTCGCAGATGGTGCACGTCATGCTCAACTTTGCAGGCGCCGACCAGCGGCAGGACGACTTGTTCGGGAACGAGAACTTTTTCAGCAAGGGCAAGAGCGCTCTCAAGGGGCTCAAGGTCAGTGAAGTCCTTCCGGATCCGATGGTTCCCTCTACTGACAGCGTTTCCTGCTCGCTAGGGTGTCGAGAACGTCTATACGCAGCACACGCCGCACCTCGCAGAGACGATTGACCTCCTCCTGAAGGGTCGTCTGAGGGAATCGAGCTATCCCTACATTGACGGCCAGAATGTTTCGCCGCATGGCATGTCTCGGTACGCTGCATCCAGCATGGTGAGGCAAGGAGACTGGTCAGGCTGATGACTCTTGCCTTGCATCCCGCAGTCCGCAAGACATCATCATCTTCATCGTCGGCGGCACGACCTACGAAGAGGCCAAGACTGTCGCGCAGCTGAACGCGCAATTTGCGGCTGGACAGGGCCTCGCGGGATCAGTCGGTCCTGCCGGCCCGGTCAGCCAGAACACGCGGATCCTACTCGGTGGCACTTGCGTACACAATTCCAAGTCGTAAGTTGTCCCGTCGCTTGGCGTCGTTCACCTTCGGCAATTCGTGTTTGAGTCTAAAGAGATGCTGACTGGACCCTGACGAACAGGTTCATGACCATGATCCGCGATGCCGCTTTTGCTTTCGGCTCTTCCTTCTCGACGCCTCTACCCGCGGTGCCTACGGCGAACTCAAACCCGCTATCGACCTCCTACCCAAATTCTGGTGGTCCAATGACCCTGCCGCGACAAGGTCCCAACGCAGCCGCGACTGTCTCGTCCCCGACGAACGGCAGTCTCGCCGCGCAGAACTTCAACCTAAACCTCGGGCCCGTCTCGTTGAATGTCGGCGGCCAAGCCGGCAACGCGATTGAAGCCGGAGTCGACGCCGCGCGAGACGGCCTGAGGGACGTCTTTGGCAGGCTGAGGAGCCGAGTCGAGAACGGAGTCCGGCTGTAAGACCAGGCTCGTTCTCATTCGCGAGACGCGGCAGTGAGCGCGGATGAGAGGCAGAAGGTTTGATTTCCGCTACTTTCATGCTTGTGCATCTATTCCGCTGCTGATCATGCTCTGCTGCGAGCCTGCTGCTTGACTTGCTCGGCCGACAACCCCACTACTCCTTCCTCCTGACCTCGTTCGTCTGCACCAGCTCCAGACCCGGCCCTCAACGCCAGTTCGGCTGTGCGTATTCGGTCTGGCGCCGAACGAGGACGCCGCGTTCCGCTCCAGCGAGCGTAACCGCGTCTTTGGTCGTCGCCGGATCGGGATCGTCCAGTCGAGCTGGGTAAGAGCGGCGCGTCTCCCCAGGGTCTCGGAGCTGCGCATCACTCGGCCTTACTGGCCGCGGACGCAGAACAACGCCATCTTCCCTCTCGAGAGAGCGGAAGGGCGCCGCCTCTTTAATGACAAGCCTCTGCTAGCCTACATGAGCCTGCTTGACAGATACGGAGTCGACACTCCTTGATCGCCCGCAGCGGGATAATGCAGTAGATGTCCATGTACAAGGAAAATTACGTTCCAACACCAAGTCGAGACCTTGAGGTTGATTCACAGAATCGTGCACTTCTTCTTGCGAGAGTTGTTTCGCTGAGTTCGTTCCGTTCGGGAGAGCGCGTGATCGGCTTTCACCATTTGCCGGACGACGTCTTCGAAGATTTCGTTGACCTGGAGAGAGAAGCATGAAAGACTCAGTGGCGGCCCAGCGCAAAGAACCCGCGCCGAATCGTATCACGAAGGACGACGGTCGACATACGTTGATCTCCTTCCGTGCGCTGGTCTCGTAATAGGGGACCTGCGCGGGTGGAGCTCCGGTCAGTTAAGAATCCTTACGAGAAAAGAGGATGGAGTTTGGAAGGATAGAGTTAACTCACGCCGCCCCAACCTTTCGAAACGGCGACGGCCTCGTCTCGCGAGACTTGTCGATCTTGTACGAGGTCGAGCTTATTTCCGACGAGCACCAAGGGAATCTGCTGTCCAGAGATATGCGGCGTCAGACGTCGGCGGGACAGCCCGCCACTCCGCGCGCAACACTCGCCGCAGCAGTAGAGTCGGCGAAACGTCGGGTCGCTATCGAACGTACCGGTCTGCTGGATGTCGTCGTCGCTGTTGCTGATTTGACCCGCTCGACCTGCTCCCGGACGCTCTGTAGCGCGGAGAGGCTCTCGGCCGAAGTGAGGCTGAAAATGAGGAGAAAACCGTCGCCGCCGCGGATGTCTGTATGCCGTCAATCGTCAGGCGCATACACGGAGGACCAGGACAAATGGAGAAAACGCTGACACATTGAAGAAAGAGACATGTACTGCTCGGATGATCACGACTAGCAAAGGAGGTCGAAGGCGAATTCAGCCTCTCAGCGGAATCAGACGTTCAGGGTTACTTACCAGCTCCTGACCCGCAGTGTCGAGCACTTCAAGGGAGACCGTGATACCGTCGACACTGACATTGCGCCGGTAGCTATCCTCGATCGTCGGGTCGTACCTGCAAGTTGTCGAAATGATCAGACGCTGGCTTTACGAAGCGTGCATACTGGGTCTGGTGCGGCTCGACAGATGGATCCAAATGACTCACTTCTCGACAAACATCTGATGTACGAAGCGGATCGTTATTGCGCTCTTGCCAACGCCTCCGGCCCCCATCACGACCACGCGGTATTCGGGTCTGTTGACCGAGGAAAGGTACGAGTCAGCGTTCCCCCCCACGGCTCAAATTCGTTCTTGTATGATCCGCTCTTGTATGATCCGCTTGTAGCTGGCAGAGCCGCCCTGCTGCTCGAGGGGCGGGCCGGGATTCATCCCGCGGGTCCTGCCGGGCCTCGCGATCCTTCCCCCCGCTCGCTCTGCCCCTTCACTGCCTGCGCCCGACGTGGCGCGTACCCAGCGGCGATAGAACGTATGAGCTCTGTAGCGGGTCTTTCCCCGCGCAAAAGGGGAGCGGCGGTAGCTAGATCCAGGCGGTGGCGCCGCCGCGAGAGCGGAGTTCACCGGCGGCGTGAGAGGGCCCGGAGCTCACATAGGCATGCTTTCCGAGGGGCAGCCGGTGGCTGAGCGTATCGTATAGCCCCTCTGATAAGTGCAGAAGGATCTGAACGTTGCGAGGCGTGGACGAGGCTCCTGCGCTGCTCCCGCCAGAGCCCGCTGCGGGGAGGTCAATTCTGGCCCCTGACGCGGAACGAAAGAAGGATTCCCCTCACGGCTCCCCTCAGCCTCTAGACCATAGACGCCAGCTCTGCGCCCAAAGTCAATAGCTACGATGGCGTCGCTCAAGGCCATGATGGCGTCCAAAAAGGCGGCGCAGCGCATCTCGGCGCCGCACGCGAAATACTCTGCGAGTGGACAGCTCTCGTGCGCCCTCTGCGGCCTCGCTCTGAAGCACGAGAGCCTCTGGGGCGCCCACGTCCAGTCCAAGGTACGTAGTAGACGCTTACAAGCCCGCTGGGGGACGCAAATTGATGATCTTGCGCGCGGGCAGGCCCACCGGGTGAATGTTCAGCGATACCAGGCGGAGCAAGCCGCAGCAGAAGAGCGCGCAGCCGCAAAACGGAAGCGAGACTCGAACGACGACGCAGGGTCGGACGACGACGGCGCGAAGCGGGCGCGACAGGGTCCGGCGGCAGGAGCAGGAGGCGGCGACGAGCAGGCGGGCGGCGCATTACCGGCAGGCTTCTTCGCCGATCCTTCGCAGGCTCCGTCTCCGTCTGCACGACCGGACGAGACTGTCGAAGGAGAAGGCGCAAACGCGGCGGGCTCTGCAGCTGCGGCTGAATTAGCAGAGGAGGATCCCGAATGGGCAGAATTCGAACGATACCTCGCATCTGGGGAAGGTCCCGCCGAGGCAACCCCGACGCAATCGACTGCATCTGCAACGATTCAAGCAGCTCCCGTCAAATTCGAGTTCGGCGCTCCGGTCGTCGCCGAAGAAGGGGGTGACGGCCAGGAGAATGGCGCGGAGGGAGACGAGGACGAGGAACCGGAAGAGACGGAGGAGGAGCGGATCGCACGCGAGATGCGAGAGGAGCGAGAAGAGATGATGGCGCGGCTGGAGGAGGAGGAGCGTGAACAGCGAGAAGCCGACGAGAAGGTCACGGTGCGTGCTCGTCTCGCCCTTTTCCGTGTTCGCGCCTCTCGATGCCTGTGACTGACTTGCCGGACAACAGGTGTTGAAGCGGAGGCTCGAAGCTATACGGGCAGCCCGGCAGAAAAAAGCCGCGTCATGAATCGCTCTGCAACTGCGCGCCCTTTCACCACAGCGGCCTCACGCCAATTCGAATCTGCCTTGAGGGAGCGGGCCAAGCAGATCATCGACTTTGCAGGATCATATGGGCCAGGAGGACATTCCAAGTGTCGACCGGGCCTGCACGATCCTCGTCAGCTGCTTGCTTCCCGCGCTGTCGAGCAGGCTTCGGACGTACCCGGCAGGCAATCCCGCAGGCAGGTATGACTCGATCGTCGCACCGGAAGGGCGCCCATGATCGAGGTCACATCCAGGAACAGATGCCGCGGATGGTCCCACAGCAGGTCCTTCCACACCGTGTTCAGCGAGTCGATGTCGCGCGCTGCAGCGTCGAGCGCGGCTTGGGTCTGGTTGACCCCGAGCACTGGATCGGTGCAGTTCAAGGGGAGGGGCGGTACCGACGACCGGACGATCAAGGTCGCGTGCGAGCGAGTGTCGATGAACTGGATGACTTGCTTCGCGATGTTGGTGTACCGGGCGAATCGAGTCGGCTGTTACGGACGGAGTCAGCTCCTTCATGCGCGGCGCCGGATCAAATGTCGCGGGCGCACCGTCAGAGGCAGGAGCGTCTCGCCGGAGTTGACCACAACAAACTCTTTCCCGCGTGCGAGACGGGTCCAACATCCTGAAGACGGTGGCGTCGGTACGTATGCATGAACGAGCCGTTGTCCCAGGACTGACCTGACGTCGTGTTATGCGCCGAAGAGCATTCTTCCTCCTCCGGCAGGACGAGCGTCCAGTCGACCAGGTTCGCAAGCGCATGGTTCCTGCACGCTCGAGCGGTCAACCTCCCGAGGTCCTTCCGGTCCGACCCCGCCACCGCGGTCCTGGCACTCACCAGACAAAATCAATGTTTCCCGCTCCCCCTTCGAGCCTCACCGTGCCGCGCTTCTCGTCGAGGATATTGCCCCGGTCGACGTATCGTCCGAGCAAGCACTCGAGCGACTGCGCCTGCCGGCGGGCGCTCTCACCCCCGACAAACAGGATCCCGCTCCCTTTACCGGCCCGACTTTTGCCAGACTTGGCACCCAAGGCGAGCCGCTCCAGGAGCGTCTCCGGATTGAAAGGCCGCACAGCGCAGCCTTCGGGTTCCCACCCCCACCCGTTCAATCCCGCCAAGTCCTCCAACCTCCTTCGCGCGTCTCGTTCCGTCCACGACCCCGAACCCGCGGCCGCCGCCGCCGCCGCGAAGCACGAAAGCGCCGTCCGGTTCGCATCGTGGCAGAACCCGTACCCGACCGAGGCCTTCAGTCTAGGCCACGTATGCGCGTCCACGTCCCAGGGGACCCACTGGCCCCCGATGCCGGAGACGAGCTCCGAGGGGTCGCAGTACCGTTCGGCGAAGAGGGCGTCGGCGAGGAGGGCGAAGGGGCGGAGCGGGACGAGGTCGATGGGG
This sequence comes from Rhodotorula sphaerocarpa, assembly GCA_024713535.1. Classification (NCBI taxonomy): domain Eukaryota; kingdom Fungi; phylum Basidiomycota; class Microbotryomycetes; order Sporidiobolales; family Sporidiobolaceae; genus Rhodotorula; species Rhodotorula sphaerocarpa. Next base: position 381,665 of record JANIBP010000014.1, read on the forward strand.
AGGAGGTACAGGAGGAAGCTGGTCGCGAGGGCGACGGCGAGGTATCTGCCACTTGGCGATGGAGACGCCCGGCCTGGCGGGGTCGGAGTCGGGTCATGTCCAGCTTTGAGCGGTAACAGGGTTGGCGAGCCCATAGTGCCGCAACGAGAGGAGGCGAGAGGCAGGGAGGCTTCGTAGGAGGGGGGAAAAGGGTGCGACCGGAGTCGCGGCAAGCGGGACGGAGTCCGGCTCAGCCACCCGATCTCCCGCTGACCTGACGATACTTCATGCCTTACCAGATACTTTGAGGCATTTTTTTACCACCCAAAGATCCCTGTTATGCAGGCGAGAGAGAGAGGGGCGAAGCTCGTGGAGAAGAGAACCAGCGGGTGCGGTTGAGAAGGTCCTGACGGCGGCTCCGCTCACGGCTCAAGAAAGCTTTCGAGCGGCACAGCAACCGATGACTCGCCAGAAGCATGTCCCAGATATCTTTCGCAGAGTCCGGTTCAGGATGCTCGCGTGCTGACTTGCAGGTGTCTTTCTCCCGGTAAAAGTGTCCCAGCTCATCTCGAGTTGCATCTTTCCTCCACTCCTGCTCGACTAGTTGGCACCCGTGTACGATTCCACCATGTACCACCGCATGCTGGCGCCCGGAGGACGGGCTCGACAATGGGCGACGGTTCCCGTCGGCGGCGGCTGGCTCGACAGGCGGCCTCTTGCGTCGCCACACAAACGATCCTTCCAGACGCCTCCCGGAGGCATCCAGACGCTGCGCTGCTTCTGGTCAAGGCAATGGCTCGGCAAGATATGCCTGACGGGGCGGATCACGACGAGCCGGCGGACCCGGTGGCGATGTCGTCGAGTGCGGCAGCCGCATTGTGCGGAATGCGGTCCCTCCATACGGGAGCGACGTCCTTGGAGCCGAACGGGGCCATTGATGCGTCGCCGCTGCCGTCTTACCGCCGATGCGGTGTTGCGGACGGCCCTCGACGGTCGTCGTCTCCCTCCCTCCTTCGCTCCTGTCAGGTCGAGCGCTCCTTGCCCCCGCGCGCGACCCACCCAAGCGGGTACGTCTCTGCGCCCTCGGGGAGGGAGATTGCCGTAACGGACGGCCGGCCGTACTGGTCGACCATCTTGCTTCCCCTCCGGAGCAAGTGTTCGATCGCGGCGACGTCTCGGCGCCGGAGTCCGCCGCCGACGGAGGGGTGGCGGAATTGGTGCGAGACGAAGGCATACCAAGATGGGCGCGAGTGCTGTCGTTGCAGGGAGGGTCAGTCAAGATTTTTGTGAGAGATGACGGAATGGCGAAGGAAGGATCTGCGAGCGGAGAGTGGACTTGCGATCGGCTTGGTGGCGACCATCTGGAGGGCGCGCTTGTAGAGGTGCAAGACTTGGCGCTGCAAGCCTGTGACTCGCTTGGGTGGCATCGCGGGTGCAGGGCAGCGGGCGAGAGGGCAGAGCCGGAGAGGCCAGCGGTGGTGGAATCGGAGCGAGGTAATGACAAGTTTGTAATGTTTGATTAGGGAGGAGTAATATTCGCAGCGGGCGGCGCGCGAGTCGAGTCGGGTCGGTGGGCGACCTCGCTCGAGTGCCTCTCTCGCAACCCCCCGCGCTCGTTCGTTCCGCAGCCATGGTGAGTCAACGAGTCCTACAGAGGCGGCAATTGCTTCCCACAGAGTGCAAGCGGCTGCGCTCGGCGGCCAGAGCGAGGAGGAGGGCGTGCCGTGTCCGTCCCAGCCGCCCCGCGTCATGCTATCGGTCCTTCGGCCCCCCTCTCGCACCGCCCTGCCCGCCCCACTACGCCCAGCAAAGCGACGGCATGCACTGTGGCTAGTCCTGAGACGATGACTACGCCGCCATGGCTGCTCCCGAGCGTCGAGCGGGCGAGGGACGGACGGGCGAGAGCAGGCCGAAGCAGTGCGGACGGCCCCCGCGACACGCGAACGAACGAACGAACGAACCGGTCGAGCGAAGCAACCGCGGGCACTCGCACAGACGCTGACCTCGCAGGATATGTGCCCGCCTTGCAGTCTTCCGGTGTTCAGGTCAACTCGGCGTGCCTCGACTCGTTCCAGCAGCTCAAGCTGGGCAAGAGTGCGTCGTCTCGTCCCCTCTCGGAGCTGGACTGCGACCCGCTCCCTATCTCTCTGCGCTCGCCGGACACTCGGACTGATCGGTGCAATCTGCCCACGCAACAGAGACGAAGTACATCATCTTCAAGCTGTCGGACGACAACACCCAGATCGAGGTCGAGAAGGAGTCTGACTCGACGTCGTACGACGACTTCCTGAACGACCTGCCGCCCAACTCGCCCCGGTACGGCGTGTACGACTTCGAGTACGAGAAGGACGGCGGCAAGCGGAACAAGATCTGCTTCTACGCGTGGTCCCCAGACGAGGCCAAGATCAAGGAGAAGATGCTGTACGCCTCGTCCAAGGACGCCCTCCGCCGGAGTCTCGTCGGCATCGCCAACGAGATCCAGGGCACCGACTCGTCCGAGGTCGCATACGACGAAGGTGTGTTCTGTTCTCGCTCTGGGTCAGGGAGCATCGTGCTAAAATATTTGCGCCCGCAGTCCTCGACAAGATCTCGCGCGGAACCTCGTAGACAGACTTTCGCCCATCCTGCCGGCGTCAGTCAAATTCTTCTCCTCCGTATTCTGCTGCCGAGCCGTGCTGCCGTGCGAACCGGTGGACGCCCCCGTCTCTGGCGAGTCCGTCCGCCCGCAGTGCCAGCTCCGACTGTCCCCACCCTTCTTTGTAGTGCCCCCCCGCCCCCTGCCGTTGAAGAAAAGTTGCGATACCACCACCTACCCTGTCCGTCTAAGGAGTGCGCAGAGAGAAAGAAAGGGAGTGACTCGGCCGACTCGGCGGTTGCAGCGAAAAAGTGCGATCGAAATTCCGGCGTCGACGGATCGTTCAACCAACCCGCGCTCTTCTCGCCCTGCTTGCAGCTCCCACACACTCTCTATAGCGCTGCAGGGATGCTCGGACGCGAGCCAGATGCCAGCTGGACGAGCCTGCTTGCGCACCGGGCACCGGACCCGCTCGAGCAGCTCGGCGACCGCTTTGACCGCGTCCACCTCGCCGCCGCCGCGCCGTCACCGGATTCACCAGCCGACTCGCCGCAATCAGCGCTCTCGCACGCTCCGTACCACGCTATGCACGGCCTCGGCATCCCCGACAACTCCACGGACGGCGCGGGCCCATACGCACGCATGAGAAAGGTACGGCTTGCTGTCCCCCCCTCCCCCTCCCCCTCGCCAGCTCTGTCTCGCGTCTCGGCTCGCCGCGCTGACGCACGAACCCTCTCCGCGTCTTCGCGACTCGACGCGTCTCTCTCACAGCAACGGTCTCAGCGCTTCACCGTCCCCGCCCGCGGCCCCCGTCACTCTCCGCACGAGTCCTCTCCCGCTTCAAGTATCCCTCCCCCTCCCCCGTCTCTGCCGTACCTCGCGCCGCCTCCGCCCGTCGACCCGCAGTCGCTCGAGCCGTGGTCCTCGCACGCGCCAGAGCTGTACAGCCCGACTTACGACCGACGGGGTCAGTACGGTCACTTCAATAACCCGCTCGGAGGCCCGGCTTCATTGGCTCCTCCTCCTTCTTCTTCCACCGCCGGTTCCGCCGGAGGAAGTGTTGGAGCCTACGGAGCGACCGGCGCAGGCACCGAAGGCGGCCTCTTCCCGCCGCCGGCCGTCGACCCCCTCTTGAGCCTCGAGTTCCTCGCGAGTCCGACGGGCATGAGTCCGTACCCCGGCCCGGCGTTCAAGGCTCCTTCGCCGACGTATGCGAGCGCGAACGGGGGCGCTGGGGAGGTGAGGACGGCGCACCATGACCCGAGAGGGGCGCTTGGGCCGCCCGGAGGGGAGGATGCAGGGTTGGATGCCCTCTTTGCGAACGCGGCCATCAGCAGCCCGGACGAGATGTGAGTCGGCACGGTCGTCTACATCTCAAAAGAGACCCACTGAACAGGACGGCCGGATCAGCATCGAGACTGCGATCGTCATCAAGAGCATCCCGTTTGCTTGCCCGAAAGAGCACTTGCTCGCGGTCATGGTAAGCCGACTCCCTCGTTGTTGCTTCTGGAACGCAAGCTGACCGCGGACACCGAGTTCAAGTCCTCGCTCTCGTTGCCTCCTCCGTTCGCCTTCAACTACCACTTTGCGCCAGAGGACCCGACCTCGTTCCGCGGTCTCGCCTTTGCCAACTACCGCTCCCCCTCCGAAGCCTCCGTCGTCCGCGCCGCCATGGACGGCCTCGAAGTCATGGGCCGCAAGCTCCGCGCCGAGTTCAAGAAGCAGCTGCGGCCGGGCGAGAAGGAGATGATTGAACGGACCAAGGCGATCAAGCGCATGAAGAGTGCGCAGATGCTCGCGGCGTCGGGAGCCGGGTCGGGTCCTTCTTCCAGCGGCGGTGGGGGCGGCGGCGGAGGCGGACCGGGGATGCGCAGGGCCATCTCAGGAGGAGGGTGGAACCGGAGGGAGGCGAGTGCTCCGGGTGGCTACGCGGGAGGCGCCGGTAGCCACGGCGTCGACGGCGGCTACGGCATGGACTGGACCGACCCCAGCGCAAAGGCCGGGACGTTCGGACAGCGCCACTTTGTTCCGGCGCCGCCAGTCCCGCCGGTCCCTCAGCACTTCCTCACCCAAGCGCAGCGGCACTCGCCCCCCTTCGGCGGTGCTCCCGGTCCCGACCCGAACGCACACGCACCGTACCGCGCGCCTCCGCATTTCGGTCCCGGTCCAATCTCGCCCGGCTCGGCTAATGCAGTGCATCAACCTCTCTCGGGACCGTACGCCTCCTCGTCGTCGTCGCGGTACCACCGCCACCGCCACGACGACTCGTCTTTCTCGTCCTCGTCGCAAGGGATCTCGTCCGCTTCGGCGCACAGCAGCTTTGTGACCGGTCGGGCGGCGCCTTCGCTCGGGACGGGGAGTACGGCCGGCACGGGGACGAGTGCGGGGACTGGCGCTGGGACGGGAGCGGGTACGGGCGCGGGAGCGGGCACGGGGACCGGGACGGAAGGCGGTGGGTCGTCGTCGGGCGTGAGCGTCGTCTCGGATGTCGGAACGAGCGTCAGTCAGCGCGTGCCGCAGATTGAGGCGGACGCGGCGGCAGGGTGGGGCGGATTGGACGGGAGGCAGCGCGCGGACAGCGGGGAGGGGAGTCGGATGAGCTCTGGAGTCGGCGCAGGCCGCGAAGGTACGTCTGGCCTTCTCCCGAGCGCTACCAACGGCTTCGCGCGCTGACCACGCTCTTGCGCTCGCAGAACTCGACATGAACGACCCGACGACCCTCGAGCTGTACTCGCGCATCCTGCTCTTCTCGTCCGACGCCCTCCGGGACGAACTCGCCTTCTCGCGATCGCTCTCGACGCCGCAGCGCCGCAGCGTGCACTTGATCGCGGAGAAGCTCGGGCTCGATCACCGCAGCGTCGGCGACGGAGAGCGACGCTGCGTCGTCGTGTACAAGAAGGGGTTCGCGCCCCCGCCTGAGGTGAACCTGGCGGAGGAGGAGAACTCGAGGCAGTTGGGAATGCCGCACACCGAGCCGCCCCGTCGCGTGAGTCTCGCATCTGTACCGTTCGGCACTTCTCAGCTCTTCGCACGGTATCCTGACTGACGCCGCTACCCACTCAGTCCCTCCGCGGTTCCGTCTCGAACGTCATGATCCGTCGCGCCGCCTCCCGCGACGCCCTTCTTTCTCTTCCGACGCCCGCGGATAGAGTTCTTGTGTGAATATAGGGCGTCTATGCATGCTAGTTGAGATAAGGAAAAGGAAAAGTACAAGCAAGTGGGGCGGCATCATGCGGAGCGGAGGAGAGTATGCTCCACGGGGAGCAGATCCAAGAAAGCCTATTCGAACCGGGTCCTCTCGCCTCGTGAGCCGTCCGCCGTACGCCTTCTGCATTCGGCCCTTCTTCCGGTCTGCTGGTCTTCGTCTGCTCGTCTATCTACTTTGGTTCTTGTCGATTCCTGTTCGGCTCCTTGTCGGTGCGGCCGGTCTCAGGATTTGGGCATGTTGGCTCTTGCTTCCCGCTCGATCTCCTGCGCAATCGAGAGAAGCACGAGACGTTGGCTCCCAGACCCCCTCAGAGAGAGCAGACCGCGAGCGACGCACCAGAACCTCGTCGAGCTCCTCCCACTTGACCTTGCGGAACTTGTTCGAGTCGAACGGCCGCACAAACTCCCTCGACTCGACGAGCGTGTCGCGCCCAAACAGCTGGATCAAGTCCGCCGTGCACTGGTCCCGCCGGTGCGTAAAGGCGGACGAGATCGAGATGCCGCGCGAGGTGCCAAAGTCGAGCACCTCGTGCTCGTCGATGCAGACGGGCGGGAGGCCCGTCAGGCCGGACACCATCATGTTCATCGCGATGTCCTCGCAGTTCTTGCCCATGTCGACGAAGCGGTGAATCTCGGGGGCGAGCACGCAGGTGTAGGCGTGCAAGCTGTGCGGGAGGGTCAGAGGCCGGGTGAGCTTGGGTGGAACAAGCCCCTTAAGCGTAGACCATTGACCCACAAGTTGGCGTTGATCATCATGGCCTTCGTGAGGATGACTGCAAGGAACATTCGGTGCGTCAGACTCTCGTTTGGAGAAGTGTCATCGGAAGGAAGGAAAGGCTCACTGCTATACCGGTGGTACTTGCCCGCCATCTCGTAATAGATCGATCCGTCCGGCTTGGTTCCGTGAATACGCGGGAAGTATCCGGCAATCTGGTCCGGGCGGTGCTTCCACGCTGCGAGGACCTCCGGAGTCAGCCAAGCCGCCGATCAACAGGAACGGAAGCGCAAAAAACGGAAAGCTGCTCACTCTGGAACATGAAGTCGACGCTCGTCATCGGGGTGAAGATGTCGTCGTCGCAGACAAACACCGCCTGCGTCTTGAGGCCCGGGATCGGGTTGAAGCGGTTGTTGAGGGTGTCGCTGGTCTGCTTGACGATCTTGACGCGGCCTTGGCTGACGAGAGCCTTCAGCTCTGGCGAGACGTGCGCTTCGGCCGAGTGCCACGTGATGAAGACGGTGTGGACCCTGTATCCTCCGGTTCCTGATCAGCATCCGCGCTTAGGGCCTCGGGTGGGTTCTGCTGCACGTACCGCTCGCTCGCGAGATAGTGCTGGATGAGCTTCGGCAGGTACTGCATCCGCTCCGGGTTGTAGTACGAGATCGCGACCGAGTACTGGTCCTGGATCGGGAATTTACCCGCCGTCTCGTACTTGGGGTTGTACTTGTGGCACAGGTCGTACTGCCGTTTCCGGTTCGGCCAGTCGTAGCTCGCGAGTTGCTGCTTAACCTCGGTCGAGTCGCGCGGCAGCGCGTAGTGGTCGCCGAGCTCGGGGTGCAGCTCGTGGAACTCGTACTGCATCTTGCGCCAGCTCGCAAACATCTTCGGGTGGTAGTTCAGCCGCCAGTCGCCATGGTAGAACGAGTGGAACGACCACCTGCGCAGATCGCGGGTCAATACGCCGCGTGCACTCTGAGGTTTTGCTCCGCGGGACGTACGGCTTGGTTTCGGCCGTGAAGTGGTACACGAAGGCGTCTTCGATGAGCTTCTTGCCGATGGCGAAACCCTGCATGGCGGACGCCCGATCAATACATACTATACGACGTATTCGAACACCTCTTCAACGCACCTTGAGTTTTGGCGGCACGTTGTACGCCGGGGAAAGCGACCGCACGCCGGCGGTCGTCCGGTTCGAGAAGTACCAGTTCAGGAAACCCTGGTCTCCGCGGTTGTAGCTCGGCGCGGTCAGGTACGTGTCCAGCATGTCCTGATACGTCGCATCGCTCGGCTTGAGCACGAGAACTACAGGTCGGCGGAAGAGAAGTCAGTGGGGAAGGTCGTCAGTGGTGGAGACCAACGGGCCTGGAGAGACCGGCTCACCTCCGGTGTTGGTCACGTCGCCGAGGTCTCGGACTCCGGCAAAGTTGGTGGCCGTCGAGAAGAGGTGGTCGATGTTCTGTCAAGCAGGTGATATCAGCATCGGGGCTTTCCGACGTTTCCTTCCTGCGAAGCCTTTTTCGCGCGCATCTCCACCGCCTGACTCGTCGAGGGACCCACCTTTTGCACCGCCGTGTCCACATCGAGGTAGATCAAGGACTTGAACTGAGACTGCGACCAGAGGTGCAGCTTGGAGTAGCGGCACTGCTTGTTGATGCCGAGCTCGAACTTGACCTTGCCGTCGTACGGGTACGCGAGCTGCGGCACGGGGATGACATCCTCGGCGATCGCTGCGAGCTCGGCGCGCGCAGCCTCGGAGACTTCGGGCAGGACGAGGACGACGAACGGATGCGGCGACTCGGTTTCGTGCACGCTGTAGATCAGGACGCGGAGTGCGGGCAACTGCAGGCGCGGCCAGCCAGTGTCAGCGGGACCGTATATCGCTACACGCACTCGATACCTGTGGTTGCGGCCCTCGAGACGGGGCGAACGATAGGGAGTACCACGTACGAGCTCGTCGTCACACAACATGGCGGCGTACGCGCACTGCTCTGGATGGGCGACGCAGTAGGGATCCGGCCCTGCATTGCGATCTGATGCGGAACCGCGGAGGATGCGCAGGTTCGCGGTTGACTGGACGGCGTTGGTGAGGTGCCGGTGGAACGGCTGGAACGCCGACAGCGCGACGGCGACGCAGACGGCGAGGACGACGACGATCCGCACTCGCCGTGCCTGGGTCCCGAGCGGTGCCATCGTCGACGGTCCAGTCGGCGTGAGCAGACGAGCGTGCGTGCGCTCGCTGTACGATACAGTCGCGGTGCGGTGCGGTGCAGGTACCCGCGGTTTTGCTTCGCGGAAGCCGCTAGCTGCAGCTGCTCTTTCTTTCCGCTGCGCCGCGCTGCAGCTGCTGCAGTCCAAGGCCGCCGGGCACGTTTTGCCGTTCTGGGCAGGTCCGTAGGGCGACCGGTGCGCACGCGCGCGGGTCGGCCAGCCGCTCGGAGCTCCGCGGGCGTGCGCCGATCAGCTCATTCACTCGCGGCTGCATGCGCTGCGATGGCCCCTCCGCTGCCGGCTTCAGCTCCGCCTCTCACGCGTACATATAACGCGTACGCGGACCCCTTCATCGTCGGATGCAGAACAACATGCATTGAAAGCCGTCGGATCCCTGCGCGTACGTGTGGCCGGCTGAAGAGAGCGCTCGTCTCCAGCTGCAGCTGCGCGCGCAACGCCCTGAAGATCCCCTTCTCGACGCGTACGAAGGCCCGCCTCACTTGTTGCGGTACCCGCATGAGGAGACTAGACCAACCCGCAAGATAATGACTCATTGCATAGGCCCCGTTCCAACCCGCAACTGGCGTCTAGCATACGGATGGCGGTTCGCGAAGGAGGCCGGATGCCTTCGGGTCGCCGGAACCTTGCGATAGCTTGTTCTGCTGCAAGCTGATCGCCGACCGGTCCAAGCGGCCCGTCGAAACGGCCCGCGGCTCAACGTCTGGCCCTGCAGCAGCAGCAGCTGCAGGAGAGCTGCCAAGACCGTCCAGCGTCTCGGGAAGGGCCGATCTACGCGCCACGTACGCAAGAGCGTCGCGGCGTCGCGGCCGGGAAACCCGACCTCGACGGGTCAAGCGGCGGGACCTTCTCGCGGCGCGCGGGCGGCGGCGCACTTCCCCGAGCGCCGGCTGACCGGGGTGCGGCTGGCGAAGAGCTGGGTCCTCGCTCCGGCGCTCTCGAGTGGCCATAGAACATGCGAGCGGTGGCCGGGCGAGATTCACAGGCTGCGCACGTTGCGGCCGGCGTCGCGCGAGTCTGCCGCTGCGTCTGCTTCGCTGTCCAAGAGCCCGACGACTCGTCGGAGGAGATGCCGGCGCGCTTCGGTCTCCTCCTCCGGAGGCGTAGACGAGGCGGCAGGATCTGCGGGTGCGGCTCCGGCATCGGAGAGGGGCACCTGCGCGACTAAGCGTTCCAGCTCGGCTCGGTGCGGCTCGACTTGGCTCGGATCGAGGACGACTTTGCTCAGGAGCTCGTAGTCCCTTCGGAGGAAGGCGGCGAGGTGGGAGCGCGGGACGGGAAGCGAAGGGTGGATGCGCAGGGAGGCGAGCGAAGCGCAGAGGACTTCGGCGAGGGGGACGGGGGCGGCGTGCGAAAATGCGCCAGGTGGTAAGGTCGACGAGGCAGATGCGGGGCAGCTGGCAAAGAGGATGCGGGCGCATGAGAGCGACAGGGACGGGAGGTGTGGCTGCGAGGTTCGGAAGGCACTCGCAAGTCGTCAGCAGATGCCCGGAGGCGCTCCGGCAGCTTTACTGCGCCACACTCACATACTCCTGCCATCTCCGAGCGAGGGCCAGGACGTCCGGTCTCCTTTGCACGGCCGAGTCGCACTTGAGGGCGGCGCGAAGGACGAGGTCGATCACTTCGCTCTGTTCCTTGACCTCGCCCTGGATCAGCGCGCACCCTGCGTCGACGACCTCGAGATAGCGTCGCTCGTAGTAGAGGTCGTGCATCGCAAAGAGCGTGAGGCGCGCATAGTCTTTCGCGTTCGGCTGAGCGTCGTCGAGCGAGCTGGTGAACCACTGGGGAGCAGGCGGGGCGGGTCAGTCCTCGCTCGGAGGGCGCTGTACTGGCCTACAGTACGCACCCTTGGTTCCTCTACTTTGGCCTGGTACGTCCTCGCTGCCTGGCGCGCCCGGTCTATGCGCTGCTGGCGAGCGACGGCGGCGGTCGAGTCGGCGACGAGGTCGAATGCGCCGAGCTCGGCTCCGAACGGGTCTTCGGAGCTGTCCATCGTGTCTGTACCTGCCGAGGGCGTAGTTAGAGGCGAGCTGGGCGGAGCGAGAACGCAGCTCGCCGACTTTTCCGCCGAGTCGCAACTTTCAGCTGCTCGCTTAGTTTCGCCCTTCAGACCGCCTCTCGTACGCGTTCGACGGCAGACAGGAGGCGATGGCTGCGCAACAGACTGGCCTGCGCAAGCGCCAGGCGGGCAGCGAGCTGAACAAGGCGGCCGAGGCTCGCGTCAACGACGACCCGCACGCGGTCGAGGACGAACTCGAGTTTGGCGGCGCAGTCGGCACGTTCGCCATGATGACGGGCTTCCCTGCGCTCTTCTACTACCTCTTTGTCTGCCTCTACTTCTATGACGGTCAGTCCGAAGCCCCTCCGAGGCGAGCGAAGGCGGCCTGAACGCCCGCCGCCCCCACCGCCCTTAGGTTGGTTGATGCACGCACCATATCATCAGCGACTGACGCTCAGCTTTTTGTGGACAGGCCAATTGGCGACACCGCGGGATCCTCTCGCCCTGACCGGACCGGATGGATGGGTCAGCTTTGTCGAGCACGTCGCTCACCTCGTCTGGCAGGTGCGCCGCTTCCCCTGCAGAGGGCCTCCTTCCGGACCCTGCGTCTCCTCCGACCCTTGCTCGCCTCTTACTGACCGGATGCGAACCGACAGCACGCGATGCCGACGCAAAAGGCCGTCACCGTCTACGGTGTCTTTGTCGGCGGCCAGTTCCTCCTCGCCTTCTTCATGCCCGGAGTCTGGCAAAAAGGTCTCCCGCTCGCGCACCAGAACGGCCGCGTCCTCGACTACTACTGCAACGCCTACACCTCGATCTACCTCACCGCCGCCCTCGTCGGCGCCGCGCACTACAGCGGCGTGTTCAACCTCGCCGAGGTGATCGACCTGTACGGACCGCTGTTGACCACCGCCTCGATCGCCGGGTTCGCCCTCGCGGCCGTCACCTACGTCCTCGGCGAGCAGTACCGCATGAGCGGCAACGTCATCTACGACTACTTCATGGGCTCGACGCTGAACCCGCGCGTCGGCCGCGTCGACATCAAGATGTTTTGCGAGATCCGCGTCTCGTGGAGTATCCTGTTTGCCCTCGCCATGGGCGCCGTCGCGAAGCAGTACCAGGATTACGGCTATGTCAGCGGAAACGCCTGGCTCTTTGCGTACGGGACCGGACTGTACCTCAACGCCTGCTGCAAGGTGAGCTCCTCCAGCCTCCCGAGCGGTTTGGACCCTCGCTGACTCCGATCATTATAGGGGGAGCAATACATCCCTCAAACTTGGGGTATGGCCACTTTTCGGCGACTCCTCGGGTTCGATGTGCTGACTGCTTGGGTCCTACTTGCGCTGTCGCCTCGCAGACATGAACTATGAAAAGGTCTGTTCACGGTCTGCGTCCTTGATCGCGCCCAAGCAAAGACTGACAGGGTCCTGTTTGCCACAGTTCGGCTGGCTGCTGTCGTACTGGAACCTGGCCGGCGTGCCGTTCTCGTACGCGTACGCCGCGATCTACATGGCGACGCACGACCCGGCCACGTACACCTACTCGAAGCCCGTGCTCGCCTTCCTCTTCATCACGATCACCTTCGCGCAGGCTATGTGAGCTCAAATCTTCCGTATCTGGTTTCGCGAAAGAGTCCTGACGCCCGCGGTCGGCAGGATGGACATCTGCATGGCGCAAAAGTCTCACTTCAAGGCCGTCAAGACGGGCACGTACATCAAGCGGTATACGTTCCCGCAGCTGCCGTGGGCGGAACTCGACCACCCGAAGACGCTCAAGACGAAGCGCGGCGAGCTGCTCCTCGACGGGTTCTGGGCCTACCTCCGCAAGCCGAGTGAGTGGCGCGCTGGCCTCTTCCCGCTTCTCGACGCCCTTGAGACTGATATGTACGCGCTCCTGATTCTAGACTACATCTCGGACTGGATCCAGGCCATCATCTGGGGCGCTTCGGCGGGTCAGGGCTCCGTCATCCCGTACTACTACCCCGTCTTCCACGCGACGATGCTCCTGCACCGGAACTCGCGGGACGAAGCCAAGTGTGCGCGCAAGTACGGCGACGACTGGGTCCGGTACAAGAAGCTCGTACCGTACTCGTGAGTCTCTTTCGCGGGGGGTTTCTCCGGAGACAGAGTTGGTGCGCAGGATACTGATTCCTGACCTTGCGCGCTCGGCAGGTACATTCCCTATGTTTTGTAGAGCGGCTATTCGCCAGGTCCAAGAAATACAGCATCCGGCCGGCCATCTCTCCAGCACAGTCTGCCCGATTTCCTCGAACTTGTGTTTTCGTCTTTGGCCGGCTCCGATGTCCGACTCGATGCTGTCTGAGCGCAGTGCATTGAATAGATGGTGCTTGAATGGGATGTATTCGGCAAGGATGGAATCACCCTTTTCCACCCTTGTGTGGCCCCGCGTCTCCGTCTCGGCTCGACGGCCGGACCGCGTCTCTCTGGATCCCTTCCGCCGTGCCGTCCTCTCTTCCCTTACGATCCAGCTTACTTGCTCTGCTAATAGCTCGACTCTCTACTCGCTCACGTCTGCCTGTTCGCCCGCCTGTCCGCCCGCTTCTATCCTCGCTTCGGCTGGGCAGTTCCTTCGACATGGACCCCGTCGCCGCGGCGGCCGACGCCAGTCCAGTCCTCTCGGGGGCGCCAGCAGGCGGCGGACTGCTCGCACGCCGAGGCAAGAACCGCAACAAGAAGGGGCTCGCGCTCGGCAGCGAGGCCGCAAAGCCCGGCACGCTGATGGGGTCGTCCGCCGCCGAGTTCCTCCAGGCCCCGACGCCGGGTCCCCTTCCACCTCGAGACGGACCAGCAGACCTCGCAGGATCGAGCGCAGGTACCTACCGGTCAAGCGAAGGCTCTCGGCCACAGCCCGTCCAGGTCGCGGGCTCGTCGCGGTCGAACCGCCTGTCGATCATCTCGGTCAACTCGGACGGAACTTCGCCGCTCCCGACGACGCCGAGCCTCTCGAGTTCCTCTGCGAGCTCGAGGAGCTACCACAACCGCCTGAACGAGCAGCTCGCGACGTTGGAGCTCGGCGTCGAGTTCAAGATCGACCTCCGGAACGAAGATCTCGAGGTGCTCGACGAACTCGGATGCGGCAACGGAGGGACCGTCAGCCGCGCCCTGCATGTCCCGACCAAAGCCATCATGGCCAAAAAGGCGAGCTTTACCGACTTCTCGCTTTGACAGTCCTTCCCGGGAGCTGACGCAGGACGAAAACAGGTCGTGCACATCGCCACCTCGGACACGACGCGGAAACAGATCCTCCGCGAGCTGCAGATCATGCACGACTGCTCCTCCCCGTTCATTGTCTCCTTCTACGGCGCGTACCTGCAAGATCCGCATATCTGCATGTGCATGGAGTACATGGACCGAGGGTGAGCCGACCGCCTCGGCGGCCCAGAAACGAAGCACGAGCTGACGGTCACCTCCCGCTCGCTCTTCAGGTCGCTGGACGCCATCTACAAAAAGGTCGGACCGATACCGGAACCCATACTGGGCAAGATTGCGCTGGCCGTCGTCTCCGGTCTGACCTACCTCTACGAAGTCCACAAAATCATGCACCGCGGTCCGTCCCTTCCGCCCCTGCTCCTCAGCCTGTCACTCCAATCTGACGTCTGTGTCGACTTGACGCACAGACGTGAAACCGAGCAACATCTTGCTCAACTCGGCCGGGAACATCAAGATCTGCGATTTCGGCGTGTCCGGCGAGTTGACCAACAGCGTCGCCGATACCTTTGTCGGCACCAGCACGTACATGAGTGTGCGTACTCCTCGTCACTTGACATCCGGCGATCCGACTCCGCTGACTCAAGAACTCTAATAGCCCGAACGAATCTCGGGAGACCCCTACACGGTCAAATCCGACGTCTGGTCGCTCGGCATCACGCTCGTCGAGCTCGCCATCGGCCGCTTCCCCTTTTCTGCCGACGACGACGAGGAGGAGGAAGAGGAGCAGATGACCTACCCAGGCCAGAGCGAAACGGATGCGCTGGCGCGTCTCTCTCTCGCCGGCGAGGCGGAAGACCGCCTGGACGACCTCGGCGACGATACCCTGTCGCCCGTGCGGCCCGACCGGAAACGCGAGAGCATCATGCTCGCCGAGAAGCAGCGGACAGCCAAGCGCGAATCCATGATCGCCGCCGGTTCCGCGGCGTCTGCGTCTCGGACCGTCACAGGCTCGCGGAACCCGCCGGCATCCGCGCCGGCGCCGAAACGGAAAGCTGCCGCGACGGGCGTCTCGCTCGGCGGATCGGGGCACCAGATGTCGATCCTCGAGCTGCTGCAGTACATCGTGAACGAACCGGCGCCGAAACTGCCGCACGGCCGGTTCGCGCCGATGGTCGAGGAGTTTGTCGACGCCACGTTGAGGAAGGAGCCGGTCGGGTACGACGTCAGGAAGAAGGGACCGCTGCCGAAAGAGGTAGCAAGACCAACGCCGAAGGAACTCCTGGTGCGTTGCCGCGCTGCGCTCCGTTCCGGGCTCGAGCCTTTTCCGCGTCTCCTCCCACTGACACGTTACAAACCTCACAGGAGTACGACTGGATGCACCATTCCGCTGCGGCCGACACGGACGTGCGCGCGTTCGCCCGCTCGATCCCGTCATGAACCCCTCCCTACATCCGACTCTAATCGCCCTTCTACAGCCTCGCCTTGACTGCCGCATGATGTTTTCCACCGTTCTGGGCTCAGACACTCTCCCTCCGTAACCACCCCTGCCTGCGCGACTGTCCATCCTTTTTGCCTTGCCCGTTCCTGCACGACTCTTCGCACCCACCGATGCCATATTTTGTTTCCCTTGCATCGCCCCTGTACACTCTCTTCTCTCTCTGCCCGCGCTCCGCATGCCTCGATATCCTCGGCGCATCCCGCTGCCGTCCTGCCTCGCAATCAGCATGGTTTCCCACCGAATGCCCTCTTTTGCTCCCGAGGTGTGGCAGGTCTTGCAGGCGCTTATTTCGGGAGGATTAGGCTCCGGAGGGGCAGGCTCCAGACAGCCACGCCCGCTGGTCAATTGAAGGGGTGGGTGCATTGCGAGCCCAGACGACTCTATCAGCCTGGTTTGCTCTTCTTTCGGCCTTCCCAGACCTTCCAGCCCTGCGAACAGTTCATCGGTCCGCTCGCGAAAAGTTCACTGAGAAAGATGAAGAGAGTCAGACTCTCAGTGGCGAGAGGGGTGTTCTGAACAAAGAGCGCACCGGGCTTCGGGCGCCTTGCAAAAGTCGACCTCGACCGGCGAGTTATCGAGCTTGACGTCCGGCGCCTGCAAGTCCGCATACTCTTCCAGCAGCGCCGCGAGCTGTTCCTTTGCCGCCTGCTTCGACAAGTACGCCTCTGCGAAGCGGTTCGCGTTCTCGACGATCCGGCGGGCATAGTGGTCGTTCTTCCGGAGCCAGCGCACCTTCGGGACGAGGTCGCTGAAATCCTCCGCGATGGGGACGTAGTGCACCCAGGGAACGAGCAACCGGTCCGAGGTGCCGAACCACGGCGAGGTGGTAAAGAGCGGGACGCTGCCGCTCCCGAGGGTCGCAATCCGGCGAGAGGAGCCGATCCCGCCGTCGATGTCGAGGAGGTACTTGAAGCGGCTCTGGTTGTAGAACGACATCGGCTCGGCGAGGTGAGCGATGTCGGAGGACTCGAGGATGTGTTCCTGCGTTGGGGCCGGGAAGAAGGAGCGGTTCGTGTCGGAACCCGTCAGGGGCGGATGGGCCTCGAGCCGTAGCCGCGTCAGGGCGAGGTCGAACAGCTCCGGATGCGCGTTCGAGAGCTGCATCGCGCGGAGGCGATTGAAAGTCTGCCAGTTCTCGACACCGAACGTGAAGGTCGCCGTGCCCCGAAAGATGACCTTGTCGACCTTGTCCTCCCACGCAGCGAGCTCCGAGCGCGGAGGCCAGACGTAGTGGCCGTTCGAGCCATATTCGACCGGGTCGGGGATCGGCACGTCGAGGTGGAGCGGAGACGAGCGGAGGGAGAACAAGAGGTAGCCGGAGTCCTTGCCCAGGGTGTCTTTCGTGATCAGCGCCGGGTCGGAGCCCCGGAAGACGGCGTCGAACCTTATGGGCTCTGCGTACAGCCGAGAGTAGAGCCGGGGGTGAGCATTCGCAGCCTCCGCCCGATGCGGCACGCCTGGCTCACCTTGTGTCCCCGCGTGCTTCAGCAACCCCTCATCCGCCATCTCCCTCAACGTCTCCAAGATCCACTCCAGCCTCTGAATCCGAAACCTCCTCGTCTCGAGCTTTCGGAGCGGGCGGTACAAGACCTCCTCCCCCGTGTACCGCACGCGGTACCCGCCATCCGAAGCGAGGAACTCGAGCGCCGTGATCGCGCTCGCCGTCACCGGGCGCTTGCACAAGCTCTCCGGCCCCGCATGCGGGTCGAGACACCGCCAGGGGGCGAAAGCCCTCTCGCGGTACGGGCGGTAAAACTCCTTGACGGGGTGGTCGTAAAAGTCGGGCGGGAGGGCGACGTTGACCTTCTCGAGTTGCTCGAGCTCGAAACCGAGGTCGTGACTGAGGCTGGGATCGTACGCGCTGTACGAGGAGCTGATGGGGACGTAGAGCGTGACGGTCCGGAGGACGGCGCGGTGCCAGGTGATCGAGACGAGGACGACGAGGGAAAGGGCCGCCGCGATCCAGCTGTAGAAGGTGATTGTCGCTGGTTGCAGCTTCATGCCTTTGGAGCCGTGGGCTCAAGTAGCGGCGGGAGATCAGAATCCTTGTGGTGTGCGTCCGAACCGGCCAGCGGGGGGACGCGTCGAGGTCGAAGGGGCAGCTGCTGCGCTCGACGCAGCAGCGAAGTTGGCAGCCCGCAACTCGCGAGGCCCTTCTGTCGGAGGGAGAATCGAGCGGGATCGTCAAACGTAGCGGGTTTGTACGAACACAGTTGGGAGCGAGCGAGACGCGAGCGTTTGAGGCCTAGGAAGAAGGCTCCAAAGTGTGATCGACGAGCAGTTGGAATTGCGGTCGGCCGGCCCGGCGGAAGCCGCGAAGTGGCGCGCCGTTCCTGACAAGGCGGCGACCTGCTTTGATCGAGCATCCGTGGGCGCCGCGGGCTCGGAAAGCAGCGCAGTACAGTTGGTGGCACACGAAACTCTGATGCGAGTGCTGCGTACGCGATGGCCCGTCGAAAGTTCAGGTGAATGCGGCAAAGGAAGGAACGGCGAGCGCAGCGCGTGTCGGGCGGACCATGTATACCCTCAGCACGCGCTCGTTCGGTGGTGGTGGAACAACATGTCAATACATCGCACTTGCAATAGTGAGCGCCGGAAGGGCGGATGCGCGACTCCTACGTCGCCTCCTCCGAGTCATCCGCGCTGCGCCTACGACGCGCGCTCCTTGCCCTTGGAACGAACGTCTCCCCGCCTGTCGCCCTCGTCCGAGCTGACACTGCCAGACCGCCGGCGCGAAGAGCCCACCGGACCCGGCGACGCCGACCTGGACACCGACCGCGACCTGGACCTGGAACGGACCGAATCGACGGACCCCCTCCGAGCGCGCTTCCTCGGGACGGGCGACTGCGAGCGGCGTGATTTGGGCCTGGGCGAAGCGCTGCGGGAGGTGCTGTCGCGGCGACGGCGGGTGGGCGGGGAACGCGAACGGCGGGGAGATGCGGAGCGAGGCGAGCGGGAACGCGATCGGGACCGGGACCGGGACCGGGAGCGAGAACGAGAATCGCTCCGGCTTGAACGCGAGTCGGAGGAGTAGGAGCGCGAGGAGGAGGACGAGTAGGAGGAGGCGGATGAGCCCGAAGAGGAGGAGGAGACGCTGTTGGAGCGGTGGCGGCGACTGGACGAGGGGCGGCCGCGGGTCTCTTCCTCCTTGGCTTTGGCGAGTTTTGCCTTGCGCTTCGCCTCGTTAGCTGCGAGGATAGCGGCGGCGGTGCCCTCCCTGAAGGCGATCTAGTCAGTCAAGGGTTAAGCGCAAGGGAGCGAGGGGGAGTGCGCACTTGGGAACGGCTTCTGTGCGGACGGGGGCTGCCTCGATCAAGGGCGTCTGGAGCTTGGGGTTCTTCAGGAGCTGAGTGCGCGTCGGGCGCTGTTTGTATTCGCGCTGTCCGGTGCAGTCGGCGGTGTAATGGCCGAGTTGTAGGCATTTCTGGCAGCGGGTCGAGGGCGTCGCCTGGCTCGCGGCGCGGCTGTAGCGCGATGACGGCTTGCCCTGGCCTTGGCCACTGCGGATCCCGAGGTAGTTGGCGTGCATCCTGGCGCGCGAGTGGGCTGTGGAGGGCGTACAGAGGGCGTGCAAAGGGTTATTACGAGCCTCGAGGCCAAGTTGGGCAGCCCGAGTGACTCTCCCGCTCTCTCTCGCGCGCTCTCGCTCTCATTTGCGCAGACTAGATCAGCCATGGTGGAGTTCATACGCCCTGCCTCGGATGCGCCGAGTGCGGCTGCTCCGAGCGCCGATGCGGGCGCCGCCGCTGCGTACCTCGACTCTGCGGCGGGCGAACTCGCTCTCCTGCGCGCCCTGATCGCGCACAGGCTCGTCGGACCCCACAGGCACACCCAGATGGCTGCTCTCCTCCACCGCCTCGCCCAGGAACCAGCGGCAGCCGCGCTCTCGAACGAGGACGTCTGGAAAAAGTGGAACCGCTTGTACGACGCAGAGACCCTCGAACAGGTCTGGCAGGACCAGGTACGCCCGCAGACACTCCCTCAGGGCTACACTCAAGGCGCTCACACTCGTCCCGCCCCGCCCTGCAGCAGGAGCAACTCCTCCCCGGATCCCCTTCCCCCTCGCCCCCCTCCTCGACCTCCCCCTCCGGAGCCACTTCGCCCGCTCCCGGCGCAACCACCCCATCCGGGTCCATCCCCCCAGCAACGGCGGGCAAGAACGCCCGCAAGAGCAGCGTCCCACCCGTCGGCGCTTCCCGCCTGCCGTACCCCTCCCGCATCGACGCCCACTTCTTCCCCGTTCACGACTTTGCCCTCGACCCTCCGCAACCCGCTCGTCCCAGCAGCAAGCGCACGGGTAGGAAACGGGCGCAGGCCGCGGAGGAGGGAGAGGGAGGCGGCCCTCTGCCCTTGTCGGAACTCGCGTTCCAGCGCGGTCAGGTCCCTCCCGGCGGCAGGGCCGAGTCTCCCCCCGACGGCCCGCTCCGGCACGTCTCGATCCCGCCCGACGCACGCGCACTTCGAGGTGCTACAGCTACCACCGAAGGGGGCTCAGAAGAAGATGAGGACGAGGACGAGGACGGCGGCGAAGAGGAGGAAGAAGAAGAAGGTCCGACGCAGACTTCTTCGAGGCGGGGCAAGCGCGCCCGCAGCAGCGCCGTCTCAACTTCCACGACGGCAACCGTCCCGAGCCCGCGACGCGGGCGAGGCGGAGCGGCGGCCGCGAACGCCTCGCCGCGCAAACGGGCTCGCGGCGCAGCAGCCGCTGCGGGCGGCGGACATGGACGCGGATCCGCAGCAGGCGGGAAAGCGGCCGCGCAGGCGAGCGCGGACGAGAGCGAGCTGAGCGACCTCAGCAGCGACAACGAGCACGACTCGGACGGGTCGGACGAAGCCGCAGCGGGGGAGGGTGACGAGGGCGCCAGCGGGAGTCGGAAGCGCGGGCGGGAGGAACCTGCGCCGGCGACTTCGGACGCCGAGACGGTCGCGGACGATGACGATGAGGACTTTGCCCCGCGAACCGGTGCGTTGGCGGCTTCCAACTCTGCCGGAGGGCAATTGCCCTGCCGTCCGAGAGCTCATCTTAACGTCCGATCCCTTTCAGCTACGAAAAAGGCTACCGGTCGACGCTCCGCGACCGCCGCCGCCGCCGCCTCACACTCAACCCCGGACCTCCCCAGCCGCTCCGCCAGCCCCGGCGCCGCGGCCGCCGGCGGCTCCAACTCGGCCTCCTCGACCAAAACCACCCGCGCGGGCGCTGCGACTCGCGCGAAAGCTGAGCGGGAAAAGAGCGAGGCGCTTGCGGCTGCGGCGGCGGCGACGACGCCGAGGAGTAGTGCGAGGCGGGCGGGGGCGGGGGCGAACAAGGTGAGATTCGGCGCGCGAGAGACTGTTCATGATCTCTCTTGGCGTGCTCGGAGAGGGCGTGGACTGACTGTCGTCTTTCTCTCTCTCTCCGCAGCGGCGCTGATTGGTTCGCGCGGATGGCTCGTAGACAAGGAGGGAGATCCTCCCTGCAACATCTCCCCACATCGTGACCGATGGGGCGCTCCTGGAGATGATGTCTGCACGCGAGCGCGTCCATCCGGCCCACTAGTGCCGAGGGAGAGCTGCTCACATCCTCATGCCCAGAAAGCTCGCCTCAGGCCTGCCTGGGACGGAGGTCTAGCAACTAAATATCTCGTACAACAACAATACCAATCTCATCTACGTCCCCTTCTACAGCGCCGCCCTCCATTTCGGAGCGATCACCCCCGTCTAGTCGACCCACCCGCCCTCGTCCGGCCAGTACTCCCTATCGATCACGAGGGCGCACTGGTCCTGCGCCCGGTAGGTCGTCAAGTTGCACGGGTACTCGAACGGCATCGTTTCCGACATGGTGTAATGGTGCAGGCCCGGGACCTGTGCAGGTGCCGCATGCGAGGGAAGGGACCGCGGTCGCGTCTGCGTCAGATCGGAGGGACTGCTCAGGCGCAGATCCTGCTCAGACAGGACTTACGGTCGTCGCATGCTGGATCGGGAACAATCTGGAGAGTTCAAGGGAACCATCAGCCACCGAGCGCGACCCAGTGAGCGTCTGAAACGCACGAGGTCGTATACTTGAGCGGGTTCCTCCCAAACAGGCGCTCGAAGAGCCGTAGCGCCGCGCTGCGAGCGGCCATATGACCCGGACGGCTCCACAGTCCGGCGTTATTTTGATCCTCGATCGGCATCGCCCATGCGTCGATGACTGTCGCCAGCAGCCAGGGGGCTCGTCAGCTCCCGTAGACCAAGCGCGGACCACACAGGAGGAGAGGGACGAACGGATGGGACCCATTCCGGTCGCGTTGGCGACCATGTAGTTGAACAATAAGTCTTCGCCGTTCATGTGCTCGTCGACAAAGTCGAGCGCCTCGGAAGGGACGTCGTGCGAGTACATATCGAGGTATTTGCGATGGCAGATGAAGCCGGACCTGCGCGGATCGATCGCGGCCGTCAGTAGAGAATCGAAAACGATTTATTCTGATAGAAACTCACGTCAACACAAGTGAATAGAAGGCTTTTTTGCCGGCGAGTCGTTCCGGCGAGATGAACGTCGCCGAATACATCGTCCTGCTCTGACCATCAATCTCACGCACGACCTGCCGATCGTTTCCGTCAGTGGGCTGACATGCATCCGCACCGATGAGCAGGAGAGGACGTACGTGGTTGCGCCCTTGATGCGAGAAACCAATGAGGTTGTTCCAGAAATGCCCGCGCCAGACATCGATCCCGTACCGCAGGTGTTCGAACGGCATCTCCCAATCTGTGGACCGTCGGGAGTCAGCGCGTGCTGAATACACGGAGTCTGAGGCCGCAAGCTTACCGTCGTCCTAGATGCGAGGCCAAACCTAGCGTCAGCGCTTGTGCGGTAACATTCGAACAGAAGAGGGAACGGTCTCCTCACCATGTTGACGATGCAGTCGTACTTGATTTGCGGCCAGGGATAGAAGCGATTGTTGAGCGAGTCGCGCTTCATCTTGACGACCTCGACGGGGATGGAATAGTTGTCGTAAGTGAGTTGAGGCGGAACGAGGTCGAGCTTGTTCCACAGAACCAGGATCTGCCCCAGCCGATCAAACTTGTGGTAGTAGTCCAGCCGCTGGGAGATGGTCCCCGTTCGACTCAAGACGGGCATGATGAGGGTGCACTTGTCGAAGGTGGAGACCTGGGCGGAGCCGCGCTGCAATCCGTCGATGCTCCGCCGCTGTTCGTGCTGGAGAGAGTAGACGTCGAGACTCGAGAGTCGAGGGTACACCTGCAAGCGACTCATGTCGTCGCTCCGCGGGAGCAAGGGAACCTTGAATTTGGCGTGGATCGCAGCTCGCGCCGCAGGATCCGCCGGCTTGTCGTTCGTCCCGACCTCGACGTGGTTCGTTCTGAGTAGGCGAAAAATTGGTGAATACGCGTCTTCAGAGGGTGGGAACAAGCGACGCACGAGTAAGATAAGCCTTCTGGCAGATTCGGGTAAATCACATATCCGCCCCTTTCGAGCAGGAAGCGGATATAGTATTCTGCGAGTGAAAGCGTCGATCAGCACGGCTTCGAGATCAGACTCAGGTCGGCCAACGCTTACTCTTCCAGCTCTGATTCAGGAAAGGCAAAGCAGGCGTCAGCGCGAGCGGTCAAGACTCGATGAGAGCGAGACAGCAGACGGACCTGTCTGTACGGCCACCGGTTCGTGAGCGAATCGGGAACGACCGGATCCTGTCCGTCAGGGAAGGTCTCCATCCATCTCGTGTACTGTCTCCACGGTTCCGGCAAGAAGACGGCGCCCCAGCTTTGCGGTTGCTGGTAGATGTACGGGGCATGGTTGTTCTCGACTTGGACGAACGCTTCCCGCGCTTCGTTGTACCGCAGGTTGTACAACGAGATGGCGGTGAGCCGATGGTCGGCATGGTCTCGATACACGTAGGCTCGGACCATCTTCTCCGCGTAGCGCAGGAAGTGCGGCGAAACTTCAATGTCGTCCTCCTGTTCCGGGACTTGAATAAGCCTGCGCCCGCGTCACGGAGTGACGAATGCGGCTTACCAAGAAGATGGCATACTCGTGGTTGCTGGTCGGCTTCCAGCTCGTGAGGATCGATTGTCGGAGACCCAGTGGGCGTTGCGCCGGGATGATATCGAGCGATTGCGCCGGACCCAAATCGTCCTGCATAGCCTCGAGGTAGTCGAGATAGCGGCTCTCCTCCTTGTACGACATCGCCGGGTCCAAGTCGAACCGAACCTCGATGCCGACGGACGATTTGATCGGGAACGCCGCCCGAACCGACTCCCAGCAGCGCGCGAAACTGGCGAGTCGGTTCTTGGTGAACATGATGACGCGGAACTCGAGCGGCGGTGGCCCTCGACGTGTCGAGTACTCGTAGAGGACATCGGGCGAAACTCCCTGCATAAAGCGGGTCCGGCTGAGTGCTTCATGGCGGACGTCGTAGAACGCGT
The DNA here is from genome assembly GCA_024713535.1 of Rhodotorula sphaerocarpa. Taxonomy (NCBI): domain Eukaryota; kingdom Fungi; phylum Basidiomycota; class Microbotryomycetes; order Sporidiobolales; family Sporidiobolaceae; genus Rhodotorula; species Rhodotorula sphaerocarpa. The sequence continues at coordinate 405,437 of JANIBP010000014.1, forward strand.
CTATGCGGTCCAGGATCCATTCAGCAGGATAATCGTCGCAGTCCCACGCCTCGGGCTCGCTGACGTCGGTAAAGGCGAGATGTCGACCCCAGGTCATGTTCCGATTGTGCAGACCGGAGGCGAGGAAGGACTGGTACGCCTCGTTCAGCGGGTATTCGTAAGGGTGGCGCGAATCGGGGACGAAGGCGAGCCCGTTTTTGACCGTCGTAGCGCCTCTTCCTTTCGGGACATTATCCATGTTGACCGTGTTGTCGTAGATGAAGCTGTTGAGTCGGATCGCGTGTTCGCGAAAAATAGATGGGCCGAAAAGCTGCAGCGACGAGAGGTTCAGCTCCTATCTTTTCACGAGCGTTCGCCCACACGCACCTGTAAGAAGTGAGCGCCAAGCGTCCACTTTCCGGTGAAACCGCCCTCGCCCTGCGGAGCGTACGGCTGATAGGTCAAGAATCGTTAGGGCTCCTTCCTCGGGAAAGACCGCCTGGGCAGCGTCGGCTCACGAAGAAGAGCGAGAGAGCGCTCCGATGGTACACGACCATTCCGTTGTCAAATCCGGTCAACGGGGCAACTTCTTCCTCCTCGTAGAGAAGCTTGAGGTCCTTCATCTCGTCGAACCGTTCGTCGCCGACCTGCCAGGGGAAGCCCGCGATTGCCGGTCTCCACTTGCTGAGAATGTAGCGAAGCTCCTTGGCGAGACCAAGGGAGGGCGATTGTTGGTCGTAGTGCAGAGCATGTCCGGCCAAGCGGAACTCGAGGTCGTCGTCGTGGGCTGATCCAGAATCGGACTGGTCAGCTCTGGCTTTCCGGAAATGACCTCGGACTGACGAGGACTAACTGAAGACGTAGTCGCACGCATGACGAGCGGTGACTTCTTGCACGGCGGCGTACATCCCGTCTGCGAAGGGCAGCCCATCCTGACCTTCCTCGGGCGCAAGAAGGACCAGGCGCCCGTCCTCAAGGTTGTGCCGTGATCGGACCCGCTCGTCGCCCCAGACGTAGAAGGTCGCGGGGAATGCACGGTCCCACTGGTCGTACACCGTCCACGCCAGATCCTGCGTCTCGGCATTCCCGACGAGGCAGATTTGCACCTCTTCGCTCCTGCTCCGCCGCGCGAGCCAAGACAGCGCTATGCCCGCCAGCAGCAGGAGCAGCAGGACAAGCCTGCCCCGCCGTCGCCAGCCTGTGCGGACCCGCCGCAGCATGCTTTGCCAGCCTCAAAGGTCTTCTCTGCCGCGCTGCTTTCGGAGCCGCGTTCCAGGTCGCGTCACGTGCAACATGAAAAAGCGGCGGTGATGAGAAAAATTGGCAGCATATGTGAGCAGAGACCATCAGAGTTTGAGCCTAATCTTTCCACAAGCCCCATCGCAGCCCCGGTCGTCGCTGCAGAGAGCGCTCGAGACAGCACAAGCGATGTGCAATCCACGCCGAACGATCCATATCTGCCACCGCTGCCTTCTAGGTCGAGTACTTGCGGTCAGGACCTATTGCTCCATCTCCGACCTTGCCCTTCCCGCGCATGTCCGGCTGCCTCATCACCCCGCCCGCAGCGCCGCTTGTGGCGCTCCCGGTGCTCGCCCGCCGCGTGGCCGAGTAGTGCTTTCCCTTCGTCGGCTTGATCCTCCCGAGCTCGCACGTCCTGCCTGGCGTATCTCGATAGAAGGCCTCATGTCGGAAGCCAGTCCAGTCGGCCTGAGGGATCGAAGTCGGCGGCGTGCCCAGTAATGCATCGTGCAGTTCGACGCCGCTGAGCCTTTTGAAGTTGTCTGCTCGAGGTCAAGGGTTCGGAACCGTCAATGAATGAAGACTTCCATGAGAGGAGGTGCAATAACGTACATATATTGAGCTGCCGCACGAAGGAATTGATGTTGCGGTGTCGGAAGACTTGCGAGAAGGCCGCAACCAGATCGGGCGAATTTGCGGCGAAGATGAGGGACTGGCCGTCGGATCCCCATCGGATGCAGTCGTACTGCGGATTCGACAAGAGGAAGTGGAGCTGCAAACGCGTATATGATCTGATCAGGGCCTGTCTCCGGGCGAAAAGCGCGAGCAGACGCACCTTGTTGATGAAGGGCGTGGGGCTGTCAACGCGGTCGTCGCCTCCACCGTCCGTTCGCGGAGGCGATCCGTTGCTCGACGATGAGGACGTGTCGCCGGGTCGCGTCCTTCGTCTCGGAGAGATGGACCGAGACCCGACCGGCGGCTCCGACATGGGGATATTGGGTCCCAAGGGTTTCGCCTCGTAGGGCGATCTCCGCAGCGCCCCGGGGTCGGCAAGACTCGGTGGCGCGTGGAAACCGAAGCTCGAGAGGTCGAAGCTAAGCTGGGCGGGGACTGCAGACGACGAGGTGGACGCGGGCTGGTAAAGAGTTGCCGGCGTCGAGGAGTACGTCGGGAGGCTGCCAGTCGAATCCCCGGGTGCCGAGCCGTTCGTCTGCGACTGCAGTATTGATGACGGGAGCGGTAGCTTGAAGGGATCATAACGTTGCGGCTCCGACATGATATTGGGGACCGGTCGCGAGGCGGGCTGGAGCTGGTGCTGCTGCTGCTGCTGCTGCGGCTGCTGGGACTGCGGAAACGAGGCGAAGCCCCCGCCATGGAACGCACTCACAGGGGCTGGTAGCCCGCTTGCTTGCGGCTGGAGAGGATTCGAGAGCGCTTCCGATGCCTGCGGCTGGCAGTCGTTGCATCCGCATGGTCGCGGGGCCGGCGAAGCTGTCGCGTCGTCTGGGATGAGGATCAGGGTGTAATTCAGGCAGCAAGCGTGGACATGAGCAGAGTAGGAGACATACTGGGCTGTGCGGGCATCAAAGATCCGGGTTGTTGCCATGAATCTGGGTACGATGCCACTGCGAGCGGAACAGTACGGTCAGACACGGCGCCGACCTTCCCTCTCGGACGCGAGTCGCTCTCGCTCACACGACCAGTCGTATCCCTGTGAATAGACCTTTCGTCAGGGCTGGCTCGATCCGGGGCGCACTCTGGTTTCTCGTGAGAATGATGCTCACATTCTGCGGGGCAGGAGCGGAATAGGTCGAGGTCGAGGGGCCGGCAACCGACGGGTGATGTTCCGGCCGGAACTGGTTGAGGTCATACAGCGGACTCCCCTGCGCGTCGTACGGCATCCTGCTCGACCAACGGAAGCGCAGCAGGACAGACTCAAGCACCCTGAATGGGAGAACGCAAGGAGGATGTGCGTTACGATTCCGCGCCGTGCTGTTTGGCGTCAGTCGAACGTGAAGCGACCGCTCTCCGAGGTGCACGCAGTTCGGACATGACCACCCGGTTAAAGGACCCGGCCGGACGAGCTGCAGGGCAGCTGCTGCGAGGAACGCCGCCCACTGCACGCGAACCGCGATGTGAAATGGGGTTTCGCGCCCCGCTCTGATGAAACAGCCAAGCCTCCGTCCGATGATCTCGGGCCTGGCCAAGTGGGGGCCGATAATACCTTTTTCCAGCACCTTTCGCAGGTTATTTGCGCGCCGCAGCTCAGGATTTGATACAGATGCTGCAGCTTGTTCTTCTGCTTGTACAGCCTTGGTACGCCTGTGTTGACTGTGTGAAAGGATGCGTAATGCAAGCGCTTCTTGCCAGCGGTGATATCAATGAAGCTCAGGTCAGGCACACCCGGCCAAGAATAGCTACTTCCCCACAAAAAACGACAAGGAACGAGGAAATAAGCATCCGAAAGAACAGGGTGCTCGATCACGGAACACAGAACGGGAAAAAGCGCGCTCTCTATCCCCCTCGCGTTCCGCCGCGCTCATTTTCGATTGCGTCGCTCATCAGTCCGAACGCGGCAAACCGAATACTGCAGACACCGCGCTCTCGCTGTAGTCTCCTACCGTCGATCCGCTCCGGATCAATGCGAGTCTCAGCTGATCTTCATCAAGCGTCAGCAATGCCTCGCGGGGTCTTTGCGAGGGATCGCCCGAACCGGAATACATTTCCAACGTGTCGACGACGAGCGAGAAGCTCGCGGGTCGATGCTGTGCAAGCACAAGCGGCAGCTCTGCAGCCGCGCCAGCCTGGCCTGATGGTCGCTTCGGCTGTCGGGACGCTGTCGATCGGTCGTGCCTCGAATGCGGCCTTCTCCGCTTGCCCTCACGGGCTTTGCGGGCGTCGCCGCTCGAGTCGGCACTGTTCATTGTTCAAGGTCTTTGGCTCATGGCTTGGTGCTATCGACGCCCCCGAGTTCGACCTTCGAACACACAGCTGTTTGTGCTTCGAACTGACAAGCAAAACGCTTAGGGCTCTTGGACTTTTCGCCTGCTGCGTGTCGCGCAATACGTTCTGTGGCTCCTATCTAGCGAGCATGGAGGCGGAACACGGCGCGGAATCCGTTGTTAGGCCGCTCCGATATGGCAGTTACACCCTGCAGCGCGTTCCGCTGCCCATTCCGCTTTTCGGACTGGAGACAAGGTGCCCGAGCTCGCTTGATCTGCTTTGGCCTGGAGTCTCGTAGGAAGTATCACCTGGCTGCATCGGGACGTCTACGAAAGGGCTGCCGGATGAGTTGCTCTCGTGTATGATGGCGTCGTCACGACAAGCGAAGCGCGAGATGCTCTATCAGCTTTGAGAAGGCCGACTCGGCCGCACCTCGCAAAGACCCACGTGCAGCAAGGAACACGCCAGCTCACCAGCTTCTTGCAGCACGCGCATATGCGCACGCGGCACGACTGACGAGCCCAGACCTGAGGATAGTGACAGCCTCGGGTATCAAAGCGGTAAGTGGAACACGAGCTTGCGCCTCTCTCGTTGTGAAGAAGGCGGATGTGATCTTCCATCATTCCAGGGTGATGCTGCTAATCTGGATCTCGTCCAACGGCTTGTCGCCCTTGTCCGCCCGCACGTTCTCGATGGCGTGGATGACGTCGAAACCGCCGGTCGCCCGACCAAAGACCCTGCAGGCGTAGCATCGTCAGTCAGGTCCTGTCTCCCTCGGCGATCAAGGCAGGAAGCGATGCTCACGAGTGCTTGTTGTCGAGCCTGCAGAGGTAGAGCGGTCATCAGCATCTCGTTCCGTGCTTGTCTCGCGGGGAAGGGTCGGAGGCTTACCAAGGGCACGGCACCGTCGTGATGAAGAACTGCGACCCGTTCGTTTTGGGCCCTGCATTTGCCATACTCAAGGTGTACGGACGATCGTGCTTGAGAGCAGGGTGGAACTCGTCCTCGAAGGTCGAGCCCCAGAGGGATTCTCCTCCCGTTCCGTCGCCGAGCGGGTCTCCGGTTTGGATCATCTGCACACGGAGGCTCGATCGTCAGCGACTTGACTCAATGTGCGGAATAAGTGATCGAGTGGACATACGAATTTGGGGATGACCCGGTGGAAGATGACGCCGTCGTAGTAGCACTTCTTCGACAGGCCGACAAAGTTCTCCACCGTCTTTGGCACCTGATCCGGGAAGAGGTCGATCCGGATGTCTCCCTTCGTCGTGTGGATCACGGCGCGGCGCGACAGCGGACCGCTGGCTGCCGCCGTGGGCGCGGCGATCGTCATCTCGTCGCGAGTCGGCTTCTCGTTGTAGATGTCGCGCTCGCCGTCCTTGTCCCTGCAGCGGCAAGACAGGCTGATCAGAAGCTTTCATCATGCTTCGTGAAAGGGAAGAAACCCACTCAGGCTCCGCTCGCGTAAACAGGTAGAATCGGGGTCGCTTCCATGCCGTGCAGAAGAGCGTCGGATCCCGCTCCTCCTTGTTCTGCAGCAGCGGATTCTCTGATGTCGCCATCGCCTGTTCAGAGGACGTTCAGTGGTCAGCGAGGGGTCACGGTCACACAGTACCGAAAGAGCCTACGATTGTAGTCACCGCCTTCTTCTCCGGCGTGCCCTGGTACAGCGCGACATTGGTGAAACGAATCGTTTCGTCCTTGCCAAGGATCCTTGCCACCTTGTTCGTCACCGTGTTGACGACTATGCGACTCTGTCCTCGTCAGTGTCCGTACCCGCGCAAAGAAGCCGAGCTGAGAGGGGCTACGCACCTTTGATCCCGAGCAAGGTCGGGTACAGCACGAACTTTCCACCTTCATCCCACGCAGGTTGTCCAATCGAGGCCGTACCTCCCCGGGTCCCTTCCACCACCGCCTCGAGTGCCAACCGCTCGAGTTCTCGCTCGACCGCCAAGCGCCGTCCGAACTCCATCGAGTCGAGCTCGACGCCCGCGGTGCCGGCTTGCTGCATCTCTTGGATTGCGGTGAGCGACTCGTCGTACGCTCGGTGCAGGCGGCCGGTCAAGAAGTTGAAGGTCGTCAGCCGGAGGTCCGGCAGAGAGAGGATGGCGAAGGAGTCGTTGGTGGGGGAAAGGGTCAGAGCCACTGGCGTCGACTTGGTCTAGATCGGGTACGATGTGTCCGGTCAGCGAAGCGGTCTAGTCTCATCGCTGGAACTGAATGATCACCTTTTTGAATTCGTACAGGCCAGTCTGCGCCTTCGAGGTCCATTCGAGCCGATCCGGCTTCTCGAAGGGCTCGTTCGGCTCCCAATATTCGATCATGCCGCCGACGTCGATGGAGATGACGGTATCGTACAGGGCGTTGTACTAGAAGCGATGGTTCGAGTCAGTCGCGAACAGACGCCTTTGCAGCGACACCTCGGCTCAAGCTCACGGCCATGAGATGCACACTCGCTCTGTGAAGCGAAGACAGGGTATGGAGGGGCTTTCCGTCGCCCCGACCGTCGTATAACCTGATTGCAGGTGAGTCGTAGTCGGAACTGTCGATCAAAGGCAAAGGTTAGACCTCGAGCGGCGATGAGCATTCGCATAGAGAGGAGCGACTTGCATCGCGAGTAGTATTGAGCCCTCATTGCGCCCGTGCACCCAACAAGCGGCGCGAGGGACGTAAGGCAGTTTCAGGATGTTGATCATGTCTGGTGGAGCGCGGCCGGGTCAGCTTTACCGGATCTGCGGCCCAAGCGTCTCAAGGGCCTGGTTGCGAGAGAGCCTCACCAAAGTTCTCGACGTCAAACACCTTGGCACTGCCTTTGACCTCGAGGCCCTCCGCAGTCCGCCCGCCGTAGTCCGCTCCGAGACTGGCGCAGCTCTTGCCGTCGTCCGAGACGGGGACGGACAAGATCGGTGAGAGATGTGTCCGGTAGAGCTTGACGAACTCGACGCCGACGGGGCGCTTCTTCCAGAATTTGAGGATTCCGTCGATAGAGGCCGTCAAGACAAAGTTGGTCCTGCATGGGGGGTCCGGATGAGCTCCGGCGCCGAAGTAGTCGAGAATCTCGCAGCTTACCGTGTCACTGCGACATGCGCAAGCGTGTCCCGATGCATCAGAGAGCGGTTGTATCGGTCGGCAGCGGGGAGGTGGTCGAGGTAGAGCTTCTCGTGCTTGAGGGCTGCGGGCGTGTGGGTCAGCTTGACGGATCGTGAAAGCTCCTGGATAGATGGCGGCGTACTCTTGCGCTTCTTGGCTGCGATGGCCGCGCCCTCGTCGGCCGGCAGCGGCATGGGGCCGACATCGTCGTCGTCCGACTCTTGCGGCTCGGCGACATCGACTGCGCCGATATCGACCTGACCGTTGGCGGGTGCTGTAGTACATTATGCGGTCGTCAGTGGCTGCATTGCGCTGTAGAGCGTAGGGAGGCGAGGACTTGCGCTGAAAGTCGAGTTGGTCGATCTGGTCCGCCTTGCGCTTCAGCGAGTCGGACGCAGCCTGGTCGACGCCGTCTGTCGAAGATGATGCAGTCATCTGTGCCGGCGAGCTCGAGCTGCAGTTTGAGCCGTCGTGGCGATTGGGGAAGAGACGATCTTTGACGTCGGCAGGATCTCCGACTCCGACCAAAACACGACTCGCTACAACTCTAGCAGAACGGCTTGTTTCGTGAAGTATGCCACATAACATCGCATTGTCAGGATGATACAGCTGCTTTTGTGCGCTAACTTTGTTGGGAGTGCGAGGGAACGGGTCCTTGTCTCGCCCTCCTCTCGAGCGCCGAGATAGACACGACGTAGCCCTCGATGTTATGCGTCCGCTAGGCCCGAGTTCAGCACAACGCGACGCTGTTTGCAGATTGGCGATCGGCGGTGCGGGCACGACCCGGCCCTTTTTCGAAGCCCTCTCGCCTCGTACCCCGCTGCGTCCGTCGCCCCAGGCAATTTTTCGCTCCGCATGTATCGCCGCCAATCCGACCCATATACAATACATGCGTCTCTATCTACTCGACCTGCTCAGGGTCGATGCTGTGCGAACCAAGACTCGGCCTTTCGTCTCTTCTTCTTCTTGCTCTTGCGCTCATGATGTTGGACGGCCGCTTTCGCTTCTCGATGGAATGCTCGGAGGGCGGCAAACTGCACATGTCGTGCGCGTTAGCAAGCCAATCCGACTCGCGTGCCCAAGAGCGAGAGAGGGAACGGCAGACCGACTCACGTCGGGCGCCTTCTTCGCTTTCCGCCGACTTTGCCTCCGACCCGCCAACGCCCCTCCCAGCACTGACAACCTCGACTCGCCCCTCCCGAGCGGGAGCCCGACCCCGCTGCCCATCTTGCGCAGCATGCTCGCGAGTCCGGGGCCCTCGCACGCGAAGTAGTCGTGCTGGCGAGACTGCGAGTACCGCTCTTCGGGCAAGTCGAGCGCCCAAGCGTCGTCCGGGTCTTGTTCCTCGTCGCGTTGCGGTTCGGTAACGGCCTGAAAGAACGTCATGCGTCGCTCAGTGCCGGAACACGAGGACTGAACAGCGTGAGCGGGAGGGACTCACGTCCGTGTCTCGTTTCTGATCCTTGAAGGACAAGCCGGGCTTGATCACCGCCTGCAGACCGACACCGTCTCATCAGTCTTCCGTACCTGACCCGTCGCTCCATGCGAAGCGGAACTGACGCAATTGGACTCCGAGCGCATCGACCGGAGCATGCAGAGCGTGTTCTTGCGGCACACCCCGTTCGAGCATTCCTCGATCTTGCCCCCGCGCGAGAGCCGCGCATTGAAGAGCTGGAAGACGGTCCTGTCACCGACGTCACGCTCGGTCAGCTGACCAGGTCAAAGTGCCGCGAAGGGATGCTTTTCGAGGGGGACGAACTCGTTCCGCTCAAACACCTCGGTGACGCGGTGCCAGAATGTCGCGTTCAGCGGGGCCTCCGCGGGATGGGGCGGGTCCAAGTACGAATTGTAGCTGTCCCGGGCCGAGTAGTACGGCTTCCAGACCGGATCGATCTGGAACTGCGGCTCGGTCTTGTTGGCTGCGAAGCGGCGCGACATTCGGGCGTCAGCAACTTCTCGCCGCCTGAAGTTCAAGAGAAAGGCGCGACTTGCTGTAGTACGGCATAAAGTCCATCACCTCGTACGTGTCCGGGTCGATGTCGTACACGCGGAAGACGGGGTTCCCGCTCGTCGGCGTCAAGGCTCCGGAGATGAAGGCGACTCCGTTCGCGTTCTCGGCCGTGCGGTTGTCGTAATCGGGGTAGGCAATCTCGAACTCGTCGACGTGACTGTCAGAGTAGATTCTCGGGTTGTGAGCGTTCTGGGGCCGCAGCACAGCGCGAGGCAGACCGGTCCGGCCGCACCTGTGCCCGTAAAAGTGCGCAGCGATCGTGTCGTGGTACCGCTGGAAGATCTGGTTCGCATAGTTCGACTGATCCCGCATCGCGTCGACTTTCCCGAACGGCATGTGTCCAACTGGAGGACAGAAAGGTCAGGTCAGATACCCGTCCGTCCCGGATGTGTGGATGGGTTGCTCACTGATCCAAGCACGCTGGCCGGCTTGCTCGGCGAGATCGAGCTCTTCCGCCATCCAGGACAGGATCCCGTTCGGATCCCATACGGGGACGTCCGAGTCGTACAGCCAGACTGTCACATCGAGCGAACGTCAGCGTCGGCGAAAGGTCCAGCAGCCAAAAGCAGCAACACCCACAGTTCTGCTTGTACCTGCGATACACGCCAAGCTCCAACATCAGCACAGCTCCCCTCCGCCACCTTGGAAGACCAGCCCTGCCCCCGGGAGGACTCACCAATAATTCGTATTGAGCGAGATAATCTTCAAGTCCGTGCCCGGGTGCACGCGCGCGTAACACCCGCTCCTCTCGCGCAACTTTCGCGCCGCCTCGTGCCCGATCCATTTGCGCCAGTCCCGCGCCGCGAGGTCAAAGATCCAGTCCGAGGCGTGCGCCGAGGGGGAGGTCGAGCGCGGGAAGGCGTTCACGGGGGCGACGTCGCTGTTGCCGAGTCGGAGCGGGCAGATTAGCTAGAGCTGACAGATGAGCAGCCGGGCGGTCAGACGCACTGGTTTCCGATGACGGGATATGAAGGCGGCTGCATATCCTTGTGCCAGAGTTCCAGGTCATTCGTGACGACCTAACGAGCAAAGCGAAGCGTCAGCGCAAAGCTCAATACAAGCGAAAGAAGATACGAGAGAGCGCACGGGCTGCTCAACGGCCCAGACAGCGCTCTCGACGACGTCGCCCGTAAAGATGGTGAATGACTTGTCCGGCACATGGCTGCGGGCTGAAGCTCAGCGGCCGACTCTCGGTGAGGTGGGCTTTGCGACGCGACAGCTGGGGCTCACTAATCGATGGCGCGGAACATGCTCTCGACGAGTGCCGGCGGCGCGTCGCACTGAGAAGGTCTCAAGAGCGTCAGTCCATGTCTTCGGGCGCGGGTCAGACGGGAACGGTGGTCGGCCTCACCTTTTTGTGCCCAAACTATCATCGGCGCGCAGGTCTAGCAGTCAGCCCCGCTCGGGAGAACTCGTTACGGAGGCCAGACTTACCGGTCCAGCTGGGAACTTGACCTTGGGCCCAACGGACTTTGGTCCGTAATCTCGGCAGCAAATCACTTTTGAGCAGTCGGTTGCAGCGCCGGGCTGAAGAGGATACGGGCTACCTCGGTCAGACTTCTTGGCCGGCCGAACAAAGGAAGCGAGCTGTGGGTGGGAGCGAAGCGGACGCACGGTATACTCCCGATCGACGTGCACGTCACTGAGGTGAACGACCTTGAACGGTTTCCGCCCGCGCGTGCGCCAACGTTTCCGGGCCCGTGGCGGGTTCCGGCTGCTGGCCGCGACTGGAACCGGATCGGCCTCGGACCGCCCTCTGGCCGCTTGGGCAGCCCGTGCCGTGAAGCGTGCGAACTCGTCCGCCTCGAGTACGAGCTCGGGTCGCTCTGTGACGTTGACGGTATGCGGGATGGTGTTGGGCAGCGGACAGAGGCCGAAGATGGTCGTGCAAAAGTTTTTGGCGGCGGGGCTCGCGAGGGTGATGGACCTGAGGTCGTGCGCGAGGATCGGAGCCTGGGTACCGACGGCGCCGGCGCAGACGTCTGCGTCCTCGATTCCGAGTTTGGTGCAGAAGCCGACAAAGAGGTCAACAAAGGCGTCGTCTCCGACGCGGGCGAGGGCCTGGAGGGGTGCGAGGAGGGCGATGCAGGTTCCGCAGGAGATGGTAGCCTCTACGTCGCCCATGAAGTCGTCGACGAAGCTGGCGTAGACGCAGACGGCGAGGAGGACGACGATGACGGCAAAGAGGAGGCGGGAGCGGAGGGTGCGCTTCGGCTGGCCGGGCGGAGCGTCTTGCCTACCGCCATCGGAGGGTTCGGGTGATCCCTGGCGCGACGAGGTGTTCGGGCTGTCTGCGTTGGCAAGGGAGGCGATGCTGCGTATGCTGCGTGGGCGGCTGGGGCGCAGTCTCGGTGCGGCGTTCGGCGACAGCGGCGGCGACTCGGGGGCGCCGGACGGCTGACCCAGGAGGCGGGTGCGCTCGTTGGGCAGTGGCGGACTCGGCGGGAGCTCTCCGCGCGGTGACTGCGTGGCTGCAGGCATCCTGTCGTGCTCTAGCTGGCGTGCGACGGGCGACGAGGCGACGGCGAGTGGGGCGGCCGATCCGCAGCGGGCGAGTCGCTCAGCTCGAGTACAGAGCGCACGCAGCAGGGCAAGCAGGGGCGGAGGGCGGACTAGAAGGTGGCAGGCATGCAGTGGCTGTAGCTGTGGAGCTGGGCGAGGCGTGTGGACGCGAGCAGGGCCGTCCGATGGTCCGCCCAAAGTCCGAGCGACGAGGTCAACTTGTGGCTGCCTCCACCCGCTCGCTCTCGTCTCCAGCAGGCTTCCTAGGCTCTGTACAGGGACCGGCGCACTCTCTGCGACCATGCTGTACGCCGCGCAGGCCCATGCGCCGACTGCGCAGCTCGGGGCGGTGGCGTGTCGCCTGTTCAGCCCCACCGCCGACACGCTCGTCCTGAACAAACTCGACCGCCTCGACTGCTGCGCCCTCAGCCCAGACGGCACCGCACTCGAGCCCTTGCTCTCCGTCCCCGTCAACGGGACCATTGCCGCAGTCGAGCCGATCCACCCGCCCCACCACGGCCGCGCCTCGCTCGTCGTCCTGACCACCTCCCTCCGCCTCTTTGTCCTCGCCGCCCCCGATCCAGGCCCAGACTGCATCCAGAGCTACACCCTCGAAACCGTTTCGAGCATCTCCGTCGAGGAACCTTTCGGACGACTCGCAGAGTACCAGGCCGTCCTCGTCGATCCCGAGGCGCGCTGCATCGCCGTACATGCCTACGCAGGGCTCCTCCGCGTCGTCTCCCTCGTCGAGTCGACGAGGCGCAGCTCAACGTCGGGTGGAGGCGCAGGCAGGGCGAGAGCGGCGACACGCGGGGACGCGATGGATGAAGGCGAAGATGACGGAGAGGGTGAGGGTGCAGGCGGGGGAGGGAACGGAAGCGCGCCCCCGGCGAGGACGCTCCGCCAAGGGACCATCGACCTCGCTCAGAACTTTTCCCTGCGCCTATCGTCCCTGTTGAACGTCACCGCCCTGTCGTTCCTCCCGTCCGCTCCCGCCTCGACCGGCTCCGAGCCGACACTCGCCTGCATCCACGCGGACCACTCAGGATCGCGCGTCCTCACTTCGCTCGAAATCGACCTCGACGAGAAGGACCTCCGCAATGGTCCCGTCGAACCGCAAACGTTGGCGGACCAGGGCAGTGAGGTCTTGATCCCGGTTCCCGCGCCCCGCCGCGCCGGGCAAAGCGACGCGAAATCGTCGATCGACCAACGAGGACTGCTCGTCGTCGGCGAGAACAGCGTCACCTTCTTGCCGGTACCGGAAACAGCTGCGGCACCCGCAGCGGCGCCGGCTTCGGGTGGCAAGGGCAAACGGCGCGCGAGCTCTTCCGCCGGCCTGCCGCCCAAAACGGCCGCTCGAGGCGTGTCTCGCGCTCTGCCCGTCTCTCGCATCACCGCGTGAGTCTTCTCGAGACTTTTGTGCCGAAATTGAGTGCCTGATGGGCTCTCCTGCCCGCCCCATTCGATGCGCGTGCCCCGTCCTGACACCTTGCCCGTTGGGGGCTACAGCTGGACCTACTTGTCACCCGGACAGGTCCTCCTCGGCGACATCTATGGCAAGCTCTTGCTCCTCTCGCTACAAAAGAGCTCCGGGATGGAGAGCGTCGAGATGGCGGTCCGGGACCTTGGCGACGTGAGTCTCGCCTGCGCTCAGACGGGCTACTCTGCGGCTGTCGGGACCTCGAGAGCTCTTACTGACCTGTCTGAGGCGCACGTCAGGCCACCTCGCCGACAGCCATGGTCGCTCTGCCGACTACGCCCGACCCCTCCGCGGAAGGCAGCGCCGCCGCCCGCAGCAGCCACCTCGTGTACCTCTCGTCCCGCTTCGGCGACTCTCAGCTCGTCCGGCTTGAGGACGTCGCCCCGGCCGGATCGCCGGACTTGCAGCTCGTCGCGAGTTACTCGAGCTTGGCGCCTATCATCGATTGCTGCCTCGTCAAGGACGAGACCGGTTCCTCTGTGCGTCCCGTACTGGTCTTGTCAAGGAACGCTCTCGCGGAATTGACGCCCCGACCGCGCAGAACTGCCTCGTGGCGTGCTCCGGAGCGTACAAGACGGGATCCCTTCGAGTCGTGCGCCGCGGAGTCAGCTTGTCCGAGCTGGCGGCGGTCGAACTTCCTGGTGTGCAAAAGCTGTGGAGCTTTCCCGGTCCCGATGGGTGCGCTCTCTCGCGGGGCCCGGGCGCTTCTGTCGGCGAGAGCTCGAGGCTGACCCATCCCGAGGCTCGCTCGCAGATCGAGCTACCTCGTCCTCGGTTCGTTCGCCGAGACTCGCGTCCTACAGGTGCACCTCCCGTCCGACTCCTCAGTGGCTGCGGGGTCGGACGAAGCCGAAGTCGAGATCGAAGAAGTCTCGCTCGCGCCCTTTGCGGACTCGGCCGCGGGCGCGGCGGCCACGACGCTGTTTGCGGGTCGAGTCGGTGAGGTGATTGTGCATGCGCGGCCGGAGGGAGTTGGGTATGCGAGTCTGGACGAAGAGGTGGCGAGGACTTGGAGTCCGGCGGAGGGACGGAAGGTCACGGCGGCCGCGGCGGTAGTGCCGGGTCCGGGCAGGGCTTCTGGCGGGCAGGACGACGGCCCAAAGAGCGAGATGCTCTTGGTGGCGGTCGAAGGCGGTCGGTTGGAGCTCCTGGAGGTACAGGGTTCTGAGCTGGTTTCGGTCGGGTGCGTGCCGGTCCCTTTCTTCGACCCATGTCTGCGTATACGTCCCCTCGCGTCCGCTGACTCGAGAGCCGAGGAGCAGCTCGACCAAGTTTGCGCACGACATCGCCTGCCTCACGGCCACTCGTATTGGAGATCGCTGCATCGGTGCTGTCGGCCTCTGGACCTCCCAGGAGGTGCACCTCCTCGAGTTCCCGTCGCTCGAGATCCGTGCGACCCAAGTCGTCGACTCGACCTACCTCGTATGCTCCCTCGCCGTCGGGCTGCCCTCCACCTCGATGGAGGACCGCTCCCGCACGGCAATGAGCCTCCTCGTCGGGCTCGGCGACGGAACGCTGACGACGTACGAGTTTGACGCCGAGAGTCTCGCGGTCCGCGCGCGCTCTGCGAGGTCCACCGTGCTGGGCCGGAAACCGCTCGCGCTGACGGGGCTCGGCGGGAGCGAGGGCGGGATCTTGGCGCTCAGTGAGCGGCCGACGGCGGTCACCAAGGCGAAGGGACGGTTCACGTACTCGGGCGTCAACCTGACGGGCGTGACGGCCGTCGCGGAACTCGTCGCAGAGGGCGCCGCCGCCGCCACGGCCTCGCGCCCCGTCCTGGCGGTCGCGACGACCGAAGGCATCTCCCTCGGACAGCTCGACACGATCCAGCAGATTGACGTCAAGACTGTCCCGCTCGACGAGGACGAACCAAGGAGGATCGCGTACGACGAGAAGCGGCAGCTCCTTGGGGTCGTGTGCTCGAGGCACGATGTTGATCGGAGGACGGGGCAGGAACGGACGACGAGCGTCGTGAGACTGATCAGGCAGGAGGATTTCTCGAGTGCGTTCGCTCGGCCGGGTTCCTCTCTGACCAAACTGGTCGAGTCGATCGTCGGATAGCCCAACTGACCCCCGGGTTGACTACGACTGGACAGCCTCGGCCACGTACGCTCTCGCCGCCGGAGAAGAGGCGCAGAGCATCGCCCGCGTCGAGTCGGGCGACTCGAGCTTTTTCGTCGTCGGCGCGACCAAGATCGACCCGGACCAGGCCGAGCCGGACGAAGGTCGCCTCGTCGTCTTGCAGGAGAATGCGGATGGGGACGTGCTGGTCGCGAGCGAGACGGCCATTGCGGGATGCCCGTATGCGGTTCTGGCGCTCGGAGAGGGTCTCGTCGCCACGGCGATCAACTCGCAGGTATGTGTGCCCGAGCCACCAGCCAAATTCTCGCACTCACGCTTCTCTCTCACTCCGCGCGCAGGTCGCGGTGTGGAGCCTGTCCCCTGAAGGCGAGTTGACCTCGTCGGCGACGTGGAGCGGCGCCTTCATCGCGTACAAGCTCGCATGCGGTCCGGAGCCCTCGACCCTCGTCGTCGGCGACGCCGTCCGGTCCGTCACCCTGCTGCAGTACGTGCCCCCCTCGGCGGCCCCGCTACAGGCCAAGCTTCAAGAGCTCGGGAAGGACTACCGCGCGCGGTACATGGTCGCGGTCGAGTCCCTCGCTCCTTTCGGCGATGCGACTTCCTCGGCGGCTTCCACGCAACCGCTGCAGCGCGTCCTCGGCGCTGATGCGGACTTGAACTTGTTCACGCTCGAGCGCGACCCGGCGCTGGCGGCGCGGAACTTGGCCGAGTCGGGGACGATGGCGCCGCAGGCGCAGTGGCACATCGGCGAGGTGGTCTCGCGGTTGCACCGAGGTCGGTCTCGGATCCCTTCCTTGGCTGAACTACTCTCTGGCTTCTGAAGCTGACACGCGCGGACCTCTTCCAGGCGCGCTGAGCCAACAACTCGAGACGGCGAGCGCAGGCAGTGGCGGCGGCGGCACGACCGGCACGACCGCCGTGCAGCCGCAGCTGATCTACGCGACCGCGGGCGGCGCAATCGGCGTCGTCGTCGAGATTGACGCGAAGAGTGGACGGATCTTGTCGGCGCTCGAGCGCAACTTGCGCACGGCGGGCGAGCCCGTCGGGGGGCTTGATCACGAAGCGTGCGTTTTTTCCTCTCCGACCTGAAACCCGTGTTCGTGCATTACAGGGATGCTGATTTCAGCAAGACCCCCCCCCCCCCCCCCCCCCCCCCCCCCGGCGACAGGCTCCGGGCGTTCAAGGCGGACAAGACGGTCGTCCCGGCTGCGGGTTTCGTCGACGGGACGTTCGTCGAGCGGTTCCTCGACCTCGACGAGTCGGAGCAGGAGCGGGTCGTGCGCGGGCGGTCCGAGCCGGAGCGACTCGAGGTCACGCGGGAGGAGGTGGTGGCGTTGCTCGAGGAGATGACGCGCGTTCACTGAACTCCCGGAGAAACACAGAGACCGCTCTTTCCCGCTCCCGCGACTGCCCTGTGCCGTGTGTACATGTTGGTTTTCCTTGCGTTTCCCCTGCATGTAGCCTCCTCATCTTGCTCCTGTCCTTCTCTCTCTGCTTCCAAATACCGAGACAGCCCTGGGCAGTGAGATCCAGCGAGGACAATTACAACACGAGAACGGGTTCCGCCTTTCGATTCGGACCCCAGGGCCGATCTGGCTCTGCTCATGCGTACGGCATGAGCTTCCGGAGAGTCTTGCGTTCTGCTGGCCGGGCGTAGGCGGTCTGTCCGAGTCGGTTCAGGCGCGCGCTGCTCATCGAGCGGTTCGAGTTGAGGTGGACGCGGCCGGCCTTGGCCTGCTCACATCGATCGCGAATCAGTTTCAGTTGTGAAGCCAAGACTAGGCTGCAGGAAGAGGGCAACGCACGCGCTTGAACATGCCGTTGGCAAGGGCCTTGAAGCGCTTGGCAGCGCCCTTGTGCGTCTTGAGCTGCAGGAACGCTTGGTGGTCAGCGAGGCGGGGACACCGGATTCGGAGCAATCACGCCCTTACTTTGGACTGAGTCGGTTTCCGCACGAGGGCGAGGGCGGCCGAGGTGCTCGAGAACGGTGCGGCGGCAGAGTTCCAGGCGGCAGCCGGAGAAGGAGAGGGAGCCGGCAGCCAGCTCGCGAGCGAGGGCTGGAGGGCGGGGGCGCGCGGAGCGAGAGACGCAGCGCGCGAGGCGAGTGGTCGCAGGAGGGAGAGCATGGCTCGCGGAAGGGTGTGGGCCGAGTGCGAGGCGAGCTGGATGGGCGCGAGATGAGCGGCGGAGCAGGAGCTAATGGCGAAAAAGGGGAGGTTGTATTCAAGTGTAATGATGAATACAATGTGGACTACAGTAATCGGCGGGTTGCTCCACCTGCGCGGTCCGGCTGGCGGGGGAGCAGCGGTGGGTGTGGTCTCGCGAGAACTGCACGGCGCCGCGATGAGCGTCACTCTGAGCCCGTCGGGAACGCTCGGCTTCCAACGTGAGTCCTGCGCTCACCCTAGGCTGCAACAGGGGCGGCGCTGCGGGCGAGCGGCGGTCGCAGCCGCGGTTCTCTCCGCCGCCGTCATCAACCTGCGAGCCGCCGCGCCTAGCGAACACACGCTCTGCGTGGGGCGAATACAGCGGAATTGTGACTGATTGTGGCTATCCACTCGCCACAGGACCCCTGACGCAGCTTGTCAAGCGCACGCTCAGCGTCACGAATGCGTCCAACTCGAATGCCGTCGCCTACAAGGTCAAGACCACCGCTCCGAAGCAGTACTGCGTCCGCCCCAACTCGGGCAGGATCGAGCCGGGAGAGACCGTCGAGGTCCATGTCCTCCTGCAACCCATGAAGGAGGACCCGGCGCCCGGCGCAAAGTGCCGCGACAAGTTCCTCGTCCAGAGCGTCGTGATCACCCCCGACCGCGAATCCGTCCCGCTCCCCGAACTCTGGAAACGCCTCGAAGACGCAGAAAAGGCCCGCACAGACGGCGGGCCTTCGGAAATCCACGAACAAAAGATCCGCTGCACCTACTTGCCCGCAGCAGAGGCCGACGTCACTCACTCGGCCATTCCGGAGGAGGCGGTGAGTGACTCTCAGACTCTCTCCCTCTCCCCTCCTCTTCTTTTTGGAGCCTTGCATTCGAAGAGTCGTAGTCTGACAAACTTCTTGCTACTCCCCGTCCTCCCCGATAGGCTGCGAGCGACGCCGACGCGTCCCGGGTGAACAACGCCGCCGACGCCTCGTTCGTCTCGACCGCCGGAACCACCTCGCGCGCGCCCGACTCGCCCGCACCCGCTTCGCCCATGTCTACCTCCACGCCTCCCCCCGCGCACGCCGACGCCGTCGAAAAGGCCCGCGACGGCAAGACCGCCGAGCCCGCCGCCGTGCCGGGCAAGATTGTCACCGAGAACGCGAGCAACAGCACGGCGCTCGGCGCCGCCGTCAGTTCGCCGACTGCTACTACTACCACCACGACGACGACCAAGCCCGCCCCGGCGCCGCAAAAGGTCGTCGCTGCCTCGACCCCGAAAACGACGGTCGCGTCGACCGTCCCGACCACGACGCCGGTCACCGCCTCGACCGAGAGCAAGACCTCGACCCACTCGGAGACGAAACCCTCCCCGGAAGAGTTTGCCAAGCTGCGCCGGGACCTCGACGCTGCGCGCGACGAGATCGTCCGCCTGAAGCAGCAGCTGGACGGAGCCGAGACGACCAACGCTTCCCTGCGCAGCCGTGGCGCGGGCGCGGGCGGGAGCAACATCCCGAACAAGACGGGCGCGGGAACGACGAGCCAGGCGATCGTCGACATGAAGGGCCAGGAGGGCGTGCCCGTCCAGGTCGTCGCCGGCATCGCCTTTGGCGTGTTTGTCGTCACGTGGTGCGTTCTCAATGCCAGCTTTCATGAGCGCCTTTTTGCCGGTATGACTTACGGTGTCCCCTGCGCTCCGACAGGCTCTTCTTTTAAGCGGGAAGCATATTGCACCCGGATCGTTACCCGTGTTCTATCGTCGTAATGCTGTCGCCATAGTTCTCTTCTCACATGGACGTATTCCGCCTCTTATTCTCTCGTTCTGGTGCTTGCCTCGCGAGAGGATCTCTATGTGTGATGGAGCAAAGCAATGCAAGAAAGATGCGAATGCCGAGATCACGAGTCCACCTTCATCGGCTCGGCCCCGTCCGCGCCCTGTCCTGCTCCCGCGACGACCTCCTCCGCGCGCTTCGCCTTGCGCTCTGTCAAGTACCGCTGGATCTCCTCGCGCATCTCGGTCGCCTCGACAATGTCTTCCCACTTGAGCGGCTGCCGGTTGAACGGGTCCGTCGGGTCCGACAGGTAGTGCTGCTTGATGGTCGAGCGGTCGACGATCGTTTTGGAGGACGGGAGCATGACCGGGTCGCGCATGATGTCGTACGTGAGCGGGTCTGTGAATCGCTCTCATGCGGTCAGCGGGGGCAACCAGGGAGGAACAGGTCAGCAGTGAAGATGGAGCGGGACGCACCAAGGTACTCGTCCGGGATCTCGCCGAGCGCCTCGTCGGCTTCTTCCGCCGCCTTGATCAACTCGACGCGCTCGACCATCGACGCGATCGCGTTCAGCTCGACGTCGGTCTTGATCGCGTGCTTGCTCGCGATCCGCGTCGCGCGCTGGAACAGGTCCCGCGAGTAGCTGCGGCCGTCCTTGGCGACCGCGGTCTGGAATGGCGTGTTTGGGCCGAGTTGCAGGAAGATCTGAAGGACGTCCGAGAGAAGCTCCTTCGACCGGAAGCGGTATTTCTCCGGCTCTTTGACCTTGAGCTCCTGACACCGCGGACCGGCAAGGACGTGCAAGTTCTGGTCGAGCATGGCCGCCAACCGGTCGACGATCTCGGGCGCCAGGAAGGGCTCCTTCGTCTCGTGCGAGAAGAGCTTCAGCAGCCGCAGCGATTCGTGACCGAGGTCGAGGTCGCTCTTGACGGTCGATTCGTACTGGCGCAGGAGCTTCTCCTTCTCCTGCCGCTCGTTCGCAGGTTGCGCCTCCCACGTCGCCTTGTCGTCCATGGCCCGCTGCATGTCGGCAATCTTGCCGAGGTGGACGAGCGCGTCGTCGAGCAGGTAGGTCGTGTCGTTCATGAGCAGGTTTACAAACCGGACATAGCGCTCAAAGTTGACCCTGCACAAGCGGTGACCCGCGTGTGAGTGTCTCTGTCGGCAACGCTAGCGCCGGAACGGACGGGACACTTACTGGCTCTCGCGCTTGAGCGCCTCCCGGTGCGTCGGGTTCGACCACACGAGCTTAAACAGCTGCGTGATGTAATACCGGATGTTGAACTTGTCGTAGAATTGGGTGTGCGATCCCGTGACCTCGATTTCTGCTCAAAGGAAGGTCCAGTTAGCGCAGGCAAGCTCTGGCACGGATGTGCAGACGGGAAGAAACGCACCGATGTAGGCGTGCACGAGACAGGGCATGAGGTAGCGCAGGGAGAGCTGGTGAAAATTGAGCATGTCGCCGAGGCATCCCTGACGAGATGTGTATGTCGGGCGCGACAGGTAGTACATGATCTGCGCGCGCGCTGGAGATTAGCCCGGCCCCCTGAACCCAACGAGGCGTGCCCCTGACTCACCTCGACAAACTGTCCCTTCAAATACGGGTTCTTCATGTACGGCGTCGACAGGAAGACGAGCATGAAGGACATGAGTTCGTCTTGCGACGAAGACTCGAGCACCTGCGGTGCGAACCTGGGGCGGTCCTCTCCAGTCAGCCGCAAGCTGAAGGGTCCAGCTGGTGCAGAGCGGCACAGAAATGCTCACTTCGACGTGAAGCTGAGGAATTCGGTGATGTCCTCGATCAGGAACTCGGGCAGCATCCTGAATATCTCGGGCGTCTCGTCCGGCAGCGGCAGTCTGCGAAAAGAGCAAGAGATAGCACGGTGAGCGGATCCTGAACTTTTCAGACCGCAACGAAGAGACGAAGAGAACGTACTGGACGCGAACGTGCGGGTGCTGCTTCTTCGGATCGACGAGCCGGACCAGCCACGCCATGACCAGGTTCGAGAAGCCGGAACACTTTGCGAGGTACTCGGGGTCGAGGAGCTGGACTTCGTACGCGAGGAGCTGGCTTCGGAACATTTCCATCTTTTTCTGCATATGGTGCACGGGGTAACGGAGCAAAGATCAGCCGCTGTGTCGGAGGCTCCGGAAGGTCAAACCATTCGCACCTTGTACCGGTCAATCCCTTGCTGCATCCGTGCCTCGTCCGGCGTCTGCAGGAACGGTAGCCTCCTGGTCAGCGCGCACACAGAGAAGCAGAAGCATGAACAGGCAACTCCTCACGTTCCGCCACGTCGAGTCGGCCTCCATCTCGTTCAGCTGCCTTTGCATGTGCGACACCTGCTGCCCGATCCCCTTATGCTCCTTGACCGCATGCATCGGCCCAATGTGCAAGTACTGCGCACAGAGGAAGAAGACCTCCGAAATAAAGTTCGACGCGGGCGCGTCCTCGTTCGTCGCGTGGGAGTAGTACACGTCGCTCTCTTGCTGCGTCGCGTTGATCTTGGTGTCCTCTTTGATGTCGATCCGGGACGAGCGGCGGTAGTACAGCGGGTCGATCTTGTCGATCTGTGTGCGCGCGCGGGGAGCACACTGGTCAGCTACAAAGATCACCTGGGCGCCACGGAGCCCGCAGAGAGCCTACCTTGGTGAAGCCGGCGTCGAGGAAGGGCTCCGCAAAGCGCAGCAAGACCGCATGCAGGTTGATGATGAAGCCCTCGGTCGAGACCGTCGTTGGGTCCACGCGCATGGCCGCACGCTTGCTGTTGAGCGCCGCGACGTGCCCAAAGTAGGAAAGGACCGAGCCGCGCGCGGTCGGGGACGAGCGGACAATGTTGTCGAAAATGCGGAACAGGGATGTCTGCTCGGAAGCGTGTGGTCAGTTCCGGAGTATCGGGACGGCGTCGGCGAGGGGGAAGACGGACCTGCACGCCGTTGAGCGTTCCTCGCAGACTAGCCGAAGCGCTGTCGATGTTTCCCCGTACCATCGACGTCGGTTCCGGGAAGTAAGCTTGTGGCAAGTCGGGCTGCAGAGAAGGTTCTCGTCTCAGTGCCTTGCACGTTAGACCCAGATGCAGCAACGCGAGGCTCGCTCACCGCGCCATCGGGAAAGGTACTGAGCCGCAACAGCGGCCCGAGCAGCGTCATGTACTCGATTCGCGGTGCCTGCGCCTGCTCCGGCGCCAAGTCCCACCCCTGCATCGTCGGCAGCGTCGCGGCGATGAGCTTGATCTCGGTCAAGCTCTGCACCGCCTGCAGGATGTCTCTCCAGCTCGGGGCGACGGATCCACTCGCGGCGGGGCCGCCGCCGATGTCGAGCTTGTGCATCAGGAGGTGCATGTTCCAGCGCGTGAAGAGCGGGAGGAGGATCTCTTCGAGGCCACCTTCGTAGTCGTTCGCGGCGGAAGGGGTGAAGCGAACGGCCAAGTCGGTGAGCAGAGCTGGCACGTCGCCGAGCTGGAGGTGCGACGCGGGGATCGGCGCAGAAGTCGGAATCAGGAGGGGTTCCAGTTCGAGCGCGCCGAGCGTCTTGCCACTGTGTGCGGTCGGGGGAATGAGCTTTCACAGATTGTTGAATGGATGTATTCGTGCTGCGAGCGCACCTGATATGATCCTGGGGGAACATGGACGAGTCCTGCAAGACGAGCCCGATGTACGAGACCAGGAGGGTCTTGATCTGAGCCAGTCCGGCGAGCCTCTTCTGAGCCTCCTCCGCATTCGAGTCCTGTACGGCATAAAGCAGTGTCAGAGAGTCTGCTCAAGGTGAGGGCACGCTCGCAGACTCACCTTCTTGGCGACGACCTTGAAGCGCTCGGCCCTCTCTCGCCTCCAGCACGACCCGAGATACTCGAACGCCGTCTGGTTCTCTGGGAGAGATGCCAGGACAGTCGCCGTCTCGGGGTCGTCGTTCATGTTGGATGGAGAGAGGGAGAGCCGAGCGAGCAGGAGTCGGTCGGCGAGGTCGATGCGCAGCGGACGGGGCGAAGAGGTGGCTGTTTGCGGCGGGGAGAGGGACCATGGGATCGACGATACCGTGCGAGAGATTTGTGAGCATTCAGCCTGAGGCAGACGATCGGGCGAGGAACGGGGACGGACAAGGCTCCTCCTCATCGAGTTCCTGCGCGACATCCTTGAGGTAGACGACAGCCCAGTTCGAGGCTTGAGCGGTCTCGACCTGCGATGCCACACTTGCGGTCAGCTTTCGCCCCTTGTAGAAGACCCGCTCGACTAACGTTGAGGGTGACGTTGAGGATGTCGGCGACGACGCGGTTCTGCCACTGCTCGTAGGAATCGGTGAACTTCGCCTGCTGTCTCGGCTGCGGAGTGGCGAGCTTCTGCGCAGGCGGAGCAGCTGGCTTTGCCTGTGCATGCGAACGAAAGGGTCAGTGTGGAGCTTGGCGTGAGGTTCGAGAGCCGAGGTGGAGCGCACCGAGGCAGCTGGACGCGGCGTCGGCTTTGGCGGCTGCTGTACGGGCGCCGGAGTGGCTGCAGGCGAGGCGGATGGCCCTGCACTAGCTGCTGGGCTGTTCTGCTGCTGCTCTCGCTGTGCCTGCTGCTGCTGTTCTTGCTGCTGCTGGAGTTTCGCGATCCGCTTCAGGCGGATCTGCCACAGGGAACCCAAAGGGTCAGACGCGCCGCCGAGGCTTCGGGCATGGACACCGGGAGCAGCACTGGCGTACCTTGTCGGCATCGGACATGGGCGTGGGCTCTGCCATGCTGCAGCGCTGTCGTAGCAGTCGCTGGTGAGGCGTGCGATGACGAAGACCGCGCAAGAGCCGACGCTGCCGAACCCGCACACACGACACCGCACCTCGGAAACGCACGCAAGTCGTGGCAGAGTCAGCTAGAAAATCCACTCATACTGTAACACCGCATCTGCAAGCATTTCCACTCCGTCTCGCGCGAGTTGCGTGGTGCCGCGGTCGGCTGTCGGCTTCCGTGTGTCAGCGGTGGTTCTTCCACGACGCACTTTTTACGCGTCACGCAGCCAAGCACAAGCGACGGACGAGACAGCTTCACGTCGCTGCGAGTGCAACAAGGCCCGCGCTACATGGCCGCTCGAGATCCGGCTGCTCCTCGACGCCGCACCGCCGCCAACGCCGCTGCTGTCGCTGTTTCCGCTGCCGATCCTCTCGCCGACGGATCCCATACCGCTCAGTCTGCGCGGATTAGCGCAGGAACGCCGTCTCGGATGCTGCAGCATCGTGCTGGATCGAAGGAGAAGCCGTTCGAGGACGAGGCAGACTGGGTCGAGAACGGTCACGGACGCAACGGAGGGGCCGTCCACGTCGACGACGACCCCGACGCACCCGTCAAGGAGCGCCTGCTCTCCTTTACCGTCGACGACAAGCTCGCAGGCGCAGAACCGGGCGGCGCACCAGCACAAGGTCCGATGACGGCCAGCGCCGGGACCTTGACCCCGCGCGACAAACGCGCCCTCGCCCTCCTCGTCGCTCTCTACCTCCTGCAGGGCATCCCCGTCGGTCTCGCATTCGGGTCCATCCCCTTCCTCCTCCGCGCAAAACTCTCCTACTCCCAGATCGGCATCTTCACCCTCTGCACCTACCCGTACTCGCTCAAACTCCTCTGGTCGCCCATCGTCGACTCGATCTTCTCGCCCAAACTCGGCCGGAGAAAGAGCTGGATTGTCCCGATCCAGACGGTCGTCGGCGTGATGTTCTGGTGGCTCGGAGGGCATGTCCAGGACATGATGGAGGTCGTCAGTCGGGCCTTCTCTTCTCTTCTCGGACGTACACCGGCCTCAGACAGCTCACCCATCTCTTGCCATGCCGTCAGGACGAGCCGAACGTCCGAGTTTTGACTGGACTTTTCTTCACCCTTGTATTTTTCGCCGCGACGCAAGGTTGGTCCGCCTTTTCGCTGCTGCCTGCTCAATCTGCCGTGGAAAGCTGACGCGAAGCTTGTTCTCGCTTGCGCAGATATTGCCGTCGACGGTGAGCCACTCCGTGCGATCCGATGGGCATCAACAGATGCTAACCATTGCCCCCCGACGGTGCAACAGGCTGGGCTCTCACGCTCCTGTCCAAGGAGAACCTGTCATATGCTTCCACCGCCCAAACCGTCGGCCTCAACACGGGCTACTTCCTCTCCTTCACCGTCTTCCTCGCCTTCAACTCGGTTGAATTCAGGTCCGCTCACTTTGGCTCGCTCTTGAGACCGTTCCCGCGCCTGACCCGTTCTGCCGGACGCACCGCAGCAACAAGTACTTCCGCTCGACCCCGCTCGAGTTGCCCCTCGTCACCCTCTCGGGCTACTTGCGCTTCTGGTCACTAGCCTTCCTGCTCGTGACCGCCTACCTTGCCTTCTTCCAGCCCGAGGTGCGCCTGAAACTGCCCCTGCATGACTTGGCCGAATCTCGCTCACGTGCAGATTGCCCGCGATCCCCTAGGACCCGGTCACCTCGGTGGATAACGATGAGATGGATCTAAAGAAAGTGTACTCGATTATGCGGGACATCTGCCGCCTCAAGCGTGAGGAGCTTCAGCTGTCCTTCTTCGACTCAAAAGCTCCGAAAACTGACCCCGCCACCCTCACGCCAGATGTCCAATCCTTCATGCTCGTGCACCTCGTGACCAAGCTCGGCACAGCCGCGAACGACGCGGCGACCTCGCTCAAGCTGCTCGAGAAGGGGCTCAAGAAGGAGGACCTCGCGCTCGCCGTCTTGATCGACTTCCCGTTCCAGATCTTGTTCGGGTACCTTGCGGCCAAATGGAGTAAGGGCGACAAGCCGCTGAAACCGGTGCGTACCTCGGGCCGTTCGCTCTCTCACTCGAGCTGAAGATTGACGGCTCGCCTCTTCGTCCCTGCAGTGGCTGATCGCCATGTGGACGCGGCTCGCCTGGGCCGCAGTCTCGATGCTCCTCATCTCGAACTTTCCACAAGGCGAGATCGGGACGTGGTACTTTATGCTCGTCGTCGCATGTACGGTCGGCTCGAGCTTCTCGTCGTAAGTCTTTCTGGCCGGACCCGCTCGCGCTGGGATCGGGAGGATCTCTAGGATGGCAGTATACCTACGTGTACACGTGCTGACGAGCGGTCTTTTGAACAGGACGGTCCAATTCGTTGGGATCTCGGCCTTCCACACCCAGATCGCAGACCCGCTCATCGGCGGCACCTACATGACGGTGAGCATCTGCAAGCCTCTGGATTGTGCCATGAGGGTTGAGACTGACTCCACACTCCCCGCGCGCAGCTGCTGAATACGGTCAGCAACCTGGGCGGGACTTGGCCCAAGTTCTTTGTCCTGAAGGGCATCGACGCCTTTAGCGTGGCGGTCTGCCGCGTCAAGGACGAGAACCTGGACCTCGTCGTCGCGAGTGCGTCCGCTCCCGTCCCCTGGGCCTCATCTCCGCTCATCGAAGCTGACTAGTCCTTCTTTCCCTCGCTCCCTGATGGGTCGCGTGAAAAGGCAGCGAGTGCGTCTCGGATCACGGCAAAGCCGCTTGCGCCGAGCTCGGCGGGACGTGCCTCACCGAACGGGACGGTTACTTTTACGTCTCGACGCTGTGCATTCTCTCCGGGGCGGCAATCCTCGTCCTCTTTGTACAGCCCGTCGCGAGGCGGTTGCAGGGTGGGTCTTCTTTTTTCCCTCCTCTCGGATCGTCGGAGGAGGAGTCGCTGACCTGACATCGTTATGCCTCCCAGTCCTTCCGCTCGAGGCGTGGCGGGTGAAAAAGGCTGAGAGGATTTGATGCTCGGCCCTGTAACGCAGCGAACAAATGCCCTGCATTTCCGTGTGCGTATCTCGGGCCTTGTACTGCAGCGAGAGCTATGCGGCGCATAGCGCTGTGATCGCGCTCAGGGTTTGATTGCAGCCGGTGTTCTCTCGCTGGGACTCGGGACGGGCCAAAGAGGTTGCCGAGAGAAATCACTGAACAACGGTTTTCGGGCCGCGTCTCTGCTGCCCGCCCGGCAGGTTTCTCGCGCGTCTGCGAGCCTGCAGCGACTCTCCACGCGATGCGCGACTATGGCGCGTACGAGCTCGTGGGTGCCGAGGCCGGGCAGGACGATCCCGACGACAGAAGACGTGGCGCAGACGACGCGCTGGAATGTGGCGGAGGCTCCTCCTCGGACGACGACGACAATCGCGCTCGGGCCAGGGCGCAGAAGCTCTCGTATTCTTACAGGCTCTGGACCCTGACGGCTGCTGTGATCGGGCTGCTCGTCGCGGGCGGGCTCTTGCTGGCGCTGCGGGCTCTGGTCCGCAGCCGTGCACGGGACGGGCGGAGCGAACGGTACCCTCAGTCGACGGAGCTGTGCGACGACGCGTACAATGCATTTGGGTGTGCGTTTCGAGTGTGTCCGAGCTCGTTATTGCAGGCGGCTAACGGCGCGACGTGCCGCGGAAACAGATATCTGGCGAGGAAAGTCGCCGACCGAGATTCGGTGCGCCGCTCGCACCCTTTGCGTGGATCTCGGAGAACGATTTTAACTCGATCCCGCGGCAGGTGGATACCGTACGACTCGTACGAAGAGCTCGAGGAGGCAGCGCTCAGGCTCCGGCCGGACTCGTACGCGCTGTCGAACGCCACATCGCCACCGGGGTCCGTCCTCGCTCGGGCGCCTCCCTCGTGGAATTCGGTCCTCAATGCCAGCAGAGATCTCTCCGGAGATGAACGCCTGGACTTCATGCGGGGACGCACTGTTCTCTTCGTCGGCGACAGGTGAGCTGGGCGCGCATCTCACGAGGCACGAGAGGGCGTTGCCGAAGGCTGACCCGCAGGATATGACCTACACGGTAGTCATGACCGGAAAGGCGTCGAGGGCTTCTGTGCGCACCATCAAAATCTCGGTGCCAAGCTCGGCGGGAGGGGCGGCCACACCG
Source organism: Rhodotorula sphaerocarpa (assembly GCA_024713535.1). Taxonomy (NCBI): domain Eukaryota; kingdom Fungi; phylum Basidiomycota; class Microbotryomycetes; order Sporidiobolales; family Sporidiobolaceae; genus Rhodotorula; species Rhodotorula sphaerocarpa. The sequence continues at coordinate 433,524 of JANIBP010000014.1, forward strand.
CCACGCGCTGCGAGATTCCGGCAGGTCCCGCCGCTTCACTCCATTCAGAAGCTCCCTGCTGACGCACTCAGAAAAACTGTAGGCTTTCAACTTCACCCTCGCCAACTGGTTCCACTATGGCATGCCCGAGCGAGAGGAAGAATGGTATGGCGCCGGCCTGTCCCCGGGCATGGACCTCCCGCCGTACAGCATCGAGGACCGCTTGCGAGACGCTTTTGAGCCGGACCTCGTCGACATCGGTCAGCCGGACCTCATCGTCCTGAATTCGGTCTACTGGGACCTGCGCTACTTTGCTCGCAAGGCGCAGCACGAGGGTTGGCAGGCGGAGTTGCAGCGCTCGGATCGGCCATTGACTTGGGACGAGCTGCGCTGGCATCGCTCGCGATTGCGGAGCTTTGTGATGCTCTTTCGCGAACGTTTTCCCGGCACCAAGATCATGTACCGTCCAGGTGAGCAGCAGGTAAATAGATCGTCCCGGTGTTCGAGAAACCGGCGCAAGTCAGCTAGAGCTCAAGTCTGATGCTTCGCTTGACAGGCCAGTTGCGAGCCGACAACGCGGGTTCCGGCAACGTCGCGGTCTACCAGATCAACGAGAGTGCGCAACATGTCATGGCGGAACTGGGCGTGCCGATTTTCCCCTGTCAGTCGGGCCTGCCAGGCATCCTATCCGTACTCGCGCTGACAAGTTCTTCCGAGAACATCAGGGGGCGCACATCTCATTGGCGACGAGAGCTATGGTGCGTCCGTATGGGTGAGATCGCAATCGTGGGCTTGCTCGGAGCTGACTTACTGGTCCTTCCAAAAGTGGACGAAATGCACTTTCCCGTCGTGAGCCAGGCGACCTACCTCTTCGGAGACATGGCTCTCTATTACCTCTATCGCGTGGTCGAAGGGACATGGACCATACGAGGTCCTGGGGGAGGGTGTTGAAGGTCGTGGCTTGGATGCAATGAGTACGGGGGGAGCAAAATTCAGAGGTTCTTCCGGCGCGTCGGCTCGTCTTACCGTCCGACCGCCCTCCGTGAGGTGTAAACTCATCTGGCGACTCTTGGAAGCTGAGCTTTTCAATGGTCACGAGCGGCTGAGAGGAAGGCTGGGGCTGGCCTTGCCGACCAGCGGTTCAAACCCTCGAACTTGTCCCCAAGGCGCGCAGGGACGAACAGTCGAGGCTGATAAGAGTCAAAGAGAGACATGGGAGCAGTACTCGTCTTTCCAACGTGGAGTGAGCGATGTCCGGGGGGGTCTCGGTCGAGGCTAGGAGGGACCCCGCGCCGTTCCGTGCGGCAACTTTCACCCTGCCTCGATACTACGTCACGGGCACCAAGAAGGACAAGCGCTACGCTCAGCATGAGCTCAGCCGGCGCAACACAAGGCGCCAGTGCGAGCAATAGCGGCAGCGCGGCCCCATCTGCCGCGTCGACTTCATCAACATCATCGACGACGGCGGCGCTGACTATGGCCGCATCGGCCGATGCAGGCACTGCGCCCGCACCAGAGCCATACTTTGACCGCCAGGCCGGCAAGTGGATGGTCGAGGACGCGAACGGCGTCGAGCTCGAGTGGGATACGGGGAGGAACGCCTGGGTCCCTGTCGTACGTCCCTCCCCACAAGCCCTGGCATCACCATTACAGCCCTGCTGACCGTTCCGTGTGCATGTGCAGCTCACAGAGGATGTCATCAAGGCGCAGCAAGCGGCTTACTCAGTGGCAGGTGTTGATGAAGAGGTCCGTCCTCCTTTTGCATGTGCCTGCATTGCAGAGACGGAGACTGATCCAGCCTCTCTAATCGCGCAGGCATCGGCCGAGGTGCCCAAGGAAGAACGAAAGAACAAGAAGAAGCGAAAAGGAGGGGCGCAAGACGGTGACGGCGCCGACGGCAAACCCGCCAAGAAGCCGCGAGGCAACACGGCCGTCTTTGTGTCCAACCTCCCAGCTTCGACGACCGTCGACCAATTGTCCGAAACGTTCTCGAAGGCCGGTCTCATCCTTGAAGATGTCTCGGGCGAACCCAAGATCAAGATGTACCGGGACGAGAACGGCCGCTTCAAGGGCGAGGCGCTCGTCGTCTACCTGCAGGAAGCGAGCGTCGAGCTCGCGTGCAGGCTCCTCGACGAGACGGAGCTCGTGCTCGGAAGCGGAGACGGCGTCATGAGCGTCAAGGTCGCCGAATGGGACAACAGCAAGAAAGCGGCCGGCAACGATAAGAAGGAGGGAGCCGCCGGCGGCGGAGGGAAGGGCAAGGGCGCCGAGGCGAATGGCGAGACCGACGAGCAGGCACATCGGGAGAAAGCTCGCCAGGGCAAGCGGGCTGCGGCGCTGAGGCAGTGTGTCCTCTCCAGAAGCCTCACCACGGTGCACACGCTGACGAGTGCCTTTTGCACCAGGAAACTGGAAGACTGGTCATCGGACGAGGACGAAGCAGCGAACGCCGCCGTCTCACGCAAGTTCCGGGGCGTCATCGTCCTCGAAGGGATGTTCTCGCTAAAGGAGCTCGACGAGGACCCGGCGCTCCTGCTCGACTTGAAGGAGGACGTCCGGGACGAGTGCGCGACGCTCGGCGAAGTCACCAATGTGACGCTGTATGATGTACGTTCGACCATCGATACCCTGGCTGCAGCCCGCCCGAAGAACGAGTCGCTGACGCGCGCTGCCGGTCGACAGAAAGAGGAAAAGGGAATCATGACAGTCCGCTTCAAAGACGAGCTTGCGGCTCAGGCTTGCATGGCAGTGCGTTCCTCCTCTCTTTCCATGCCAGTGCTGGATTCCCGATGCCATTAGCAGTACTGACCGGTGCCGCGGCGCACCTGAGCAGAAGATGAACGGGCGCTTCTTCGGCGGCCGGACCGTGTCGGCGTACCCGATGCAGGGCAAGATGAAGTTCAAGAAGAGCGGCAACGAGCTCAGTCTCGAGGGCACGGGGCTGGGCGACGCTGCGGAGGAAGAAGAGTCGGCGCAGAAGGAGAAGGAACGGCTCGATCGCTACGCGGACTGGCTCGAGAAGGGCGGCGAGTAGTCTTCTTGCATCTCTGAATATGCCCATCCGAATTTCTTTGTACTTCTGGCTCAGACCGTGGCCAAAATGCAAATTGCTATGCGAAAGAAAGTTGACGACTCCGTCTCTTCTCTTTCTGTCTCCCATGTCGCCCGCTCGCCCGCGGCTGCACTCGCCGAGCTTCTGGCCGGTCGACGTGCACGAGCTATTGCGCTTCGTGCTCGACGACGAGCTCGCGCAAGCGTTTGTCGGCTCGTCGTGCAACCGCTTCTTCACGTCTTCCAACGAACAGCCGCCGCAGGTCGAGATCCGCAGGAGCGCAGACGGCGCGTGGCCCGTGCTGCCAGAGGAATGGCGGCGATACTTTGAGGCGGTTCAGGATCCGGTCGAGCGGGAAGAGCTGCTGGTCGAGCTGTCGAAAGGAGGCACAGCCCTGGTCGGTCTTTTAGCTCCTTGTGCTCGACTTTTCGGGTATTCTAGCGGGCATACGTATTCACGTCTGCCTACTCGCGCTACAGAACGATACGCCGAGTTCGCTTGCGGCGTACTTGGAGAGTTGTCGCTCGCTCTCGCTCGACCGGACTTGCTCCGACGACTCGATCCTCTCTTTCCCGCCGCGAGAGGGCGAACGAGAGAAGCCAAAACCTTGGATTCAGGGTATAAAGACGGAGCGGGAAAAGACGGCAGAGGAGAAAGCAGCCAAGATCAACATCAAGAATGCACTCAAGGCGGGCAAGAGTCCGAAGAAGGAACATGAAGTCGACCGGTTCTCGACCCTCGGTACGCCTCGACCCTATCACGGCGCCGTCTACTGTAACTGACCGGGTTACATGTTGGCAGTCGCGAGCCTCAAGGAAGAAGGTCCCTTGACGCACTGCGTCGATGTCGGATCCGGCAGGGTACGCACCCCTTGTCCCGGGCTCATGCGACGAGGTCTTCCTGACGCCTCCGGCATCTGCAGGCGCACCTCTCACGCGCGCTTGCCTGTCCGCCTCTCGACCTGCACGTCCTCGCGATCGATTGGTCCACCTCGCAAAAGACTGGCGCTGAGCGCCTCGACAATGTCTTGACCGAGGCCCGGCTCGCGCCCGTCGCGGGCAGCCTCACGCACGAAGTGTGCTCGCTAGACGCCGAAGGTGTCGCTTCTGCGCTCGCGCGCTGGCCGCCCGCCTCCGCGGCTCCCGAAACTCCGCCTGCGCTCCTCGTCGCTCTGCACGCCTGCGGAGACCTGACCCCCGACGCCATCAAGGCGTTCATCTCGGTTCGCCAGCCGCGCGCCCGAGCCGTATTTGTCGGCTGCTGCTACAACTTGCAGACCCCGTCCCTGTACCCCCTGTCGACCTGCTTCCGCTCTCTCCCTCCCCCGGATCAACGCGCCACCATGGACCGTTCCCACTTGCGGCTCACGCCGCAGTCCCCTCCGACTTGGCACCTATCGCCGGCTTCGACCGCCGCGTGGCGCGCCTCGACGCTCAAACTGGCCTACCGAGCCCGGTTCGAAGCCGAACTGATCGCCGCGAGCCCGGACATCGGTCCGCCGGAGACGCACCGCATCGGACGCGTGTCCGAGTGCAAGTCCTGGGAGACGTACCGCGAGCGGGCCGTGCGCAAGCTCGACGACGGGGAGCTCTCCGAGGCGGTGCCGGAACTGGCGGTGCAGGGCGGGGAGGAAGGGTGGGAGACGGCGCTCTTCCTCCTCCGGGTCTTCTGGACCCTGCGCAGCTGGCTCGGACCGCCGCTCGAGAGCCTGTGCGTACTCGATCGCTTCGCGTACCTGTGCGAAGGGTTGGAGGAGCATCTCGAGGGCCCGGGCAGGGCGGAGGCGCGTCGAGTCGAGCTCGTCAATCTCTTTGAGCAGGCGACGGGCAGCCTTCGCAATCTCGCGCTTGTCGTGCGGTGACAGGCGCAACTCTGGAGCAGACCATGCGAAGAGTATGCAATGACAAGATAGAACCATCTAAGGATATGCCGAGACGAGGGCTAGGGGGTGTAGTCGCTTCTGATCTGAGGGTGACGCCGCAAGACTATCCACATCGAGTCTATCCATGAGGCCGCGAGGCATGATATGCGAGTCGCGGCACGTCCGAAGCCGAGTCTATGTACCCTGGTCCAGGGAACAAGTCGATGCCGAGTCCGAGCGGCATCGTGTCCAAGATCTCTTCGACCCGCATCCGCACCGCCGCGAGGGCGCTGCCGCTCCCGGCCTGCCAGCACGGGTCTTCGTCGGTCCGCAAGTGCGCCTGCGCGCGCCAGGCAAAGATGCCGTGCAGGCAGGGCGGGAGCGGCTTGGCCGACTCGTCCGGCCGAGTGGCGACCTCGCAGGTCTCCCATTCGGTCGGCCCGGTCGCCCACTGCGCCGGGAAGGGCTTGATGCCGCAGTCGGGATCGGCCGCGCAGCGTGCGTGCAGGTCCTGGAGCGGCTGCGGCGAAACCGAGGTGGAGGCGAGCCGGCACGCGTGCTCGAGGATGTGGCTGCCGAGTCCGGACCAGGCCGGGCCGTACACGAGGAGACCGGGTGGAGGCATACTGCCGTCCATCTGCGAGATCAAAGCTGTCAGCATCAGGGAGCCCGGGTTGGAAGTCGGACAAGGGACCACACTCACAAGACTTGGAACGAGCGGGCCCGTCCGGATCAGGGGCGTCAGGTCTCGGACGAGTAAGCTCGCCTCGTCGAGCCAAACGCCCCCATAGCGCGTCAATACGAGCGTCCGCTCAAGCTCCGCCCCAGTCACGGCTCCGAGCGACCCGTCCACGAGCGCGCGAGCGCACGTCCCACCCGCGAGCTCATCGACGTCGAGCGGCCTCGCCTCGACAAAGTCAAAGAAGGGCGATTCGGGCACAAGGTACCGCGAGTGGAACGCGTCTCCGGGCAGGAAGGGGGGAGCGGAGCTGTTCGAGGGGTACCACCAGATCAGGCGGTGGCCGTCGCGCAGCCGCTGGGTTGCGAGGAAGGCGTCCGTCGCGAGCTGGCGCCCGAGCTGGCCGGTCGCAGGTGTCTCTGCTCGATCGTCGCGCCACATGACGTGATACGTCAAGCCGGTGTCCGGCACCGCGTAGACCGGACAGGTGGATCGGACGATGCGCTCCTCCCAGTCGGCCAGCAACGAAGGATGCTGGTCGATCTCGCCCTCGTTCCCGAACGACCGCAGGACGCACTGCCGCTCGTCGACATCAGGCGAGTCCTCCCAATGCGCGGGGAAGACGTGACGGGGCGTGAAGAAGGCCTTGAAGTCCCGCTTTATCGACCTCCGCGGCGTGGGCAGGAACGGGGGGACCGCCGCGAGGACGATGACGATGATCGCACAGACGCCTAATCTCCGTGCGGTCGGTCGTGCGACAGAGGACGCTGCAGGAAGTGGCACCGGTTCGAGGCTGAGCATCCTGGGCGAAGCGGCTCCCCGATCCTGGAGATTCATGAGCTCCTCGCCCTTGGCCTCGACCGCCGAGTAGGTCGAGCCGTCGGCGGTGGTCATCATGGGAGTGGGAGGCAGGGCAGTCGCCGGGACGTCCTTGTAAAAGTTGTAGGCCCACGTCGAGACGGTCAACATGCCGATACCGATGATGGCGCGCGACTCGACGGCCTCGGCCAGCGGGAAGAGGAGGTGCTGGCTGATGTAGAGGGTGGTGATGCAGAGAGAGGATCCGACGAGCTTGACGAGGTTGTCGCGCTGCTTGAGGATGGCGGCGACTGCGAGTCCGGAGGCAGCGGCGACGGTCATGACCGCCAAGTACGGCCCGAGCGGCGATTTATGCTGCTCGACTGCAGCCGCAGTCGGACTCGCCGATGTCACCTGAGCGACGAGCGCCGCGCCGACGGCGAGGACAGTGCCCCAGAAGTACAGCCAGAACTGGGCCGTCCAGAACGGGACCTGGTCCTGGAACAGGAGCTCAGTCATGATGCTCGATGCCGCCGACACGATGCCGATCGTCAAGCCGACGAGTGGACCTGCGAGTAGATCCCGCAGCGGGATTGTTGCTCGCTGGTCGGGATCCCAGAGGGCGTCCGGCGAGCCGGCGAGGAGAAGGCCTAGCGACAGGCACGCGAGAGCGATCCACATGGCCGAGTTCCGCCGCGGAGTGACGACGACATGGTGCAGGAGCGCGGTGAGTGGCAGCTGTGCAGGCATCAATAGATCAATCCCCTGCTGCGTGGGCGAGAAGAAGGGAGCGTACCTTGCTGAGAACGCAAGTCTGCAGGAGCGCCGGGGTCACGTAGCTCAGGGCGCCGAGGTACATGACATTGTTGGCGAGAAAGAGGGCAGCCGGGACGGCATAGCGCAGGTACGGCTTGACGCTCCTGCGCGTCGCACCGCGATCTGCTGGGAGGAGGATCCGCTCGACGAACGTTCTTGCGCCGGCAGTCGCATCAGCCCCGGCGTTCGCCGTGACCGCGACGCATGCGACGAGGAGTTTCAGAGACTCTGAGCTGTTAGGATAAAGTTCGAATTAGCTTGCGAGAGCGCCAAGTCGAGCGAAGCGATCACAAACCCGAGCGAGATGGTTGTCGGCGACAATCTGACGCCCGAGTGCAGCAGCGCGTAGGTCAACAGCGCACGGGCTGTATCGATCGCGACATAGAGCGGCAGCAGTCCCAGAAGCATCCTGTACGCCCGGCGGTGCGCTCTATGGCGTCCTCACGCTGCTCACGGACCCCGCGAGCGAGCGAAGCGCCTTCTCGTCCTTCTATAAGCCGCCCCGGACGAGCTGCTGCTGGTGTAGGCGTGTCGTTCGCCGAGTCGGAGAGTCTAGGGTCGCAGCCGAGTCTATATCGCAAGCCGGAGGCGGGCGAGCGCCAGCATGGCCGGCAAGGGCAAGGCGCCGTCCAGTCGCGTCGAGGACGCGTTCGGAACCCCGCTCCAGGAAATTGCATTGAAAGGGCCGCCGACCCCAGATACTGTCGATCGGCCTGCCGGCCGGCTGCAGAAAGCGACTCTCCAGGAGGATTCGGAAGCGGTCACGAGATGTACTGCTGTACAGGGCTGCGGAATACTCGGCAGAGGATCTGAGGCAACCTGCTCGTCCAAGCCGGCTCGTGAATGTGATAATTGACTTGAAAGCTTGAAAGCCGCTTGATCGTGCTTCGCTACTTGTCAGCACCACGAGTAGAAGCGTCCTGCGGATTGGACACCTTATGCAAGACGGGCACGGAATCCGCGCCGAAAGGGGGGGGGGGGGGCGCCTAATAATCGCCGTCGCTCTCTTCGTCGTACCGGACGTTGCTCTGATCCGAGTCGCCCTCCATCCCGTCGCTGTCGTCGTCGTCGTCGTCGCTCCACGCGACCCGTTGCGGATCCCGGTACTCGACCTTGTTGTTGTCCGAGTCGGGCTCGTCTTCGTCGGGGTAGTCGTTGCGGTAGTCGTTCTCCTCTGCGAGGTAGTCGGGAGGACAGGTCAGCGACCTCGACCAAAGTCTCACCCACGATGCAGAAGACGGGTCTCACCGTTGCTGTCTTGGTCGGCATTGTCCTCTTCCTCGGTTGACAAGTCTCCGTCCTGCTCATGCATCAAGACTTGTGCTTCGTCATCGGAGTCCTCCGCGAGCCCGGCCCTGCGAGCGAAAGCGAGTAAATGACTGCCGTCCCCCCACAAGAAATCCAAAGGACCCGACTCACAGTTGTCCGATCCGACTCAACCCCGCGAGGCTGCTCACGTCAAACCCGCCCGCTCCCGCCCGCGCGACCTCGGAGTCCGACGCGCCGGGAACAGCCGCGGCCGCCGCAGCCGCCGCAGCACGCGCAGCCGGCTTCTCCACCGCGCGATAGTAGACGTCGTAGACGTAGTCGCCCTCGTCGTCGGTGAGCTGGGACGACTGGCCCGCTCCTGTGTCGAGGTCGTCCGCGGACGGAACCGCCTGCGAGGGAGTCGGGTCCGAGGAAGGGAAGGAAAAGTCGGCTGGGCGAGGTGCGTCGGACGAACTGGGTGAAATATCCTCCTGGACTGCCCAAGGCGAGAAGAGAAAAGGAGAGTCAGTTGATGGGGGCGACTGGAACACGGAGTCCAATGCGACGCACTCGACAGGTACTCGTTCAGCATGGAACCGAACTGGTTCATCGCTGCGGCCTGTGCCGGATCCGAAGCTGCAGGAGGGGACCGAACTCGCGGAGGTCCGGTACCGCCCCGCCGCCTGCTGGCACCCGACGCCTCCGCTTCCAGTTCGGCCACCGCTTCGTAGATTTTGATCCCAGCCTCGTCGTCGACCTCCTTCTTACCCCGTGTCGTCGGTCCCTTGTCCGCCTTGGCCCTCAGCCTAGAGTCCTCGATCCGCGGCGGCCGCAGTCCTTTCCGGATCTCCTCGTCTTCAAGCCCTCGTTCTCGCCGCGCCGCCTCTTCGGCTTCAGCCTGCGCCGTAAAGAACGCTCGCCGTTGCTCGACCACGCGGTACCGGATCCGGCTCTTCTCGGCGTGGAGGGCCGCGAGGCGAGGTGACTCTGCGCTCCGGGCAGCCCGAGCGGAAGAGAGCGCTGGTGACCGCGGTGATTCGGGGGTGGTGATAGTGGCCTGTAGTGAGGATGAGGATGATGACGTCGAGATCGCAGCAGCGCGGGCCGCTCGCAAGGCGGACGGCAGTTTGCGGCGCGATCCGGTCGTCGATGCTGGAGACGGTGGCGCGTCCCGCGCAGCGCTCGAGTCATGAATGACCTCGGCTCGAGCCGCTGACGTCTCGGCAGCTGCACCGCCCGAAGTAAAAGCTTTGCGGAGCGAAGCAGAAGAGGCGGACCGTGCCAGTCCGGGCGGAGGATGAGCGAGGAACGACTGGATCCGATCCTGCGAGCAGCCGGCCAGAGCAGGTCAAGTTGACGGTCTTCGTAGCTAGGAAAGACGATAGAACGGCGCCTGGCTGACGGACCCTGAGACTGCGCGTCTTTACGGGTGTCGAGAACGAGTCGAGCGGGACGGTCTCGGCGAAGCGGAAGATGCCTGCGGCGGTGCCTCGTGAGCGTTGACAGCCTGAAGTTTTACTCGCGCGTGTTTTGTGCGCACCTCGAGCTGGAGGCGCGGGTCGGACTTCTCGCGTCGAGGCTGCGGCTGCATCTCCCTTTCGCCGCTTGGTCGACGGCTCGAGCTGCTCGATGACTGCGGTGCGGCCGGCTCGCGCGTGAGCCTGCTGCAGTGCTCAGCGGGGCTGCTCAGCAAGCTGCATACTGACCGAGGGCGTCGAGCGGAGTCGGCTGCTGCGTCCGTTTCCGCTTGATGCGTAGGATCGAAAGCTGCTGCTGCTGCTGCTCCCGCTGCCGCTCCTGCGCCATGGCTGGCTGCGCTGCAGGCATCCGACTGCCCGTCACCGCGGCCTCTGCATCTCCCAGCGCTCCTCCGGCGGTCAGCGACGACATGGACCAAGTTCAACCAGATCATCTCGACAAGTCGACAAGTCGCGGTTCTGGATTGATCTCTCGCTACGCTCCGACTTGTGATACTGGCTTTGCGACGATTGTCAGAGACTGATTGACAATGGCCCGTATTTGGCTCCGCTCTTTGTGCCGACCCGACCGCTTTCGATCCCCGTTTCGGCTGGTTCTCATCTTCTGTCGCCTGCGGTGGAGTTGCGGTGGCCTTTCGGCTGAAGGCGATCATCGTTTCGATTCACTGATGCGAGGCTTTCGCGCCGAAGGACATCTACAAATGAGGCGAATCTGACCGTCCGTCTGGGTCGTCATTCTCTTTAGCTGGTTTCTCCTACTGGAGCAATCGGTGTCTTTAAGGATCCGAAAGCGCCCTTCGGAGCGATACGGAGTGCGTCGTCAGGTAGCTCTTGAATTCGTTCATCTGCCCTATTACCTGCTTTGAAAGGCTGACCGCGTATAGAGGTGCTGTCTCGCTCAGAAACGTCAGCAGGTCGAGCCTCTCCGGCCGACAGCGGCTTTGCAAAAGCCCCAGAACGCGAAGTACGCCAGTATGTACAGTAGATACAGAGTAAGGGTAGCTACAAGCTGGGAAGAAATCACCAAGCGATGTAAAGGGTCTCTGGGCGGGCGGGAAAAGCAGGTCGGGCAAGGCAGGACGAGTCTCCCCGGTCCTCTCAAGCGATGAGGTCGAACGCGTCCGACTTCCACCCGTCGCGACGGCGCTCCTCGCGCTCGCGGCGGTGCGCGTCCTTCCTCGCCTGGTGCTGCGCCTCCTGCGCCGCCTCGTCGAGGTTGGCGCTGACCTCCTGTCCGGCCCGCTGCACGTCTCCGCTCGCCGCGCCGGCCTCCTGCGCCGCACCGACGAGCTCCGCCCGGCCCTCCTCGGCGAGGGCCTCGACCTGGCGTTTGCGCGAGACGACGTCCTCGCCGCGGCGACCGAGCAGGGTCCGCTTGCCCGGCAAGAGTTCCTCCTCGACGCCGATCGCGAGGACCCACTCGCCGCGCGGTCCGACCTTCTGGACGCCGGTCTTGTGCACCTCGCTCAGGAGCGAGGGCGAGAGCGGGGAGGAGTAGCCCGTGTTGAAGAGGCCGCGGAAGTACGCCATCGGGTCTGCTGCGGCGCCCGAGGCACCAATCGACTTGACGTGGAGCATGTACAAGTGCTTGTCGAGAGCCTCGAATGCGCTAGCGAACTGCTCCTCGAGCTGAAAGGGCGCGGCCGCAAAAGAGAAGGTCAACTCGGTGTCCTAGGCTCGCGGTGAAAAGGCCGCGTTGCAGACTCACCGCCTCCTTGATCTTGGCCTCGAGGAAAGTGCGAACCGTCGTCGCCGCGAACCACGCGCGAACCGGGTTCTGGCTCTCGCGCACGCGCACGTCAAAGCCGTCGATGCTGACGTCGACCTTCTCAAGCTTGAAGAAGGACTCGCGGTCCTGGTCGGTCGCGTTCGAGACGACCAGCGTGCAGTCGACACCGTCGTCGGCCTTCGGGTCGTTTGCCGAGCCGAGGAACACGTCGAGCATGCCTACGGATGCGAAAGGTCAGAGCTTGTTCGGTCGCGAATCGGAGAGCCACATCACACGGACCGCTGTCCTCCAAGCCGAGCCAGTGCTTCTTGACGTTGATGTCTGTGAGCGAGGGAAGCCGATGTCAGTCGGGTACAGGCAAGCGCGACAGCCGCGAATTCAACTTACAGTAGCTGATGTTGGTCGCCTTCATGCGGAGGCCGGCAAAAGCCAGAGTGGTACGGGCCTTGAAGTCGGCAGCGTACGCAGCGTATCCCTTTTGCGTAGAGAACTCGAGGTTCGAGCGGAAGTGCGCAGCGTCCGGGATGAACGAGGCACTGCGGGGTCGCGCGCGAGCGAAGAGGTCAACAGACTGCTCGTGCAGTGAGGACGGTATCAAGCCAGACTCACGACTCGAACTTGACGTTATCGACAATCAGGTCGACGTCGGCGCTGGTAAACTCGATGCGAGGCATCGGAACCTGCTGCACCGAGCCGAGAATGCGCGGCAAGAAGACCGTCGAGATGTCCTTCCAGAGGTCGCCTCCGTCGACTCCGATCAGGTTGTAGCCCGTCTTGCCAAACTCGGCCAGAGCGTCGCCGAGGTCCTCGAAGGCGTCGCCAACGGCCTCGAGCGCGCGGTCGTTCGCCGCGTTGTCGAGGACCTGGTTCGCCTCGCTGATAAACTTGTTGGCGTCCTTCTTCCACTCGGCGTTCGAGTTGACCGCCTCGCGCGCGCGGTCGTAGATACCGTCGAACTGACGACTGGCCCGACTCGACGAGACGTAGCCCGGATCGTTGATCGAACGCTCGACGAGCGTCTCGAACTCGTTCCAGATCTGCTGGATGCGCTCATCGTCGCGAACGTGCTTGTAAAGCTGGTCGCCGGCACCGAGGACGCCATCGAGCGAGCCGGTAAACTCTTCAATGATCTGGCGCAGGAGCGAGACGGCATCCTCGGCGTCCTCGTCCGGCTGCACCTCGACGTTCTTGAGCTTGGCCGTCGACTTGTCCGCGGCGTCCTTGAGCTCGTTGGCCCACTGGCTCGAATACTTGCGCCAGAGGCCGTGGAGGGTGTTGATCGCGTCCTTGTACTCGGGCTTGCTCTGGATGTCGTTCACCACGTCCCGCCAGCGCTCGATGACGGCGTCCTTGACGTCGGTCGGGAGCTTCTCGTCGATGTACTGGCGCAGCTGTGGAGTTGCGCGGCCGCTCAGTCAGCTTGCTCCTTTCCTAGAGCGCAAGAGCTAGAGGGCGCTCACCTCGCGACCCTTCTTGACTCCCTCCTTGAGGAGGTCGTCGCGCTTGTCCTCCGCCGTGCGCTTGACGTTCTTGCGCACGTCCTGGGCGTTCCCAAGGACGTCCTCCCAGTGATCGCCTTCGAGTCCGGTCTTGTGCTGCTTCTTCTGCTCCTCGGACGGGCGGACCTTCTTCGCTGCGCGCTTGCTCGCGCGCGTCGCGGCGATTGTGCCCTGAGCGGACTCCTCGAGTGCGTCGGCAAAGACGTCGCGGAAGAGGTTGAGCGAGTCGGCGAGGATGTTGCGCAGCTCAGATGAGGTGAGGAGCAGCGAGGTGAGCTCGTGCAGCGACTTGCCGGCCTCGTTGAAGGCCTTGCCGACCTCCTGGAAGTCTTTGCCCTTGGGAACGGCGGGCTTCGGGACCTTGATGCGAGCTTCGACGTCGGCGTCGACGTCAAGGTCCGCGTGGCGAGCCGCCCAGATAAAGCTGCCCCCCAGAAGATCCGTCAGCATGCTATCCTTCCGGGAGTCTCACGGAGGAAGCGGTTCCCTCGACTAACCGCTGGATCTTGTCGTCCTGGTTCTTCTCGAGAACGAGGCGAGCGAGGGACTGGATGACGCGGCGCTCCTGAAGGACGACGTTGCGTCCGCGGGAGCTGAGCTTTCCGCCACCGACTTTGCCGCTCAGCATTCCGCCGATGTCGGGCTGGAGGAGAGATCCGGACAAGAGCTTGCGGACCATGCGGTCGAACTGGTCCGAGGTCGGGAGCTTGCCGGCCTGGAGGGCGCCGTACGCCTGCGCGACGGCCGAGAGGGAGACTTCGGCCTGCTGGGCGGTGTCATCGGAGAGCAGTGGTACGCGAACTAAGGACTCTGCCATGGCTGCTGTAGTGTTGGAAGGTGTTCAAGACGAGTCTGCGCAGGTTTGTGAGGCGGTGCGAGGCGAGGCGATGCGATGCGATGATGTGGGGCGACCCGCAGAGCCGGAGCCGGAGCAAGGAGGGTTTCGGAGAAGGCGCGGCGGTCAGCGGAGGGGCAGCGGGGGCTCTTTGGGCGCCTGACTTGCCTGGCAGGGGTGTTCTGCAAGATCTGTCAATTTAAAGAACGGAGAGAAAGCGTGACAGCGGGGCAAAGTCGGCAAGTGCTCCGACACCGCAGCGAGCCGCAGCCGAGCGCGTCTGCGTGCGTCACCGCCGCTCGATCGTCTCAGATGAAAGTTGCGCGCGCCGGCCGCGGGTTTGGCGTGGATCCCTCGCGATCATGCATGCAGTGCAGCGCGCCACTCGCACCGCCGCAGCCCGCACCGGGAAAGCGCCAAGGCCACTTTCAAGATGCTCCCTTACGCTTGCTTTTCGGAAGGCTTTTCAATCCCTTTCCACTGCGTATGGAGACGCAAAGTATGCACGCTTTGCAGTACGGTACGAGGCGCTATAGGAGCAAGTGGGAGTAAGAGAGCGCGAGTAGGAGAGTGAGTGAGAGGGAGGAGGAGAGGAGAGAGAGAGAGGAAATCTATTTGGGTGAGGTGGGTCGAAGGCACAGGAGCTTCCTGCGCCTCGCCGTCTATTGGTGAGAGATGCTGAGAAGTGAGGACATAGAGAACTGAAAGGAGGGGGAGAAAGTGCATCCCTGCGGCTTCGTTGCGCAGGGACACGGGAGAGTAACCGGAGCCGGGGGAAAGGGCCGGCGTGCGTCGAAGGTAGAAGGTCGAAATCGGCGATGGGTGGACTGAGGGACTCGATTAGGGGAGAGTGTCCGGTAAGAGTGTCGACGAGGGGGGGTATAGAGCGCGATGTAAATACAGAGAGCGCTGGTAAAGGGTATGACGACCCCTGCCTCGAGGAAACCCAACGACAACGACGGCACCACGACGACGATGACGACGGCAAGCGGCGGCGAATCACGGCGACGAAGAAAAATCAAGGATGGGTACGCGGGACGCGCTCAGTGCAGCATCTGGCCCTGCGTCGGCGCCGAGCCGTTCAGGTGCGGCTCGTTCGAAGCCGCCGCGACCACTGCAGCCTGCGCCGTCATGCTCGGCATGGGCGCATACTGCGCCGCGCGCTGCAGCGGACTCGTCGGCCTCGAGTTCGGCGCCGACGGCGTCCCCTCGGCCGTCCTGTTCCCCGACCCGGGCACGGAGCCGTTGTTGACGGGCGAGCCAGGCTGCGACCTGCCGTACGGATGAGAGCGGTGCGGCACGCGCGAGGCGTGGTGACCGGCCGCGAACGCGTGCTTCTGCGCCTCGATCGAGGCGTCCGGAGTACCGGCGCGAGAGTGTGGCGCGCTGCCCGGCTGGCTGTGCGTTCCCGCGCTCGCCGGTTGCGCCTCGTGCTCAGCCCCCGGCAGACGCAGTGGAGGCAGGTGCACCGGTGCCGGGCTCGTCGCACGGGACGGAGCCTGCGACGGCGCACGGCTGCCAGTCGCCGACATCAGGGTAAGCCCCTTCAGCGGCCCGAGGACCGGGCTGGCTCCCGGAGCGAGCTGATACGCGAGCTGCTGCTGGAGTTCGCCGATTGCGTGCTGCTGGCCATGTCCAGGCTGAGACGCCATGCCGATCCCGGGCACGAGGCCCGAACCGCCGTGGACGGGCGGGAACGGCGAGGCTGATCCGCCGTGCGATAGTGGCCGGCCGTTCGCGTCCAGACCCGCGTGCTGCTGCACCTGCGGCTGCTGCTCGTGATCCGAATGGTTGGGAGACGAGGCCGGCGAGTTGGCGAGCGAGTGATCGGTCGAAGGCGGCAGCGAGTACGGCGCATAGGCGTGTCGGTGCTGGTGGCGAGCGAGCGAGCCGTGGTGCGTCGGATGGCTCGGGTCGTGCGAGTGAGAGTGACGAGCGGCATTGTCGTCCGTGGGGGAAAGGAGCTGGTGCGAGTGCACGTGGGAGGGGCGGCGAGAAGCGTTGTTGGCCATCGCAGCTGCGTTCGCCATCGCAACATGGGCAGCTTGCTGCTGATGATGTTGCTGCTGCTGCTGCTGCTGCTGATGTTGCTGCTGTTGTTGCTGCTGCTGCTGCTGCTGCGCGACGTAATCTGCCGTCACCTGCGCCGCCGACGCCGTCTGGTACTGCTGCTGCTGCTGCTGCTGCTGCTGCTGCTGCTGCTGCTGCTGCTGCTGTTGCTGCTGTTGCTGCTGCTGCTGCGGCGTCGTCGGATACCCGGTCTGTCCCGCATACTTCTGCGCCTGCGCCGCGGCCGCGGCCGCAGCAGCATAAGGCCAGTACCCCGCCTGCGCCGCAGCCGCCGCGTTCTGGTCGAACGACCCGTACGGCGTGTTGCTCGCGCTGCCCGGCTGCGATCCCGTCCCGCTGCCACTTCCCGGTCCTCCGCCTCCTCCTCCGCCCGCAGCGCCATCGACCCCGGGGCGGGTCTGTTCCCGCTCAGCGCGCTCCCGTTCCATCTCGTGCAAGCCCGTCGCCGCCGCCAGCGCAAGCGCGTTCAGTGGCCGTCCGTCGGCTCCCGCGATTGGCTGCTGACCCTGCGCGCCCGCGTTCGCACCCACGGTCGGCATCGCCGTCGGCGCCTGACCCATGCCCGTCCCGCCGAGGTGCGCGTGCGCCTGCACCTGCTGCTGCTGGCTCGCGCTGCTGACTTGTTGATGCATCATGGGCGGGTAACCGTATGGCGTGTAGGCGGACGCGGTCGGGGGGAAGGCCGGGTACGCGCTCGTTGCCGGCGGGTTCGTTCCGGGCATGCCGGGATAGGTCGAGGTCGGAGGGGGCACCGACGGGTATCCATACGGATACATCGGCATGGTCGGGTAAGGGTATCCGGGATATCCGGGAGGAGGCGGGTAGTACGGTTGCTGCTGTAAGGAAGAGAACCCGCGAGTCAGCGCTCCCATTCCCACGCAGGTCAGAGACGACGACCACCTACGTAGCCCATCATGGCGCTGTAGGGGTTCGAGGTTTGTGCGCTGGGTTGCGCTGACGACGGGTCGACCTGCTGCGGCTGTGAGGGCTGCTGATGGCGCCGCGAGGAGCAGGAGATGGGCAGACGATGACCATTGGGTCAGCAAGCGATCGACCGAGATCGGGGACCCTACGGCTGTATGCGGACGTAGCCAGGCATATGTGGTGTGCAGTGGGCAGGTCCGGACTCACCTCATCGGACGGACTGCCCTGCCGGCTCTGACCCTGCTTGCCCTTCTTCCCGGGCACTGGCGGCGTTCCTCCCGCCGCTGCCGCTGCCGCCGCCGCCGCCTGCTGCTGCGCCGTCTTCTTGCGACCACGCTCAGACGAATGGATCCGGATATGGCGGGTCAACTCGTCGGAGCGGGAGAAGCGCTTCTCGCACCTGCGCGCAGCGAGGAATGACATCGTCAGCTCGATCGCCCTTTCCTCCCGCTCTGCAGCGCACTGCAAAGCCCGGAAGCGATACAGAAGGAGTTGCTGATGTGGGAACGAGAAGCCGACCGGGGCGGAGAGGGGGCAGGAAGATGTGTTCCGGTGGTTGGGGAGTGCGGAGCTCCCGCCTTTTTCGTGTTTGGCGGCCGAGAGGGGGAGGAGGGGCGCGATTCTTCGAGCGGCCAGGAAGACTCACCCAGGATGTGTGCAAGCGTGCGGCTTCTCGCCTGTATGCGTGCGGATATGGCGAGTCTGGTGCTCGAGGCGATAGAACGCTCTCGGGCAGAGGGGACATTTGTAAGGCCTGCGGACGAAAGACGATTCGGCGCACGCGCGCGAGCACACAGGGGAGACAGACTCGAGTCAGTGGCTATTGTAGCTAGATGGATCGCCTTTGTAGGCTTCTACGCGGACTGGGCGGACGCACCTCGGGATCTGATCTCGCGACGGAAGGAGGCTAGCGGCGGTGATCCCGGCGGGAGTGTGGCCCTGCGCATCCAGCGTGACGAGCTGCGGGTTCGTCTGGGCCCCGACGAGGCCCTGCGTAAGCCCTTGAGCCGCCAGGCTAGCCTGCGGGTGCGGCTGCTGGGGCGCGGGCTGCGCGAGCGACGGCGACTGTTGTTGCGTCGGCGCGGCCGCTGCTGGCGCTGGCGCAGGCGGCGCGGCTGGCGCAGGCGGCTGTTGCGGCTGCTGGGGCTGCTGGGAGGGTCCGCCGAGGGACTGGGCGAGCTGGTGCGCGTCCATGTCGCTTCGGGTGCCCTCGCACGGCGGGCGCCGGTGCAGGCGGTGCGGCGAGAAGGGCGAGAGTGCGGGGGTCCGGCTGGAGCAGGACCGCGAGCGGAGCGGAACGAGGCGCGGCGACAATCGACACCAACTCGGCGCGCGCGCGCACACACACACACGCGCTCAGCTACGAGCGGACGGGCCACGACAGGCGCAGCGCAGGATCTTATGCGACTGGGCACGGGGACGGACTCGCTCGCGGCGTGAATGGGTTAGCGGGAGCGCTCAGCTCGAGCGGCCGCCGTCGTCGACCAAGTTCCGGCCGCTGCGCGCATCATCGGCCGCTCCCTCGGCGTGCTTCACGCTCGCTCTTGTGGCTATACAAACACGGCCAATACTTGCAGATAGTCTCAAGTAGGCTACGCCGTCTGGTCCGACACGCTACCGAGCGCTGTGGGCCTCACACTGCCTATCGCTGCACAGCCTTCGGCCTCGGACGGCCTGCCGGCGCGGCAGCTGGCGAAAAATAAGCCATCCATCGCGGTCGGGTGAAAAATCATTCGTGACTCGATCAGGACTTTGAGTGGGCGTCGCTTCGAGTTCACGTGCATGCGGCTACTGTACGAGTTGCAGTGGATGAACACAGGCGCGGCTGGTGCTCGGGGAAAAAGGGCGCGAGGGGAAGGGAAGCGGGTATATCTACACGGGTGACGCAAGCAGAGCGAGACGAGGGGGGAGAAGGGAAGAACCTGGTGGTACAGCCGGGGGATACCCATAGGCAGCCAGGAGAGGATGCGAGAGGCGGATGCAGGGACAGACATCGTGCGCGACATCGGGAAGACGCCAAGCCGAAGGATCGCCGTCCGACGGAGCCGACGCGAGCAGCGAGGGGGTGGCGACGATGCCGGCAGAGTCTGGCATGGACGCCGGACGACGAGTATGTTGGTACGACAAGCCGAGAGGCGAGAACTTTTGAGCGGAACAAGGGATGACGCGTTCATGCGAGGTATCTGTATCGCCACAAAAGAGCCGCATCCGATCAGCTCTGCGTTCTCCTACGACCTCCCGAGCCAAGCTGGAGCGGAGCACGCACCGGTACGAATCCCGAGTCCCTTCCTCGCGCTCGATGTACTCGCGGTCGATCATCGCATCAATCGCCTTCTTCACGTCCGGCACGCGCGGCTGGAACCGCGCCTTGAGCTGGTCGATCGTCTCGGCCACCAACTGCTGGTGCTTCAGCGTCTTGCGCGACTTCATGATGCTGCGAGGCGGTCAGGTCGGGCAGAGTCAGCAACCGCGCGAGATGACCTCGAACCGAGGGGTGCACGGACCGGACGATGGTGGCCTGGATCAACAGCTTGCGGTCCTCGTCGACGTGCTGGCGGTGAGAAAAACGAAGTCAGCAGCGCCCTCCAGAATCATACCGCCCAAAGACCCAGAACGCACCTTCATGACCTCGGCGCTCTCCTGCTTCTGCTCGGCCTTGACCGGCATGTTCAACGGCACGCGAATCTTCTTGCTCTTGAACCCGAGGTTCAGCTCGTACATGTCCACGTCCTTGAGCTCGAGTACGCGCTGCTTCACGAGCAACGCTAGCACGGGCTTCAACGACTCGGCGTTCAGGCCCGTGCCCGTCTCAAGGTCGGCGTACGACAGGGCGTCGGATCCTGACGAGTTGAACTGCAAGAGGACGCAGGCTTGGTACGTCGACACGACGAAGAAGTACTTTTGCGGCGTGTACAGCGTCCGCAGCCTGAGCGCGTGCGTGCGGGTCAGCCAATCGACTCTCTCTGTCTGACAAGGTTTTTTTGAAGGAACTCACTCGTTCCGGCTGTGCTGCCACAGCCACGTGAGCTTCCGACCGGAATGCTTGTTCAGGTAGTACTGCTCGAACCGCTCCTTGCTCTTGGCGAGCTCGGCCGGCATATTGAGCTTGGTGCTGGGCGCCGTCAGCGGCCACTGCGCCGTGCCGAGTACGAGGACGGAGAAGTCGACTGGGTGCGCGAACGAAGAGTCAGCACAGCCGAGAAGGGGGGAAGGGGGGCACTCGGGTCGGGTAACGCACCGTTCAGGTCGCCCGAGTCGTGCGTCTGCGCCATCTTCTCCTTGAATGCCGCGTTCAGGTCCCGGTTGAGCTGCATGTCCTGGAACATCCGCTGCAGCTTGGACGTGTACTCGAACCCGCACGCGTCCTTGAGCTTGCCGATCATGCTCGACTCGGCGTCCTCCGACGCCGACGTGTCCTTGATCAGGCGGTTCGACAGCATCTTCGAGTAGAACTTCATGAAGACGTCCTTGTCCTCGATGTACTTGAACACCGTCATCTGTTGCGGTCCGTCCCGTGGTCAGCCCACATGAGCCCGTGGCAGATCCAGTCGAGGGAACGCACCGTGTCTGCCAGCGCCTGCTCCACGTCTGCCTCTTCTGACGCCTTGTTGCTCTTGCGCAGCAGACCGTCCGCGAACCGAGCCACAAGCTCCGGGGACTTGTTTGCAGACGGGCACGCCGCGTTGCGGTTGACGTATTCGCGGCAAGCCTGCAGCCGATACGGATCTCTGAGCGTCAGTCCAACGCCTTCACCCGCGCAACTGAGCAAGGAGGGGGACCGACCCGGTCGAGACTCGCGACAAAGCCCTGATCGCCCCGGAATGCCTTGGCGACCAACTCGTTGTTCTTGCGATGCACCGCCAACAGCGAGTCGACGTACGCCTTCGGCTCGACCGCGACCTCCTTCTTCTCCTTCTCCTTGCCCGCGCCCGCGGACGAGCCTTCGCCGGCGCCGTTCGAGCCTGCCGGGACGGACGCGACCGTGCTCCCGACCGAGCGCTCGACGCTGTCCAGGCCGGCCTTTTTGACGTGCGCCTCGAACCGCTCGCGCAGGGGTCCGAGACCGGACGCGATGCGCGAAAGGAGGAGGAACATGCGGTGCAGGTCGGGTTCCTGCTCCTGATCGAGAAGCTGCAAAGTGGAGGGAGATCCCGTCAGTGTGCCGTTCTCAGAGGCGGGGCAATGTTGTGGCGCAGTGCTCGGTCGCCAGGAACGCACCCGCTGGAACTCTTCCTGCATGATCTCGGCGTGGTTCTTGACGAGCACCTCCTCGCACTTCTGAATGAGGTTCTTCCTCGTACTCGCGTGCAAGTACAGGTCGACGCGGTTCTCCTCGTCCTGCAAGCGCCCTTCGGCCTTCTTCATGTACTCGGTCACGCTGTTGCCCGCGAGGAACTGCTCCGATTCGGCCTTGTAGTACGTCTCGGTCGCCGTGATGAACGGGGCCTCGAACGCGGACCGGTACACCTCGAGGTTTTGCCGGTTCGTGTCGGCCTCGTCCAGCCCAAGTGCGACTGCGAGAGGCGAGAACGAATAGATGAGTACCGCTTTCCGGCCGCATTGCGATTGCCGAGAGAGGCGGCGCACCAAACGAGTCGATCACCTTCTTGACAAGATCGGTCTCGATCGTCTCGCCGTTGCGCTGCTTCTCGATCAGCTTGAGGACTGCCGACGTCAGCTTGTTGCTGCCGCTAGTTTGCAAGAGCGAGTAGAAGTATTCCTTCCACGAGACGAGGGCGAGCTGTTCATGGCGCGCCACCGAAGTGAGAATGAGGTCAGCAAGGACGCGATCTTTTGCGACCGGGCCGTGGCGTACGATGTAAACAATGTAGACATTCTTCCTGCCCTCGTCTTTCTCGCGCTTGACCCAATGCCGGTTCAAGTAGGTGAAGAGGCGGTTGACGTAGGACGCGCCGGTCGTGTAGCGGTCCCATTCGCGGGTGTAGTAGCGCAGGAGCGGCTCGTCGGTCAAGTCTGCGGCAGCCTGTGTCGTTCGAAACTGGTCAGCGGATTCTGTCTCGTGTCACGGCACGAGGGAACTGTCGGACGCACCTCGCGGACCTGCTTGAGGTGGCTGATGAAGTACTGCTGGAGGTGCTTGTACAGATCGGCGCCCATGAGGTTCGCTCCACCTGCCATCACAGCATCGCTAGTCAGTCCTGGCGCTCGCCGAGTGGCATGCAGCTGGGCCGAGGTGTACGCACTCCGGGTTCCGGCGGAGCTAGACCCGAGCGTCTCGCTCATGCCGCCCGAGTTCATGCGGCTCGAGGTGCAGTAGTTGTACGACACAGTGTAGAGCTGTAAGAAACGCTCGTATCAGCTCTTCTGGCCATTTCGCCCAGGAAGCGGGGCTGCGGTGGCACGCGGCGGGGTCGAGGGGGGACGCACGTCCATGTACTTCTTGTAGCTCATGCCCTCGGACAGGCGCGTCATGATGTGGTCTGGAGGATGCAAGGTGTCAGTATGGGCTGCTCTATAGCTCGAGTGTCATGGCGCGTGCGGCGGAGTCGATGCGGGCGGACTGACCGACGCCCTGCTCGAGGAACTGCCATGTCGCGTTCAGGTCTGCGCACGCTCGGAGGGGCTCGGTCAGGGACTAGCTCGGTCGGTGGTGTGGAAAGCGCTGAATTGAGCGGACCGCGGCTGTCTGGGAGGCCGGACTTGGAGGGAGGAGGCGGCCTGGCGAGCGAGGGGACGTCATGCGAACGGAGATGGTGGGGAGCGCACGCGCAAGCGAGGTCAGCGGGGCGCCTGTAGGAGGGCGCGGATGCTTCGAGTAGAGCTCACATGGCACAGAGTGAGCACGCCGGGCGGGGCGCAGACACGGAGAGAGCGTGAAAGAGTTCGGCGAGGCGGACGGCGAAGACAACGACTCCACCGCCGACGGCTGCTCTCCACGCTCCTGCTCACGCTTTCGCGAGCTCTGTGCGCCGGCTGCGGCACCGTCGGGATTCCTGCGAGCAGGCGGCGGGCGAGCGCAGGCCATGGCGGGCCCGTACCGCGGCAGGAGAGGTCAGCAGCGCTACCACCGACAGCACGAGGTAAACTACGCGTTCTCTCGCCTCGCACACAGCTCGCCGGTGAACCAGATTGCGCTCCACGGCTCAAATCTGGTCTCGAAGTACGCTGCGCTGGTCGGCGCGAGCTCACGAGGGCGTAACGTCGGCCAACGGCCGCTCCCGAGTCTGCAGTGGGGCGGCAACCAGGGCAACTACGGCGACCCGCAGCTGCTACAGAAGCCGCAAACGGGGCGAGGCTCTCCCAACGCTCTCTTCGGGGAGACCGGACACCCCTCGACGCCGGCCCGCTCGAGGATTAACGCCGAAATCGCGCTCCCGAGGACCTCGTTCGGCGGGAACCGGACGATTCCACCGGGCCAACCTCTCGCTCCGAAGCTTAGGATCCGCTGACTGTTGGCCCCCTGCGCACAGCTCTCAAATGCCTACTCGGCCCTCGCGGCAGAGCTGACCAAGACCGAAATTCGGTCAATCGGTGGCTACTCCCTCGGACGGATCATAGGTGAAGGTGAGCCTGCGCGGAGTCGGAACCGGCTGTACGGTTGACGGGCGACGGCGTCGCTGACATGATGACGTACCGCCGTGCTCAGGGACGTTTGGCAAGGTCCGGTTAGGCGTCCATCGCCTCACGGGAACCAGGGTCGCCATTAAGCAGGTGCCCAAAAGTCTCCCCTCCGTGCGTTTTCTCTCAGCTTGGACACGCCGAAAGACAGATGCCGATACAAAGGAATGCTCACGCTCTACCTCCGACAGTACTCGCCCTCGGACCCGTCGTCGCCACTGTCCCTCCTGACCCGCGAGATCCACCACCACCGCCGTCTGCGCCACCCGCACGTCCTCTCGCTCTTCGAGCTCGTCGCGACCGAGTCCTCGATCTACCTCGTCACCGAGCTCTGCGCCGGCGGAGAGCTCTTCGACTACCTCGTCGAGCAAGTCCGCCTCTCGCTCGCCGAGACGAGGCGCATCTTTGGCCAGCTCGTCCTCGGCGTCGCGTACCTCCACGGAGAAGGCGTCGTCCACCGCGACCTGAAACTCGAAAACGTCCTCCTCGACGAGAACATCAATGTCAAGATCGCCGACCTCGGCTTTGGCCGCGAGTTTGAGAAGGGCAGGTTCATGGAGACTCGCGTCGGCACGCTTGGGTATATGGCTCCCGAGGTCGTCTCCGGACAGCGGTATCTCGGCGAGGGTACGTCAAGAATTTGGTCGGGAAATCGATGCGCCCGCCTAGGAACTGACTCGCACCATTGTTCGCTGCTGCAGAAGTCGACATCTGGTCGCTCGGGGTCATCCTCTACGCGCTCCTGACGGGGTCGCTGCCCTTTGACGACGACGATGAAGGAATCATGCGGCAGTTGATCCTCGACTGCGAGTATCACATCCCCGACTGGCTCGAGGAAGGTGAGTCTGGCTACAGAAGGAAGTTCCCGCGAGGTATGCCCTGACCAAGATGCCCTCTCCCCGCCAGACGCCGCTTCGCTCGTACGGTCAATCCTTGTGCGAGATCCTCTCCAACGTGCCTCTTTAAAGGAGATCCTCTCGCATCCGTTCTTCACGCGGCCGGCTCCGCCATCGGCTGCTCCCTCGACTCCCGCCTCGCCCTCGACGTCGACCCACCGTCTCACAATCAACTCGCCCGGTCTGGGCCTGAGCGATTCTGCGAATGGCGCTCCCGACCTCGCGCTGGAAAGGACCGGTTCCGGATCGCGCGTCTTTGCGCCCGCGACGACCTCTTCGCCGCCACCGCACCTCATGAGCGACATCCAGCGCGGCAAGCAGCGCGCGTCCGATCCGACCATCACGACTCCCCCTCCCCCCATCGGCTCCCGCACCGGTAGCAGCTCGCGCCCGTCAGCGCTGCCCGCGCACCTCGCGACGAGCCCGACCCCGCGCCTGCGGCGGCACCCTTCGACCGCCTCGATCGACTTTGGACCCTCGGCGCCGGCCCCTTCGGCGCAGCTGTTTCCTCCGGCGATGCAGAGGACGAGCTCGGCGGGGGCGGTCAGCGTCAGCTCGTTACGCATGGCGGTGGCGGGTGCAGGCGCGGCGGGCGGGACGGCGGGCAATGCGACTGGACAGCGGAGGCGGCGGAGTATCGGCAGCGTGCAGAGCCTGCGGATGCATGATCTGTCTGAGGGTGAGGAGACCGCTGCGATAGTGGCGGCGACGGCGGGCAAGGGCCCGACTCCGTCCGAGCCAGGGAGCCGGGTCGCGTCACCCAAGGCGCCCGCGGCACCTTCGTCGACCGGATCCATCGAGGATGATCCAGAACCTGTCGTCGAAGAACTCCGGCTGCCCGCCGCGGCTGAGCTCGCTGCGGACGAAGGAGAAGACGCAGAACGGATCGACTACGTCTCGCTCCTGCAAACGACGTCCGCCGCGCCCCCGCTCCTGTCAACGCCAGAGGAGCAATCCCTCATGCAGCAGCTCACGCTACTCGGCTTTGACGAAGGCCAAGTCGCACACTCGGTCCGGACGAGTGCGTGCGACAGCTGCAGCGCGATGTGGTGGATGCTCCGCCAGAAACGGGACGCCGCTGCCGAGCGCGAGCTCGAGACAAATCCAGCGTTTGCCGCCGCCGGACACGAGCGCGGCGAGTCGGGCGAGGGCAAGCTGAGCCGGACGAGCTCCCTTCGGAGCGTGCGGCGCAGTACGGACCGCGTGCGGGACCCGGCGGCGGTGCTGTACGACTCGCCGGACGACGCGAACAGCCCGCCGCGGATATCGCTGCCGCCGCAGCGGGAAGACTACCTCGAAATCTTGACGGAGGAGCAGGCCCCGCTTTCGCCTTTGCCGTCGAGGCAACCTCTGAGCTCGCCGGACGCGGCAGTCGAGCCAATGCCTGGACGTGCGCGAGAACGAGCCATGTCGCGAGGGGACCCCGAGCCGACCATTCGACTACCGTCCCCGCCGCAGACTCCGCCGAAACGCCCTTCCGTCGCCCCGGTCACGCCCGCCGCCACGCTCACTTCGCCTACGACCGTCGTGGCCCCCGCCACTCCGAGCGCAAAGCCGGGAGCTCACGATACGGACGCCGAAGCGCGGCTCTCTTTCTTCCTAAATTCAGCCGACTTGCCGACAAGCGCAGCTTCCGCGAGCATGCTGTCTTACTTCCCGACCGTCGACACGCCGCCGCATCCTTCGCCGTCATCCAAGCGGGCGGGACTTTCCCAGTCGGTTTCGCGCGACAGCCTCAGTGTCGATGCTGCTCGTACTACTGCCGCTACTGGCGCGGGTGGCGATGAGCAGCCAGACAGCCCGCGGCGGGAACGGGCTCGGTCAGGGAGCGCGAGCTTGCTCGCGCGGGCGACTTCTGCCATTGGGCAGAGTCTTGCTTCCTTGGCCCAGGGCGGCACACCAGAGGAAACGGAAGACGATTCGACGCCGCGGCTGGGAGCGGCAAAGCTGCCCTCGTCGCCACGACGCGCTATGACTTCTGCTCCAGGGCAGCCCCCGCCGGAAGCGCCGGCGCAGCATACGCAGTACCTCCGGCCGCCGGCAGTGCACGCGGTCTCTGCTCCGCCGTCTGCGCCGAGCCGGAGTCCTGCTGTGGCGACGTCTTCCCTGCCGCGAACTCCGCTCTTGACTGTTTCGTCAATGCCGGGTTCGCCAGGGCGTCCGACGAGTCGTGCATCGCCCTCGCCGGTGTCCGCACCATCGCCCCGGTCGTCGTCCCAGCCATCCTTGCGCACGGACCCCAGTGGTGGCGTCTCCCTCGGACGGTCGACGAGCAGCGCGAGCACCTCGTTCAGCAAGAAGAACAAGGGCGGCAACCTTTTGAACACCTTCAAGCACTGGTTCGGGCAGGATCCTCGGAAACGGAAACGCGCTTCCATGTCCCCTCGACTCGGTCTGAACGGCGAACCGGCTCCGGGCCAAGGCGCGAACATGGGCAGGAGCCACTCGATGTACGGCAGCGTGACCCCCTCGCGCGGGTCGGCTCCGCTCGCAATCGCCGGTCGACCGCAGATCGGCAGCCGCAAGTCGTCGTACAACAGTGTGTATGCCGGTGCGCCTGCGAGCGCCGGAAGCATGACCGTCTCGCGGCCGTCGTCAGTGTCGTCGGTCCAGCGCGCGGCGTATGCGGCCGAACACGGCACGCCCCTCCGCACGGTCCGGTCCGGCCGCCGACGGCGTCTCAGCGATGCGAGTCGGACGAGTCGGACAACCCTGAGCGAGCGCGGCGAGCACTCTCGACCCTCGTCGGTGCGGTCGATGGGTGGACCCGGCCCGCGGCGGCATCGGCATTCGACGGGGGCGTCCAGCTCGCCGAGCGGATCGTACGTAAACGCCAAAGAGGTCTACAGGCGTCCGCCGACGACGACGACGGTGCGCCGGCGGCACGGCTCGCGCAGCCGGCACTCGGGCGAGTTGGGCGGTTCCGGTGCGCGCCACCATCGACGTACCGCTTCAGGTACGAGCTCCATGAACCGCAGCAGCTCGGGATCTCTCATTGCAGGAGCCGGGAGCGGGGACGAAGACTTTGTCGATGAGGACGATGTCGGGCAGGACCCGATCATGGAGGAGGACGAAGACGAGGGCGACCGCGGCGCTGCTGGACCCGCCGCGGAGGTTGTCGAGTCTGCTCGGGAGGCCGCACGCTCGAGGGCGCTTCGAACCCTGAGCGGGGATGTGCGAACGTCCTCTGCCACGGCGCGCGCCGCGAACGGCCCGCCCTTGCTCGGTGCGCCGCTCTCGCAGACAGGAGCCTCCTCTCCTGCGCTCTCCTCCGCGTCGACCTCGGTCCGGAGCAGTCTCGCCGCCTCGCATCACTACCCCTCCACGACTTTCACCGCCCACAAGTCGACGCACCTGTTCGGCTCTCCGCTACAGCCTCACGCTCCGCCCGCCACGAGCACGTCGAGCGGCCCCTCGGCCCTGACCTCGGCACTCTCCCGGCGCGCGACGGTCCCAGCGCACCCGGCCCCGCGTCGGGATGTGTTTGCCGCGAAAGAGAGCAACGGCGACTGGGTTGACGAGGACGACGAGCTTTCGGGGTACGGCGGCGGCCTCGGGCAGGGCAACACGGCTGCCCCAATCTCGCCGGGCGCGACGGAAACTGCTCTCAGTGGTGGTGCCGGCGCGAATGGCGCGAGCACCGCGGCGGGCGGAGGAGGTCCGCTGCACTCGCCTGCGTTGCCAGGTTACGTCGACAGTCCCGCCGCGAGCAAGATCTGGGGGTCGGGGATCAGCGGCGGGGGCTCCTCGTCGTCGTCCAGCCCTATGCCCATCTCGATCGGCGGCGGAGCCGGAGGAGGCGGGTCGAACGGGACCTTCTCCGCCGGCTCGAACACCTCGGGTTCTTCGTCCGCGGCGCGGTTCGAGAGCAGGTACGCCGGCCTCGGTGGTGCGGGCGCCGGAGGCATGTCCGGGCTGGGCGTGCCGGAGTCGAATCTTGCGAACGGCGCGAGCGCGAGCACCAGTCCGCAGCCGCCGAAATGGGCGCAGGCAGCGCCCGTCATAGAGGAGGAGGAGGAAGAGTAGGGTTGCTTATCCTTCTTGCACACTTTACTTATGCATCTCTCTCGTTCTTTCCTCTGTCAGCTGCATCTCGGCGAGAGCAGAAGGTGCAGGTTGTTTCGAGGTAGGAATGTACAAGGGCGTGGCAGAGAAAACTATATCGAGAGGATCGTATGGAGACTTCTCGCGCGCTCAGTCTTGCTTCAGAGCTGTTCAGGTAGAGTGGTGTCAGCACCGCTTTGGCAAACAGAAAGGAGGCGAAAACGGTACGCACGCAAGTTGACCCATCGGACGCCCTCGTCCTTGTGGATGATGAGCATGTCGAGGCCGTCACCGACCTCGATGTGCCGCTCGGCCGCGCCCGTAAACGCATCGGTCAACAGCTCCTGCACCTCCTTGAGCTCGAACTCGGGTCGCTGGCCCTTGACCGGCGTAGGGGCACCCGGTTCCGGCACCTGGTTCTTCTTGTAGATCTGCGGGGCGGAGGGTGGAAGTGAGCGAGCTGAGTCGATCAGGGGACGTGGTCGTTACTCACCATGTTGTCGAGGAAAGGCTGGACGAGGGACTGCGCACTGCCGTGGGCGCGGCAGCTCTCCCGCTCGTACGATCCGACCGGGTCGAAGGAGTACACAGCTCCGGTGCCATCGCGGTCGATACCAGCCACTGACGTGGGAGCAGTGAGAATCAGTCAGGTCCGAAGACGGCGCCGACTGAGCTCGGGAGACGGAAGCGTACGGATGACATAGGAGTAGTAGGGGAAGAACCGTTTGCCGTACAGCATGGTCTGAACAAGGCGCGCGATGGATTGCAGCGAGGGGGTCTCGCCGTGCGTATGGTAGTACC
Source organism: Rhodotorula sphaerocarpa (assembly GCA_024713535.1). NCBI lineage: Eukaryota > Fungi > Basidiomycota > Microbotryomycetes > Sporidiobolales > Sporidiobolaceae > Rhodotorula > Rhodotorula sphaerocarpa. Next base: position 462,812 of record JANIBP010000014.1, read on the forward strand.
ACTGTTTCGAGCGTGTGAGATCAGCGAGAGTCAGCCTGCCATGCCCGGTCGGCGGCTCAAGGGCCTGGAGTACGGACCTCGAGCCTCTGCTTGAGCTTCTTGACAAAGTTCATCGCGTCGCCCATGAACCCTTGCACGGCGATTGCCGTCTCGGGGGTGAGCTGGAAGACGCGCTTCGCTGTCCGGGTCTCGATGTTGTAGCCGGACGACTGCCGGGTGTCGCCTGCGATGACGGCGAATTTGGGAGACGAGATGGCGAGGATGGAGCCGCCATTGTCCTGAGGGTGTATGGGGTTGAGGATGTCAGTTCTAGGGTGCGTGAAAGTAAGGCGGTGCCGTGATGGGTTAAGGTCGTGCCGCCGGGAAGCGTCGTCAGCGGCGGGTAGGACAGCGTCGTCGGTACGCTGCAGGCGCGCCAGGTGCCTCTCCAGCAGGCGCCACCGTCCACAGCGTGCCTGATCCGTTTGTCTGACTGTCCCTGTGCTCTTGATGGCCGAACTCGACGCTCGAGGAGCGGGGACAGACGGCGGCTTTGGGCGGTTCTCCCTCAGGATACCGGATCGGCGCCGGGTCCACCCTCGCTCCTGAGAGTGTCTCCTAGTTCCGTTGTGTCGTATGAGACCCCAGGAGAGGCGTGCGGGCGTGGCGAGGGCGCGGTGACGAGTCGCGTCCATGATGACGGCGGTACCACCGCTCAGGGAAGTGCAGACTGCAGACAGCCTAGAAGGGAGAGAGAAGCTCGACGCACCGCGTACGGGTTGAACTGATGCTGCACAGGTCCCATTGTAGCTGCAGGGGAGCTGGCAGCGGCGTGTAGAGTGCAAGTCGAGGTCCCGCTCAGACTTCGAACCCAAGTCCGCTGTCGACCCCCGGCTTCATCTCGCTTCTACTTTTACAGACTTCCTATGCTATTCGCAGACTCGTCTGACAGGCTGTCACGGGGCCTCTTGGTCGGCGCAGTGCTCCGTGCCATGTCCGCTCGCTCTGCTCGCTCGTTGCTTCCCGCTCACTCTATACTTATTCTATTACGGCGCTCATCGTGGCCCGGTTTTCTGCCCCGAGATATGCGTCCAGCAAGTGAGGCTTACTGCTGCACCGAGACACGTGCTCCGAGCTCCGGGCTTCGGTCTCGCTTCTGCGCAGCGCCGCTCCCTCGCTCAAGCCTCCGCTTCCGCTCCTTCGGATCGCCTCCACTCCGAGCTGCGGCCGTCCGGACCTGGAGCCGGAACGAGTACGCGGTCCTTCGGCTGCCGAGTCAGACGGATCTACGCTGTCCAGAGGCTCTCGCAGAGCTTTCTCTCTTCTCTCCCTCCCGACCGTTCTCTTTTGAATCAGTCTCACAACCTTCTCAGGACCCCGCGCCTCCGAATGTCGACCCGCAAAACCTACTTCATCACCGGCGCCTCCCGTCCGGACGGGGTCGGCTTCAACCTCGCCCGCCACCTCGCCTCCGAGCCGGACACGCTCGTCTTTGCGACCGCGCGCGACCTCGCTGTTGCGACCGAGCTGACTGCGCTCGCCAAGGAACGCGAAAATGTCTACGCGCTCAAGCTCGAGGCGACCTCGAAGGAGGATGCGCAGCGCGCGGTCGAGTCCGTCCAGCAAAAGACGGACCACTTGGACGTCTTGATCCCCTGCGCCGGTGAGTCGCCCTCCGCGTCGTCGAGCTTCACACACTCATCAAGCCTTTCACCTCCTCCTCGCAGCTGTCTGCCCCATCAGTCCCCTCTTCTCGGCGAGCCTGGACGACGTCCGCAACGCCCTCGAAGTCAACACTCTCGGGCCCCTCCAGCTCTTCCAAGCCTTCTGGCCCCTCCTCTCTCACAGCGCCCGCCCCGTTTTCGCTCCCATCTCGAGCGGCGCCGGCTCTATCACCTTCTCGGCCTCGCTCCCCTTCCCGATGGGCGCGTACGGCCTCTCCAAGTGTGCTCTGAACTATCTCGCCGCGAAACTCGCCGGCGAGCACCCCGAGTTGTGCTCGTTCACGATCCACCCGGGCAGGCTCGCGACGGGGATGACGAGGGAGGTCATGAAGGTGTGGCCTGAGGCGGAGAGGGTGTTTGCCGCGGTGGGTCCGGCGGACAAGATGGAGGAGTCGGTCGAGGGGATCGCTCGCTTGGTCAAGGAGGCGCAGCGCGAGTCGCACGGCGGCAAGTTCTTCAACCACGATGGGCAGGAGATGCCGTGGTGACAGTGTGACGGGTTCTAGCATTCTTCCCTGTCTCTCGTAGCCTACACTGCCAGTCTGTACGACGTTGTGCTCAGATCTACCGTGCCCCGCTACTTCTTCTGCCGAGCGCTCTTGCGCCGTTTGGCCGGTCTTGCCGATGGGGACTTCTTCTGCTCTGCCGGTTCTTCTCCCGACGAAGTCCCTCGCTTCTTGGTGCTCCGACCAGTCTTGGGCGGATCTGACTCCGGTTCCTCTTCTTCCTCCTTCATCCCCTCCCCGGCCGCCGCCTCGGGATCCCCCGGCCGGCCCTGCCGTTCCCACTCCTTTTTCTCCTTCTCCCACTGTTTCCTCAGCCGCGCATACCCTTCCCGCTGCTTGACCCGCTCCCACGCCGCGCGAAAGATGCGCGCGCTCTCGAGCTTGAGGGCCGCGCCCGGGTGGTCAGTCGTCTTCGGGAGGAGGTCGCCTGAAGTGGCGTCGTACTTGCGGCCGCCGGCGCGGTTCGCGTATCGCGTCGAGCGGGTCATGCCCCTGCGAGTCAGACAAAGGTTCCGGTGAGCCAAGCCAAGGGCCGGGAGGCCGCAGGGGGAGAGGCACTCGCATCTGGAGGAATTTGCGCGTCAAGTCTGCCCCAACAAAGTCCCCCTGCGCTTCAAACCGTTCAAACTCGGCTTCGAGTCGGTCGGCGCTCTCCTGCGCGAGGTCGGGGGTCTTGAACCGCCAGAGGGGGAGGAGGTGACTCTTGTAGGGTTCAAAGGTCATGACGCCTTGCTCGGACCGGCCGATCCGGTAGGACATCCGGACGTGGTGAGGCGCTATAAACTCGATGTTCTCTGCTGTTTGAGGTGTCGTAGAGGACGAGGAGCCGCCTGGGCCCGTCGCCCTTTGCTCCTCGTCGGGAGAAAGATCCCTGGGCGAATCGGATCGGGGCATCGAGGCTGGTATCACAGCGTCGACTTGGCAGAGGATTCGCTGCCGTCGAGAAAGATGTCGGAGCGCGTTCCGTTCAGAGCCGGTTCAACAGCGGCCCGGACAATTGCTACGGACGAGGTCGACGGTAAGCTCTTGTCTCCCGGTACCGCGTGACTGACGGGTCTACCGGACCTCGTTCTGCCTACCTCGGTAGCCTCTGAGTTCTACGTAGTCTCGTGTATTCTCGGCGTGCGGTCCTCGGTAGAGCGAAAGGACCGCGACTCCAGCCGGAGACGACGTCATCGAGCCCACTTTCACGTGACTGGACGGGCAACTCCGCTTCTCTCTACAGCCCATCCTCGCCGACTGCAGAGCCGTCAAGGCTACCTCGACGCACATAGACCAAGCAGCACTCGATTACGCCATGTGCGGACGCTTCGCCCTCGGTGCGAACGCCGACGAGCTCGCGGTCGACGCTCGTCAGCAATACTTCATCCCACCGTCGCCCGCGCGCGGACGAAGGGCGGAGCGGGCGCATGACGAGCAGCAGGGACAAACAAGATCACCCGAAGAGGCGAGCGAGCCGGCGGATGCCCCCGCGGTGGACTGGGCGTCGTCCGAGGCGCAGTCGTCGTTTCGGCCGCGCTACAACGTCGCACCGACGACGCAAGTGCCCGTCCTGCGCAGAAACGTGGACAGCAAGGCGGGATCCACGTACCAGCTCGATCTCCTCAAATGGGGACTCGTCCCGCAGTCCGTCTTCCCTCCGTCCGCGATCGCCACCTCTCCACCCTGACCGCTTTACCGCTCTTCAGCTGGTACTCGGAACCGCCCGCACCCGGTCTGAGCACGATTAACGCCACGTGCGAGTCCGTTTTCCAAGGCACGCCGGCCTGGCGCGGTCCGCGACAGAACAAGCGCTGCGTCGTGCTCGCCCAGGGCTTTTACGAGTGGCTCGACAAGGGCAGGGAGAAACAGCCGTACTTTGTCAAGCGCAAGGACGGCAAGATGATGGCTTTCGGCAAGTCCTTGCATCACGAGCCAACCCACGACGGTCTGCAAGTGGGACTGTGCAGTTGCCTCCGAAAGCTGACACGTCCGTTTCCATCCGGACTTCTTAGCTGGACTGTGGGATCATTGCGAGTGAGTCCGATTCTTTCTTGGATTCTATATTCCTGCGACTGACATACATTTCGTGCCGCCAGCTTTAAAGGTATAAGGGCGCGAGTAGCCGAGCCGTGCGTCGTCTGCCTCTCTGCATACTGATCTTTGGCTTCCTGCAGGTCATCACGAGCCCGTGACAAGCTTCACAATCTTGACGGTCCCCGTCAACGATCAGCTCCGCTTCGTACGTCCTATGTATTGGGCCTGCGGATCCTCTACTTTCCGGCCGCCCACCCCCCTGGCCCTGACCCCGCATTCGCTCGTCCGTAACAGCTCCACACCCGCATGCCCGCAATCCTCGACACGCCCTCCCAAGTCGCAGCCTGGCTCTCGCCCGCGCCCTGGTCCGACAAGCTGCAGGCCCTGATCCGCCCGTTCGAGGGCGAGCTCGACTTCTACCCCGTCGACCGTGGCGTCGGAAAAGTCCAGAACGACTCGGAAGAATTCATCAAGGTGCGACAGGCTAGCTGGGTGCGGACACTCTCTCGAGTTCTTTCCGCGTTGACTTGTGCTGTTCTGGACGGGGGAAACAGCCGCTCGCCGAGAAGAAAGGCTCGCTCGACCAGTTCTTTGCGAGACAGCAACAGCACAAGCAGCAAAAAGCCCCGCCTTCGGGCTCTTCCGCCGACTCGAAGACGAGTCCCGAGGCGAAGTCGAAGTCGGAAGCGAAAGTCGAGAACGACCCGCCCGTCGTCGTGCTCGAGCCGGACCGAGGAACCACCGGCAAGAAGGAGGAGGAGAAAGAAGAACAAGACGCCGAGGCGTTGAATCCAGACGAGGACGTGGATCCGCGCAAGCTCCGAAAGGTCGAGGCGGCAGTCGAGGACGACGACGACGGCGGCGACGGCATAGGTGCGCAAAAGCGCAAGCGCAAGCGCAAGGGCCGGCGAGGAGGGTCGAGCGATCGCGCTGGGCGGGAAGAGGGAAAGGCCGTTCCGGTCATCGAGCTCGACCGGTCATCCGACGAGGAGGCGGCGAAACCCCGTGCGGCAGCGAGCCCTGACAGCGGGTCGCCGTCCACGAAGAGGAGGAAAGCAACCGCTGAATCGAGCGATACGAGCGCTCGCGACGACGTCAAGCATACGGACGGCAAGGGGAACGAGACCCTCACCGACTTTTTCAGCGTCGAGGAAAAGGCGTGAGGCGGCCAAGCGGTAGCGACGGACGGGCCGCCGGAATCATCGACTCTCATCAGCCGTCGGCCGGCTTATCTCGCTGGATGGACTACGCATCGTTCGGAAGTTTTCAGCTAGGCATCGCGCACCGCCTACTCTGCGCCCTCCCGTTCTCGTCATGGCGCCTCCCGATCCTCCCCCTGCTCCTCCTCTCCGTCGTCCTCCCCGCTGTCGTCGTCGTCGTCGCCGCTGTCCGAGTTGTCGAGCGCGTACAAGTGGTTAAGCACCCGCCGGGTCGTCCCATGCGGTCCCTCCGCCGCCATGATCTCCCTCAACCGCTCGAGGTAGTCCTCATCGAACTCGACTTCAGCCCCGTCGTCGTCCTCGTCTTCATCGCTGCTGCCATCCGACGAATCGTCCCCGCCCTGATCCCAAAGGACCGCCTCCCCCTCCGCCTCGACCAGCCCATCAAAGTACTGGAGCACCTCTCGGTCCTCCTTACGCAAGCGCCGTTCCCGCTCCGCGCTCGATTCGCCCCGCCGCAGCGTCGGGTCCTGCGCGGGGTCCGAGGGGCCGACCATGCCTGGGTGGATAAAGTGCTGGTTCGGCGTCCGGGGGACAAAGTGCCAGCTTCGGTCGTCATCTCCCTCTCCCTCTTCGTTCTCCGCTGCTCCCACGCCCGCCAGAACCGCCCCCGCCCGCTCCCCCGGCCCATGTCTCACAATAACCTTCTCCACCCCGGCCGTATACAGCCACGGTAATGTCGGGTGGAACAGTGCCGAGTTGACGACGGACCGGTGGCCGGTCAGGATTGCGCGGGGAACGTCGAGGGCGGCGGGGACGGTGCGGGTAGTGCGGTTCGGGCCGCCGTAGTAATCTGCGGCAATGGGGGACCGAGACACGAGTCATTTCGCTTTACGGGCTCACCGTCGAAGCTGGTCAAGGCCACAGAGAGGAAGGCACGTCCCCGGAAAAGCGAAAGAGAGAGGAGCGTACCGATCCGACTGGAGCCGCCTCCACCGCTCATCCGACTCGGCGCAACCCCTTCCCCGGCTGCCGTCGCAGCTTCCGTCCCCCTCGCAGCTTCCGTCCCCCTCGCTCTCTCCTCCCTCAGCGCCTCCAAAGTCGGCACCTCCCAGCAATAAGTTCTGAAATCGTCCGACCCCGCCGCGTAGTACAGCCCCTGTCCGGGCGTCGCACCCAGGCCGCCACCAAAGGAGCCGTGTTTGGTCGTGGTCGTGTTGCGGTACCCTTGCGGGAACGGCAGGGAGGATCGAAGCGGGAGGGAGGACTTTTCTTCCGGATCGGATGCCGGAGCGGCAGGAGCGGGAGGGAGAGAAGCCGGGGAGCTAAAAGTCGCAAGCGGGTTCGGGTCCGAGAGCTCGAACAGCGTCGGGAGGTGGCCGGACAGGGTCGCGCAGACGAGGGAGCCTGTCGGGTCAAAGGTCGCGGAGGAGACGGTCGGAGGCGCGGCGAGCCGGAGCCCGCCGGCGCCGTCGGTGCGTTTCAGACAGGTGACGTACTGTGCGAAATGGGGGCAGCGCATGAGCATTAGTCAAGCAAGCGCTTGAGAGAGCATCGACGGACGTGGTGCACCGCGACGTCGCGTGCGAGGTTGGCGCGCTCGAGTCGGTGACCGCCGCCGCCGCCGCTGCCTCCGCCTTCCGCAGACCTCCACCCGGTCCGGCCGTCAATCAAGCCAACGGCGCCGCGGTCGCCGGAGTAAACGAACAATTCGGGCGTGTGCGGATGGTACTCGACATGGTTCATATCGTGCCGGTCAACAATCTCGGCGACTGCGCCCGGGTTGTCGGCGCGGAGGTCGAACTGGAGGAGAGAACCGTCGGCCGAGGCGGACATGAACAAGGCGGGGTTATGCGGGTGCGCCGAGAGGGACATGACGGCATCTTGGTGGTTGCCCCAAGCATCACAGGGCGGGACGCCTCCGGTGTCGAGGGGATAAGGAAACGACGCGGCCGAGGTTTCGAGGTCGTGGGCGAGGATGGTGTGGTCGTTGCCGCCCCTGCAGATCGGGCCAGCCGTGTTAACCTCCGGCGCTTCACTGGGACATCCATCCGGGCGCGCGGGAGTGAGGCGTACGAGAGGAGTTTGCGTCCGTCGGCGGAAAAGGCGATCGTAAAGATGTTGCTCTGCGGGGCCGAAAGTCAGTCGTGCTGACGGGATGAGGACGACTGAGCGCTGGGCGTACGAGTGCGCCTGTGTAGGAGGCTACGGGATCGGGAGCGAGGCCGGTGTGAGGATCCAGGTCTGGGCTGGCCGAGTCCCACAGGAGGACGCGGTGGTCGTCCCCGGCTGAAGCGAGGAAGCGGGCGGATCCGGGGGAGAGGGCCAGTGCGTTGACGCAGGAGTGGTGCGCGCGGTGGGCCGTCTGGCGCGTCCAATGGTTCACGTCGAATTGCGATCCGGCGAGTAAGCGGCGGCGGGCGGCGGCGGGGACGAGTGGGTCGCCGAGCGCCAGCGCAGGATCATGGGCGCTGCGAAACCGCTTCCGTGCAGCCATCCCGGGTGGCTGTACGTCCCCTGGAGGGGCTAGTGGGCCGCAAAGATGAGGCGAGCGAGTGGACAAATTGAGCTGAAGAAGCGGAGCCCCACACACCGCCGAGGGAGTCCACCCGAACACCGGCTACAGGAGGCTCCCTGCATTCTATAGAGCTCTGCCCGGGCCATGTGCATCGTCTTTTGCAGTGCGAGCTCGCGCTACAGCCTGTGAGCTTAAGCCTGGCCTCGATCCGTGCCTTGGTCCGGCGCTGACCACTTCTGCCGACCATAGCATCGTCGCTGCGAACCGCGACGAGTTCCTCGCGCGTCCGACCGCCCCCGCGCACTGGCATACGTGGGATCAAGCCGCGCCAGATCGCGAGCATTCTGGTCTCCGCGTGCTGTCCGGCCTTGACCTCTCTGCCGGCGGGACCTGGTTCGGAATCTCGCTCCCCGCCAATCAGGACGGACCGAGGAGAATGCACTTTGCGACCTTGACCAACTACACCGAGACGCTCGACCCCAACGCACCGCCGAAGCCCTCCCGCGGGAACCTTGTCCGCAGCTTTCTCGACGAGGTCGCCTCTCCTCACCAGGGCGAAGGATCCCTGGCCCCTCCGGACGCCCTCCAGCCGCACCTCGACCGCCTCGAACAGACCAAGCACGCCTACGCTGGCTTCAACCTCCTCGTCGGGCAGGTCCACCTCGGCCCCGGCTGGGGCCCGGACCCGCACACAACGTCCCGGGTCCGGCTCGGCTACACCTCGAACCGCGAACACCCGCACAAGCGCGCCCGCGTCCTTCCGAGCCTCGATCCCGTGTCAGAAGACTCTCAGGGCGGCGACCTCACCGCCGCCCGCCGGGTTCAGGTGCGCGGGCTGAGCAACGCGACCCTCGAAGTCGAGCCGGGCGAGGTCGAGTGGCCGAAAGTCAAGAGCGGCGCCGAGGCCGTCGCGCGCACCGTCGAGCGCCTCGACGCAGACTCGACTCAGGATCCAGCCTCGGCGGAGGAGGCCCTCATCGATGGCTTGTACGCCGCGCTCAGGTGAGAGGTCGCCTTTCCCCCGCGGTTCCAGACGACCCGGCTTCTGGAATGACTTGACTTGACTCCTTTCCAGCACCGCACATCCCGACCCCGTCGAGCAGCGCGAAGGCCTCCGCCACACAGTCCTCGTCCGGCCGCTCTGCATCGATCCCGCGCAAGCCCTGCCCTCCCTCCCGCCGCCTCGACCTCCCGCTCCCGCTTCCGCTCTCAAGCCAGACGATCCCGTCCCGGCTGCACCTGAGTCCGAGCGAGAGCAAAGCGCCCAGCCGGAGAGTAGCAGCAGCGCGGACAACGGCGGCGGCGGCGGCGTCAACGGGCAGTGGTACGCCACCCGCGTGCAGACGCTCCTCCTCGTCGAGCGCGATACGGGGCGGGTCGTCTTCCTCGAACGCGACGCCTACGTGCTCGACAGCCCTACTTCTCCCCCAGGCTCAGAGTCCGGCGCGAGCGGCGGCGAGGTCGAAGCGAAGGAGGAACAGAGAGGAGCGGGAGGTCGGCCGAGGTGGAGTGGCGAGACGAGGAGGTTCGAGTTCAGGCTGTAGACGCCGTTCGCGGGGCGGTCCCGAGCCAATGGGTGACACTTTCTCGCCCCCGATCTACGCTTCCTCGCCCCCGCAAAGTGTCGTCCAACGTCCGTAGTAAAATTCCTCAACAACCGACAAGCGAGAGAGACAAACCCCCAGTCCACCAGAGCCCCGCCTAGCGCTCGTTCACTTGAGCGGGTCCAAATCTGCCCATGCCCCGAAATCCATCGTCCCTGCTTTCCCTGCCCCTGCGCCCGACCGCGACGGTGCCCCCGCTGAAGGCGCTCGCGCGGACGGATTGGGTAGGAGAGCGCCGGAAGGGTTGTATCCGGGCGGGAAGCTCGCCGTCCCCGGCTGCGCACGAGGCGGTGGTAATGTTTGATGAGGAGCGGGTTGCGCGAAGCCCGGCGTCGGGCTGGGAGACGAGAGGGACGGGACGCGGTTCCACTGGACGGCGCTCGCACTAGGTGCTGCGGAAGAGGCGAAACCATTCGAAGGAGGTGGCGGAGCGCCGTAGGCGGAGGGGGAGAGGGCCCCGTTGGAGGCGGCAGATTGTGGGAAGAGGGAAGACGTCGTCGGCTGTAGCGGCGGTAGCCCGCCCGACGTCGTCGATAGCGAAAGGTTGTAGTTCGGCTGGCTCCCACCGTTGAGGGACGCGGAGGTGACCGTCCGGGAAGAGGAAGACGAAGCCGAGTTCGGTCGAGGCTGCAGCGGCGCAAAGGACTTCAAGCCTGAAGCGGGGGCCGACGTAGTCGAGGGTCCCGCTGCGGGAGGCGGATTGACGAACGAGGAGGTGGCGTGCGCTGTAGGACTCGAGGAGGGCGCGAGCGGTCGAGCGCCGAGCGGGGTGCGAGGGGTCAGGGTGAGCGAGGGAGTCGAGCCGAGGCGGTTCGGCGCGCCGGGCCGAGGGGAGGATTCCGCCGGCGGCGGCTGGAAGTGGCCGCCCGTCGAAGTGAAAGACTGAGGGGACGCCATGGTCGCCGCTTGCGCCGATGGACCACCCGCGCCGCTGCTGCCGTATCCAAACTGCGGCGCCGGGCTCGGCGCCGGACTGACATCCGCAAAGATATCGACCTGGTTCCCCCTCGCCGCGAGCCCGTTGACCTTCTGCCCGTTCACGCTACCGCGCACGAGGCTCTCGAAGTCGGTCACCTCGGCCGCGGCGATCGCGCCGAGCCCAGAGTTGGCGGGCCCGGCACCTGCACCGGCGGCGAGGGAGCCATTAGCGCCGGCGCCGCTGCTCTCCTCGAGGCGTTTTAGCTCGGCGAGGTGCTTCATGTGCTCCTGCTCGACGCGGGTACCGAGGGTCTTGATCACGGACATGAACTTGGCGAACTGGAGCAAAGAGGTTGGATCAGCGCGCGTAGTCTCGGAGCGGCAGAGGCAAACACCCAGCCCACCTGATCGGCGTTCAAAAGCGGACCGATCGACATCGCCCAGAGCTGCGGCAGGATGAGCGTGGCGACTGGTCGTCGCGAGGGTGACTCGTCAGTATCGCAGTTGCCTCGCAGTTGAAGGCTGTCAGCAGCGTACCGGCCTCGACCTCGCACTTCTTGCCCATCTCTTCATGCACCGCCAAGGTCGCAATCATGACGCTCGGTTCCTTCGTCTTGATCCTCGCGAGCAACGGGACGAGTTTCTCCGTCAGAGTAAACTTGTCGAGCACGTTGATCATCGCGTGGAAGCAGATCAAGGTGTTGACTTTGACCGAGAGGAGCGTCGTCTTGCTGAAGACGGTCGTGATCTTGGGGAAGAGCGTCTGCTTCACGGTGGTGTAGTCTAGCGTCTCGCATAGTTTCGGGACGACGCGGAGCGCCTTTTCGAGGACGACGGGGTTCTCGCTCTCGAGCGAGTAGTACACGAGCGGCATGATCTCTGGGGTGGTCGAGGCAAGGGTCAGCGTCGCCTCGGGTTTGGATGTCCGCCTCGCAGGGAGCGGTAGGACTCACCGTCACGGAACACGACTGGAGCGCACTTGAGCTCGAACACGGGCAAGCTCTCGATCAGGGCGACGAGGGCCTGCGGCGGTTCCTTGAGCGTGAAGAGCGGCTTCAAGCTCGGCAGGACCTCGAGGCGGAAATCCTCCGGCGACATCTTGTGCGCGATGTGGAGGATGTTCGGCAGGAGGAACGGGACCAGGTTGGCCTTGCGCGTTTCCTCGAGGAGGGAGGGCAAGATCTTTCTCCGCTTGACGCGGTCCGAGAACTGGTTCAGGACCGAGACGAGCCCCTTGAGGAACCCGGCCTGGGCCTCGCTCGACTTGGCCGCGAACGAGTCGCGCTCGAGGAACCGGAGCGTGCTGACGAGGAGCCCTTCAAAGTACCTCGAGTCGAGGAACTGTTTCGCCGTCAGGCGCCGGTTCGGGTACCGCGTCAAGAGGCTCGCGAGGACTTCTTGAACGTCCTGCGGCAGCCGGCGCCACTGCGCCGCGACGAGGTGACTCGACCCGAGCCCTTCCTCGATGTTGGTCCGCAGGTTCTGCAGCGAGTTGCGGTTCGAGAAGGGCGGGCCCGAGTGCGTGTGGATCGCGTGGAGGATGCAGCCGAGCGAGTACATGTCGTTCGACGGCGCCGGCGGCATCTCGTCGCAGATGTATTCCGGAGCTGCGTGGGGGCGTTCCGGTCAGTCGAGGCTTCCGTGAGAGTGGAACAGGATCAAGACTACTCACCGATGTAGTCGTAGCTGCGCTGGCAGCTGGGCGGCAACGCCGGGTCAAAGGTCGGAAACTCCCACTTGGCGGGCGCTCCTTCTGGCGAGAACAAGTTCTGGGAGAGGCCAAAGCCAGAAAGCTTCCAGTCGCCCTGAGGAGGAGACTCGAGTCGTCAGCAAGTCTGGCAGGTTCCGCCGCGCAAGGCTCTCAGTGGCGCCGTACCTTGTTGTTGATGATGACTGCTTCGGGTGTGAGGTTCCCGTGGACGAGTTTGGCCGACTCGTGCAGGAACTGGAGACCCTTTCCGAGCTGCGAGAGTCCCTTCTGGACCTCGACCTCGTCGAGTTCGAGTTCCTGGTCTTCGCGGGACCGGTACGACGAGGTTGTTGAGCGTGAGGAGGAGGCGTCGTGCGCGGCGTCCGAGACTTGGATGGCGTGCCGGAGGGACGCGGTGACGGGTTCGGTTGCAAAGGTGATGCCGGACCTGTTCGGGGTCGACGATCAGCGCGGATTCCGGTCGTCGTGCCGCAGACAGCTCTCGATGTAGAGTATGCCCTCGCGTCCGCACCTAGTCTCCTCCATGGGTTCTGCCATTTCGAGGATGCAGGGATGGCGCAGTCGGGACAGGGAGGCGGCCTGCGGAGGTCACGACGGCGCATCAGCGGCGGTCTGCGGAGCTCCCGAGGTGTCCGAGGGAGCGTACCTCTTTCTTGAGGATGTCTATGGCCTGCCTGAGCCTGTCTGCGTCGCGTTCGCGGTCCCTTGCCCCGGCCCCACCTGCTCCTCCGCGCCTGCCCTGGGTGCCCTGCTGGACGAGGTGGTGCTTGTCGGCGGACCAGATGCTGACCTGCTTGCCCGTCGAGACATGCTGAGCCCTCTGCACGCGCCACACGCCGACCTGGAGCGGTGCACGGTCGCGGTCGCCTGTGTGCGCGGTGACGGGCGCATAGTGCGACGCGAGCGACGGCTTGGCCGCCGCGGCCAGCGAGCTCGCCGCGCTCTGCAGGATCGAGGACGCGAAATCCATCGCCCACGCAACGCCTGCCGCAGCCTCTGGGCGCCCAGGTAAGCCGCTTCGAGGTTCGTTGTCCCAAAAGTCCCAAAAGTGTGTTTGCGCGGAAGCATCTCGAATTTCAGCAGAGGGACGGAGCATAGCCGCCCTACAGCCTCCTGGCAAGCGCACTGCAGGCTACAGGCAGCCTGAAATAGCCTGCAGTGAGAGCCTGCCATGGTCGCCGACTCTACGCTGTACGACGCTCTCGGTGAGCTCATCATCCCAATCTACGCTCGATCTCGACTCCAGAGACGACTGCCACTGACCCTCGTGCATCCCTTACAGGCGTCAGCACAACCGCATCAGACGCAGAGATCAAGAAAGGTACACCGAAGGCCCGCCCATGCGCACACGAGGAGACGCCACCGCAGATTTCGCAGCCTACTTCATCAGAAGGGAGCTCTGCTCGGCAACCCGTACACGAGCTGACTCAGGCCGCACCTGACTGCAGCATATCGCAAATTGGCCCTGCAGCATCACCCGGACAAGCAAGCCGCCTCGGCCGACGGTCAACCCGCCGACTCGACCCGCTTCCAACAGATCCAACATGCCTGGTCCGTACCTGTCGCCCATCGCCGACCTACCCTCCGATCTACCCAAGCTGACGCACAGCCACGCCCGACAGGGAGGTCCTGAGCGACCCGAACAAGCGGGCCGAGTACGACGAGTTTGGCGAGGAAGGGCCCAGAGGCGGTCCGGGAGGCATGGGCGGAATGGACGCCGACGACTTCTTCAACGACATCTTTGCCGACATGTTCGGCGGCGGCGGCGGCGGCGGCGGCGGCGGGGGGTTCGGCTTTGATCCGTTCGGCGGTCCGCCGCCCGGCGCCGGCGCGGGCGGGCCTCGTCCGCGACAACGGCGCAAGACCCAGACGGCCCCCTCGCAGGTCGAGCTGCCCGTCTCGCTCGAAGAGCTCTTCAACGGCGCGCACAAGACCCTCCTCGTCGAGCGCACCCGCACCTGCGGGACCTGCACCGGCACGGGCGCGAAACCCGGACGGCAGGCCAAGCCCTGCGTCAAGTGCAGCGGGCAGGGGCAGACCTATGTCACGAGGCAGATGGGACCGTACATCCAACGGACGCCGATGAAGTGCTCGGCGTGTCAGGGACGCGGGCTCAAGGTCCGGGATCAGGACGTGTCAGTCTTCTCCCCCCCGACTGGGAACAGGGGACATGTCGAGCTGATCTGGTTCGAAATCGCAGGTGCAAGAAGTGTAAGGGCAGTCGGACGGTGCAGGACAAGAAGCGCGTCGAGTTCAAACTCGAGCGCGGGATGCACTCGGGGGAAAAGATTGTCGTCAAGGGCGAGGGCGACGAGTCGGTGCGTTCCATGCTCGCTTTCTTCGCTTCTAAGTCCGGCCGAGATTGCTTCAAGACGCCCGATCGAGACCCGTCCAGGTCGCTCACTCGGGATGCCACACCCCACAGCCCGACAGCTCTTCTCCCGGCGACCTGTACATCATCGTCCGCCCGCTCCCGCACCCGACCTTCACTCTCGTCGACCCCCCTCCTCGCCGACCGCACCGCCCCGCCGACCTCACGACCACTCTCTCCCTGACCCTCTCCGAATCGATCCTCGGGTTCTCGCGGCTGATCCTCGTCCACCTCGACGGGCGCGGGCTCCGCGCCTCGGTCCCCGGACCGGGCCAGCGCGGGTGGCGCGTCCTCAAGACGGGGGACCAGGTCGTGATTCCCTCCGAGGGGATGTGGCGCAAGGGCGAACGGGGGGACTTGATCGTCAATCTCGAGGTCGAGATGCCGAGCGAGGAGTGGGCGATGGGACTTGCGGAGAGGGGGGGCGTAGAGACGCTCAGGGGGCTGTTGCCGCCGAGGAGGCCGGACTTGGCGAAAGAGGCGGTCGAGGAGGGGAAGGAGACGGACGAGGTCGAGTTGCTCGAGCGAAGAGAACGACCGGAGGACCAGGACGACGCCGACCAGGATTGGGTGAGTGCCCCGCTCTATCTTCGCTCCTTGTACGATGATGAGAGCAAGCTCCTGATCGCGCGTGTGCTCTGTGGGCTCCACAGTACCATGGGACGGGCCGACCTTACGACGAAGACGAGGATCAGGAAGGATGCCAGCAGCAATAGATGCTCGGACGCCTGCGACCGGTCTCGCCATCCTGCTAGAACACCGGCCGTCCTCTTCCGAAGGCGGACTGTGCACATGCCTCGAGGCGGGGAACCTTGTAAAGATTATCGAGAGGAGAATGAGTGCAACGATATTGCTCAATCCTCGCACGCTCTGATGTCTTCCTGTCCGGCTATTCGTGCAGCCAGATCTCTGGGAAGCTCGACAGAGTCTGACGAGGCAGACGCATCTCAGCTGCTAGTAGCATGAATATGGTACAGCGAGGGTCCATGGTCTCCGCGGATTACCCCCGTTCGGCTCCCCCCGCTTCCGTCGCGTCATGATTCTTCTCACAAACTGGAAATCACGCCCTTACCCTCTGCGTGGACCGTACGGGCGACCACAGCCTGTTCAAGGCCTGCTAGAGTGCTCCGGCGCGTGCCCTAGATGCAGCCCGGCTCTTCCTCGATTCCGCCGACGCTGCCGCCACGAAGACCTCCGCCCGCTGCCGCCGCCGCTTCCGCTTCCCCAGCCGCCGGGCCGTCTAGAACGCCCGCCGCACCAAGCGGAGGCTCCCCTGAGCTGGGCTCGTCCGACGCCGGAGGTGGCTCGATGCTGCGCGCGCGCGCCCTCGCCAAAGTCGGCCGGATCGCAGCCCATACGCACGAATACGTCGCGCCGAAGATTGGCCACGCGGCCGTCTCGGCGTCGTCCAAGCTCGCGCATTGGCGAGAACGGGATCTTGCGACTACGGCTGGAGGTGGCGGCGGGGAACGGGAGGCGTACGCGGTGAGGCAGCCGAAGAGGGCCGCGAGGGCGCCTGCGGCTGGTTCGCAGCCGCGAGAGTGGGGACGCGCAGATCCGCCGCCACCGCCGCCGCCGCCACCTCCACCACCGCCGCGAGCAGCTGCAATCAGTCCGTCGTCCGCAAGAGCCCGCGGCGGAGACGCGCAGTCGACGCATTCATCGGCGACCACCTCGACCACTTCGACTGCGCGAAGCCTCGCGACAGAACCGCTCGCGGCGGCCGCTCGCAAATGGACCGCGTCCGGGCTCGGCAGCTACCTGAGCTTGAGCTCGTTCACCGCATTCAGTGGCAGCGGGAGCAGCACGGCCGCGGACCACGAGAGTTCGACCGGAGCGTCCTCCTCAGCTACCAGTTCGGCCGGACACGGTGCGAAGGGCAAAGGAAAGGGCAGCGGCGACGACTTGGACGAGGACCGGATCCTCTGCTTCCCTGGCGTACGTCAGTCGGCAGTCTCGATGAGGTTCTGTCGGAGCTGACGGCCGATCCCTCTCGCAGTGGGCCACCCTGCAGCCTTCGCCTCACCACGACTCGAACGAACCCGCGCTCATCCTTTCCGTGCATGCGCACGGCTATGCGTACCGACAACGCCCCGTCTCGCAAGCGTCGCGCTCCCAGCGCATCTTTTATGCCCTCGCGAAATCTTTCGCAGCACTGCCGAAGGTGCCGCCGAACGTCACCGCGTCCGCCGGCGGCTCCGTCCCCTCGACTCCAACCAGTCCCTCTGGCACTGAGGAGGCAGAAGAGACAGAGAAGGACCTCGAGGGGACCGGCGCGGATGGTCCTACGCTCGAAAAGCTCTTGGCCGTCGGAGGGAGGGCGGGAGATCCTGCCGCAGAGGCAGAAATGCTCAACGAGGAGGAAGAGGCCGTCAGCGGGTCCGGCGCAAATACTCCGACGCCACTCACGACGAGCGAGCCGGAAGAGATGACGCCTGAGGAGCAACTGCAGAGCCCCGTCGCAAAGGACTCGAGCGGCGACCGACCTCGGTCCGAACCGGAGCCCGGGCTGCAGACCCCCTCTGCGCAACCGAAGGACAGTTACGTGCTGCCGAACCAGCCTTCGCCAGATCCGAACGATTCGGCCATCCTCCCGACACCGGCCAAGCTCTCGCGCCGACCCGGGTTCCGCATCGAAATCCCGGACAAACCGGGCTCTCAGCCCTCTTCGCCGAGCACGAGCTCGCCGGCCCGGTCTCCGGGGTTCCGGTCCTCCGCTTACAACTTTGCCAAGCGGGGCGAGGCGTCGTCGAATCGAAAATCTCGAACCCAGGATCCGAGGGGAAAGCATTCCTCAGTGCCGTCTTCGAGGGCTTCCTCAAGGGCATCGTCGCCTGTTCGCCGCCCGGTCTTCGCCTCGCCACGCCCAGCAGGCGATGCTGCCGCTCCTCTGCCGCCAGAACATTGGCCTTCGCATTTCACCCTCCCGTCCGATCCCGCCGCCCTACCGCGCATGCACACCAACCTGCACACGCGCCTCCTCCCCTTCCTCGGCTCCAAGCTCGCGAACCGCAAAGTCCGGCTCCGGGTCTTGCCGGTCTTGCCCGACGGCACCCTGTACGACGGCGTCCTGGCGACCAAGATCGTCCGGACTCATGCGTCGAGCGGCGGCGGGTTCAAGACGACCCTCGATATCACCGGCCCCGAACTGCGCAAGTGGCTCGAATGGGTCGGCGGCAAAGGCTCTGGAGCCAAGACGGAGTCCTCGACAGCAGCAGCAGCGGCGGCGGCGCAGGCGACAGGACTCGAGGCCCTCGGCGTGCGCGTCGTGGCCGAGCTGCTCGAGCCGGATTCGGGGATCCCATCCGTCCTCCATACGGCCCCGGGCTCCGGAATCGGGATCGGTTCGAGCTACGACGCGGATCTGAATGCCGCGGCGACTGCGTGGGACGAGGTCGAGCTCGATGTCGCTATTCAGGGCGAAGGGGGCGAGGGCGGCGGAGTGCGGATCGTGAGCGATGTCGATGATACCATCAAGGTGCGCGGTTCTCTTCACACGTCGCTTTCGGCGACACCCGAGCTGACCTTGACGTCTACAGTGGACCGAGGTGACGAAGGGCACCAAGACGATCTTCCGGAACGTCTTTGTCCGCGAACTCCCCGACATCCGCGTCCCGGGCATGGCCGCATGGTACCGGTCGATGAGCTCCCTCGGTGCCCAATTCCATTACGTGTCGAACTCGCCGGTCGAGCTCTGGCCCGTCCTCAGGACGTTCCTGAAGCTGGCTGGCTTCCCGAACGGGAGCTGCACTCTGAAGGAGTACGGCGGCGCGAGTAGTGCGCTGGCGAAGCTCTGGGAGGAGCCCGGTCAAAGGAAGAAGGCCAACGTGGAGTCGATTCTACGCGAGTTCCCGGCGGCTCGGTGCGCATTTCCGTCTCGCTCGCCTCTCCGATTCCCGGAAGCCCGCTCACCACCTGCCTCAACGCAGCTTCATCCTGGTCGGAGACTCGGGCGAACAGGATCTCGAGCTGTACGTCGCGCTGGCGCGGCAGTACCCGGCCAACATCCTCGCGATCTACATTCGCGACGTCACGACCCCATTCGACCCGAACGCGGCCAACCCCGCGCACCGGCACCAGCACGGCAGACCTCAGCCGGGCGGCGCCTCTGGCGTAACGGGGGTCACGGCAACGGCTCCGGCGCGGGAAATGTCGATGCCGCCGGAAGTCAGGTGGAAGCACACCGGTTCGATGGAGGACCTCGCCGGCTTGATCGACGACGACTCTGTGCGGTTCGCCGCGCCCGATCGGAATGCGGCGAGTGCGCGGACGTCGCTCGAGGGCGGAAGGCGGCCCGAGGAAGCGAGGACTTGGAGCGACATGCCCGACCTGCCGGGGCAGTGGGACGGGTCGCACGAGCGGCCTCCGCCGGCGCGGAGACTCAGCGATTCGTCCCTACCGGCCTCGCCAAACAGCCTGAGCGCACCGAAGGAGTCGTCTTCCTTCCCGCAGGCGCCCGCCTCCGCTTCTCCGAAGCCGCCTCGGCGTCCACCTCACCATGCCGCGACGGGTCCTGCTCCCGCGACCGCCACCTCTCCGCCGGACTCTCCTCATCTGCTTACGGACCCGGATACCGATGCCCTCTCGCCGAACAACCCGATGCGGCCATCGGCGCCGCCCGCCGTGCCGCTCGTGGATCCCGCCGTCGAGGCGTTCTATCGCCGGGTGGCCCTCGCGGAGAAAGGCCTGCCGAAGGGCATCGTCCTCCGCCTTTTCCGGCACGGTAACGAATGCGGTGAGTTGGGGTTTTCTTCCGCTGGGAGGATGTGCGCTTGATCAGGACTGACTCTGGCTGGGCTGGGCTGGACGCAGCGGAGGAAGCGATCGAGATTGTCAAGAGCGGGGGCAAGCGGCCATTCGACGGCTGACCGCGCCCTTTCGTCTGGAACGACGTCCAACCAGCCGACACAGCGATATCTAGAGCGCCCGCAGCGTCAAGAACTTGAGACCTGGCGGGTATTTCGAAGACCTCGTTTCCATCCGTAGATATAGCTTGCGCCATATACAGCGGTGTCTCTACATTTCTCCTGAAAATAGTAGATCTGCAGTTACAGAGAGAGCAATCTACGGTAAAGCATTTTCGGTGACCGCGGAGCAAAGGACGTCTCCGTTCGGCTGGACTTCAAGTTATGTGTTTTCCCCCACACGCTCTCCTCGCCGTTCTGCTTAAGGCAGCTCCACGCCCAGCTTGAGGATGACTTCAATAGACGAGCGGCCGCCTCTGAGCGTGCGTACGCAGTCTGCCGTGTCCGCCGCGTCGCCGGGCCTCGGCAGCTCCACCTCGCCGTGGCCGTCGTCCGCCTCGGCGCCGCGGAACCCGCTCCAGGCCAAAGTCGGCCGCCTGCTCTCGGCCAACCTCGAAGACGGAGTCACGCGGGCAGCGCTCGACACCCTCGGACAGGTCGAGTTGCTCGAACGCGCAGAACCGGAGACGTCGACGACGACGGTGGATCATCAGACAAGACAGCCATCACAGCCCGCAAGCCATGGAAACGCCGACGGGGACGCGGGGGACATTACGGCGGCGCTCAGGAAGGGCGGAATCCGCAAGGAAGTCGACAGCAGGATGGACCAGTCCAGCCGCGAATTCCTGCGCGCCTTCTCAGAAGTCAACGATGTACGCCCCTTGTTTCACTTTGCGGGCATGTCCTGACAGCATACTGACGAGAGTTCCGCTTTCCAGAAACTCTCGGTCCTGCAGTCGCATCTGGACGCTATGAACCTTTGCTGCGATCAAGTTCAGACCGAGGTCGACCGCGCCAACACCGGCACACGATACCTTCTGGAACATGCGCAAGGTCTCCGCGAGCAGCGGTGAGTCGTACTTATCTCCCGAGTCATTGGCCAGAGCTGACGAAGATGACCTCATGCCGAGCCAGAACAACAACGACGATCCAGCAATCGCTCGTGCACGTCTTCCTCGCCCGCTTCACCCTGACGGACGCCGAGCTGCGCGCCCTTTCCTCGCGCGAGGTCCCCGTTGGTCCGGAGCTGTTCGCCGCGATGGACAAGACCGAACGGATACGAGCGGACTGCAGAGCACTCCTCAGCGGAGAAGCGGGCGAGGGGACGAGGGCTGGGTGCGTCTATTTCGCGCCTACGCATGGCTCGCATACGTCCTGAGTCGATCATCCTGGGGATACAGACTCGACATCATGGAGTACACCGCCCAGCATCTCGAAGCCGGTTACTCCAAAATCCACAAATGGCTCGCATTCGAGGCCCGGGGGTTTGCCAAGGATGTCCTCGAGGTCTCCCAGACCGTTCGGGAAGCGGTCAACCGACTCAAGAACCGGCCTGAACTGTTAAAGTGGGTCTCTGTTAGATTGGGTCTACGCTCAAGCACGAACTGACCTTCCGAAATCACAGCGAGGTCCTGACTGTCCTCGGCACCACGCGGTCCACGTCGATTCTCAACCTTTTCCTTGACGCCTTGACACGCGGTGGTCCGAACGGTCTTCCACGCCCGATCGAGCTGCACGCCCACGACCCGATCCGATACATCGGCGACATGCTCGCCTGGCTACACCAAGCCATGGCCGGCGAGCGCGAATTCCTCGAGAGCCTCTTTGGCACGAAGGGCGAAGACGAGACGCACTTGCGCCGTGTCGGGCAGGTGCACGCGCTGAGCAAGCACAAGCGGATCAAGTCGACGGTCGACGGTGGCGTCGCGCTGCAGAGGACGGACAAGGACTGGGTCAAGAAGCTATTGGACCGAGACTTTGAAGGCTGCGGGCGGCCACTCAAGGTACGCCTCTGACCCACTGCTGAGAAGGGGACCCCCGCGGCTGACCCGTCCGGACCTCGCCTCTCCAGATCCGAGTCCAGCAGACAATCAAATCGCAGGAGTCACCCATCATGGCGTACCGAATCGCCAGCTTAATCCACTTCTACAAGGTGACGATGGAGCGCACGGTCGGCGAAGATACGCTCATGAGCGGCGTCCTGAGCGAGATCAAGGATCACGCGTACGAGGTGTTCTTCGAGACCTTGCGCACGCAAGGCAGAAGTCTGCTTCGCTTCATCCAGGTCCGTCTTTTCCCACCCTTGGCACTCTGCCTCAAGTCAGCCTGACTCGAATCTGCACCTCGCCCGCAGCCGCCCGCCGCGGCATTGTCCGCGCCGGCTCAACTCCGGGACGTCCTCGGCACCCTGCGCGAGATCCTGACGGTCTACGCTTCCTCTCTCCTCGAGCAAGAAGGCGCGCCGCAGACGCCCCGATCTCGGGACAGCGATTTCCAGGACGCGCTCGATGCGGCGCTCGACCCGGCCCTGGAGATGTGCGCGCGGATGGCCGAGATGCGCCCGGCCGAGTGGGACCGCGCGGTATTTCACATCAACTGCGACGAGGCGGTCCTGGGCGCGCTGGAAGGGTTCGACTTTGTTGGGGAGCGCAAAGTGCGAGTGCAGGAGGATGAGGAGGAGCATATCGAGACGGTCACGGCAGCTCAGGTGCGCTCTCCTCAAGGTCCTGTCGCCGGCGTGAGACACGCTTTAACCTTGCCTTTTCGCCTTGCAGTATGCGCAACTGCTCAAAGAGAGCGGGCTCGAGCCGATCGTCGGAGCACTCCGAACACGCGACGCCGAGGTAAGTCTTTCTTGCCTACTCGCACCTGAGACGTGCAGCAACTGACGAGCAGGATCCGCCTCAGACTCCGCTCTCGTCCCTTGAGGCGACTTTGCGCGCAAACCTGGAGGCGGCCCAAAGCCGCTTCGCCAGCTTCCTCTCCAGCGTCGATCCGGTCTCATCCCCCCGACTCTCCCTCCTCCCGCCTCGACTCGCCAGCTTTGTGCACGCGGACGCCTTGCGCCGAATCAGCGAGGCGTACTCTGAGCTGTGCGACGCGGTTCTGGATCCGAAGAGCGGGTACGACCGGCCAGAGGCACTGTTGCGGAGGAGCAAGGAGGAGGTCCGGACTCTGTTAGTCGTGCAGTAGTCTGCCTTCTCTACACTCGCAACCATATTGTCTAGCGACAAGGTGGGCCCGCATTTATTGTTCGCCTCGAAGTGAATTCGACGCGTTTCGGAGCGAGTCGCGACGCGTTCAAGTTCTCATCAAAGTCGACTTTGCCGACTCCCTCTCGCCCGTACACCGCCCGGAGCCAGCTCTGCTTACGCTCAGGCTATTCATACACCTACTCTGTGGGTCTCCTATCACTCAGGCTCGCCCTGGCAGCGCGATGGGACCGGCAGTATCGACATGTTCTCGGCTCCTGTCTATGTTGTCCCAGCGCTCCGGTGCTTCACCAGGACGCGACGCTTACAGCATACCATGTACAGCTCGGAAGCGTATACGCCAAGAACACAATGACGGTCGCAGCGACAAATCTGGAGGAAGAGCAGTACTTGAACCTCGTCCGGGAGGTCATCGCCCGCGGCGAACGGAGGGCCGACCGCACCGGCACGGGCACCGTCTCGCTCTTTGCCCCGCCGCAACTGCGCTTCAAACTCTCAAAGCCGCAAGCGGCCGACTCGACCGAACCGCCGAGCCTCGTCCTGCCCCTCCTGACGACCAAGCGGGTCTTCTCGCGCGGCATCATCGAGGAACTGCTCTGGTTCGTCGCGGGCTGCACCGACTCGAAGGTGCTGTCCGACAAGGGCGTCAGGATCTGGGATGGGAACGGCAGCCGGGAGTTCCTCGACTCCCGCGGCCTGCAACACCGGGAAGAAGGTGACCTCGGACCGGTCTACGGGTAAGTCCTCGATCCTCAGCCGGAGCGAATACGTGCAAGAACGTACGCGGCGGTGCTGACGATTCCAACGGGATGGGAACGCCAGCTTCCAATGGCGGCATTTCGGCGCGCAGTACCGGACAGCCAAGGACAACTACGACGGCGACGGCGTCGACCAGCTCGCGGAGGTGATTGACAAAATCAAGCACAACCCGACAGATCGACGAATCATCCTGAGCGCCTGGAACCCGGCAGGTACGGCTTGCACCACCTTGATTGACGCGAAGAGAGGATCGTACCGCCTGGCGGAGGCTCTCACATTCCTCGTCGATCTCGGCTAACCGATGGTTCTGGCTGACTTGCGCAGACCTGGCCAAGATGGCACTACCCCCGTGCCACATGTTCTGCCAGTTCTACGTGAACTTGTCTCCGCCCGGCTCCCCCGCCACCGCGAAACCGCGCCTCTCCTGCCTCATGTACCAACGCTCCGCCGACCTCGGCCTCGGCGTTCCCTTCAACATCGCCTCGTACGCCCTCCTGACGCACATGATCGCCCTCGTGACCGACACGGTCCCGCACGAGTTCATCCTGCAACTCGGCGATGCGCACGTCTACCTCGACCACGTCGAGCCGCTGCAGACTCAGCTCGCGAGGGAGCCGTTCGAGTTCCCGGCGTTCAGGTGGAATCGGTCGAGTGACGCGGTCGGATCGATCGACGGGTTCAGGGCGGACGACTTTGTCATCGCGCCCGAGTACAAGGCCAACAGCCACCCTTCGATCCCGATGAAAATGAGCGTCTAGGCGCGGATTCACCCTCATAGCGCGCGTCTGCAGTTTATGCTTAGACTATCCCTCTAAGACCTGTAAAGTACAGCACTTGTCCTCCCGGGCCAGAACCGCACAAAAACCGATGGGGTGTAGGAAAGCCATGATATGGTTCAGACCGCACAATGCGAGTGTTACTACTGTGGAACAAAGTCAGGAGAAGAAGAGGTGGTTGATACAACCGCGCGAGGGGCGCCGCTCGAAGGGCGAAAGGCGAGAAGGCGGGCGGTATGATAGGCAGAGGCAGGGCGGGAAAGCCTTGAACGGCATCTTGTTTTTACAGTTGCGGGCCGGCGGCGACGACCTCCGGCGAGCACTCGTCGGCGTAACGCTCGAAGGCCTTGTTGAACATGCCCTGTAGAATAATAGCCCTCTCGCGTCAGTGTTTCGTCCTCCCGGCGCCGTCGGCAAGACGAGATGAGACGTACAGCGAGCTTGGTGACGGTGTCCTGGTACGACTGCTTGCTCGGCCAGACCGACTCCGGGTTCAGGATCTCGTCGGGGACGCCCTCGAGGTGATCCGGGATGTTGAGGTTGAAGACCGGGGTCTTGTGGAAGTTGGCCTTGGCGAGCGAGCCGTCGTGGATCGCGTCGATGATCGCGCGGGTGTACTTCAGCGGGCAACGCTTGCCCTGGCCGAAGGCGCCACCGGTCCAGCTGCAGGCAGTAGCGTTCGAATCAGTCACCTCTTATCGCAGTGGTCTGATCGCGAGAAGGGACGAACCCGGTGTTGATGAGCCAGCAGTTGGTCTTCGACGCGGTCATCTTCTTCGCGAGCATGGTCGCGTAACGAGACGGGTGCAGGACAATGAAGGGAGCCTGAGGGAATGACTCGACGCATCAGCGACCACTCAGGCGGAGAGGAGAGTAAAGACTGCTCACGCCGAAGCAGGTCGAGAAGGTCGGGGTCGGCTCGGCGATGCCGTCCTCGGTACCCGGGGTCTTCGAGGTGTAACCTGCGACGAGAGGATGGAATCAGGCTCGGACAACAGAGCTACGAGCTCGAGAGAGCGCGACGTACCACTGAGGAACCAGTACTGCGCCTGGTGCTCATCGAGCAGAGAAACGGGCGGGAGAACACCGAAAGCGTCGCAGCTATCGTCGAAGCATGTCAGAGAGCTGCTAGGCGAGAGCGGGAAGAAGCACAGGCCGAACGCACGTAAGGTAGATGATGTTCTTCGGCTGGCTGTTGGCCATGCACGGGAGCTTGGCGTTGTCGATGTACCTGCCAGTTCAGTCATCGCGTCAGCACGAGTCCATCTAGCCAGACTCCAAGGGGGGGGGGAGAGACGCACTCGATCGGGTATGCGCAACGGGTGTTCTCGGTGATGCCCGTGTCCTCGTAGTTGGGCTCGCGCGTCAGGTAGTCGTACGTCACGTTCTCGAGGATCGAACCGAAGCGAATGGCGCCGTAGATTTCCGGCTCCTTCTCGGCGTCGAGGCCGACACACTTGGCGTAGCATCCGCCCTCAATGTTGAAGACGCCATTGTCGGACCAGACGTGCTCGTCATCGCCGATCAGGCTACGGTGCGGGTCGGCCGAGAGAGTGGTCTTGCCGGTGCCCGAGAGACCGAAGAAGAGCGAGACGTCGCCATTCGGGCCCTCGTTCGCGGACGAGTGGAGCGAGAGGTTGCCGAACTTGACCGGCTGGAGGTAGTGCATGACCGAGAAGATACCCTTCTTCATCTCGCCGGCGTACTCGGTACCGAGAATAACCATCTCACGACGCTTGAAGTTGACCTCGACCGAGGTCTGCGAGGTCATGCCGGCGGTGAAACGGTTGGCGGGGAACTGGCCGGCGTTGTAGATCGTAAAGTCGGGCGTGCCGAACTCCTCGAGCTCCTTCTTCGTCGGCCGGATGAGCACTGCGAGGACGAATGCGTCAGTACAGGTGTGGTAGGCGCGAGACCGAAAGGCCCGAGGGGCGCGACTGACTGTTGTGCATAAACAGGGCGTGGTAGGCACGCGAGGCGATCACGCGGACCTTGATCCGGTACTTCGGGTCCCACTGTGGCATAGCCTGGATCAGTACAAGAAAGCGTGTCGAGCGCGCAAACAATGCAGACTTACGCCGGCGAAGCCGTCAAAGACGTAGACGTTGTCGCGGGTGTTGAGGTAGTCGATGGCACGCTCGCGGTTGATCTCGAAGGTGTGCTCGTCCATCTGGATGTTGATGGCTCCCCACTGTAGGCGTAGAGAGGCGTCAGGACCCGGAGTAAGAGAACCGGAGCTGGAGACAGCGAGTACGAACCCAGACGTCGTCCTTCGAGGTCTCCTCGTAGACGATACGCTTGTCCTTCGGGGACCGACCGGTCTTCTTGCCGGAGAAGTTGATCAGAGCACCCGAGTCGGCAATGACGGCGCCCTCGTACTTGATGGCGTCCTCGTAGAGCTGGGCGACGGGGGCGTTGCGCTTCAGGTGGATCTTGTCCATGTCGAAACCGGCTTCGGAGAACATGGCCAAGTCCTTTCCGAGGAGGCCATAGGTGGGGTGGGTGGTCCTACAGATACGACGCAGGCGTCAGTACGAGTAATTTTCGAGGGCCGCGGGAGGAGGTTGCTGCTGCTCCGGTTCCGCCCGTTTCCCGTCGTCTCTTGTCGCAATATGGTGTAGCCATTGGGGCTCGCCTTGTCTAATTTGGCCTCGCATAGCCCTATGCGCTAGGGTGTCCCGCTGGCGTCTGCTGGTTCGGGGCCGAATTGTCGACCGGGTGAACAGGTGACCGGCAATCGTCGGAGCCGCGGCTCGTGACCCGCCGAGCCGGTCCCTCCCAGAACCCCGCGGCCATCCCCGGTCCAGCTACGCCCGCCGTCTGCGGCCGCAATGGTCGCCTGCGCGCAGCTCGCTGGCCGCTGCAGCGCCAGGAAGGACCGCACTGCCGACCGCGTTCGCCCGGTGGGCGCGAACGAGGGGTGTCGGATCTGGGGAAGCGGGCATGTGGGGGCGTGACGAGCAGTGCGGAAGGGCAACGTACGGGTCACTCGCCTCCTCGCCGTGGCGCTCGGGGGTGTTGGAACGGTTGGGCATCGTAGCAGGGGGGGTCTTGGAGTGAGAAGGGCTGTGTGCGGTGCGTAGAGAGAGAGAAAGGAGAGGGAAAGGGAAAATGCGGGTGAGCAAGCGGTGCTCCGAGGGTGGAGAAGCCGACTCGCCTCGAGCACCCGGTCACCGTGGGAGAGGACAGGCAACGTACGGGGGAAGGCTCGAGCAAGGCGCAAGAGGTGCAGAAAGAGGGCAAGAGAGAGCCTGCAGCTACACGGCCAGCGAAGGGCGCGCCAACTTGAAAATCTCGGAACACTCGGAACCGCTCGGAACTGGTCGGGGGCCGCCCAGACACGTGGTCCGCCCGCGCCGAACCCGTCACCGGTCACGCTCGCCCGCCAGGTGAACGCATCTCAAGGGCATGGGGGCATGGCTGGGACAGGTCAGAGCGAGGAGAAGCCCTGGAGGAAGGGCAGGAGATCTACAGGCCGTCTAATCAGCGAGATAATCAGCCCGCGACCCGTTATCGATCTCGGCTCGAAGGTCGGCTGCTGCTCAGGTCGCTGCTGATTGGCCGACGACTTTGACTCCGGCCGCCGGTCCGAGCGACGCTACTGCCCGAGCCTGCAAAAGCTGTCTGGCTCGTCCGCGTTGCCTTGTTGCGGCTTGCTCCGCGGATTCTCGCATACCGTTCCGATAACTCGCGCAGCCATATACGCAGCTATGCTTCCCGATTGCTCAGGCTACTTGCTTGGTCGCCGAGCAGACAGCGGCGCGATCTGGCCGCTGGTTCTCTTTACTCGCACCGCTCTTAATCCGGACGAGTCTGTCCAGCTCGCCGTCCCGCTGGCCACAAGCCTCGACTCCCCACCTCGCCGCAGGCTTGCGTTGGCCTAGCTTCTGCAGCTCTTGCCGACGATTGTCTTGTCCCCCCGCGCCTTGCAATCCTCCGCGGAACTCGGACGACATCTTCGAGGGGTCTGTTTTCCGCCGTACTTGCTGCGCGCCTGCTTCAGTGCATTTCCTACACGCATCTGTCCTGACCCAGACCCGTCGAGACCGGGCTACGTGGCCGGAGAGAGGCACAAGGTTCTGTACCGCTCTCGCAGACGGTCTCTTCCCTCACTCTCGGTTCCTCCGTCTCTCCTGAGTCGCTCTCGCAATTGGACGCTTCCTTCAGCCACGCCTCAAGGTTGCTCTCACGGACCGATCAACCCGCTTCGAGAATGGCGATGACGAGCCCCGCTCAGTCCGACGACGCGCGCCGGCGGTTTCCTCGCTCGGGCCTCTTCCTCCCTGTTTGGCTCGGAACGCGCGACGCGCCTCGTGAGCCCGACTTGCTCCCTTCCTCGCCATTCTGCTTTCCCTCGTCAGCCCGTACCGCTCTTGTCGGCCACTGGCAGCTCGGTGAGCGCGAGGAGCAGTGGCTCTTCCATCCCCTCGGCTTCAGCTCGCGCCGACCCGTCCTTGAGCGCTCCTGTGAGCGGTCTTGGCGCGTGCTGCCTCAACATGTTCACGCCTGCGACGACTGGGCACTCTGCCGCCACGGGGTCCTCCACCGGGCTCGTACCTCTACTCGCGCAGTCCTTCGTCGAGCAGAGCCACCTCAGCACGAGCGACTCGCCCGTTCGACCCGACGCCGCCGCCATCACCAAGAAGGTCATGACCCCTATCCCGACTCGGACTCCGATCTTTGAATCGCCGAGGCGCGCCCCGCTCGCGCCGACGACGCCGACCAAGTCGCCGCGACGCGGGCCGAAGCGGGTCTCGGGGACGCCGAAGAAGAAGGAGGATGTGTTCAGCTGGTCGGATGAGATGCTCGCTGAGCGGTACTCGGTGCGCATTCTTCCTTCGCGGCGCCTCTCGGTTTCGGATGGCTCGAAGCTGACTCCTTCGGACCCACCGCTTTCATACCCACCAGTTTATCGAAGAGGTGCGTTCGGTGTCGACGGCCTGCGCTTTTGTCGACGCGCGGCTGAGCATATATTTTCCCATAGGTTGGCTTCGGCAACTGGGTTCGTTGACCGCGCTCCCGGGACTGTTGAGGGCGTTCCCGAGCTGACTTGCTCGACGTCTGACGCCACAGGGATCCGTCTGGAAGGTCAAGCCGAAACCAGCAGGGCCAGCGACTCCAGTACAGAGCGTCAAGCTCGTGCATCGCTCGAAGCATCCGACAAGCTCCACCCGCCTGCGCGCTCTATGGACCGAATTCAAGTCAGTCTCCTCTCGCTCAATCCCTTCACGTCGCCTCGTGCTCAGACTCGCCCGCTGGCACAGATGCGTACGGGTATTTGATGACAAACCGCACCCGAACCTGATCCGGTTCCATGCCTTTGTGATCTCGCCTTCGTACGCCCTCTGCGTGATGGACTACCACCGCCGCCTCATGCCCGTCGCGCTCCCCGAGACCAAATGCCGGTCCTACTTTCGCCAGCTCCTGTCTGCGGTCGCCCACCTCCACGCTCACGGAATCACGCATTCCGACGTCAAGCCGTCCAACATCCTCCTGAGCGAGGACGATCGCCCGATCTTGATCGACTTTGGGTTCGCGCAGCACTATGAGGTTACCAAGCCGGACGCGTTCTTGTCATCCTTGAGCTGGGGCACGCCGGGTCCGTCCTTAGAAAACTTCCTGGGCCTCGCTACCTCGAGCTGACGCGCTCCGCGCCGGAACAGAGTACCTCAGCCCCGAGCGCGCAAAAGGCGCAGTCCACGACGAGCGCCTCAGCGATGTCTTTGCTCTCGGAGTCACGATGTACGAAATTGTCGTCGGCCGCACGGTGAGCGATATTGTCTTGGGCGTGCCACGCAGGTACGGCCACTGACTGTCGCCGTTCAGCCTTTCGAGGAGACGGAAGACGAGACGTTCCTGAACCGGGAGGCGCTCGAGATCTATTGTACGTTTATCTAACTTCGACTGCGTCAAAGGGTACGCGTCCTGACTGCGACCCGGACCAGACCACCGCACCTTGTCTGGCAGATTCTTCGGTCCCTCCGATCTCTCGCCCGAGTTCCGGAACCTGATCGAGTCGATGGTCCACCCTTCCGTCAAGAGACGCATGCCGAGCTGCGCAGCGGCGCTTCGACACGCGTTCTTTGCTCCGAGTCCGGTTGCGAGTCCGCCGGCTTTACCCCGTCGTCCGCCGCAGCCGGCACGCATCGACACGGAGAGCGCGGCGCCGTCGGCTTCGCATCGCTTAGCCACGGAGGCCCCGCGATCGGAGCAGGCAGTCTCGACTCCTCGAAAGGCTGCGAAGGCCGAAGCCGCAGGCGGCCAGGCGTTCGTGATTCGTGAAGACAGCTCGTCAGACCTTCCCTCGACTCCCCCCGCCACTTCTTTCTCTCCACGGCGTCTCGCCCTCGTCGAGCGCACCAACACCTCGCCGCAGCAGGCGCCGGAGCCCGACACGGTCTTGGCCGCGCGTCTGGCCAAGATTGTCAAATCGCCACCGCCGCCTTCCCGGATCCCGGTTCGCAAAGCCGAGATCTCCACTCCGCTGAGTAAGACCGCCGCTACGACGGCCTTCACCCCGACGACGACGAACATGCACAAGCGTATTGCGTCGACTCCGCTGGCGTTCCCGCCTAAGGTACCTGCCCCTTCCAGGCCGCGGGTCGTCTCGCAGCCTCTCCTCAGCTCCCGTCCGGACGACCACAAGCCGGCACCCCAGCGAACACACAGCATTCGTCGCGTACCGGTGCCTTCCGCCGACTATTTCGCCGGCGTGGCCACGCCAGTTCGAGCTATGAAGTCGGAAGCGTTGCAGGCGGGAGGCGGAGGAGCTCGCGTGCGGCCCGCAGCAGCGGATCCGACTGGCTCGGAACAGGACGAGCCCGAATATGAAACGCTCATGAGTGAGTTTCTTGTGCTCCGCTATCGCGCACAGAGCTGAACGTCCGGATCCTGCAGCGACGGATCCCGTCGAGGATAACGGCGATTCCGGCTACGTCTCGCGAACGCATACTTACACGGTCACTCGCAAGTCAGGACGAGGAGGCTCAGAAGGTACGGACACTCCATGTCGACTCGTACTGAACTCCCGTTGACCATTCTCATGGACGCCTGGCCAGTCTTTTCCGGTGTTTTCCTATCGGATCTGCCCAAGATTAGCCGAAAATCGTCGCGCGCCCTCTCGAACGGTGGGAAAAAATCGTGAAGCTGCTCCTTTCCGCATCGAGCTGACTCTATCGATGTCGCAGGCCTTAAGAAGCTGTCCGGCAAGCCAGTGCAAAAGCCGTCCTCGGGCGCTTCGGGGGACGCGAATCGGCGCCGTCGCGCGTCCTTGTCCGAAACCACTTTCGAAATCATCGAAGCGGAGAAGCTGGACGACCGGGGTATGTCCGTTTCGCCTGAGCCTGATCGCAGCTTGTTGTGCTGATGCATTCCGATCAGAGGCGCACACGCTGCCGCTCAAGTTCGACCAGCCGGCCGTCAGCTCGGCTACAGTCGCTCGGTAAGTACCCAATATTCACGTTATCCGGGTTCACTATTGCTGATCTGTCCTGCCCCGAACAGCGCCCGTTTGGTTTCTCTCACGAGAAGGTCGGAAGACTTGGTCCGCTCCGCTGGCGGGAACGACCCCTTCTTGATCGGACCCTCGGCCGCGAAGGCGGACAGCCCGAGCGGTGCTGGAGTCTCGACCGCGAACAGTTTAAGCATCGAGCCAGTCTGTCCAGACCGAGCTCCTCTTGTTCAAAGTCCGTTCGGATTGTCCCCCCTGCCCGGGCTTGCTGTGCTGATATTGCCCGTCGCGTGCAGCTGCACCGAAACCTTTCACGCTTGCGACTGCTGGCTCTCGGGAGAACCTCAAGCACGTCCTCGCGACGGAAACTGCGTCGTCGTCGACGAACCAGGCCGGGAACGGGTCAGGTAAGACCCGGCGTCGACCTCCTTGCGGTACTCTGGCTGACGTCTCGCGGTATTCTTAGGGACAGTCATCACGTCGCAAAGCCCCTCAGAAATCTCCGAGTTCAGGCCTGGTCACAGGAGGATACCGACTGTGAGTGCGGCTCTCGGTCGGTCTCTCTAGGGCGACGCCGATCCTGATCGGACCGATCTTCTCCAGGCCATCCGCAACACTCCTTCGGTCATTCTGCACGAATCTGCGGACGACGGGGATTACTCAGAGTCAGACTTTTCTCGAGCCGATACGCCCGCTTTCGACAGCCGAGTCGCCAGTCCGCCGCCGCCACCCCGTGTCGTCGCGGAAGCGCGGCAACTCCCGATCTGTGAGTGCCGCAGTCAGGATCGCCCCTCTGAAAGACCTGCCGACGGCCGTTTTTGCAGGGATCTCGACCGAGGCGGATGAAGACGACGAGTCTGATCTCGACGCAGATGTCGATGAACCGACGCTGAGGATCGAAACGTCGCCCACGAGGCTCGCTCGCCACCTTCATGACATGTCACCCAAAGTGGTCAAGCCGCTCTCCACCTCGTCGCCCCTGGGTCGGCCTCACCGAGGCGGGAACCCCGGAAACCCTCGTCCGCCCTCGACCGTTTCGGCCCTGCCATTCACGAACCTGCACCAGCGCTCAGATTCGGCTTCGACCTTCAATAGTCTCGCCAGCTCGACGGCGGTGCCCTCTCCGGCAGAGAAAGGTCTCCGGGGCCTGCACAAACGGTCCCGCAGCGTCCTCTCGTTCTTCTCGCTCCTCTCGCCATCTCCAGCCCTCGACACGTCCTCTTCTCGTACCAGCAGCCGCGCCAGCTCTGCACGAGTAACCGACACGGACGGCGAGCTCGGCGAGGACCCTACCATCACCTTGGGGCCGCGTGGACCGGCTGGACCGGCAGCTTCGTCGAAGAAGGAGAAGAAGATCGGGAGGGTCCGCAAGGCCGTGACCCGCTTGTTCAGATAGGTACTTCGCATGTTGATTCCCTTGAGCCTGCCTCTGTATACACATCCGGAATGAAAGACATTGATGAACGCCTCGGTTCAGGCTTCGGGTCAAGTTAGGTCAGCCATCGTGCGGAAGCTCCATTCTGAGGGAGCTGGCTTCTGCGGGACTTCGACTCGCTAAATCAGACAGAACAACAGATCATGGGCGCCAGCTCATTCAGGGTATGGCATGAGGATTGCAAATCCGGTGCATGAAGGTAGAGACAAAAGAGGAATGGGTACGCGCTGACTCGTCGACGAGTTCGCTGCGATGGAAAACGATGAATGTAAGGAGGTACAAGAGTATAGATGGGTGAAGAACGGTGAAGGGGTATGCGACGAGAAAGTACGAAGGCGGGAAGCGAGATCCCGCACGAAAGCGAGGAGGTATCACGGATGGGTCAGGCAAAGCATGATGATGTGAAGGAGTCCCGGCGTAAGGCGCCGAGGCGAGGGGTATGAAGATGCAGCGCTGGCTCGTGGGCTGACTATGACTCGCTCTCGAGAGCGGCGTTCTGCTTTGCCCAGTTCCGGGCAAAGATGGACGCCTTGAGGAATTCTGCAGGACAAGAGCAGGTCAGTCTCGACAGACAGGCTTCCGGCACGAGGTGAAGCTCACTCTTCGTCGAGTACTTGCGGTACACGAATCGGTCCTCGAAGCCCGGTGCGGCGATCGACTCGAGCAGGAAGCCAGCGGGCACGAGCAAGTGCGCTTCCGTAAAGCCGGAGTAGAAGATGAAGGCCTCGTTCTGCACATGCACATCCAATCAGTCGCACGGTCAAGAACCGTAGCTGAGGGAGGGAAACGCACCCAGTCGCCTCCGAGCATGCGGCGAGCGAGGTACATGCCGATAGCCGCAATCATCGACGGCTTCGCGCGCAGGAAGCGGTGGTCGAGCAGCGTCACCTCCATCAGGAACTTGGACAGCGTCCGCGTCTGGATGTCGTAGTCGTCCGCCTTGGAGATCCGGCGGACCCATGAGTACGGCGAGCAGTACGTCGAAATGTTGAACTCGAGCGACTGGAGGATGATCCGCTCGCCCTTGAGGATCTCCTCGCGGGAGTAGCCACCTTCGGTCATGTACACGAACTCGTCGACGGACGGCGCCATGATCTCTTCGTACTTGGCGGCGACGAACATCGCGGTGACGCCGACGAGCTGGAACTTGAGCAGCGAGACGACGCGGTTCGATAGGAACCGGTCAATGACGTTGATCGCAATCCACAGCGTCTCGGGCAGCATGTGGTAGCGCGCGTGGACTTGAAGCAGCCAATCGATCAGGGTCGTCCGCATCGACCACTCGATCTCGACCTGGTGGTCCATATACCTCGGGTTCGGCATCGAAGACTCCTGCGTGATGCGAGCACCATCAGAGACTGCCTCGCGAATGATGAGGAGTCACACGGACGAACCTCGAGCTCGGCCATGTACTTGAAGACGTCCTCGCTGTACTCGGCGACCATCGAGATGTCCTGGTAGTCGATCTCCTCCTGAAACTCGCGCTTGATCTCGGCAATCAGGTACTCGCTGTCCTCCGCCTCGTTCGGGTCGCACAGCTGCATGAGCCAGTCGTCCGGGTCGACCGCCATAGGCATGTCCTCGCCCGAGGCGTCCACGACGCGCACCTTGTCCTCGTGACGGACGGCACCGTGCGGGTGCGCATGCCCGTGCGCCTGAGGACCAAAGGCCTGCG
Source organism: Rhodotorula sphaerocarpa (assembly GCA_024713535.1). Classification (NCBI taxonomy): domain Eukaryota; kingdom Fungi; phylum Basidiomycota; class Microbotryomycetes; order Sporidiobolales; family Sporidiobolaceae; genus Rhodotorula; species Rhodotorula sphaerocarpa. The sequence goes on from JANIBP010000014.1 coordinate 497,371, forward strand.
CCGCCTCGGCGCCGTGGTCGGTCGCCTCGTCGTCGGAGAACTCGACATCGTGCGCGCGCTTGTGGCCGGCCGTCGCACCTTCGATCCCGAGTCCGACCGGAGCGGCGGCGCCGTGCTCGTCGCGAGCTGCAGGAGGAGCGTAACCCGAGGCGCTGGCACCGGCCCATTCAGCCTGCTCGACCCGCGGGGCGGACGGTGCCACCGTCGGTTGACTCGGGGCGCGACTCGGTGCCCGACGCGGCTTGGCACCTGCGGCCGCCTGCGTCGCCGCACGCGGAGCACCAGCAGCTGCTCCTGGCTGCGCAGCCGAGTCTAGCCGAAGACGACCGAAGGCCGCATTGGTCGCCGCCGACGCGGCCGCTGTAGACGAGGCCGTCGGGGCCGTGAACGAGTTGCTCGAGGCAGGCCGAGAGCGAGTCGTCGGTTTCACACCGGCGGCAGCAGCACCGTTGGCAGTACTCCGTTCAGCCTGAAGCGAGCGAAACAGATGGGTCAGATGAATGAGATGAGGGGGAGATCGGGGCAGAAAGACCAAGTCCCGCCCCTTCGCAGTGGAAGCAAAGCCGACTCACCCGCACAGCGGCACCCGCGTTCGACACATCTCCGAGCGCCCTCCTTGTCTGCACGCCACCTGTGCTCGCAGCGCCCGGCTTGCCGACCTGAACCTGGACGTTTTGCGGCGCGGCGCCGGCGATGTTCTGCTTGGCACCGAGGGCGGCCTTGCCAGGTGCGGCGGCGGCGCGCGGAGCTACGCCAGCGGCAGCGACAGCGTTCTCGTCGCCAGAAGCACCGAAGCGGACGGGTGCACGCGAGGCGCGGCGTGGGCGGGCGACCTGCGGGACAAAAGTTGAGGGGGATTCCATGCGAGGCGGCGAGAAAAGACAGAACACGGGATGTCAGCGCTCTGGCCTCGGAGTCCTTCGGACATTGTACGATCCATTCGAGTAACATTGTTGCTCTCCCTCCGAGAGTGCCATGCGTCCCTGCAGGCTGTGACGGCGGGTTGCGAGGTGGTGTAGAATCTCGGCTGACCTTGGGCTGACCGGCTGCCGACGACATGGTGCCTGCTTGAACGAGCGAGGAGCCTGGCTAGCACAGTGCGAGGCTCTGCAACGTCTGCGGTGTCTGCTCGGCTGCGCGGGGCGTGGAGAGGCGGAGAGCGAGGCGGAGGGCTCGCGAGTCGAGTCGAGGCCAAACACTTGACGGCGGCGAGCAACTCGGTCGGCGGCAGTCGGCACGCAGGGGCGGAGCTCGCAGACAGGTCGGTAGGGCGAGAATACGGCACAGAACAGTCTCGCAGGGCTCAGCAAGCCCAAGGGAGCGAGGTGCCGGGCGGGAGAGGATGGAGGACAACAAGCGGGCGAGCGCCTCTTCGCGCTGACGGCGGCACTCGGACTCGCTCCGCCACAAACGCCTCAGAGTGTTGTTTCGAGGAGCGTACACACTGTATGAGCTATATCATGAATTATTCCGCTCCTGCTGCTTCACAGTCTGTTGTTGAGAGTGACTCGCCCTCGCGTGCTGCCTCGGGCCTGCTGCATGCAGTTGCTGCGGCACACTAAAACTTCACTACAGCTAACGGAATGAAACGTCAAAACTCTTGAGAGGACTGCAGCAAGATCTGTGCGAAAATTCAGTAGCTCTCTGTCAGCTCGGGGAAGAATTGAAACAAAGGGCGTTTATGTGATGCCTGTAAGGACAGTCAAGTACCCCTCTGTCCTTCAGAAGATGTCCTCCACTGCTCTACGTAGACTTCCTCCCATTTCGGCATCGCGCACCGTCCTCATCAGCGGTCCGAGCCGATCTCGCTCGCCGGGGTCCAGATCGTCCGGGAGCCAGATGCCGCTCGCTGCCTCGCCAAGCGCAGCGACGACCTCGTCCGCCTTGATCCGGCTCGAGGCTGATATCCTCAGGAGTGACGCGAGAACGGCGCCGACCGGCTCGGACGGGTCGAGATGGGGAAGATGTGAAGGGAGCGGAGTCGGCGGGAAGGGGGAAAAGGTGAAGCGCGAAAAATTGGGCAGCTGGGCGGCCTCCTGCGGGCGGTAGAGCTCTTCCAGTCAGATCTCGAGCTAGATGCGTCCGGACAGAGTTGAGAGAGCTCTACCGGCCACGTCTCGATCGTCGGCGTGCCGAGAACCCGAAAGATGCTGGCGGCGAGTACGAAATCGCTCAAGCTGGCATCAAAGAGCGGCTGCCTGCGCAGTCTCGGCGGCGGTTCCGGTGTCGCACATTCGCGATAGTATCGCTCGAAGTCGTCCTCGGTGCTCGAAGGGGGCGAAGGCGGAGGCGGGTACGCGAGCGGGCGGTACAGCTCTGCGATGGTGCAGCCGAGAGCCCAGAGGTCGAGCGCGGCGGGGTCGTAGTCGCGAGAGGCAAAGACAAGCTCGGGCGCACGGTACGATCTGATAAGGGTGCAGCCCAAGAGATGAGTCATGAGCTCAAATAGCCCCGTCGAGGAGACAAGCGAAGTCGGTACTCGCCCCGTGCCGACCTCGAAGTGCATTTCCCCCGGCTTCTCGTGCTTAAAGGGGACGGCGATTCCGAAGTCGATGAGCACCGCGCGCCCACCTGCGCTCACGACCACGTTGCTCGGGTTGATGTCGCGATGTGCTATGCCTCTCTCGTGCAAATAGGCGACGGCGGAGGAGAGCTGGAAAGCCAGCGAGCGAGCGACATCGGAGAAGCATGGTGTTGTGCGGATCTCTTCTGATGTGAAAGCAGGAGAGTCGAGGAGATCGCGCAGTGTACGGGGGTAGGATGGCGTGAAGAACATGACGCGTGGCGCCGGCGCGCTCGACGTCGGCTCCGACACATACGCATTCAGCAAGGAGATGATCTGCGATGAGTAATCCGTCAAGATCTCTTTCGCGTAATCGGGCACTGGCGGGAGACGCATGTCGTACATTCGGATGGTCCAGATCCGCCAGGGTGAGGGCTTCTCGTCTCGGTTCTCGCGGTCTCCGTGTCCGGTCGTCTTCCGTCACCTTGATTGCGACTTTTCCGAACTCGCCGCCGCGCAGATGCGGGAACGCAGCGGCTCCGTTCAACGTCGCTTGAAAGAGGCGGCCGTCGCCGACCGGATGGACCGATTTCGGGTCGACTTGCACGGCCTTGCCCTTCAAGCGACCGGGCGCCAGTAAAGTCTGCGCATCGTCGACGTTGTAGTCCGGCAAGGGAGCGGCCATTTCCTGCTGTTGCAGCCACGACGGCGACGAGCGGCTCGGAGTGTGTGGGGTCCTCGGCGGCGAAGCTGACCGCGGTCGTACAAGTGCGCGGGTAGAGTGGTCAGAGTCGTTCGCGCGATGCATCTTCTCATGCACAAGGAGACTTACAAGATGAAGCGGGGCGATAGATGCCTGGCCGCGGCGGCCGTCGGGGGCTGTGCGCCTCCCCTCAAGCATGTCTCATCAATTTCGGCGAAGGATGCTGCGGAGTATTCCGAGGACCCTCCGTTGCCTTGCGACCTTGCAATCGATAGTCAGGCGGTTCGAAGCCTGCTTTGTTGGCAAAGCTGCTGTAGGCTTCCCCATCTTCGCTGACGACGAACGCGTTACCGGGTTCCCGCAGCTCTCGGGTTCTCGCCCGGATATTCCCCGTCCTTTCGCAACTTCTGAAGTGCAGCTATTTGCCCATTGCTCGTGAGATTGAGGCTGTAGAGTATGATTCCCGAGGAGCGCAGCTCAAAACGTATGCAAAGAAAGAACGACTCGAACGGCAGAGCTGCTGCTACTTCGGTCTTGGGGCGTTCGGGTTGGGTACGCATACAATCGAGACGCCAATCCTCCCCATACTGTACAGGATCCAAAGGCTCAGAGCACAGCCCTGATGGAACTTTTGGAAAGACATGCTATGACTTCGTACTTTGACAAAGTATTGCGGTTGCCGGTGGGCATCCGGAGCATCTCGGTGGCGACAACCTGACGCACACTGAAACATCTTTGTATTAGCAACAAGTTCAGTCATTGCGCGCTTGGTCAGCTGCAAGTTGGCCTTATGTGCAGTACATAAGGAAGCAGACAGGGTCCTGTGCGGGTCCCGTTTACTGCACAAGGTTTGCAAACCAAATCAAACCTCGGTTGCCGCACAAAGGAAGCCTTAGATCTTGAGTCGGACACATACGAGTGTGCATGTCATCGTATCGGTGATGTTCAAGGCGCTTTAATCGGGTGACTCCGGGAAAGCACGACAAAAGAAAAGGGCAACAGCAAACAGTTTCTTTGCGGAGCTCTCCCCAAAGCTCTTGCTGAGATAAGCCGCTGTCCTGGCATTGTCAAAGGCAGACATAGACTGATTTTCTAGATCAGGAGGAGGGCAAGAAAGCTTGGTGTTCCTGGGGTCCGAAATCAAGGAGCCGCGCCAAAAGAACCGAGCACTGGGCAGCCGTAATTGGGCAATAGGGCCATGGGAAGTTGGGCTGCTCCCCTCATACAATTCCTCTGTCCGTGCATAGTAGTAAACACAAGAGTCGGATTCAGCGAGGAGAGTCTGGCATCGAGCGGATGCTGCGGCGCAGCGAAAGAAGCGAGTTTCACGTGTCAGGCGCGTCCGAACGCGTGCTGGACGCGATCGAGCTAAGAACTCCGAGCGCAAACAGTGTTCTCGTCGGAATTCCGCTCGCTTTGTTCTTCCAGCTCTCGAGACTTTCTGCTGCTCTGACAGACCGACGACCGAGGCTGTGACTGCTTCTGATCAGGCCAACCCTTGATCCGCGACCCAGCGACCTCCGCGAGTCTGCGCCCGAGGGCAGCATTGCCTCATCGACGCTGTTTTCCGAGCCCCGGCTGGCAACGAGACAGTCAAGGAACGCCGCTCTCGCCATGTACACTCGTTCGGTTTTGATCCTGGCGCTGGGAGCTGTCGGGTCTGCGTTGGCAGCCGGTCATGACTTCGATAAACGAGCACCGCATGCCCGGCTCCTCAAGCGGTATCCGCCTGACCGCGCCACCGTCCCGATCACCTCGACGCCCGCATACGACGCGACCACGATCGTGCCCGCGCTCGGTACCGCGACGCCGCGGAGGTCCGGCGCCTTCAACCCGAATGCGACTTTCAACCCGCTCGCCGCGTCGCCGACGACCTGCGCGCCTACGTACACGGCGCCGACCATGATCCGGGGCACCGGGACCCTGCCGAAACCGTCAACATTCGTGCAGAAGGACTTTCGCTCAAAGAACCTGCGAGTCGGCCAGACGCCGTTCACCATCGTTGGACCGAGTACGTTCGAAAGTCGCTCTCGTCGTGGATCCGCTCGAAGCTGAACTCAGCTTCTGTGGTCAGACATCTACTGGATATGTCAGGTGCGCTAGCTTTCTGCAGCGATCCCAGCGCGGAGCCTAGACTGAGCCCGACATGCTTGCAGGATGAAAACTACGGACCGATCGGCTCGTACACGGACAAGGGGCGAGTGCGCGAGGCCCTCGCTATCGCTGTCGCGATGGGCGCCAATACGGTGCGCAACGCGTTTTGCGCGCGACGGAGTTGGAACGGAACCTGTCACTTACGACAAGCCCGCGGCCTCAGATCCGCTTGCACTCGTGCGGCATCTCGACTGGGACTTACTGGGGCCTCAACCCATACAACCTCAACCCTAAGCTTTTCACGTTCAACGACACGGCGGTAGGTCTCTTGGTGACCCTTCGAGCGAGCGGGCATCGTTTTCCGGCCCTGACATCTGCATCCGCGCTCACAGTGGGACATTCGAGACTATGTGATCTTCGCTGCTCGCGAGTACGGCCTCCGGGTCGTACTTCCCTTGACCGACAACTAGTGAGTCTCGCGACATTCTGCCCGAACCGACGAATAGCGTCATTGATAAGAGGTGCTGGTCGCTTCGGCGGGAAACCCTTTCGCTGAGCAGCCGCTACTATCACGGAGGTGAGCTTGAGGCGCTGACACCGGCATGTCGCTGCAAGCCTGACTTTGCGACGTGTGCATCGCAGGGAAGTACGACTTTATCGACTTCCGCCACGCTTCGACAGCGGATCACGGCGTCTCCTTCTACTCGAACCGAGCGGTCCTGTTCGCCTACACGCAGTACATCACGGCGATCGTGACACACGTCAACCCTTACACCGGCGTCGCCTGGAAGGATGACCCGACCATCCTGGCCTGGGAGACTGGGAACGAGCTCGGCGGGTACATCAACTCGGAGATGTGGCCGCCCAGCTCGTGGACCTCGGCCATCATCGGCACGATCCGAATGTTTGACCGCAATCACCTCGTAATCGACGGTGAGTCATTCACCTGCGACCCATTCGTGGCGGCAGCGGGACCACTGACTTTGCGCGCCTCCTGAACGTCCAGGCACGGCCGGCTTCTGGAATTGTAAGTCGTGCGATCGTCATTGTCCGGGCCCTGATCACTGACAGCGTCTCCCCACAGACACGACTGGCGCGACCTCCGAGGGCTTGCTGAACCCCGGCGTCGACATCGTCACCGACCACGGCGTGAGTGCCCCGGCTTTGCTGCCCTTGCCGCTCAGCTTCTCCCGCTGACCCGACCTCACCTCGCGAAGTACCCTCGGAATAACGGCATGATCAACAAGGAGTACTCGCTTGCGAGCCGCACCAACAAGAACTTTATGATCGGTGAGTCGCGGAGTCGGCCGCGCGACGAGCCTGTTTGACGAACGAACTCGTTTTCCAGGCGAGTTTGACTGGACGACAACGCAATCGAGCCTGCCGCTCGCAGACTACCTTGCGCTGATCGAGTCCTGGAAGCCCAACGTCGGCGAGTACGTCCCTGCACCTCTCAGCTCTTGGCGCCCTGTCGCCTCGCCCACCGGAACATCGAAGCTGACGCTTGGATCCCGTCGGCAGCCTCGCATGGAGCGTCTTTGGTCACGACCCGCAATGCTGCGCCTTTGTGCAGCACAACGATCACTACTCGTGAGCCCCCTGCAAAGCTCTTTTTGCGTGCCGGCGTAGATACTGACCGATCCGCATTCCAGGCTTTACTACCCGAACGGGAACACCGCAGCGGACGAGGCAAATGTGCTTCTGCTCGTGCAACATTGGTACCGCATGACGGACCGCACGCCTCCGTCTCAGCTCATCGGCGTCGCGTGCCCTCAACCGGTCTTCTGATTTGATGGCGTCGGGTCTTCTGTCAGACGAGGCATATCTATCGAGCATACTATCCCTGAGATTTTACCTCTAGATATTGGGGCTGTAACATGACGTGTCATCTGGTTCGACCGGAGAACCGAGCGTTTCATGCTATGCCTTCCCGAACGGTCCTTCGATGGCACGGCCGCAGCTACGCTTCGTTGCGCTCGACCTCGTCGACGAACCTCCACCAACTCGTCCCAAACCCGCGCTCGAACGTGGCCCGTTGAACCGCAGGCTGCTCCGGTTGTCCATCCTGGTTCGACTCCCCCGCTCGACTTCCTTCCGAGGCAGCGCTCGGTTCGACGCGGAGGTCGATGCCGGCTTCTGAGCGGGCGAGTTGCTCGAGGGCGGCGATGCGGTTCGAGGGAGCGCGCAAGCCCGCGCGACGAGGTCGTCGCCGGTTGTGCGGGCGTGGGCGGCGAGCTGCGTCCTCCGCAGCGATCTCCTCGTCTGCCGAGTCCGCTTCGGCCAGGAAGACCTCTTCTTCCTCGTCTTCGGCTGCGTCGGACCCCTCGTCCTCCCCGACACCCACCTCCTCCTCCCCCCAATCGGCCGCCTCCCGCGCACGATCCCGCTCCCTTTCCCGCTCAAGCTCATCCAAGTCCCTCAGAGTCCCTTCGACCTGCCACCGCTCGACCTGGGCCCACGCGCCCGCCGCGCGCAGCTCCGGATTCGTCAAGACGCTCTGAAGCGTGGCGGCGAGGGAGTCGAGCTGGGCGGGGTAGAGCGCCGTGTGGATGAAGGGGACGGATTGATTCGGTTTCGGTCTTGAGAGTGCGCGGTGGACGGAGGGAGTGGCGGCGGCGGCGGCGAGAGCGGGGAGGGCGAGGGGGAGGCCGACGAGGGTGTGGTAGGCGGCATCCCAGTATGTGCCGTAGGTCTTGAGCGATGGGAGCTCTAATGGCTGCTCCAGCGAGTCTGCATCGAATGCAGGGAGGAGGATCTCCCATGCTGTGTAGTCGAGCGAGAGACTGCGCAGCCGAGGTGCGACGGAGCGGACGAGGGCGCGTACCGTCGCGGGGGACTGGTCGTGGGACCCGGTGAAGAGGAGCAGGTGCCGCAGTTGAGGCAAGAGACTCTCGTTATCCCTCTCAAGCAGATCGAGGGGGAGAAAGTCTCGGCGGAGGGAACAGAGGCGGAGGTCGAGCCGGGAGAGAGTCGAGAAGGCCGACGGCAGCCGGAGAGACTGGGGGATCCAGCTCTGTGCCGGGTCGTCCTCTGGAGGCGGGTCGGGGTAGTATGCCGAAACGAGGGTGCACTGTCGCAGCGAGAGCGAGGAGAGGCCTGTCGAGCAGGTTCCATGTCAGCGGAGAACAGCCAGTACACCCCGCGTGCGAACGAGGACTCGCCTGGTCCGATGGCAATCTCGTCGAGCCTGACCCGCTCGATATGGGTCAAGGTGAGCACTTGCAAGTGCTGACATGCAGTTACGGTCTGGGCGAGCTGGCGGTCCTGGACCTCGCCCCAGAGTTCGAGATCGAGGTGAGTGACGAGATCGCCGACGGCTTGCTGCGGGCTCTGCAAGAGGGCGACGAGGGGCCTGAACTGTTTGGCATGGAAGAGCTGAACTGGGCGTTCCGGTTCGACGAGTGCTCGCTGTGCGATTTTCCTCCAGGCCCGGCAGACGAGCGAGAGTCGGCTCAACTGGCGGCGACGGCGGGGACTGCGGCGATCGGGGCCGTAGTCGGCCGAGAGGAGAATTACATGGTCCAGGAGCTCTTCTGGCAGCTCGGAGAAGCGGGCGAGCGTGTGCGCCATGGCGTGAACCGTCAGAGACTCGAGGGCGTCCGGCGACTGTCTCGCTCTCCCTCCCTCTACGAGCCACTGCTGGCCGCCGGAGCACACTAGTCCTAGCTGACAGGACTTGATTCTGCTCTAGAGCCTCCCAGACTGCTCGCTCGTGCGCTTACACACACGCACGTCCGCTCGCGGGATGCCGGCTTCCGCTGCGTCATCGTCCTCATCTGCACACCGTCCTCGCCATACACCACGACACGGCGCCATATACGGCAACATAGGGCACACAATACTGCTACGGACGCGCGTCGTGCTGCTCCGGCGGCGCCATGGGCCCGGGGGAGGATGCTCGGCTCGGTGTCAGCCATCTCGCCTTCCGCCGCGCCATCTTGCTCAACCGAGCAGAACTCCTCACCCGCTCAAACGGCTGGACACTCAGCTACAGAAGCATGCTCGACGTCTGAACGCCTCTCTCCCTCCCGCTTGTGACGCTGTGCTTCAGACTCCTCCCGCTTGCCGCCCCCCTCGCCTCGCTGCCACCGCTGGTCGGTGGACACTTTCGGCCTTCTTTCTTTCCGAGCAGGCCTCGTCTGTTATCTTCGGCTGGACCCGTTTGTTGCTCCATAAATCGCCAAGGTGCGCTCCGATACATCCCTGAACGGCCACTCTGCGTAAGCTGACCACCTGCCTCGGTTCAGCAGATTCCCCCTCCCAGAATGCTGGCCTCCCCGATCGCCTCCTCTCGACTTCTCGCCTGGGTCATTCTCCTCGCGCATGCTTCGACCCTCGTGACCGCCCTGCCCGCGCCCGCCCTTCCGCCCATCTACCGCGGCGGCCGCGGCGGTCGAGGCGGCAACCTGGGCGTCCGTCCGCCGCACGAAGTCGCCGGCCACAAGCGCTGGCTCGAAGCGCGACAGGCGCCCACCCAGCCGGCGCTCATCAATGTCAATGTCAAGGGGATGCCGGACGCGCAGATTTCGGCGGCGGCGGCGGCGGCGGCGATCGAGTCGGCGGCCACGCCGGTCGTGGCTGTCCCGGTCACGTCGCAGCAGCCGGCGAGTGCCGGTGTTGCTCAGTCCAGGAGCAGCTCTTCGGCCACTCCTGAGATCTCGAGCACAGCAAGTCCATCCCCTTCGAGCACGGCCGCAGCATCGAGCTCCGCGTCGTCTTCGGTGTCCTCGCCGCTGCCAAGCAGCACCGCGGATTCCGTTTCATCGGTCGCGTCCGAACCGACTTCGTCCGCGTCTTCGCCGACTATATCGATGCGCGCAAGCTCGTCTTCGAGCCCTGCGACTTTGTCCGCACAAGCGTCTGGAACGCCGGCGGCCAAGTCGCAGAGCTCGAGCAGCAACATCTTCTCGACGTCGAACCACCTCTTTGCCCTCGGAGTCGTGGTCATCATCGCCATCGGTGCGTTCAAGATTTCGTCTCAACATGTGCGGCAACACTGACGATTCTCCCCCTACGCGTTGTAGTCATCATCGGCCTTCTCGCGATCATCTACCTGATCAAGCGCGTTGCGCACCTGTCCCGCTATGCCGACGAGCGCGACTACCCACCTCCCGCCGTCACTCGCGTCCTGCCGCTCATGCGAGGCTCGACCGACCTGGAGAAGCGAGCCTCGGACGCGAGCGACTCGAGCTCGAAGGGGCTGCTTCCCTCCTCCTCCTTCTCCGGAGCCGGATCCCGCAGGTCGGCGACTGTGAGCTCCGCAGGGGTCACACGGGGAGGCTCGCAGGTGAAAGCTGTCGGACAGGCTCCGCCACCGACCGCCCCGCCGCCGGCGGCGTGGGCAACCTTTTCCGGCCCGACGGATCCCCGCCCCGTCACGCTCCCGCCTCGGACCGCGCCGCGACTGCTCTCGACCGTTTCGGAGCAGGACGATGCGCCCCTCTCGGACCTTTTCTCGGAGCTTCGGTACTCCCACGTGGCCGGCCCGGACGGAGGTAGGCCGTGGAGCGCACCGCCGGCGCCGGCGTCGAACGCGGCGCGGCACAAGTGGAGTCCGCCTGAAGGGCGGGGGAGCGCGCTCCGGTGGCAGGTGTCCTGAGCTCCAGGGTTTGCCGCCCGACCGCGCAACTCTCTTCGTGCCGCCCGTTCGTTCTCTCTCGCCACAATTCGAGCTCGATAGATCCCCTCCATGTTGTCTCCCCGATCCCTCTTTAATCCGCCGCTGGTCGGCCATACATAACGACATTTCATGCATGCAACTCGCAGTACATCGCCGCGAACGATCCGAGGCGCGATGCAAGAGGTCGCGCGCTAGTTACGCTCGTTTCGCTGCGGAAGGGCTCTCGCGATCGCGGTTCCTTGCCTGATCGTCGAGCATTAAGCGCCTCCATTTTTTATCGAGTGCGGGAAAGCAGGCAGCCGGTGGTGTCAAGGGGTTGCCGGGCTTGCCTACTGTATAGGCTCGCCTACAGCTGGCGAGGGCGACGCGACTATAGGAATGCATTGAATTGGAATCTGCTTATGATGTAGTAATAAGATGCGCGCCAAGTGCACCGCCTCGTTCTCGCCGGCGCGCTGCCGAGATTGATTTTCTTCAATTTGCACCGCGCCGACGAACGGCGCGCGTCTTTTCGGCCCCCACTTGCATAGCGGCAAAGCAGCCTCGAGGACCTTCAGGACCTGCCGACTGGCTCGAATCTTGCCCTCGTCTCGTCCGTCTATCGCCCCGCCTGCTCCGACCCAGCCGGCGCGCGAATCAGTTCGGATCGACTGCTGCTCTGGACTTCCGCACAGTTCCGTCCGTCCGTCGACTTTTCCACCGCGGCGGACCTCTCGTGCGCTCGTACGCCGCCGGACTCGGCCTAGACGCCCCATAGCGAGGCTCTGAAGCGACCCCTCGCCCCCGCCTGCGACTCCGGATGGCGCCTCCTCCCGGCCAAGGCGGCGCGTTCCGCCGCAAACTCGTCATCGTCGGCGACGGCGCGTGCGGCAAGACGTCCCTCCTGAGCGTGTTCGCCATGGGCGAGTTCCCGCAAGACTATGAACCGACCATCTTTGAGAACTATGTCGCCGAGATCCGCCTCGACGGCAAGGCCGTCCAGCTCGCGCTGTGGGACACGGCGTAAGTCTCTCTCTCCCCTTCGTCGGCACGGGCGGTCTTTCGCGCCGCAGGACCTCTCGCGCCCATTCACGCTGACTCTCTGACACTCGCTCACAGAGGCCAGGAAGAGTACGAGGTGAGTCCGGGGTCCCGAAAGGGTCCTCTCGTCGGAAACTCCGGCTCCACAGCTGGGGTGAGAGAACCGGCCCGCTCACCTCCCAACTCTGCCCGCAGCGCCTCCGACCTCTCAGCTACTCGAAATCTCACGTCATCCTGATCGCCTTTGCGCTCGACACGCCCGACTCGCTCGAGAATGTCTCGGTCAAGTGGATCGAAGAGGTCCGCGAGCTGTGCGGGCCGCACATCCCGGTGCTGCTCGTCGGCTGCAAGCGCGACTTGAGGGATCAGGCGATGCGCTATGGCGCGCAGGGCGGGGCGAGGTGTGTCACGACAGAGCAGGTGAGCTCCCCTCTTTCGTCGGATCGCTCTGTCAGACCGGCGGGTTGCATGGGGTCGACTCTTGCAGAATCAGGAACTGACTCTACTACGCATACCGCCTCCACAGGGTCAAGCGATGGCGCAGCAAGTCGGCGCACGGTCGTACTACGAGTGCTCGGCCCTCCTGAACGAGGGCGTCGACGAAACGTTCGAGGCTGCGACGCGCGCCGCGATGCTCGTCCGCGGCGAGGCGGCCCACCCGGCTTCGTCTTCACATCACCACCACTCGCACGGGGACGAGGCGGGGTACGGCAAGGAGAGGAGACGGAGCGAGTCGAGGAGGAATGGAGGCGCGGGGGATGAAGGGGAGGGCGGAGGGTGCTGCAGCGGCGGCTGCGTCATCCTGTGAGCGAAGCGGGAGTTCTCCGACCTCCTCACATCCAAAAGGAGTGGACCGGTGGCCACCCCCTCTGCGTCGGCGGGTGCTCCGTCCACTTCCCCCACTCGCCTGCCTCTCTTCGTTCCGGCCGGCCCAAACGAAAGAGCTGCGGGAGTCACCTTCCCATCCCACATTCTTTACGTCCCAGCATCCTTCCACGGCCCCCGCCTCGCTTCGTTGCTCTTCGTCACCTCGGCCCACCCGCATGACCCTTCCGGACCCCTCCCAGTGTACCCGCCCACGTAATGACTCTCCACCCCATCGCACACCTCCACCGCTCGGATCCTTGCTGCAGTTCCTTTACCCACTTCCCTGCCTGCCTCCCCGTTCGTCGTTCCATGTGTTTCAAGGTTTCTGAACCCACTGCAGTCACGCCTGTTTTCGCATCGGTTTCTCGAGCGATCTCGCAGGTGTCCTTGCTCTCTTCGGGACTGTCGGAGGACTATGCGCCAGAGGCGGGGAAAAGAGATTTGCATAAGGGTACAACGACAACGTTACGGAGGGTACCGGGCACGTGATAGGATTTCCAGAGCGCTTGTCATGACGCGCCGGCAGCGCTGGTCTCGCAGGCGTCGGAGGGCGCGTTGATCGCGGTCGGATCTTCGAGAGCAAGGGCGAGTGGGCCCGCCGCGGCTGCGGTCACCAAAGGCGCCTGGGAGAAGAGCTGCTCGGCGGCGTGTTCATCGAGGAGGTCCTCCGTGCTGCCCCAGTACCGGCGCTCCTCGTCCTCTTCCTCCCCTTGCTGCCCGACTTGCGCGCCTCCCGCTCCGTCCTCCTCCTCCTCGTAATTCTCAAACCCCGGCACCGCCCGCACCCTCACAGCCCCCCTCGCCCTTATCCCGCACTCAGGGTCGATCTCGTACTCGACGCACGCGCGGGGCGCGAACGGACTCCACACGAGCGTCATGCAGCGGCGAGTCCGTTGGCCAGAGGGCGGACGCCGGACGAGGCACAGGATGCGAGAGGTCGGGATCTGGGACCACGTGTGCCCTAAAGCGGCGGCGACGGCCTGCGGCTGCTGCGGAAAGCCTTGCGCGCTCCTGATGCCCGTGGGCGAGTCGAACCCCGGGGGGAGGGGCAAGAGGCTTGGGTGCGAGACGGACGCGAACGCGCCCGAGATGTGCGGCGATTGGAACCGCGAGTAGAGCAGGGGCGGGAAGTGGTACTGCCGGTGCGGAGCGAGCGGGAGGCCGTTGTAGGCGTGGAGGTGGTGCGAGGTGGCAGCGGTCGAGGTCGACGAGTGCGCGCTGGCTGCGGAGACGGTGCGGCGGACGGCGGCGGGTCGCGGGTCTTGACTCTCGCCTGCGGGGCCGCGATTGGGCACGCGCGACCCGTTTCGTCCGTCTGGACCACCTTGCCCCTCGTGGTCATCGCCGTCGTCGCCATCGACGAGGAAACTCCTCGGCAACTCGCGGCCGCGCCCGTCCCACACGTCCGAAACCTGATTCACGACCACGACCGCGACTCCGTATCTCGCCGCGATTGCTTTGAGTTCGTCTCCAATCTCGGCAAACTCGCGCGCGCGCTGGGCGAACCCGGTCGAGCCGGACTCGTGCGCCGAGCGGAAGGGCGCGGCGATGCTGTCGAGGATGAGGAGCCGGATCGGGAGCGGCGAGGCGCGGCCGTTGGGGGATGCGCGAAGGGACTGGGCAGCGCCCGGAGCGACATTAGACTCCGGATCTGCAGTGTCGCGCGCTGCCTCAGCTTCGCCGGCGGCGCGGTGCAGCGCGGCGATGCGTTCGATCGCGGCGGGGACGTGGTACGCGAGGAGGGCGACGAGGGTGTCCGAGTCTGGCGCAGTCTCGACGTGGACGTTGTCGAGAAAGTCGGTCTCGGTCCAGGCGCTTGCGCGCGAGTCCGGCAGGTGCGGGTCTTGCGGATCGAGGTCAAGGTCGGCCGCATCGCGTTCGGCGAGGGTTGCGCTCCAGTGGCGGGCGAGCTGGGCGAGGCGCTTCGAGGGGATGGTGCCCTCGGAGGAGAGGAAGAGCGTCCCGCCGTCGAGCCCTCCGCACGCGCGCGGGAGTTGTACGGTGCATGCGAGCTGGAGGCAGAGGTTGGTCTTGCCGGACGAGGACTGGCCTGCGAGTTCGGTGACGGCCCCGGTGCGGATGCCTGCGCCGTGTGCGTCAAAGAAGCTGTCGAGTTCGGCGTCTCCCGTGGTGAAGGCGGCGGTGGCTATGGACTGGTCCTCGGGGGAGGTTGTGGCGTCGTCGAGGCGGCGGAGGGAGTGGGGGTGGTCTGGCTGGGCGAGGACTGCGCGAGCGACTGCGCGCTGTAGCTCGGTGCACTCTGCGGGCGTGAGCCTGGTCGCGCGGGCGAGCTGGAGCGGCGAGGCGAGGAGGACTTGCTGCGCCGAGACAAACTGGTGCTTGACCAGGTGCGCACGCTCCTTGCTCGACAGCGCCCCCGGAGGCAGCGCAGTCAGCTCGATGTGGCGCATGCCAACCTCCTGCGTGCCCTGCGCATGCGCCTGCGCCCGCACGCGCGCATGAGGGCCTGTTAATGGCACTGGAAGCGAGGTGGAGCGCGCAGGCGGACGCTCCGAAATGTCAAAGAGGGTAATCTTAGGATTAGTCAAGGTTGACTAGTGAGGTGATTAGGAGCGGAGTCGATTTCCCGAGTGAGGCGCATCCAGTCGCCGCCGTGTGCCTGCCTCGCCCTCTCTGCTGCCAGACAACATGTAAGCAAATGCAGACAACCGTAGCAACCGGACTGAACTCCCAGAGCTGACCCGCGCTCGCCCCGTGTGTCCGCCGCCCCGCCGCTGCCCGCCTTGCCGCTCATCGCATGCTCAACCCTGCTCGCTCCCAAACCGCGTCCCTGCTCCCGCCACGCTCTTGTACGCCTGCAGGGTTCGCGTGCAAGAAGTCGCAGAAGACGTCGATGCGTGGTCCTCGGCCTCGTCCGACGCCGGCGAGTCCGACGTCGACTCGGTCCTCTCCGACTCGGACCTCCAACTCGACCACTTTGACCCCTCCAAGGAGTCCTACGCCGAGCGCATCGCCGCCCTGAAGGACATGGTCTCCCCCACCACCCGCCAGCAGCTCGCCGACGCCGCGAGCTCCACCTCGGCCTGGGTTCGCTGGAGCCTCTTCAAGGCCGGCAACGTCGCCTGGATCGCCACCACCAGCGCACTCCTCGTCGGCCTGCCCCTCCTCCTCTCCATCGAGGGAGAGGCTGCCCTCGTCCAGCAGGAGAAGGAGTTCCTCGCCCAGGTCAGTCGTCGCCCCTTCTGTGCCTCCAGGTCTCGTGACTGACTCGCCCGAATCCCTCCGCCGCCCCCTCACTCGCTCGTGACGCGCAGCCCGGAGCCCAGAACCCGTACGGCGCACCGCCTCCAGCAGGCGCCGTTCCCGGTCAGGCCCCGGCGCAAGGCGGCGCCGCACCGCAGGGACTCGTCCCCGCCGGCTTCTAAGATCGCAGCTCCCCCTCACTTCATCTTGAGCGCCTCTCCCACCGCCCAGTCGCACACCTCCTCGAAGAGAACTGTAGCACTGTGCGTGCGGGTGCGGACGCGGCCGGTCACTGCCTCCCTTCTTCCTCGTGTACATTCTCCCTCTCTCGGCCTCAGTCATCCCACTCTCCCCTGCAGTTCGCAACTCTATTCTCGCACATCACGCTGGCTCTCCTTTGAGTCTATCAGATCTCCAAAGCTACACTGTCCGGGGCTAGTCGACTTTGCAGGGTTCCGAGAGGGGATCTCCTGCTGCAGCTTAATGGCTTTCCGGACTCGCCCTCGCGCGCGCCGCGATGACCGAATGCGAAATTGATCACGGCCGGCGGGAAAAAAAGCTCCGCGCGCGGCGCCGCCGACCGCCGACCGCCGAGCAGGCGATCGACACAAGCCAGCGTCTGTACACCACACAACGCTCTGTACTGATCCTGAGGCACGAACGAGTCAAAAGCTGCACTAGCTCACCCACCAGCTCGCGCTGTTTGCTTGTACGACGAGTCGCTGGACTCGGGAACGCTTTATCACTTTCTCTCTTCGGCCTACTTTCGGTCGCTCGGCCGCTGCTCGCTCTACACTCGTCCTGCCGCCTGTCAGAATGTCGTGCACCATCTGATTTGCAGTGAGTATTCCTCGTGCCAATGTGCGCCCGGGCGGGGACGAGTGTCGAGCTGATCGCGTTGCTGACTTTCACCCCTTTTGATGACAGCATCATCTCGAAACTTTCGTTTCAGACGACTAGACGCCCTCTAGCACCCGAAAGCGACCTGAACGTACTCCAAGATGGGCGTTCCGCTGCTCGGCGTCGCCGTCGCGACCCTGTGGTCCCTCGTGCGGTGGCTCCCGACCCTCGGCATCCTGCTCGTCGCCCTCCTCCTCGGCCTGCACTACCTCCTTCCCTTTACCCTCCGCGCCTGGATTCTCCCGCGCCACTTCCGCATCAGCCACTTTAGCCTCTCGGCGATCCACCAGCTCGCGTACGAGCCCCCTCAGTTCGGGGGCCAGGTCCGCATCGAGGTCGGCAGCGTCGGGTTCGTCCGGTGGAACGGATCGGCGACGGCGGCCAAGGCGAGGAGCGCGGCGGCGTTGGCGGAGAAGGACCGGGATGGGAGGGCGGCGAGAAAGATCAAGGACGGGTTGAGGAACGCGGGGAGGAGGGCCATGCGCGCGACCGATCGGGACAAGGACCGCGCGTGGTTCTTGCTCCGGTGCCAGGACGTCAAGGTTACGGTCTCGCGCGCGGCGTTCGAGCAGATCCTGCGCCATGACTGCCACGGCGGCGGTGGCGATGCTGCGGACAACGCACCGCAGACCGACCCCGCTTCGCGCCCGCCGCCTCCGCCGCCGTCGCGCGCGAGCCTCGCCGCCTTCCTCCGCTCCTTCTTCCCGCGCCTCCAGCTCCAGCGCCTCCTCGTCTACTTTGCCCTGCAGTTCTCCTTCACCCTCCACATCGAAGAGGTCGCGAAAGTGCAGGGGGTCCTCTGCGCAGGAGGCGAAGTCGTCGCTGTCGCGCCCCTGGACCAGGCGTCGACCTCGCCGTCCGCGTCCACGTCGGCGAAGAACGGCGCAGCGCGCACGACGGACGCCGCGGTCGAAGAGGATCCGGACCGGCAGAAGGACCAGGAGGCGCGCGGGTGGATGCGCCTGAGCCGGATCAAGATCGGCCGGCGTGATGCTCCTGGAGATGGAGGCGAGGCTCAGATGAAGGGCGACGCGGCGGTCGAGATGATGGATCCGCTGGTCGTGCGCGTCGCGGCGCCGCTCGTTGTCACGCCCATTTCTCCTCCGGACGCCGAATCCGCGGGGTCCTCATCCGGCACCGCCGCCAACGGACCCACAGAGATGGACACAGCCGACCCGGCGATCGAAGCCGGCGGGCAGCGCTGGACCCTCCGCCGCAGCGGGGTCCGCCTCGCGGTCGAGTTCGGCGGCGAAGGCGGCCCGACCCACGACGGCGAGGAACACCTCGCGGAGAAACCCTCCCGGACGCCGCGCGTTCTCGGTGGTCTTGCGCGCAAGGGTCGGTCGGAACTCGAGCGGAAGAAGCTCGCGGAGAGGGAGATGCAGGGGTTGGGAGAGGTGGCGGCGACGGTGGATGCGGGCGTGCATGTGCGCGTGCAGGAGCTCGAGGCGATCCTGGACGCGGTCAAGGCGATCGCCCAGGCGGCTAAACGACAGTCGGAGGAGTCGACGGTGCCTGGACCGCAAGGGCCCGCCGAGGGGCAAGAGCCCGAGCGCAAGAAGCCTTCGTCGCTCGTCTTCCTCGACTCGGTCTCGCTCGAATTGCCTTCGTTTCTCCTCACGGCCCAGTACAAGACCCCGCACGCCGTCCTCTCGACCGACTCGGGCCAGTCCGGCCCGGACGCGGGCTTCCAGGGAAGTCCGACCCAGCCGTCGACATTCCGTCCGCCGCGGCACCGCCTGCCGAAAGAGATCGCGTTCGCGCTGCTCGTCCGCGGGGTCGTGACGCAGGTCGAGATCAATCGGTCGAGTGCCGATGTCCGGCAGGATCACCGTGACTGGATCGGCAAGGACCGGCAGGTCAGCTGGAGGGTTGCGGCCGAGTGGAAGGAGATCGAGGGTCGGGTCAAGCTCGATGGCAATGAGGGTGAGCGGAATCTTGCATGACTTTGATGGTGTCCGAGGTTCTTCAGGCTGACGCATGACTTGCCCCGCAGAGGACGCCCTGCGCAGCGGAGGCAAGGCCCTGTCGGTCGGCGCCTCCCGCCTCGACGTGACCTCGACCTGGATCCCGCCTTTCCTCGTCCCGCACGCCGCGCAGTCGCCCTTGCTCCCCGCGCATAAGATGGCCGCTTCGCATCACAACGACGCGGTGGTCCTCATGGAAGGCTTCCTTGGCGAGATTCGCGGGCAGGCGCTGTTCGAGACGCTCGATGCCGCGGTTCGGATCTTCAGGGCCAAGTCCTCGTCGGCTCAAACTCGCTCCGAGCCGCCGGAAACGAAGGAGACGACGGCTGAGTCGCAGCAGAGACGGACGATCCAGGGACTGCCTCGCCTCGTCGGAGCTGCAGTCACCGCCGGCCTCGAACTCCGGATCCAAGCGCCGCAGCCGGAAGGCCAATACGACCCCGCGACCTCCCGCCCGGCCTCTCCGACTTCGTCATCCTCGGCGTCTTCGGCGGACGAGCCCGTCGACCCTTTCGTCGAGTCCGGAGACCCGACCGACCCGTTCTTCCGCTCGTGGTCCGCTCCCGACATGCTCTGCCTGAGCTTCCCGACGGGTCAGATCAGCTTCGGGGGCGAGTACGCCGATCGGAGCGTGAAGCGGACGGAGATGGACAGGAGGGCGGCGAAGCGGATGGCCAAGCAAAGGAGGCAGAGTTCTCGCATGAGCGTGAGTTCGAAATCGCCTGCGAGTGCCGACCGGTGCAAGACTCACACCCCACACCTTGTCGTGCAGCGCCGTCGCTCTGAGCGGGACCAGGACGAGTATCACGAATCGCCGACCCAGACACTCGAGGACGAGTACGGGGTGCCGCCGCCGCCGCCGCTCAAGAACGACTACACGCAGCGCAAGGTTTCGCCGGAGCAACCAAGCTGCAACTTGCTCAAAGACTTGGTATGTGCCTCGTCGTCTCTGCCTTCACGCCACCTGAGCTGATCATGAAGCGAATTCGTTGCAGGATCAGTATGGCGTCGAGTACCGCGCTCATTGCCTGCTCACGACCAATACGATGAACGCGTACATCCTTTCGAGTCGCAAAGATCGCGAGCACGGGGAAGAACGGTACGACGACTCGAGCGCGTCCGACAGCGACGACGGCCTGCCGCGCCTGCCTTCCGAGCCGATCCGATTCGACTTGCTCGCGCTCGGACCGCTCGAGGTCCAGTCCAATGTTCGCGTCTTGGGTGACGACAAGGCGAACCCGATGCAGCCCGAGCTCGACATCTCGACGGGCCGCGGCAATCACAGCTTCCTGCTTGAGACCGCGCAGGTCGATCTGTGGCGGCCCGTCGTCATGGGTTGCGTGCGCGACTTGCTTGCCGTCTTCTCTGAGAAGCCGGAAACCCGTTCGGGTGATACCTCGTCGGAACCGTCGGAGCAGCCGGCTCAAACGCCGCAGGAGCAGCCGCCGTCATCTCCTCAGTCCGAACCGATCGTGGACCAACTCCCGCTCGACCAGAAGATCCATGTCGCACTCGCTTCCTTCGACCTGCGCATCGCAGGGACCGACCCGAAAGCCGACGTGCACTCGTGCCGCGGCATCGCCTTGCACTCGGGACCGCTCGTCCTGCAATACGTCCTGCAGAGCCAGCACGAGCCGATGGAGACCGCCGACTGCGCCGCCCGCAGCATGCTCGAGATGGCGGAGGACCTCCGACTCGAGGCGAACGCGATCCTCAATGCAGCGACGCCTAAGGCAGGCGAGCGCCCGCCTCGGATCGCCTTGCTCAAGGCGGAACTTTTGGATGTCGAGATCGATCCGGTCGTCGACGCGCGGGCCAGTCGCGGTCGGAAGCGGTATCCGAAGAAGTGCGGAGACGGTTATGGCGAAGACGTCGACTACGGCTGGGAGGTGCGCGGTCGATCCGAGCTCGCCGATATCAAGCAGACCCGCCCGAACATCATACCCCCGCGCTTCTCTGCCGAGGACGTCGATACGGAGGAGGAGAAGCGAGCGGGCCGCGGCATCTTTTGCCTGCCTGCGCTCGCCGTTCGCGTCCGGCTGGAACGGGCCTCGGAACTTGACGGGGAGAAGTCGCAGGTCGAGGGTCCGGCGCCGCTCGATCAGATCACCATCCACACCGAAGCCCGCACCGTCGAGCTCCGCCTCGAGCTGTTCAGCATCTACCTCTGCCTCGTCGCCCTCTCCGCCCTTCGTCGTCTGAAGCTGGAGAAGCCCGCGGCCGGGAAGAGTGATGGCCCGACCAAGCCGGCATCTACGAGCGATGCGACGCCGAAGCGCCCGCGCCCGCGAGTCATCATGCACGGAGACCTGCGCGACCTGCACGTCTGGCCGACCTTGCCACACGACACGCATCTCTTCATGAACTTCTCGCGCGTGCGGATGCAGCACAACCCGACCGACGGGCTGGCCGTGTCGTGGGACACCGGCATGCTTGCGGGGCAAAGTCCAACCCTCCCCGGCCGGTGGGAAGACGTCGTCCAGTTGCGAGGAGGCCAGTTCTGCCTTCGCCCCGAGCCCGAGAACCGCGGCTATCACCCGTTCGTCCTCGACCTCGAGTGCGATACTGCACGTCTGCGGATCCCTTTCCGATACGTCTTCTCGCGGATCATCGACAACGTTGCCAGTCTCGTCAAGGCGACGAAGCAGCTCATCCACGAGCACGTTAAGGGCGGCCAGGACTTTATCATCGAGCCGCATGCCGAGAAGCCGAAGAAGACGCCGCAGCTCGAGCTGCGAGTCGGCCTCTTTGCGATCGAGCTGGAGGACGACCCTTTCGAGACAAAGCTCAACATCATCTGGCGCGCGGGCGCGGAGGAGCAGTCGGCTCGCCTCGACCGCGAGGCGGCGTTCGTCGCCAAGGCCGCAGCCGTACGTCGTGCCGAGGAGGAAGACACCGAGCAGGACGGCGATTCCGACCGGGGCGGCAGCGACGATTGCGACGAAGATAAGCCTAAGCGGCAGCCTAAGGCAGACGCTCGTCATTCCGTCAGCATCGAGGACGCCCGCCTCGGTCTCTTGGCCTACAACTCGTCGAGCTGGATTAAGCGTGTGCGTAATGCCTCCGCCGAGCAAGCTCGCCGCGAGGAGGTCCTCGCGAGGAAACTGTACGGTGCGAATACCCGCGCCCTGCGCGAACGATCTGAGCTCCCGATCGATTTGGCACCAGTGCCGAAGACGGCGCCGCTCAGCCGTGCGACGTTCCGCGGGCTCGAACTCGTCGTCGCTCGCCCTTCCTGCGGAGAAGAAGGCCTCGCCGACTACTTGCACGACGTCGGGAACGGTCTGCCGCGCGATACCGTCTTCTCCCTCATCATCCCCGTTCACCTGACGTGGAAGATGCAGGAGGCTCGCTTCCAGATCCGCGACTACCCGCTCCCGCTTCTCCACATCCCTCGCGGTTACGAGGAGGAGGCCAGGAGCTGGGTCGCCGAGACTGACCTCGTCATCGCCGAGGAGCTCGGCGGTCCCGAGTCGATGCGACGGGTCCCTTGTCCCGTCATTCCGCAGCACGTCTTCGTCGGAAAGGGGCAGCCGTACGCGATCGTCGTGCCCCGCTCGGCGATGGCGACCAAAACGTACATGCGTCCGACCATCAAGGTGACGAGCGCTATGCCCGTCCGAATCGGCTGGGGCAATTCGATGCAGCCCGCCATCCAGGATATCGCGCACGTCCTCGAGACGTTCACCAAGGCTCCGCCGGATCCTTCTCCGCGCGTCGGCTTCTGGGACAAGGTCCGGCTGCAGTTCCACTGGCAGCTGCGATTCATCTTCCCCGGCCCGCGGTCGAACGTCTTCTTCCACCTCAAGGGCTCGCGGAGCCCCTACGCCCTCACGGCATTCGGCGCCGGCTTCGCCAAGGCCTGGAAGGGCAACATCGAGTTCCGACTGGGCTTGCCCAATCCCGACCGCGAGTTCTTCCAGATCATCAGCGACGAGTACGTCCTCGGGATCCCGAACCTCCGAGACTACGTCGACGCTGCGGCGACTGGCGACTACTTCGTCGACCATGCGCCCGACCCCCCCGCCGGCGACGATGACGAGTCGGGCTATGCCGCATCGACGGCCGCCGACGACCAGTACGAAACGACGATCGCCGAGTCCGAGGAAGAGGAGGCGGAGCCTGAGCAGGGCGCTCTCTGGGTCAAAGTCTGCGCTCGCTGCAACAACGGCGTGCGGTGGGGCATGGGCATCGTGCTCGAGCGTGCCTGTCAAGACGCCGAATGCGACAGCGCAGAGTGCCATGGTTTGACCGCCTTCCACCGTCGCTGCCGCATCTTCGACTTCATCAATCACTGGGAGGTTCACACGAAGACGGCGGCCGCGATCGGCCCGCAAGGAGAGGCAAGTCTCTCGAATGTCCTTCACGTGGTGTATTCGCGCCGGCTGACCGAACCTGGATATGCGCAGATCAAGGATTCGTTCGCCAAATTCCGCTCGGACTTTGTGCACTTCTCCCTCTCGCTCACGTCGCCCCTCGACCTATCCCTGCCGAATCGACCCGACGCTCCCGATCCTGAGGGAGCGAACATCGACGACGTCGGCAGCGGCGGCTACAACAGCTTCCACTTCACGCCCGTGGCGTTACTCCACTTCCGTCGCTGGTGGAAGCTCTTCGACGGCTGCATGTCTTTGCCGATCCGCCAGGGCAAGCTTTTCCCCTCGGCCCAGAAGCCTTCGCCCAAGTTCGGACGACATACCGCGACGATCAAGTATCGCTTCGCACTCGCACCTCTCTTCATCTCGCACACGTACCGGCAGAACTCGCTGGCCGACTGGCGACGCGGGCAGACCACCGTCCTCGGCCTGAAGGGCAAGATCGGCCGGTTCAACGTCGACCTGCACCAACGCGCTCAGGAGATGGTTATTCGCCGACCCGAGATGAAGGAGAGCAAGCACGTCATCCACAAGGCCTTCTACATGGCCGAGGTCGATCTCGATTCGGTCGACTTGCGCGCGATCATGGGCATCTTCGACGAGCCGGAGAAGGCGCACTTTGCTCCTCCCGCGGCCCCCGAGGAAGAGGAAGCCACCCCGAGGGTCTCCTTCGACGAGTATCTCGTCCGCGATAACGAGCAGGAATGGATCAACACGGACGATTTCCGCGATTCGTTCGGCGGCTGGCCGCACAGCAGCAAGCCGAATATCTACCTAATGCCGTTCATGGCGTGTCCGCGATTCACGTACTACCGACAGAAGGACGCGGCTCCGCCTCCCGATGAAGACGAGGACGCATCAGCAGCGGCGACGCCCCCGGAGCGTCCGAAGAGCAAGTTCGGTGACGAGCTCTCGCACACGTGTCTGATGGGATGCGCGACCGGTAAGCCATATCAAGGAGACCTCGTCCTGAGCTGTGTGCTGACTTTCGGCGTCATCAATGCAGACACCATCATGGTGCAAATTCGACAAGCACAGCTGCGTCTGAAAGGTCTCGAGCTTGAGGTTCGTCGCTTGAACGGCCCCATGACGGTCCCTGGCACGGCATCAGCTGATTGCGATTTGTCACTTCGGCCTGTATAGCTCGCAGAATCTTCACCAGGACCGCGTCATAGCGAGATCGAGCTTCGCATTCGGGCTATCCGCAGAATCATCGCCCGTCTGCAGGAGGTCCGCCACGACACGCAGCCGAATGTGGATCGTAATACCGCCGCGCCGACCGAGCGTCCGCAGGTCGAAAAGTCGTCCGCATCCGGTGGTACCGACGAGGACCTCGGTGGCCCAAGTTCGCTCCCTCATATTACGAACGCGCTTTTCGAGGAATGGGGGCAGTGGGAAAACCGCTACATGGTTCACAGCCCCCTGATTCACGTCTCGAACGCGACGCGCGAAATCCTGCTCAAATACTTCTACTCGTCCCGCGAGCGGAAGGGCCTGGCTTACTACGCATCGGCGTCCGTCCTACGCTTTCTGCGGGAGATGGCGGAGAAGAACGAGCAGAAGCTGCGTCGCGGGGACAGCCGCCGCAAGTCCTCGCGCAGGGACAGCTCAGCTCGCCCGGACGAGGCGTCGAAGCCGGACAAGAACGGCTCGGAGGCGGCCAACCGACTCCTCGATGAGCTCATCGACCACGGCTCGGAGCAGACTGCCGCGAACGAGGAAGAAGAGGACGGCGACGGCGACCGACATCGATTCGGCGACCATCTCCTCATCGATCCAGACGCGGCCCAAGAGGCTCTGCCCAAGGCCTTCGATTCGACGCCCCATCACCTCTTGATGCTCATCCAGCCTCAAGTCTCGCTTAAGAGCAACGTCGACGACCGCTCGAACCTGATCCTGACGGCGTTCCGAGCTCAGGTCAAGCTTTTCCACGTCACGGACACGCGCATCACCGACGATCCCGTCAGCGCGGATGTCCTGCATCAGACGTTCGCGCGCCTCGATGGACTGCAGGTCTTCTATCCGCGTACGCAGCTTACGTCCGACCGCAAACGCGATCGCGCATTCGTCCCACTCGAAACGCTGATCGACCTGCGGGTGGAACCCTGGGGGTTCGACCGGGTCATACCGCGAGCGTCTGCCGCCCTCCGTTACGACAAGTTCAATCAGCTTCGACTCGGATCGAAGCGCAGCCTCCGCGAGGACTCGGTCGGGGCGGGCCCTGAGCTCGAAAGTCACTTCCACACGTCCACCGACCGCGTCTCCTTCGAGTGCCAAAAGATCTCGCTCTCGGCGAACCCGGAGCACTTCGCTGCGATCTTCAACGTAGTCACGGACCTCGTGCTGTACAGTGATCCGCAGCGCAAGTACCGCGACGCACAGACAGAGGCCCTCGTCTTTACCCGCGACTTCTCCCGCGTTCGCGAGGTCCTCAAGACGGTGTCGTCTCTGCAGGAGCAGCTGCGGAACCACACGTACCTCGAGCAGGAGTTCCAAGTCCACCTCGACGAACTCGACAACGAAGGCATGGCCGAGCTCTTGCTCACCCGCCTCGAGTTCCTGCGCATTGCCTCGGAGCTGCGCCTCGTCGTCGAGGCCTTCACGCGCGCGCAAGACCTGCAGGGCAAAAAGCCGAAGACGAAACGGACCGGTCTCCAGCTCGAGGCGCGCGCTGCCGAGCTGACTTGGCACATGCTCGACAAGGAGGACGTGCCGTTCGCCAAGTTTTCCGTCCTCGGAGCCGAGTTCTCCTGGATCTCGAAGCAAGATGGATCTGCAACGAACCGCATGGTCGTTCGAGACCTCCGGGCGCTCAACAGCAGCCCCGACCAGATCTTCCCTGAGATCATCTCGAAGGCCGACGCCGTCGGTTCCGAGCACCCGCTCGCCCAGGTGGACATCTTTGGCGCCGCGATCTGGAACTCGCTGCCCCCCGTCGGTGGCATCGGCATCATCGAACGTTTCGAGCTGCACCTGCACCCTGTGCGAGTGCAACTCGAACACCGCGTCGGCAAGAAGATCCTCGACTACATCTTCAGCGAGCGGGATCAGCAGCGCAGCAGCCGCGACGAAGGCACCCGGCTTCCAGGGGACGAACGGGCAGAGGATGAAGACGACGACGCTTCGACGCGGTCCTCGCAGTCGAGGCTCGCCTCTGACAGCCCCGCCAGCCGCTCCGTCGACTCTCTTGCACCCTCCGCCTCGAACGGTCAGTTGAACCTGCTGAGCGGAAACGGGGGCGAGGTGGCCTCGTCGCAGGCGTCGATCCGCAGCCAGGAGGAACGCTTCCGGAAGGCGTTGGCCCCCGACACACTCGTCAGCGACACGCGCGAGGAAGGCCTCGACGCGGACGAGATGCGGCACCGCGCCAAAATGAACCGCACTTTTGTCTTCGTTGAGATCTCTTCGACTCTGCTCTGCCTGACCTACCGAGTACGTCCCGGAACTTTCACTCCAGTTCATTTACGCCCGTGCTGACCGAGCTTCCGCAGAGCGAGAAGGAGGACAAGTCGAGTCTCCCAAACATCTACAACGTCACCTACACGACACCGTTGATCCGCTTCCGTTCGAAGACATGGTCGTACCTCGACTTGCTCAACGACATCAAGCGAGACATGATCCGCTCGGTCTGGCAGCAAAAGGGTCAGCTCATCGGACAGTTCCTGTCCAAGACGCACCGGCGCCTACCCATGGCCGACACGCGGTCCGCCGCGAAGCAAGCCGTTCAGGCGTCGTTCCGGAACCGGATCAAGTCAATGAAGGCTCGCACTGGCACCGGCCTCGTACCCTCGCAGGAGGACGCACTCGACGCCGGAATCGCGCCGACCGCGCGTGCAGACGACCCGCTCGTCCGTTTCCACGCGAGCGACTATCGGGACCTGCTCAGCGGCGAAGGCGGTGGCAAGGCGCCCAAGGACCTGTCTGCGGTCGTCCAGGACGCCGAGCGCGACGACGTGCGCGACGAGGATCTTCCCTTTGACATCGCGGCGGTCAACCTCATCAACCCGCAAGTCG
The DNA here is from genome assembly GCA_024713535.1 of Rhodotorula sphaerocarpa. Classification (NCBI taxonomy): domain Eukaryota; kingdom Fungi; phylum Basidiomycota; class Microbotryomycetes; order Sporidiobolales; family Sporidiobolaceae; genus Rhodotorula; species Rhodotorula sphaerocarpa. The sequence goes on from JANIBP010000014.1 coordinate 524,639, forward strand.
CCTTCCACGATGACGAGGACGAGCTCGGGTCGTACCCTCGCGCGCACTCCAGCGCGATTCCTCGGCAGGAGACTTTCTTGCCCGACGCTCCCGTGGTCGAGGAGCCCGAGGGCATCGAAGAAGATATGGCGAATGGCGATGGGCCTCGCGCCAGAACGCAATCGTCGCAGTCGAGCTCGAGCTACCCGCATCAAAGCAGCAGCCTGCCGGTGAGTTTCCGGGCTGCCCCTCTACTTGACCAAGTCTTTCTCAGCGACTAACCCGCCCGCCCGGTCTGCAGACCTCGGTCACCTCCTCGCCCCGCCGCGCTTCCTTTGGCTCGCAGACCTCGTCTGCACCCCAGAAGCCGGCTGCGAAGCATCCCCGACTCCCGAGCGAGGGCTCGACGCGATCGGTCCCTTCGATCTCCTCCTCCACTCGTTCCGCGGGTCTGCCCGCCGCGGCGCCCGGACACGGACACGTAGCCCGACACGGCCCGTCGAAGCTCAGTGATGAGCAAAAGGCGCGCCTGATCCTCGGGCGGTCGCTCGACTAGCAGTCTCTTCTCCAGGCGTTCTTCGCTCTCCTCTTCCCCCATCTCTTTTGTTCATATCTCGTTCTGTTGATACCTTGTTGTCATCACCACCCTATGCAAATGTGACTTCTGCCCCTGATTGCTCGGGCTCGGCATGTGCAACCTTCTGGGGGGCGGCGGGCGAAGAAGAGTCGATCCCGGCCGCGCGCTTCGCAAGCAGCCGCTCGCGCCAGTCCGGTACCCATTCCCGCGAGACCTCGATGCCGAGTCGCTCGCAGACGGCGACGCCGCGTCGGGCCATCTCCTCCGCGATGTCGGCCTCGGAGACCTCTTCGGTTGCCGAGGAAGGGGTCTTCTCCTCCCCGGCCGGTCCGCCGTCGACATCGCTACGTGCCGCGAGCACCGCCCTCCTCGCCTCCTCCCTCAACCTCTCCAACGCCCCGCCCTTGACCGCGAACGCCAAGTTCCCTTCGAACCGCAACTGTTCGAGCTGCCAGATCGTCGCGAGGAGGTGCCGGTCGTAAGCGGGCGGGTGGTGCGCTTCCACTTGGAGGGCGAGGGCCGAGGAGTCGTAGTAGGCGGTGCGGGGGGCGTGCGCGGAGGGGAGTGCTGGGGAGACAGCAGGGACCGGGTCGGCGGTCGAAGTGGTGGCAGCGGGAGAGGAGGCACGCGAAGGAGCCGCCGCCGCGCTCGGCTCGGGGTTTGAAGGCGCCGGCGCAGGCGCGGGAGTCGGATTCGGGATCTCAGACGGATGGAGCAAGAACGGTGCGATCGGGAGGTGCGAGTACGGTTGCTGCGTCTGGAGCCGGGAAGCGCATCAGGGAGAAGTGCAAGATCAGAAAGAAGGACTCGATGAGACGCACCGCCTTGCCGGCTTCGTCGTCTAGGAGCAAAGTCCGCTGCGCGCCGGTCGTGTCGCGCGCACTCGCCATCCGAAGCTTGGCTTTGCGATTTGGCCGCTTTCGCGGCGGCTGCGGCTCCGACGGGATGGTGGTGGTCTCCACGCCGTCCGGCTGCGCTGCGCGCTCTCCGTCGCCTGCTTCGGAGCCGTCCACACTGGCGACGGACCGGTCGGCCTGCTCTCCCTCCCCCTCCGCCTCCCCTTCGACCGCGGCAGCCCCGGCAGTCTCGTCCGGGCGATCCCATCCGAGCCGTTCCCACACCTTTCCCAAATCCTTGACCGTCTCGACATCCCCTCTGTAATCCCCCGCACTGAGCCCCATCATCTCCCTCGTGAAGACCATCTCGAGTACGTCGCCCTCGTCCGCGCGCGGCTCGTACGTCGCGCGGAAGCGCAGGGTCGAGAGCCGCACAGGGGGGATGAGGTTGATGGCGGCGAGCATGGAGAGGACGTTGGGCGCGCGGGCGGAGGAGTACACGATCGGGTTGAACTTGAGCCCCCCAGTCGGGCGCGAAAGATCGGCGCTCTCTCGCGAGGGAGGGGGCCCGGAGAGAGGGTCGGGAGTGCAGAGGTAGGTGAGGAAGGTGGCGAGGTACGGACGGACGACGGGCATCTTGCTCGCGAAGCGGTTCCGCTTCGCGCGGCACAGGAGCGTGTGGTTCAAGTCCATCACGAGCGTGACCGGTTCCGCCTGCGTCCGTAATGCCCCCGGCGCGGGTTCTGTGATGGCGGGAGGGGGCGGCGTGTCGGCCGCGGCGAGGTAGGTCGCGGTCGGCGGGGCGATGACGGCCGTCGCGACGTCGCGGCGCTTCCTCCGCTCAGGGGGGATGTACGTCCCATCGGGCGCGTACGCGGCCGTCGCGGGCCCGTCCTCCTCCGGGGCGGCGAGGCCCGCCGGGTCGTACCAGTTTGTGCCGCGGGGACGACCCGAAGCGTGCTCGGGGTGCGCTGCCCAGCGGCTTCCGGAGGCGGCGTCGCCGCCGGGCCGTTCCGGATCGTAGTGCCAGGCGTTCTGGGCCCTCGGCGAGCGAGACCTCGACCTCCTCCGTTCTCCGTGTCCGCCTCGGGGTCGGTCGTCCTGGAAGTGCCCGCGTCCTCCCGCCACCATCCCTTCCTGCCGATGATCGCCCAGTCCGGTCGGAGTTGCGTGCATCCATGAACCGTCGTTGCCTCGAGAGTACGGACCTCCGCCGGCTCCGGGGGGAAAGAAGGCCGGGAAGGAAGGGTGGAAGGGACCGCCGGACCAGCCTGCGTTCCACCATTCGGGCGGCGGCTGCTGCGGGTACGGGGCGGCCCGAGGCTGGGCGGTCCAGGGAGGGTGGAAGGGCGGTTGGAAGGGCTGGTTCGGCGCAGCGGGAGGGAAGAAGGCCGGGTTGAGGTGGCCGTGCGTGTAGGGGTCGACCCAGGGAGGTGGTGCAGCGGCATTCGGGAGCATGTAGGACGGATCCGGATGCGCGTATGGGCTGTTTTCGGGGCTGCGTACGAGGGTAATCGGATGAGTTCTGGGCGGAGCAAGGAGGGGGGGGACTGCGGGCGTACGGCTGGTCCTGCTGCTGCGGCTGTTGCTGCTGGTGATAGGGTGCGGCCCTGTCCTTGTGTCTGTGTCTTCGCTTGTGGCGTCCCATGGCTGTGGGAGGCGCTCTAGCGTGTGCAGCGGAAGAGTGCGCTCGAGCCGGAGCCGGAGCCGATACAGAGCGCAGCAGACAGCGCGGGACAGCGTACAGCGGCACGCAGAGAGTACGGCAGCGCACAGTGTGCATGCAAGCCTCGCAGCGCCTGTCCTGAGAGCTCAGCAGGACGATATAGTCGAGATTACAAGTTGAACAGGACGTCGACGAAAATTACCAAGTCCACCTTTTTCTCCTCCTGCACGCTCTTACGCAGCCCATATAGACGTACAGCAGCTGTGTGAACGATGTCTGGTTGCGCTCCGGACGACGGCGACGAGCACGGCGGCCTCGCTGCGCCACAAGCGCCTCCTCCTTTTGGTCAGCCTCCCCTCCCCCTTACAGATGGCAATTACAGTCCATACTGAACCCTCTGGCCGCCCACAGCGACGACGTGCAAGCGCTGTGGCCAGCCGGCGGTGCTCGCTGCGCGCGGGACGACCCACTGTCGCGCGTGCTTCCTCGGCAGCCTCCGGACGCGCTTCACCAAGGCCCTCACCGGCCCAAAACTCGCTGCCAGGGACGGACTCGCGCGCTACGAACGACAGCTGCTCGGCTATCCCGCCGCGAAGAGCGCACCGAGGAACCGGACCGCGCCGAAACGCCCGCTCGTCGTCGCATGCAGCGGGGGACCAGCCTCGGCCGCACTCGTCCACCTCGCTCACCGCGCACTCTTTGCCAGCGGGAATGAAGAAGGAGAAGGGCGCAGAGGGGACCGCTACGCTCTCGCGCAGCCGTTCGACCGCATCGAGGTCGTCTACGTCGACGAGAGCGCCGCTCCCGGATTCGCCACCGTAGGTCATCTTTCACCCGTCTCACTGTCCCCGCTCCAGAGGCTAATCACCCGACTCCTTTGCGCAGGAGGACCGCACGGACGAGGTCCGCGAACTGGTCCGGTCCATCTCGCCCGACCTCGCCTTCACCGCACTCCGCCTCGAAGACGTCTTTGCGCCTTCTGGTTCCGACTCCACCCTGCCCGTCTCGATCGCCTCCCCGGACCTCCCGCTTCCCGCCGCGCGCGTGACAGACCCTCCTCCGCCCCGCCCTTCCCGCTCGCCGCGCGACCGCCTGCGCGCCTTCCTCTCCCCCGCTGTCCACACCCCGACCGTGCTCGCCTCCCTGCAACGCTCCCTCATTTCGCACCTCGTCCTCGCGCACGCGCGCGCGCTCAATGCCGAGGTCCTACTGCTCGGGGAGACGGGGACCCGTACCGCGGTGCGGATCCTCGCGGGCATGAGCGAGGGGCGCGGCGACTCGGTCGGCGAGGAGGTCGCGGCCGAGTACGTTTCACGCCTCCGTACCGGTGCCGGTCCCGGCCCAGGGGACGAGGAGCAGGACAAGGAGGACGACGACGGACGGCCCGTGCTGGTTGTCCGGCCGCTCGCGCAGGCCGTCGCCAAGGAAGTCGCGTTCTATAACCGCGAGATGCAGGTCGAGAGCGTCGTCGTCGTAGACCGCGAGACGAGCGTAAGGCCGCAGGGGGAGCCAGGAGCGGTGTCGACGACTCCGGGAGGAGAAGTGAGCGCCAAGACGCGCAGCATCCCCGGGCTGGTCGAAGGTGAGTCGTCCGACGCGCGCGAGTCAAATAGACCCGCAGCTCATTGACATCTCGGCCCCCGCACCGTGTCCCCGCAGACTTTGTCCTCACGCTCGACGCCGATTTTCCCTCGACGGTCCCGACCGTCGTCCGCACCGCGCACAAACTCGGCCTCCGCTCCTCGCACGCGACGTTCCTCGCCCTCGCGCGCGAGGCGAAATCCTCTGGACCCGCCGGAGACGCCGCTTCGGATACAGAGAGGGGCGAGAGTACCCTCTGCCCGCTGTGTGGCCTGCCGGCGCGCCCACGCGCAGACGAGTGGCGGAAAGCGATCACCGTCTCGGACTTGCAGGCCGCTCTCGCGCTCGAGCCCGATGTCGGTGCCGGCACGGGCCCGGCTCCGGGCGCCGGGGGCGAGCAGCCCGAGACGAGTGGAAGCGGGACGGCGGGGAAGGGCAGAGCGAGAAGGGCACCGTACCGCCCGAGCGAGGAGTACTTGCTCGTCGCGGCCGCCGAGGCGCACGCTTCAGCCCCACTCCCAACCACGTCCGCCTCCCCCACCGCAGCGGATGCTCGATCCGAGCCCGAAGCCCAAGCGCAGCAGGTGCCGGTGTCGGAGCACGAACCGAAATCGGAGCGTGCCGAGACTACGGTCCCGACCCTGGCGCGGTACCTCTGCTACGGCTGCCTGCTCGTCCTCTCCGAACCGGCTTCGAGCGCGGCGTCTCGGCCGGCGGCGCTGCGGCTCAAGCAGCAGAAGCAGAAGCAGCGCGCGAGGCTGGCGGCGGCGGCGGCGAAGCGGAAGGAGGGGGATCACGGGACAGGGCCTGGAGAGCACGGGGAGGAGCAGGAGGAGGAGGAGGAGGTGATGATTCTGCCGCCGTTTGTGGGCGCTGCGGTGCGTGCGCGGCAGGCTGCGGAGCTGGGACCGGACCAGCCAAGAGGGGTACGAGTGGTGCGGGGGGAGGAACAGCTCCGGAGAGAGGTCGAGGGGTATCTGATGGAATAGACAAGAGGGTGCTATTACCCTTCTGGCTCTAGGGTGTGACTCAGAGCGTTTTACCGGGCGGTCCGAGCGGTGCGGGGCGTGGGAGAACTTGCGAGGCTCCCGATCCGCAGTCAAGGCTTTCCCCTCTTCTCTTCCCTCGCGTCGCGGCACCTCTCTTGCGGAGCGACTCTGCATATGCGATGCCCAAGTACGACACCATGGAAGAATGCCTGGCGAGCATGCGCCCGAGCGACGAGCTCATGGAGCTTCTCTTTGGCGAGGAGCAAGGATATCGCCAACTTATCGAGCATTTTGAGGGCTTCGAGGCGGGCGGAGGCCGGGGCAGAGGCAAAGCCAGGGGCGCCTCCCGTGATCAGAGGGGTGGTATGACGGGCTACGACAGCCACAAGCTGCGCTCCGAGGAGCGTCCGCTGGCGCACGACCACGAGCGCCTGCGTGAGCCGTCGGTGGCGTACCGCATGATCGCGGACGAGGAACCCGCCACCGCCGCAGCGGACGAGCTCAAGGACCTCAAGCCCCTGATCGTCTGCTTGCCTCTGAACGGGGTGCTGCTGCACCGCGCGCAGCGCACGACCCGCGGCAGTTTCGCGCCCGTCAAGCGCCCGTACCTCGCGGCGTTCCTCGAGTACCTCTTCGCCCCCGCCCACCGCGACTCGGCCGAGGTCAAGTCCGACGACAAAGGGCGCAAGATCCATGTCGTCGTCTACACCGCGACCCGCGCGCACAACGTCGTCACGCTGCTCGACGGACTGGACCTCACCCCTTCCTCGCGCGCCACTTCGCTCGCCGGCACGCCCTACGTCGTCGATCCGGCCAAGGGAGACATCCTCAAGCTCGTCCTCTCGCGCGAGGACCTCGACCTCGGAGACGACTACAAGGAGAGCGTCAAGACGATCAAGGATTTGCGCAAGGTCTGGGAGAAACTTGGGATCGCCGAGGACGACGGAGCGAGACGCACCGTCTTGCTCACCGACGACCCCATCGATGCGGTAAGGCCTCAGATCTCTCATTTCTGCTCTGCCGAGCGTCGTCAGCCTGACCCGTTCCGGTTTCTCCCTGACGCAGTCGGCCCAACCTCACTCGCGCCTCGCGATTCCGACCTTCAAGCCCAAGCTGACGCAAGACGACGACTCAGCGCTGCTCGAAGTCATCTGCAAGCTCGACGAGCTTGCCTCGCAGAAGAACATCCCGGCGTACTCGCGCGCGCAAGGAACCGCTCAGCAAGTTCCGGCCGGATCGGCGGCCGGTACCTCCTCCGCCCGTACCGGCCTTTCGGGCAGCGCTCGTTTGGTCCCCGGAGCGAGCCGCAAGTCGCAAGCCGAATCGATCTGCAAGTCGCTCGGGACCGACGAGGTCCGCGCGGCGTACGACCCCCGGTGGCTTGAGAAGGTCACGGCTCGCTGAGCGGCTTTCGCGGTCGTCGTCGGGGCGTTTCGCATCGGGCAGGAGGAAGGCCGTGGTGTTGTTTGATACGCTTGAAGAGGTACTGCGGGATCGGGGCTGGGAAAGGGGGATCCGCAGGGAAAGGAGGATACTCTTGTTGCGGAGGATCGGCAACGGGGCTGAGCGGCGACGGGATCGGGGAATGTACATGAACCGCTTGTTGGACTCTTCTTGGCTAGCTTCACAGACGTCTGAGGCAAGAGTGCTGCTCAGGGGGAGAAGCCGAGCCATGGGAGCTTGATCATCGCCAGGGTGGAAAGCTGAGAAGGCCCACTTGGGGTTGCCAAGAGTGCGAAAGAATCTCTCCTGCGCTGGCTACACCCAAGGTCCGGACAGTACAAGTGTGCGATTGTACACGAGTCACCAGGCCTAGATGTGGGGCCTACCAGGGAGTACATTTGGGAATCGCGCGATCAAGTGGACAATCAACTCGAGCGACTCGGGTCTCAGGTGCCACTTGTGAAGGGTTCGGGCTTATGATTTTAACGCCCGAACACCGCTGCGAGTCGCAGCAGAGCCGCTGTTACCAATAGACTACTATGCAAGATCCGTCCGGCTGCACGAACACTCGACAATGCGCTCCACGTTTCTCGGAAAGCGGAGAACTTCAGCTCAACCGAAGTCCGCATCTGGTCGCCGTGCACGGGTAGCCGAAAACCGCGAAGGTATCAAGTGCGTCACGTAGTGAAGCTAGGTGCCTGAAGACGTTGCTGCGGGTCGGTTCTGAGTTGAGGAACAAGTACCGCTGATGAGACGAATAGCATCAAGATCTGAGCGGCCTAATCGACGGGCCTTCCCGGACCAGCTCAGTCGGCTACAGCAGTGAAACAGGCAAGCCCAGAGGAAGCGCATCTCACAAGGTCCTGCTTGTGCTGAGCGGACCGCCTTGCCGCCCCAGCAGCTTCCGATTTGTCGGCCGAAAGCCGGGGCGGAAAAGTGACGCACCGAGAGAGATGGGAGCAGCCAGTTCAATCGCCTGTAGGGGATCAAATTGATGGCTTTTAAAGTTACTGCGACGTGTCAGAGAGCCTCCGGAAGCCGGTTGCCAGCTGTAAAGCGACGAACGATGGCCGCCCCACTCTCCGAAAAATCCATTCTTCGGCATCCGGCCTCTGTCCCGCTCTCCTCACACCGCAGCGGCAGGCTGTCAGACACCCTCACAGGCCCCGTAGAAGTAAAAGCGGCTCTTGCACCCAAGACCGGCGGCCCCGGAACGCAGTGCGCAGGCGCGCGCGCCGAGTTGCGCAAGATGCCGCCCGAACGGACGCCGACGACGACCTTGCCGCCGAGTATCGCCCCGTATCACACGCAGCTCGTCACTGCGCCCGAGCCAGACCTCCGCGTCGACGACCTGCCCCTCTTCCGCGCGGAGGACCTCGAGCCGGACAGCCCGGCGGAGTCGCAAAGGCGGCGGCAGCCGTCCCCGGTCGGCTCGGCGGCGAGTTCAGCCGAGGACAACTCGTTCCGGCGCGACTTTAACGCGGCAGTGTACGAGTGTGTGCGGTCAATACCAGAGGGAAAGGTCCGTCTCGCTTTTTCCGGACAAACCGCGAGTCTGTCTCGAAACTCATCCGCGTTTCCTTCGGACTCGCGCAGGTCGCGTCTTATGGCCAGATCGGTCGCCTGATCGGCCACCCTCGCCATTCTCGCATGTGAGGCTGTCTGACGAGCGAGCCAATGTGACAGTACACTGATGCCAATCTCCGGAACTCAATCCAGGGTCGGCGCCGCCTTGAAAGCCCTGCCCGCCCGCCTCGCAAACCCCTACCTCCCGCAAACCGTCCCTCCGGACTCTCACTTGGGACTCGAAGCCCCGCCCCTGCCGCCTCCACTCCCGAATCCCGACTTTGTCCCGTGGCACCGCGTCGTCGCCAGTTCAGGCCTGATCTCGCCGCGCGGGAACCCGGCTGCGACGCGCCGGCAGGCCGAGTGGCTCATCGCAGAGGGAGTGACGGTCCTGCCTGCGAACGGCGAGGCAGCGACGCTGGACGGGGGCAGGGTCCGCATGAGCGCGTTCGGGTGGAGCGGTCCGACTGCCAATGCACGATGACTTCTTTCCTGTACGAAATTGCTGGAGTGCTGCCAATAGAATTGCTCCTAAAGCGCATTTCCTGTGCCTCTCTGCCAGGACCGTGCACCGCAGTCGAGAGAGAAAACGGGTGGTATCACAGCAAGAGTCAGGAGAAAAAGGGATATGAATGGTCACGACATCAAGCTGAAAGAAGGGTATGAAAAGGTCCGAGTCGGGGTGACGGAAACGATGTGCGCAGAGCGGGATGGAGGCAGCAGACGTGTGCGGCCTGGTAGCGGGATGAAGAGAGCGGAGGGGGGGCATGAGGCGGGGGTCGTGAGGGTGGCGGTGATGCATTGAACGGCGACAAGCCTAGTGGAGTGACAAGGGGGGCGAGGGGTATCGATGGCAAGAACGGTATGTACGGCGGAAAAGCGGATGGAAGTGGAGGAAAGGCACCTTCAGTGAAGCGCGGAAGATCGGGAGCAGCCGGGGGCGCAAGCTCGGCGTCGAGTCGACTACCGCACGTAGCCGTCGTCGCCGACGTAAGCGGCCATGTTCATCCCCGGAGTCGTCGACATGCCGACCGGAGTCCCCTGCATGCTCCCCTGCCGACTCCGGTCGTGCGGCGTCTGCCCCGTCGGCGTCGACCATCCGCTCGGCGTCGCCGTCCGCCGGTTCATCAAGCCCGGATCGATCCCGGTCACTTGCGGTCCAGAGAAGCTCGACGACCGACCGTGCGAGTAGTGCGACGTGCCGCCTGCGCCGGCGCCACCGCCTCCGCCTCCGCCTCCGCTCCCGCCGCGACCGAGATGCGGGTCGAAGTAGCCGCTGTCGTCGGCGGTGGCTGAGAGGTCGGCCCCCGTCTCGCGCCCATACGGCGAATCCTGCTGCTGCTGCTGCTGCGACGACGACGACGCGTGGTGGTGGTACAGCGAAGCGGAGCTTGCCGAGGGGAGATGACCGTGCGACGCCTGGTGGTGCAGCGTGCGGTGCTGTCCGTGCGCGCGTGTCCGATGAGTCTGCGAGTGTGAGAACGACCGCGAGTGTGACAGCACCGGGTGATGCTGTTGCTGCTGCTGCGAAGGCAGCTTGTATTGCGGTTGCTGCTGATGGTGCTGCGACTCGCCGCCGTGCCCGAGGTACTGCGACTGATGGCTCGCGTGGACTGGTGATGGAAGATTGGACGAGTCGGAGTGATGCGCCAGATGAGGAGGTTGCGGCAGCGCGGGCAGGCCGTGCAGATCGGACGTGTAGATATCGGTCTGGGCGCGGAACACGAAGCCGTCAGTATCAGAATCCGCACACGAGTACGGATCGTGTAGACTCACATCGGAAAAGGGTTCGTACGCCGGCGCATTCGACGGGTCGTACGGGTTCTGGAGCTGCAGCATGTCGGTCCGCTGCATCAAGTCGTTGTACTCCTGCTGCTGCTGCTGGCGGTGATGTGCCTGCTGCTGCTGTTGCTGCAACGAGTAGCCGCCGCCGCCGCGCGCGGGCGAGATGGGCGGGTGCGAGAGGCTGCGCCCCTGCTGCTGCATCCCCGGAGGCGACAGCGGCGAGTGCATCGGGTCCTGGCTCAGGTAGCCTCCCGCGGAGAGCGGCGTCGGCAACTGCGGCAGGGGTGGGATCCCGCCGCTGCCAGGCGGACACGGCAGAGCCGGATCCATCGGGTTCGCGCCGATGTTGATCGAGGAGGGGATGTGAGCCCGGCCCTTGGACGATAACCGGCGGTTCGTGACGGTCGGCCGACCCGCGCGCTGACCCGTCTTGAGGGAGATCTGGCCACCGTGAACGGCCGAGTTGGCCTCAAAGTTGCCGGTCGAGGAGGCATTGACCGCCTGGTACGCCGCCGCGTTCAGATCGGGCGGACCGTCCTTTGCTTCCTGCTCATCGGGTCGAGCCCGGAGTCAGCTCGCCGTGGGAGTCATTCCGGGTTCGCATACTAGCTTACCAGACATGCTGCGATGAGTCGCTGACCCTGCGAGAGCTGCCCGCTCGCGTCCTCCTTGACCAACGGCTTGAACTTGTCGGTCGTAAAGGTGTAGACCCATCCCGACTCGGACACGACCAGAAGGAGCACCTGCGTGCCCGTCAGAGTCGAGAGCTCGTAGGCCTGTGTCGAGATCTGGTCAGTGAGATATACTGGGCGAGGAAGAAAGGGTGAGAGCGCACCTTTTTCATGATGCCGGCTTTGCGCTTGGAAAAGGTGATGTGCCGCTTGCTCTTCTCCTCGATGTACTCGATCTGGATCTTTCGGCGCGACTTGTCGTCGTCCTTGTCCGCTCCGGCGCCGCCGCCGGACCCGCTGCCATCTCCGGACGCGTTCGCCGCGCCGCTCCTCGACCCGGAAGCGCCTCCGGCGGCCTGCCCTGCAGCGCTGCGGAGGTCGCGCACCGACTTGCGCTTGCGCGGTCTTCCCTCAACGTGCCCACCCGTCCCGTCTTCATCGTCGTCGTCGCCGTCGAGCAGCAGCTCGGGGTCGTCCTGCTCCGGGTCGAACGAGACGAAACCTGCGCTCGCGCCGAGTGCGGCCCCGGCCCGCGTGCGCGTCGTCATGCCCCCTCCGGACACTCCTCCCGGTGCTCCTCCGCCTCCTGCTCCGCCGGATCCGGACCCGCTCGAGTTGCTGCCGGTGCGGGTCATGCCGTTTGGCGCGAGGGACGCGGGTCGCCCTGTCGCGAAGGGTTGATGGTACGGGCTCGAGAGGACTTCTGCGGCCATGGTGTGGTCGTGCAAGTGGGGCTGGTTCGCGAGCGAGTCGAGGTACGCGCCGTAGTCGGCGGGCGAGGGCGCCTTGATGCCGAGGAGCGCGGCCGGGTCGACTGCGGCGCTCGGCGGGCTGACGGGGACGGAGGGGGAGCTGAGCGGGGAGAGCGGGGATCCACCCGTGCTCGTCGCTGCGTTGCTGTGTCCGCTGTGCGCGCCGTGGGCGGTGCCCTGGGACGAGGCGGTCGAGGACGACGACGCGGGAATGTTGTTGTTGTTGGGTGACACCCGCACGCCGCCGAGGCCGGGTTCGGGCGGGACGAGCGCGTACGAGGCCGCGTAGGGCGAAGCACCAGAGAGGTACTGCGTCGCTGCCGAGGCCATACAGCACGTACACGGCGCTCTACAGGGGCGGGCGGGCGCTGGCAGCTGCACCTGGCATGGGCTTGACACGCTGCTGCAGCCGCCGCCACGGCCGGCGACCGCGCGCGGGACAAAACCCCCGCATTCGCACTCTCGCCCGCACGCACACATGCACGCGCGGCAGAAAGCTGCCTTTCTTCCGCATCGGCCCTCCGCCTCCGCGGTCCCTCCGATACTCGAGGGACCTGCAGCTTGCACCCGTAAATATGAGCATGCTCATTCGATTTGGGCACGCGACGTGCATCCACAGCTCATCGAGCTTGCCCTCAGCCAGCAGCTACGATCAGCGCTCTGCAGGACGAGCTCACCGCGCTTCTGCGGAATAGCCGGAAATGGACCGGCGCCTGAGTTTTGGATTTGTCATGATTACGAACCAGCAGGACTGCCTCGAGCAACCGGTCCCTTTGTCCCTCCTCCCCTCGCTTTCCGTTTCTTTTCCAGCCATACACTGCTTCCAGACCGGAACTTTGCCCATTGCACTGCTCGCTTCCCTCGCTGCTCGGCGGATCGGACTGCAGTTCGCCGACGCACAAGCTCTCGCTGGTTCGTCGGTACCGGAACCGGTTGGCGCTTGCAGCGAAAGATTTCCGGCGTCTTCTCCCACATATTTCTTGCCGCGCATGCACGTGCATGTATCCAGACGGCCTTCTTATCACTGTACTCGCGACCCAACCAGGCTGTACCTGAGCACATACATGCATACGGGGCGCTCTATGAAATATGATCGAAGTGTGGTTTACACATAGTGCAGCAGCAGTCCGACGCGGACATGGCGCCGACCGAGGAGACCGCGGCGCGGCGATCGCGACCTGCAGTTCGGTCCGATCACCCAGAATATCTCTTTTGCTCTGGAGTCCGCGATCCATGGACCGCGCGCGGCCCGGTTTTCGGACTCGGTGCGGGTGGATCCAGCAGCGATCCAGCTTCACAACTGGCATACATTTACGACGCAGCTCGTCCCGTTTCGACTCCGCGGTCGGCGCAGGTTTCGCGCTGGGCTCCCTGCGCTCACGGAGAAGGGCCTCCCAAACTTTCGGTGAAGCACAGCAGCTGTCAGCAAGTTCAAGTGGGGGACTCTTTACAGGAGTCGTGACCGTCTCACGTAGAAGTTGGAACGGGTGTAGCATTGCATGACACCTGACGGCCTTGCGCTAGGACTCGACGAGCAGGACGTACTCCCTCGTCGAGAACGCAAATTTGAGCACTGCGGACCGCGAACCACTTCAGGAGTCAGCGAGAGCGTACAGGGCAAGGGGAAAGCGAGAACGAAACGCACCGTCGCCGCTCCGGAGCTCGTAGAAGCGAGAAGCCGGCACCGCCTTGTCGTTCACGACGGTCCCGTTCGCCGAGTCGAGGTCAATCAGGAACGGCCTGTAGATCACCACATCAGTGAGACTGATCGGTACCTCGCGGATCAGGCGCGAGGAACTCACTTGGTCGAGCTCTTGGTGTCGCCGAATTCGTTCCGCTCGACGACCTGGCGGAACTGCAAGACGGCGTGCTGCTTCGAGGCGGAGGGATGGTCGACTGGGATATCGGCGACCTGCGGGGCAAAGGATTGGGTCAGAAGGGCAATCGAGAATAGAGTCCGGCAAGGGAAGGGAAGAAGTGGCGCACGATGCGATCCCGGCCGATCAGGTAGGCAGACTGTCGGTGGACGTGGAACAGTTCTGGGGCGGGGGAGGCGCGATGAGATACATCAGGACACGATTCGTGTGCCGGCGCATGCGCAGGCTCGCGACTCACCGACTTGTTCCTTGCCCTTGAAGACGTAGAGGCGCCAGTTCCGGACCGGTTTCCGCGCCTCGGGCGGCTCAGCGTACTTCAGCACGACCCCATTCAGAGTGCTGCAGTGACACAGGGTTTACAATCAGCGTGTTGTTTCGCGCCCGGGACGGGCGGGCCTTCAGCAGCGGCATCGTCGGGAGAGGCTCACTTTGTTTCGGCCGCGAGGGCGCCGCTCGGCTTAAAGTCCGGTTCGACCGGTTTCGGCGGCGGCGCGACGTCTTTCCCCCCTCCTCCTCCTCGAGAGCCGGATGCGCCGCCCGGCACGAGGGCATCCTGGTCGGGCAGGCCGCCGTCGCCTTCGCCGTTCCGTTCGCGGCGACCCCACCCGCCGTCGCCTGCTGCTGCTTCTCTCGGAGCGCTCCTCGGCGAGCGGGACCTCCTCCCGCCCAAGTCCCGTTCGCGTTCGTTGTAACGTCCGCCCCTGGACGAAGACGGCGGCGGCGGAGACCGGCTGTTGCTACCTCGCGGGGGCGGCCGGCCTTCGTCCCTCCTCCTTTCTGAGCGCCGCTCGTCGCCGTACGAGCGCCTACTTCCCGCGCGCTTTCCGTCGTCGTAGTCGTCGTCGTTGTAGCCTCGTCCGCCGCGACGTTCGCGCCGGTCGTCGTCGTGTGGGTCGTCTCGGTAGCGTGAGCGGGGAGGAGCGCCGGGAGAAGCAGAGCGCCGCCGGGAGGAGCTGCCGTAGCGGTCAGACATCGTAGACACTGTTGGGCTATAGCTTGCGGCGCGCGAGCGAGTTGCAACGCGAGCAGAGGAGAACCAAACTCGTCAAGAGACGTCAAGAATCTCGACGAGTTCAGCCCTCAGCGCTCTGCTCCCGCCCACGTCGACGATAAGAGCGACTCGGCGATGCTGGGACCATACGAGCACGGTAGAGCTGCTCTTACAGCCGCTTGCCTCGTTGTTGCCTCCAGGCCGCCCCCCGCGAGCCCGCTTTCGACTTTCTGCTTCATGTCGCCGTCTCGTGACTTTTGCGCTTGCTCCTGCTGAGACCACGGCTCTGTATGCTCTTTCGAAGCCTCTGTGACTGTCATGTCGTCGCAGCTCCGCATCCGCTGCTTGCCCGGGCTCTCCGCGTGCCCGACTTGCGCGCTTGTCTCCGCCCTTTGACGACTTCTCCTGCTCGACGCCACGCCTCTGCAGCTCCAGACAGAGTCCGACTGCTCATCATCTCGGATCCGGATCTAGCCTCACGCTTGCTCGCTGCCAAAGCCGGTGTGGATGCGCCCCGCCATCGACGTGTCGGAGCGACCCTCGGCAGGTCGCCCTCCCTGAGAATGAGCTGATATTCGGTGCGTGAGTCATTTTTCCAATGTACCCAGCCGCTGCTACTCGAGACGCCAAGCCTTCAGAGGCCATACGGCGAATGCTCACTCCGTGTTGCCGCGGTTTTCGGCTGCGGCGCAATTTTCTTCCGCCGGGCGCCGTGCGGTGATCGAGCGGTGGGGCAACAGCGGAACGGGCTTCCATCTTCCGAACCGGACCCAGCAGCCTCCTCTTCCTCTCCAAGCTTACGCTCCAACTCTGCTCCATAAGGACGACGACGTTCAGGCGTCAGACCCACGCGTACCGACCCTCGCCGCTCTGTCGCCGCCTCCGCCGCCGCTTCTCTTTCGTCCCCACCTCCACCTGATCGGACCTCCGCTTCAGGCCCGACACCCGCTGCTGCCGTCTCCAGAAACCTGCTACAGCTGACGGCTTTGAATAGAGCCCGCCGAAGCCACCCCCAACCCCCGACGACCGCTGTCATGACCACCGCCGCCGACTCGTCTGCCCAGCAGCCCGTCGAGGTCTTTACGACCTCCAACGTCCTCCTGCAGACCCTCGTCGACGCCGGCATCAAGCGCGCGTTCGTCAACCTGGGCAGCGACCACCCGGCGCTGCTCGAGGCGTTCGCGAGCCGCAAAAAGTACGGCCTCGAGAGCCTCGAGATCGTGACCTGTCCGAACGAGGTGCGTCCCCGGGCTTTCCGGAGCGACTGACGTCCTCGACCAGGTACTGACAGTTTGTACTGCCCCATGCGCTCAGATGGTCGGCCTCTCAGCGGCACAAGGGTACGCGCAAGTCTGCGGACTTCCCGCGGCCGTGATCGTTCATGTCGACTGCGGGACGCAAGCCCTCGCCGGCGCAGTCCACAACGCCTCGACGAGCCGCACGCCCGTGTTCATCTACGCCGGCGCGAGCCCGTACACCGAGAATGGAGAGTTGGCGGGGAGCAGGAACGAGTTCATCCACTGGCTTCAGGTGCGTCCGCGCGTGCGGTTCGGCGTCCCTCACTTCTGGACTTGGCTCTGATGTGGCTCTGATGCCCTTTGTCTATCCTGCAGAACGCAGTGGACCAGCCGCAGATCGTCCGGCAGTACATGCGACACGTGGGCGAGATCCGGTCGGGAACGAACGCGCCGCAGGTGATCCACCGCGCACTGCAATTCGCCAATTCCGAGCCGCGAGGTGCGCTCTCTCCTTACTCAGACGATGTGCGACAGAGCCACTGAGACTCGCCGGCGTCGCGCGTGCAGGTCCGGTGTACGTCTGGGCGCAGCGGGAGGCGACGGAACAACACATGGACCCAAAGTCGGTCCCCGACGTTCGCGCGAACGAGATCTGGTCCCCGATCGAGCTGAATGCGCTCAACAAGCCGGGTGAGCCAGATCGCACTCTCGGAGAGTTTGCCGTCGCCCTGACGAGCCCTATACTTCGTCCTCAGCGCTGCAGAACATCGGCGACGCCTTCCTCAAGGCCAAGTCCCCTCTGATCGTCACCTCCTACCTCGGCCGGAACCTCGCCGCCGTCGAGCAATTGCGCGCCTTCGTCGACCTCCTCGCCGTGCCCGTCCTCCAGACCGCGCTCAGCAACGTCAACTTGCCGTTCACGCACCCGTGCCACGCCGGGTTGCAGTTCAGCGGACCGGCGCCGATCGTCGAGGAGGCGGATGTGATCCTCATCATTGATTCCGACGTGCCGTGGTACGTGCCGATCCTGTACCGGTGCCCTCGGAGGAGGCGAACGCTGAGGAGGCTACATTCACAGGCTGCCCATGAAGACCAAGCCGCGGAAAGATGCGATCATGTGCGTTTGCGGCGACCACTTCAGGAAAAGGGATCAGAGCGACTGACGACTCCCGGCTTTCCTCGCAGCTTCCATCTCGATGTCGACCCGCTCAAGGAGCGGATGGCCTTTGCAACCTACCCGGCCCTCCTCCGCGCCAAGGTGGACGCCTCCGTCGCGCTCGAGCAACTGGTCGAGTACGTCTCGACGTCGCCCCAATTCGCCGGCATCGAAGACAAGGTCGCGCAACGGCTCGAGTCCCTCACGGAGAAGAAGCGCGCCGCGAACGCCCACGCGCGGTCGCTCGAAGTCCCCGCCGAGGGGGACGTCCTGACGCCGAACCTGATCGTCGCCACGTACCGCCAGCTCGTCGAAGCCGAGCAACTGCGGTCCCTCGTGTGCAACGAGGCCATCTCGAACTATGTCCCCGTCTGGGAACACCTCGAGCCCTCCGAGCCGGGGTCGGTCTTGTCTTCCGGCGCGTCCTCGCTTGGATGGGCCCTCGGAGCCGCCATCGGTGCCCAGATGGCTGCGACGGACTACTCGGCCCACCGGAAAGACCTCGTCACCGTCTTTGTCGGCGATGGATCCTTCATCTTTGGCGTTCCTTCCGCCGCGTACTGGATGGCCCGGCGTTACGAGACAGTGCGCTCATGATGGTGTTTCGTCAGGCATTGACTTGGGCTGACACCATTCTCTTTTCCTACGTCCAGCCCTTCCTCTGCGTGGTTTTGAACAACGGCGTGCGTCTATAACTCGTCCTCCCACCGTTCAGCGCTGACCCGAACATCTGTCCCACATGACCGCAGGGATGGAAGAGCCCCAAGCTGAGCATGCTCGGCGTCCACCCGACCGGACTCGGCGCCGCCGGCCCCACCGCCGAGCTGAACGTGACCTTCGGGCCGGAGGACGCGCTGAACCCGGACTACGGCGGGATCGCCGGCGCGGCGGGCGGAGCGTGGAGTCGCAAGGTCAAGAAGGCGAGCGAGCTCGAGGCGGCGATGAAGGAGGCCGTGCGGGTCGTCCGCGAGGAGAAGCGCTCCGCCGTCTTGGACTGCTGGCTTCCGAGGTTCTGAGCGCCGAATGGCAGCCCTGAGGTGTATCTGAGTTCAGTTCATGGGATGTAATGCGAGGGGGAAACAAAGCTGCGCGCGCTGGCAGCGGCAAGAGAACTACAAGAACACGGAACTACGAGAGAGGGTATAGAAACTGTACACCGTCAGTCCGAGGGGTTTGAGGGGTCGAGGCCGCGGTAATTATGCGCGAGGCGGCGCTGTCCTCCAAGCCGAAGCGATAGTAATCCGTTTCGCCTGAAGCAGGGCGAGGGGAATCAGTTCCGGCCGTGCCTCTGTGTAATTCTTCCACGCCGACGCACCTGTTCGAGGCTGATCCCGGCGAAGCGGAGCTCGACGCTTTGCGCGAGCTTCTCGACCTCGTCGTCCTCCATCGCTGGCGGCCCCGCATTAGGCGCGTTCGTCCCGCCCGACCCCGCGATTCCAAGCGGCGCATCGGCGACGCTCAGTCCCGAAGCAGAGAACGGCTTGAACTCGGAGATGACCTTGCGCGGCGGCGAGGTCGAGAGCTTGGAGCCCGAGGTGGAGGTGCCGAGGCCGCCGGTGGTACCCGGTCGAGGCGGTAATGTCGGGTAGATGATGTCCGGGGTCGCGCCGAACGAGCGCGCATACGACGAGTTGTACCGCGACTGCAGGTACTTCTCTGTGAACCGCGAGCCGCGCACCTGCATGGGGCAGCAGCCAGGGTCAGCTTGCTCGTTCCGGGCGGACTCCCGCGAGGGGCACGACGGGTCACCTTTCGCAACTGCGGTTTTGCGGCCTGCAGGTCCGGCGCGCTGACAAACATCTCGACATTGTGCCTCGTCTCCTCCGTCTCGCGCTGAAAGTCGCCGTGCGAGGGCAAAGGTCATCAGTTTCGACCGCAGCGACGCGACCTTCCCGCTGCGAGGTGAACTCACATGAATACTCTCGAAGCTGAGTTGCTTCGTCTCCTCGCCGCGCAAGAGTAACCGCTCGTGCAGCTCGCGTGCGACATCGTCTACCGTCTGCAGTCCCGCATGGATGCGCTCGGCGACCGCCTGTCCGACCTCGTGGATCAAGCGTTCCATCTCGAGGTGCTCGAGGGCGGAGCCGACGATGACGTGCGAGAGGAGGGACGCGGTGGTCAAAGGGACCAGGAGCGCCGAGGTGATGACGGTAAAGGCGCGAAAGAGGTCGAGGCCGTACATGTAGCCGGACAGGGCCGGCTCGCAGGCGACGACAAACTGTCGGTTCCGACGTGGGTGAGCATGGCAGGACTAGCCGGCGGCCAGCCATATCCGCTCCGCTTGTGCGCGCCCGACCCGAGGGACTCACCAAGGGAATGCCCGCTGCGGCCATCTGCCTCGTCAAGACGAGAGGGTCCTCCCCGTCCGGCCCACCCTGCGGAAAGCCGTCCCCGTACTCGCCGATACCGTGACACGGCGCATCGGCAATCAAGACGCACATCTTGGTCGCGTCCGGCCTCCAGTCGAGCTCGAGGGCGGCTTTGATGCCGGCCGTGACGGCCTCGGGACCGTCGCCTCCGCCAGACGCGTACAGCGACTTGAGCTGCTCCTTCATGGTCGGTACAGACGACGTGAAGGGGAAGGACCGCGTGACGTAAGAGCTGTAGAGCAGCTCAAGGTCAGCGATTCGCGCTCGTTGCAAGTGGCGAGAGGCAGAACGCACTTGTCCTGTGGTGGGTAGTCACTGCAGGACCAGGGCAGACGGAGTCAGCATGAGTGGGCGAAGGCGGCAGAAGCCTGTCAGTCTGAGTAATTCCGACCCGCGGGGACTGACCGGTATGCGACGAGACCGATGCGGAGGCAATCTGCGCTGGGGAGACTGCCGGAGTGCACAATATTCTCGCAGATGAGCTCGATGTTCTTGGTCGCGCTCTGTTCAGGTAAGGTGTCAAGACCGGGTAGGCGAGAGTATGGCGGTTCAAGGAGTGAGAAGGGAAGGGTCAAGAGGAAAGGTGCGGGTCGAGGAGGATCAGTCGAAAGGATCCCTCCCTTGGAATTCTTGTCTCGGCTCGGTCCATGCTCACCGCGATGTACGATCCCATAGCTGCAAGAGGAGAGTATTTCGTCAGTCCTTTCTGATCTCGAAGGAACCGTTGGAAAGCGGCGGGGAAGAGGAATGACGCAGAGGGGCAATGAACTTACACCCGGTGCAGTCGAGGATGAAGACCACTGCATGGCGACGCCGCCGACACGAGACGTGAGGTCGTATATGGCGTTATAGAGGGATTCCGGGCGATTCGGGAGCGTTACGAGGCGATGCGAAAGCGAGATGCGTCAGTCAGCGAACACGCCAGCGAACTCGAGGCGCTCTACAGCCCTCGGAGCGGGCAGGCGCTCGAAGGGGACGCACGATCGAGGGTGTGCGTGTTCTGCTGTGGTCTGTGCGCAAACGCGGGTACGCTCTGTCCGCCGGCAGCGCCCGCCGTCTCGATCCCGCCGAGCGCATCGAGCATCTCGGCGTTCATCGCGCTCAATCTCGGCTCGCAGCGCACAGCAGCGACAGCGCGCGGGGCAGAAGGGTTCAGGAGCGTCTGAGGAGTGGCTGCAAGCGGCGAGAGCGCTGCAGAGCGAGGTGTGAGCGCGCTAGACGCCCGGAGAACAAGGCGCCGCCTCCGCTCCGGCCCACTCCTCGTCCTCGGAAGCCGGTTTTGCAATGTGGAGCGGCACTTTTGACACGCAGATGCACGCTTTCGTAATGCCTAGATGCAATGCAATGGAATGAGCATGCTACGCCCGTCCGAGTCCGATCCAGCCGAGCAGGCCTGAGATCGCTCCGCCGACCGCACCGACCGCCGCAGCGCCCGCACCTCCGCCGCCGCCACCGCTCGCTCCGCCTGCCCCTAACGCCGCCGCCGCCGCCGCCGAGCCCGAGCCCCCTCCGCGCCCGCCGCCCGCGAGCCGGCTCACCGAAGCTGCTCGCGAATACCACACGAGTCCGACCGCAAGTGCGGCCGACAGCGACGCCGACGCGCACAAGTAGAACTGGGTCCGCGTCACCGGCACGCCGAGCAGGTTCGAGGCTCGAGACCGGTCCGGTCCGTACGGCAGAGAGGATAGTCTGCGGGTCCGGTTGCGTCAGTTATCGACGAGTTGGCCGGGGAGAGGGTGAGGCGGTCTCACGGCCGGATCGCGATTCGAACGATCGTGTGGAAGAGATCCGCAAGCTCGCCCCGCTTGACCGACACCGCCAGTGGCACGCGCAGGGACAGCTTCCGACAATACGTATCCGGCTGGACCTCGTGTCGCTGCAGCCAGATTTGAGGCAGTCAGCAGGTGCCGGCGGCTCGGGGCGCGGGCAGGCGTGCGAAAGGCGCACCTGTTGAGCCAGATCCAAGTCGCTCTTCGTCGCGACAAAGAGAGTCGGGATCTCGTCGAGCTTGTACTGTTGCTGCACGCCGGGAGCGAACCGCAGACGGGGTCCGGTCAGGTGGGATCAGGGCGCGTGCCCGGCCAACGATGAAACGCGAGAACAGGAGAGGCAAACATACCCTCAAGTTCGACACGTAGCTGAAACTGTTCGTGTCGCTCGAGTCGTACACAAATACGAGCACGTCCGCGAGCTCGAGCTTCTTCTTGTTCCGCAACACCTCCGACTCGTACGTCGAGCCAAACTCTTGCAGCTGCGACGGGCAGGCGCACCGGAGGAGCGCGCGAGTCAGCGATTCGGGGCAGTACGAGTCGGCAAGGCGGGGGCCACTCACGACCAGGTACCGCTCTCCGCCGCCCTCCTCGACGCAGTTCACGACACTCTTCCCCTTGCCCCGTCCGCTGCTCGTCGCCGCTGCCGTCCCGCGCGCAACCCCTCTCGCCTCGGCCCATTCGCCCCCGCCACTCACCCGCCCACCAGCCCGCGCCGCTCCCCCCACAGCAGCAGCAGCAGCCAGCCCATCCTCCTCCTCGAACCCCTTCCCGACGAAAGCCCTCAGGAGAGAGGTCTTGCCGCTCCCGGCCGCACCGAGCACGTACGCGAGGAAGACGTTCCGCTCGACGGGGACGCCCTTCCGCCGCGAGGGCCGGCGCGGCTTGGTCACTTGCAGCGCCGAGGTCGTCGGCAGGAGCTGGTACGAGGCCGAGTCGTGCGCGCCGCTGGAGGAGGACGATGAGCTCTGACCGGCGGAGGAAGAGGAGGGGCCGGCTCCAGAACTGGGGGTAGAAGAGGAAAAAGGGTAGCTGGTCCGGGAGGCGGAGGAGGCGACTGCCGAGGGGCTCGGAGGATGCGACGACGCAAAGGAGGACCAGCTCGATGAGTGCGGGTAGCCGAGGTATGCGAGGTACGCCAGCGTCACCTTCGGCTCCAACAAGGTCGTCATCCTGCAGCATCACTCGGGTAGGCGTTAGGGCATTCCTTCACAGGCCGCAATGACGGGAGAGGAAGGTCCGAGACTGACGACCACTGCGCGAGCCAGCCTTGCAGCGTGACGGCCCCCTGCGGCGTCGTGATCGTCGTATCGGGAAACCCGCCCGTCGTCCAAGGGTTGCCTGGCGACGTCTCGAATAGGGTCGCCAGCTCGGAAGGCGATAGCGCGCCGTCCCGGTCCTGCGGCGACGGTTGGACCAGCGGTCAGCGCGAGGGGTTACGGAAGTCGGGGTCGTCGAACAATATCCCACCTGGTCGAAGGATTCAAAGATGTCGGTAAAGAACTGGTACCCCCGCGGACTGAGCTCGGCGGTGCAGTCGCTCGGGATGTCAAAGCTGGGATGCGGGTCAGCGGCATCCCTGGTCAGTCAGAGCGCGGTGTCAGGCGCGCATGCAAGGGAGCGCACCGCGGGCAGAGAAAGTCGTCTCGGAGCATCAAGTCCTCTCCGTAGCCGAAGCACCTCAGCGCCCTCCACGTCGTCTCGAGCCGGCCCTTCTGGACAAAGTACGTGTGCAGCGCGAACCACCCCTCCTCGTTCAAGCCGCCCTGCTCGAGCCCCGCGCCGGCGGTCATCTGGTCGACCACCTCGCGGACGCCCTCGATCTCGCGGGCCTGCAGCGGCGCGTCAAACACGAGGCGTTGGAAATCGTTCAGCTCGTCCGGGGAGAGGAGGCCGTCCTTGTCGGCGTCGACGAGGCGGAAGATGCGCGCGAGGGCGTTCACGCAGGCGGGTTTCAGGACGTGCTCGCGCGTGTCGTACAGCGGGGCGGTCGGGTGGAGGACGGCGTTCTGCGCGAAGAAGAAGACTTCGGAGATGTTGAGGGGAAGCAACGCCGAGCATTCGACGCAGGTCTGGGCCGGGGAGAGGTGCTCGGGTCAGTCTCCGGTTCGGGTCCGCGGGGGCGCTCTGCTGCGGGCACAGGGGCCCACCTCGACCTCTTTGAACTCTTGCATGATTGGGACGATTTCTGGGGCAGGGCACAGAGGGTTTCAGCCTCGGTGTAACCAAGAGGGAGCACTCCGGGAGACTCACCATCCTCGAGCGCCTGGTTCGACACCTGGCCGTCTCGGAGATCAATCTTGTTGCCGATGAGGATGACGGGGACGTTGACGCCGAGGGACCGGATCGTCGGCAGCCAGTACGTCGGCACCCGGTCGAACGAGTTCGGGTTGTCGATCGAGTCTGGGAGCGAGGGAAGGGTCAGCAAGTCCGGCGGTGGGTGGTCGGAAGGGGAGCCTCTCGCTCGGGGCGACGTACAGACGATGGCGACGACGTGGGCCTTGCGGATCTCGTTCACCAGGTGACTCTTGTCCTCGGGTCGAGCTGCGGGCACAATTGCTCGGGTTAGCTCTGCCACTGCAGGTGCGCTCTGGCGGCGTAAGGATCCGGAGAGAGAGAAGGCGGACGGACGAGAAGTGTCGATGATGACGGTCGTGACATCGTGGCCGGGGGTGACGCTCGGCGGGATGGTCACTTCGGGGAGGACCGTCTGTGGAGCGAGGCGGACAAAGGCTTCCCTGCCGATTCAAAGGCGGAAGGAAGCGGTTTCAAGAGGGTAGTGGGGGAGACAGAAAGACGGCGAATGGTCGTCGCAGGCCGGCAGATTTCACAGCGGGCGATGGAGCGGCGCAGAGAGATCCACAGCGTCAGTGGCAGGGCCAACTAGAGTCTATAGAGCTCGAGATAAGGGAATTGGTGAACAGACTTGATGAGGGCCGAGATGATGGAGGATTTTCCGACGCCCTCGTCGCCGATCAGCGCGACCCGGACATCGCGCGGAGCCATAGCGCCTTCACTCTATTCTCTCAGCTAGCTAGCGTGCGCTCAGGGAGCGTGTGGAGTCGAGAACGTGGGCGGCAAAGTGAAAGTTCAAGTTGGTCGTCCGAGTGTCGCACCTTGGCCGCCCGCCGTACACCGTACACACCGCCATACGCACTGTACAGCCATGCCGCAGGGAGGCAAGCTGAAGGCGCCGGCCGGGAACCCGCACAAGGCCAAGTCGAGCACCCAGAAGAAGCAGCAGCAGCCAAAGAAAGGCCGTAAGCTCCGCCTCTGCAGCTCTACGGGCACTGTACAGCCATTAAAGACTCTCGTTCGGCCCACAGAACGCAACTGCCCACCGAAGCGAGCCGCCGCCGTCTCGCAAGCGACCGTCCACCGCGTGCGTCCACCCGAACGCTGAGTCGCCGCCACTACCCGCCGAGCTCACTCTTTATATGGGCCATACGCACGCAGAAACACACGTCCTCGCACGCCTCGGCGCAGGAAGAGACCATCGCCGCCCAGGCCATCGGCCACGGCAAGCTCACCATCATGCGGCAGGCCGCCGAAAAGGTCCGCAAACAGAACGAGAACGGCAAATAGACTCGCGCTTCTCGCCTCTCGTCTACGGTCATGACTGCGCTCCTGGGTTGCTCCGGTCTCTCTTCTTCGTTGTTGTGTCAATATCACCGTCGTTCCTCATATCGGAGCGCGGTGAGCAGAGTCCAGCTCGGGCCCCCCTCCCGCATCAGCGATCAGATCGCATACAGGGCAATCGAGCCTCGTTCATACAGCTCGAACAGAAAGTAGCCCTCGCGTAGGGCACCGCGCGTCAAGACTCGGGCAGGGCGGCCTCGTCCGCCTCGGGCTCGAGCTTCGTCCAGTCTATCTTGACGTCGGCTGCCGCCACCCGCGATCCCGCACATCAACGAGGTCAGCCTTCTCGACACGGATGCGTGTTGTCGCTTTGCCCGCGTGGCCGAAAGAGAGAGAATGTCCCGCCCCGAAGAGGGCAGTGGACTCACGCCCGTATTTCTGCATGAGCCACTCGTTCGCGCGCCGAAAGTGGCCGTTCCCGAAGAATCCGCGCCGGGCCGAGAGGGGGCTCGGGTGCTGCATTACCGCATGCGAGTGAAGCGGGTATGTGCAGATCGGAGGAATCCGAAGGGTCAGTGTCAAAGGCGTACAGGGCGGGGCATCGGAGGGAACAGGCTCGTACCGGACTGGTCAGGATCAGGTGTTTCTTCTGCAAGCCCCGCACGCGCATCCGCGGTCAGCACCCGTGCGCGCATGGCTGACAGTACCCGTCGAGAAACACTCCGTCCAGTCCAGCGAAAGACTGGCCAACTCACCTTGTCCATCTTGGCGACCCGCTTCGCGGCCCACGCGCCCCACGCGAGTACGACCACCCCCTTTCCCTTCTCCCCATCTTCACCGCCCCCAGCATCCACGGGACGATGCCCGCCGTACCGGTCGACGAGGTCGATGACCTTGTCCGTAAAGGTCTCCCAGCCGCGGTTCGAGTGCGAGCCGGCTCGGTGCGGCGCGACGGTGAGGGAGGTGTTCAGGAGGAGGACGCCGGAGCGCGCGAGCGAGGTCAGGGTGCTGCGGCGAAGGGTCCGCGGGGGTGAGGGTCAGACGCGAGGGTCAAGGGAGTTTTCGTCCGGCGACTGGCGGGCCTACCCATGCTTGGGCATCTCGAACTCGGGGTACTCTTCTTTGATCTCCTTGTAGATGTTGCGCAGCGAAGGCGGGATCTTGACTCCTGGTCGGACCGAGAAGCACAGTCCTGCGCCGTGGTTTCGATCCGAGGTCAGCTGGTCCGGCAGGGCGGAAACCAGGGGGGGACCCTTACCATGGGCCTGGCCTGAAGGTCGACCGACGATGAGAGCTTCGTCAGCGGCCACCTGGAGACCCCAAAACGCTTGGACGCAAACCCACCGTCGTCGTGGTACGGGTCCTGCCCGAGGATGACGACTTTGACATCTCGCAGCGGCGTGTACCGGCTCCAGGCGTACACATCTCGGGCTGTGCGGGGTTCCGGCGGAGTCTCAGTACCAGGCGCCCTTCTTCACTTTCCTTGAGAGCAAGCTCGAGGCCTCACCGGGCGGAAAGACCTTGAGTTTCCCCCCTTGCCGGTCCTGAGTCCCCTTCAACCCCTCGGACCAGAGGAACCGTTTCAACTCGAGGAAGTACGCTTCACGGAGCTCGTCGCGGAGGTGTTCGAGCCAGGACGGATGGAGAGTGTGGCTCTCGAGCGCGAGCAGGTCCGCCTCGGAGGGGGAGGAGGAGTTGGCAGGGGTGGTTGCCAGCGATGCGCGCCAGTCTGCGGCGGAGAAGCTCGTGGCGGGCGCCACGGCTTCCAGCTCTCGCGTCCTGTCGTCTGCAAGCTTGGGCGCCTTGTTCGCGTTCAGTTGAGCGTTCGAGTCGGCGGCGACAGTTGACGGCGGCGGGGAACTCGAAGCGGTCGAGCGTGCGCGCTTCGCAGGCCGCGCTGCGCCCGCCGGAGCCGGCGCAGCGTGCAGAAAGGCTTCAGCGAGCCCGAGCTGCCGTTTCGCCATCCTGGAGAGCGCTGTAGAGCGAGTCTGGAAGGGATTGCAAGTCTCGATCGCCTCGCTGCGGCCGACCTCCGAAAAGCCGTGACGTAGAGATTCCCCTTCAGCTATGCAAGAGTCCCTTTTCTACCTGGGATGAGCCTATCCTGCACAGGGGCTGATGCGCCGGAGCACAGTCGCGAGAGGTCGGGGAAAAAGAAAGACCTCGCATTCCCGTTCGCGGCTGTATACATCGCACCAGATGCCTTACGCCTCCATCGGGCCGGCTCCACCGCCTCCGCCGCCGAGTTCCCTCCCGAGCTTGTAGCCCGCCGCGCGGTCCCAGTCCAGCTTGCTCCGGGTCTTCGGCAGCGCGCGCCTCAGCCCCCGCAGCGTCGCGTCCGACAGCTCGTTGTACGTCTCGCCGAGCTGACGCTGGAAGGACGATTCCGAGGCTTTGATCGACGCGATGACGGATTCGGCAGAGGGATCCGGGCCGAGGTCCGAGGTCGATTTGAAGGTCGTCGAGAGCTGGATGTTGCCTGCGGGCGTAGGGGATCCCCCCACAGTCAGGGGCGAGTTGTAAGCGAGTGCGGTACCGGAAGTCGACTCACTCTGCTCGTAGTAGTGCACGTTGACCTGGGCGGTACCCTCGAGGGTGCCCTGGGCGCGATCGAGCGCGTAGGTCGATCGCCACCGGCCCGTCCTGCATCAAAGCGAGCACCAGGTTAGCCGGGCTGACCGGGGAAGTGAGAGCACATGCGCCGCACCAGTAGTTGTTCGGGTTGTACTTGGACCCGACAAAGTACAGGCCAAACTGCTTCGACGGCCGCGGCTCCGGAGCGGCGACGGCGGCCTCTTGCGGTTCTGCTGCCTCCTGGCCCTCGGTCC
This sequence comes from Rhodotorula sphaerocarpa, assembly GCA_024713535.1. NCBI lineage: Eukaryota > Fungi > Basidiomycota > Microbotryomycetes > Sporidiobolales > Sporidiobolaceae > Rhodotorula > Rhodotorula sphaerocarpa. The sequence goes on from JANIBP010000014.1 coordinate 552,291, forward strand.
CTGCCGCAGGTTCAGCTTGGGCATGCTCGACGTCCATCTTGTCCTCGGTGTCCGTCGCCTCCTGTCCCTCCTCCGTTGCCGCCGCGGCCTTCTCCGGAGCGTCGCCCTCGCCTTCCGTCCGGGGCTCTTCCTTCTCTTCCGCGGCCGCTGAAGACTGCCCCTCCATCGCCGTCGGTTCCCCGTTCGCGCTCTCAACGCTGTCGCCAACGAGCGCCTCCCCGGCGACGTTGGCCGTCTCGGCCGCCGTCTCCGCGACCGCGTCCGCCGGACCGGTCACGTCCTCCGCCAACGCGTCGCCGGGGGCGCTCGACTCCGCCTCGGTTGCGGCAGGTGTCGCGTTCGAGTCTTCCTCAATCGAGAGAGGAGGCGGAGCGGCATCCCCCGTCTCTGCGGTCGCCCCCTCCTTCTTCTCCTCCTCCGCAGCAGCAGCAGGCGCCGCAGCAACAGGCTCCGGGGGCGGGAAAGCCGGATCAGGGCGGACGTAGACGGCCGAGACGCCGGCGGCGTAGTGGTTCGAGACGTGCGTCGCGAGGAGCTCGTCGAGGCCGCGGCGAGTCGATTCGGTCTCGGCGTCGAACGGGCTCGGGGACGAGGACGGGAGGGCGGAGGCGGTCTGGGGGGAGGCGGCCGAGTCAGCGACGGTATTGCGAGGGTAGGCAGTTCTCGTCCCGGCGGGGGATACGCACAGCTGCGAGGCTGTCGAACGCGAACTCGACGCCCGCGTTCGGTGCAACAAACACGTCGGCCCCGTCCTCCCCCTCTCCCTCCCGGGTCTTGTTCGCCGGCGTGACGAGGACCTTGTTCTGTTCGCCGTCGACCTTGACGGGGGTGAACTGCGTCTCGTGGAACTGCTTTAGGGCGGGGCGGAGGCCCGCGTCGATCTCGGCGTCGGAGAGGCCGCTCGGGGCGAGGATCCCGCGCAGGTCGGCGAGGACGTCGTTCACTGCGCAAGAGGGGGTTTGTGCGTCAGTGCCGTGGGGAGCTATACACTGTCATCCCAAGTTCGGGGCGAGTACGAGTGCGTAGAGGGACCCGGCGTGGAGTGGGAGGAGGCACCTTCTCCGGGCGGCGTCTGCAGGAGAAGCGTGCAAGCCGCATTGAGCTTGGCCTGTGTGTCGCTCATTCTCTCTCAGAGCGTGTGTGTGTGCGTGTGGCTGTAGAGCTGGGCGAGAGCGGGCAGGCGGGCGAGATGACGCTGCCTGGTGGGGGAGAACGCAGAACGGGCGGAACGAGCGAGCGCAGGGACAGCAGCAGCAGGCGCAGGAGAAGCAGAGGCTCGCAAAGCTGCAGCACACTGGCGCTAGGCTCTCCCAGGAGCTGGGCGTAAGAGTAGAGAAGCGCGAGGACCGAGAGCGACTCGGCCGAGGCAATAAGGCGGTCCAGGACCAGAAACGTGTCCACCTCTCGCGCACAGACACGCACTGGACCACAGTCGTCAAGGGGGAAAATGCAGAGGAAAGTGTCTGTATACCTCGCCAGATGAAAAGGAGCGGCAGCGGGGGCAGAAATAGCGCGGGGGCGGCAGGCCCGGGTGGGAAGAGTGCTACAACAAGAGGCGGCGAGACAGACTGCCGTAGAGACCGGGACCGAGGGGAAAGGGCGTCAAGTGGTCGGCGAAACCAGTCCTGTCGCGAGTGATGGGAGCGGCGACGGAAAAGGCCGGACCGAGAGCCGTCGAGGTGGGGAGGGGATCATGCTCGCGACGTGCCGTTGCTGTTGGATTCGCGACAGGATGTCAGCTTGGCCGAATATCTGGAGCGAGAGCGACACGCACAAGATGGAGGTCAGACTGGTCGTCGGCAGCATGGACGGCGGCCGAGTCGTCAAGAAGAGCCTGCAGTCGAAGCGGGGGTCAACTTCGGGGGCGGGCTACAATCGCTCCGAAAGGCGTAGACCCTACCTCGGGATCTTGCCGTTGTAGTTCTGCGCATGGATCGAGTAGGCCGAGTGGGACGTGTCGATCTCGATCGACCACTTGTCCCACATCTCCCATTCGTTGTAATACGTCAGGATGCTCGTCGTCGGTGTGCACGGGTTCTGCGTCTGCAGCCGACCGTCGTCCGCAAACGGCGCGGGCGACATTGTGAGCGAGCCGTTCGGGTGCAGCTGGTACTGCAGGTGGAGAGGGGCGGAGATTCCGAGTCAGTTCGGTCGTCCGGGGCCGGACTCGTCGAGAAACAGTCCCGCCTGCACGTACAGTTCCGTGCTGCCAGAAGATGACGGCCGTCGGGCAGGCCGGGTGAGAGGCTGTAGGTCGGCGGGGCAAGAGCGGCGCATCCCACGGTCAGTGCCATCTCCGAAACAACCAGCCGCCGGTGGGATCGGGCGCACCATTGGCCTTGAAGCGGTACTGTGCCGTCTCGAAGAAGCCGTCGTCGGTGAACGAGTAGGCGATGCCGGTGTTGGCGGGGTAGATGAACGGGTGGTCGTTATTCATCGGGTCGGCAAAGCCCTGCGGCGCGGGGGTCGGGGCAGAGTCAGCGCCGGCTTCCCGAGTCGATGGAGGGATGCTTTGTCTGCCATCGCAGCATCTGTGTCCTCAGAATGCTGGAATGGCCCGTGGGAGGCCGGCGACAACAGTGGCTCCGGGTTCCCGACGTCCTGACCCTCGCCTCCGAGACGAGCCGGAACGCAGGTGCCGAAATCTGTGTGGCCGCAGATGAACATCCGTCCCTTCCCGTCTACGTCTGGCGGGCGTGTACGGCGTGCGAGTCTCGGAATCGTCGAACGAGGCGTTGCGATCGGCCGGCGGACGAGGACCCGCCGGCACCCATCGAAGCGTCTCCGGTGCCGCGAGCGTTGTTGTTCGGCCGTCACAACGCGCCTGGAATTCGCTCCGGCGTGCCGAGCGGCGTGCGGACTTACGGCTCCGGTTACGACGGCGCCGCTTCCGCTCGTCCAGGTCCCGAACAGGCTCGTCACGTTGTTCTGCGCGTGCACGGCGGCGGCGAGGGCCACGAGGGCCACAGCGGCGAGCCTCAACATGCCTGCGAGCTTGCGAGAGGGAGCGTCGGGCGGTGTGGAGAGGTTCTATGGCCACCGACCCACAGCCGAGAGCCTCGGCCTCCCCGGGGTGAGCGGGAGATTGCCGGGATCTCTATTCTTTTCCGAATACATCGCGCGTGAATTTCGTTCCGCGTCAGGTTGACATTCTCGGCCAACTGGCTCGCGATCCTCCCCGGCCAGCGCACTGCATATACCGTACAGGGATTCTTACCAGACTCTCCGACGCTCTCCAGAAGGCCCAGCGCCCGTACGCGCCCCGCCGATCGTGTGAGTCTCGCGCTGTTGACTTTTCCGACCGCGCGACGCGTTTGTTGACAATTCTCTCCGCCGCCGCCACAGCGCCCTGCGCAGTATCTGTGCGCTCCATGGCGCCCGGCGGAGGCTTCCGAGCAGCTGGCAGCTCGGTCACCAGCGCCGCTGCCGCCCGGCGCCCGCCCGGACCACCGCCCGCAGGCGGCTCGACCGCCGGAGCTTCCCTTTCTTCAGCCAACACGAGCGCTACCTCGGCGCTCACCGCTCGTTATCCGCCGGCAAAGCTTGCACCGGCACGCGCCGGCCCGCAGGAGATGCCGTGGAGCGTCGCAGGGCAGCTCGTGCCCGTCAAGGCCGGTGCGACGGCCTCCCCGGGTGCGCCCTTGTCCTCCAGGTCTGGTCCCGGTTCCGCCCCGCCCCCGCCGCCGAGTGAGTCCCCTTTCATGTTCGGGGTATGGCTTCACTACTGATCCTCTTCTCTGCCTCGTCCGCAGACACGCACGCTTCGTCCTCCGCAGGTCTCGCCGCCGGCCCCGCCCGACAACCCTCCCGCCCGTTCTCCTCAATCTCGCTTCCGAACGCCCCGGCTAGCGCGCCTCAATCGGCCGCCAAGATCACCTCGCTCGACACGTCGCGGTCCGTGCAGCCGACCGGCATCGTCGCCGTTAGGAGCTCCGGCGAGGTCGTCACTTCGTCCCACTTTGGCGCACCCGCCGGCGCCGCAACCACCTCGCCCTGGGACGGCTTTCCCGCCGCTCCTGCCTCGACCAGTACCGCCGGCAAGGTCGTGCCGGCGAAACGGTCCTCACCGACCGTGTGCCGCCACTCGGCCAGCGGCGCGGACGCCCGCCCCTCCGCTTCTCCATCCGCCTCTCCGCCCCGTCCGAACCAGCAGTCCCCCGGCCGCCCTCCTCTGCGCAAGAAGCCGCGCCCGTCCGAAGATTCGGGCTACGGCACGCGCGAGGACGCGCTCGACTTGTCCGGCGGCGGAGGCGGGAAGGAAGACGTCGAGTTCGAGGTGGCGGAGAGCGACCACGGCGATGGCGCGGGGCCGCTCCTTGAAGGCGTGGACGCGGCGGACACCGGGTTCGCGGATGTCCGGGTCGAGGCGGAGAGGGCCGCGACGGGGACGGGGACGCTGGGTGCAGCGATCGGGTCGGTGGCGGCCGCCGTAGGAGCGGGACGCCCCGCGGGAGAAGCCGCTCCGCCGGCGGTAGGCTCGAGCGGGGTGGCCGGATCGGATGTGAGCCTCTCTCTCTCGCCCATTCGTGCGGCGTGGGAACTGACTTCCTGGTGCAAACTTCCAATTCGGCAGGACCTCGCGTCGCTCGAAGCGGAGCTGGTCGCGAGGACTCGCCGGCGCGGCGACATCCTCAAGCAGCTGCTCGAGTGTGCCCGGACGGGCAATGCGTGGACCGCGGACGACATTAGCGCCGACGAGCTCCGGCAGAACTAGTGAGTCTGCCGCTTTGTACTGTCACTCCCACCGCGGAGCCCCCGCTGACTCCGCATCGCTGCGCAGCTCGCACGTCGAGGAACGCCTGAAAGAGCTGCGCACGGCCGCACTCGCTCGCGGCGCCACGTTCTCGCGCCTGCAGATCGAGACGGAGAAGCGCGCCAATATCCTCGACGAGTTGCTCGAGCTGGCCGAAACGGGCGCCGAGATGAGCGCGGCCGGGAACGAGCGCGCGTATCTCGAGATGAACCTGTGGGTCTCCCGCAATCCTTTCTTCGGCGCCGTGACCCGTCTGACTAGATCCTTCACACTCGCAGCGACTGGATCGAGAAGCGCATCCAGAAGTACCGAGAGGAAGGCGGCGCCGGCCCCGGCTCGCCCTTCTCCCCCTCGGTCCGACCTCCTTCCGCCGCTGCTCGCGCCGCCACCATCATCGGCGCTTCCGTCCCCTCCCCCCGTCTCGGCGGCGTCGGCACCCCGCAGCTCGTCCGGCAGCAACTCTTTGCGCCCTCGCCGTACGGGTCCAGTTCGGCGGCGCTCCACCCTCCGCCTGCTGCCGTGCCCCGGCTCGGGAGTCGCCTCTCCGGGAACGGGAACGGCAAGGCGAGCTCATCCGCGAGCGATGCGGACAGTCAGCACAGCGCGACGATCGCGGCGCTCGCGGCGAAGCAGGGGCGGTTGAGTCAGCTGCAGGCGTCGGAGGCGATGGATGCCGAGGACGAGCAAGCGCAGAGGGAGGTCGAGGCGGAGGAATGGAAGAGGGCTGGTGCCTTTGCGGGGCACCCGCGACCGCCGCCGCCGCCGCCGCACCCGCCTCAGCAGCAGCCCCAGCCCCGCACGCTCACGAGGACCGTCTCGGGTCGCGTCGTCTTCCCCGACGAAGAGGCCGAGGCGCTCTGCGAGGGCATCAACTTTGACGACGACGTCTCCTCGCTCGGCGAGAGCATTCAAGTTGGAGAGAAGCGGGCGCCGTCTCTCGCCCGCCAGGTCGCAGGCGTCGCTGCGCTCGGTGCCGCCCGCGGGGTCGGGCTCCTCACCGAGCGGTCGGGCGACTCGAACGCGTTTTCGGCGGATCGCCGGTCCTCAGCGTGTCAGCCCGCGGCCGGCCCACTCCGTCGCGACCGTCAGGTAGTCGGCGAATTCGAGGAGCTGGTCATCGAGCCGGCGACTTCCCGCGCGCTCGTACCGGCCGGCGCCAAGACGGCCTCGAAGCAGACGTTCCCGTGGACCAGCGATGTCTACAAGGCGCTGCGTCAGCGCTTCGGCCTGCAGGCATTTCGTCCGCAACAAGAAGATGCCGTGAACGCGACGCTGTCCGGCAGAGACGCCTTCGTCCTGCTTCCGACCGGCGGCGGCAAATCGCTCTGCTTCCAACTTCCCGCTGTCATCGCCTCCGGAAAGACTCGAGGTCTCACTATCGTCATCTCGCCGCTCCTCTCGCTCGTCGAGGACCAGACGCGCGCGCTCGCCGCCAAGGACATTCCCGTTGTCTACCTAAACTCGAACCTGCCGGCGGCGAGCAGGAACTTTGTCTGGCACTGCCTGCAACAAGACCCTCCGTCCGCAAACCTCGCGTATGTGACGCCCGAATTTGTACGTCTGCGTCTGTCTTTCAGCCTGCAGCCTGGCCGCCGGCTGACCTGCATGCCCGGTGCCCGACGACAGCTCGCAAGCAGCGCTCGATTCCGCGACTTGCTCTCGCAGCTGCATGCGCGAAAACAGCTCGCGCGCGTCATCGTCGACGAGGCGCACTGTGTCTCACACTGGGGTCACGACTTTCGTGAGTCGACTCCCTCGGGCGCCTGTGATCGCGAGCCGCTCTCGCTGACCCGTCCGCTCCGCCACTCAGGTCCCGACTACACACGGCTCGGCGAGCTCAAGAAGCTGTACCCCGACGTCCCTTTCATGGCCCTCACGGCGACCGCCACCGGACGGGTCAAAGAGGACGTGATTACGAACTTGGCGTTGACGCGACCGGTCGTCCTCGCTTCGTCCTTCAACCGCCCGAATCTGCGCTACCGGGTGGTGCCCAAGAAGAAGACCAACATCGTCGACGACATCGCCTCGTACATCCAGAGCGCGCACGCCTCCGACTGCGGAATCATCTACTGCTCGTCGAAGCAGGGCTGCGAGGTTCTCGCCGGTCAGCTCACCACCATGTACAACCTCAGCGCCCACCACTACCACGCCGGGATGGACAAGGACGACCGCACCCGCATCCAGCGCGAGTGGCAGAACGGCAGGATCAAGATCGTCGTCGCCACCATCGCGTGAGCCGAAGTTCTTCTTTTCTCGCCAAGACCGAGGCTGACGCCTGGACGGACTCGCGCAGCTTCGGCATGGGTATCGACAAACCCGACGTCCGCTTCGTCATCCACCACTCCCTTTCGAAGAACCTCGAGGGGTACTACCAGGTGAACAAGCACGAATCCTTCCCGAGCCCTCGCCTGTGGCTGACCGACTTGCTGCTCTCTATCAGGAAACTGGCCGAGCCGGTCGTGATGGCGGCGTCGCGGATTGCGTGCTGTTCTACCATTACGCCGACACGAGGCAGCTCATGTCGCAGATCAACGACAGCACCGGCTCGGCGGAGCAGAAGGAGAATCTCCGCGACGGCCTCCGCATGATCGTTCAGTACTGCATGAACCGCACCGACTGCCGGCGCCGCCAAGTCCTTCAGTACTTTGGCGAGGACTTCCCCGCCGAGGAGTGCCACAAGACGTGCGACAATTGCCAGAGCCCCAAAGAGCTGGAGGTCCGCGACATCACCGACCTCGCCCGCGCGGCCGTCCACATCGCCAAGGGAGTGCAGGGTGACTCCAAGGGAGTCACGATGCTGCACGCCCTCGACATCTTTCGAGGGCAGAAGCCGGCGCGGGTGCGCAACAGCGGTGCTCTCTCATCTCTCTCCTGATGCTGACTCGATGATTCATCCTATCAGGTGACGGAGGCTGGGTACGACCGGCTCGAGGGCTTCGGTGCCGGGTCCGGAATCGAGCGCGGCGAGTGTGAGCGGCTGTTCCAGGTCCTCTTTGCCGAAAAGGTCCTCGCCGAGCGCCTCGTCCGGGCGCAGCAAGGCGCGATCAACGCCTACCTCCAGGTCGGCCCGCGGGCGAACGCGGTTCTCGCCGGGAAAGTGCGCCTGCAGATGGGTTTCGTCAAGGCGGGCGCGAAGCAGGGCGCATCGACGAAAGTCGAGGCTGCCCCGAAGCCTGTGCGCCGCCGGTCCAAAGTCAACGAGACGTACGACTACCAAGAGTACGCAGGCGAGCACGTCGACGAGTATCTCGATGAGGAGGCGCAGGTGTATGACGGCGCCCAGGAGGATTGGTGCGTCCTCTGAGCGAGCCATCGGAGCAGGACGTCTAGCTGACGACTGTGCAGGGACGACTACGGCGGCCGCATCGTGCGGACTGCGTCGGTTTCAAACGTCCGCAGCGCCCCCGAGGTCGGCGACGAGCTGCTCGCCAAGCTGCTCAGTCTTCGCGAAGAGGTGCGCCCGGGTTTTCAGGGGAGACCACTGAGTTGCGCTAACTCTGTACGTCCGCCCGACAGACAGCCTGCGAGCGCGACGTCGACGCCGAGTCCTTTGTGCCGCTCGAACTCTTGCAGCAGCTCGCACTGCACAAGCCCGCCAACGAGCGCGACTTTGAAGCGACGTGAGTCGCAGTGTCCGAGCGATCTGATGTGCGCGGTGGCTGAGCTAATGGATGTCGCGCCCGGCAGGATCAAGAACTGCTCGGACGAGCACTTCGAGTGGTGGCGCGACACCGAAGCCAAGGCGCTGTGCAGGAACGCCCGCCGCGCCGTCGTCGAGGCCGACAAAGCCGCCAAAAAAGCCGAGAAGGCCAAAAAGCCGGCTTCGCGCGCCGGATCGGCCGCAGCGCCGGCTGGAGCAACGCGCGCTTCTCCGCGCCGCGCGAGTGCCGTCGCTTCTACCTCGAGCAAGACCAGAGCCGCGTAAGTTGCGCCGCACACCGCGGTCCCTCGGCCCTGGCTGACCTCCGACTCTTATCTTTCAGCCCCAGCGGCGCTTCGAAAGCGGCCGTCGCGAAAGCCAACCTCGGCGCTTTCGCCTACAAGGGCCCGACCGCCAGCAAGGGAAAGACCACGACGAGAGCCACTGCGTCGGCCTCGACGGGCGGGATCAAGGCGATGCCTCTCCCGCAACGCAAGTAACATGTGTACCATCCCTGTTGTTGTCCCTCCTTTGATGTCACCATGAGCACCCTTTCGTTCTTTCTTTCTCTCCTCTCCTCGCACGCATGCAATATATCGCTCCGACTCGCGTCTCGTTTCAGCGGGGTGCGGAAACGGCTACGCTGCGGGAGTCTGACTCGAGTTGAAAACCGAAGGGGCCTGTTCGGGTGAGCGCGTCCGGCCGCGAGTCCTGAGGTCAGCTGTGTGACAAAAGGGGAGCGAACGGGTGGGCGAGCGCACCTGTCTCCGCATCGAGTTCGGGTCGACCGAAGAGACGCCGCGCGCGTACGTCTTGGTCGTCAGGACCAGCTCGTCGTATACGATCGCGTGCACCTTTTTGTTGTGCAGGGTCGAGCTCGGGTGGATCGAGACGAGCTGCGGGGTGGGGCGCATAAGTTTTCGGGGAGGGAGGGTGAAGGACGGGAAGAAACGCACCTGTTTTGTGAGTGTGTGGCGGTACGAGCCATCTTCTTGCCGGAGGGCCGTGTTGGTAAACAGCCCGCCGACGAGCGCCTGCAGGACCGGCTCGGCCTCGTCCCCGGCGCTCTGCTCCGCATCGCCGAGCTCGAGTCGCGCCGCGCGCTCGCGCAGCTGCTTGCGCGCATCGAGTGCCTGCTGCATCGACTTGAACGAGATGTAGTTGTCCTTGCACCACGCCTTGCGCTCGTCCTTGCCGTCGAGCTCTTCGTACGCGCGGAGGACGTTCAAGAGCGTCAGGTGGTCGCCCGTGCGGTGGAGGAACTTTTGCCGCGCGGCGTTGGCCTGGTCGCGCGTCGCAGCGGTGTTGATCAGGAGCTGGTCCTTGACGCCGAGCAGCGAGACGAGGTCGATGATCTCGCGGGGGCAGCCCTCGGCGAACGAGGCGAGCAGGACGCGCGAGAAGACGGGGTCGAGGGGGAGCTGCGCCATCTGGCGGCCGAGCGGGGTGATCCGCCCCTGCTTGTTGAGCGCGCCGAGGCCGAACAGCGTCAAGAGGGCGCCGGTGACTGCGCACGGTGGGTCAGTAGATGCGACAACGTCTCGAGCTCTGGCGACGGCACTCACTCGACTCTTTGTACGGCCGGTCCATGTACGCAAAGTTGAAGACGTCGTCCTGGCCGGCCGCGAGCAGGTGCAAGAGCGCAAAGGAGAGCGAGACGCGCTGGATCTCGGGCAAACTCCGTTTCTCCATCTGCAAGTAGGCGCGCTCCGTGTACAGGCGGAAGCACCAGCCGTCGGCCTGGAGTCGCGGGGGCACGTCAGTCTAGCAGAACAGATCGCATCGAGGGAAGAGTGACTCACCTCGCGACCGGCACGACCGGCGCGCTGCTTTGCGGACGACTGCGAGATGCTCTCGGTGACGAGTGAGTCGATGCCTGCGGCAGGGACGAGCGTCAGTCCGGATTCGAGAGGGAGGTGCCGTAAACGAGCCGGCTTACCCGTCCCAGCATGGAAGCGCTTCTCCTTGGCCAGCCCGCAGTCGACGACGAACCGGACGCCCGGGATCGTGACCGACGTCTCGGCGATGTTGGTCGCGAGGATGACCCTGCGCTCGTTCGGGGCTGCGGGCACGAACGCTTTCGCTTGTTCGGCGGCGGGCAGCTTGGAGTACAGCGGTGCGACAGTGATCTGTGGGCGGGGAGGCGCGAGGGTGAGCGGCTCGTTCGATGGACTGAGCGTGGGCGCTGACTTACGGTGGGTTTGTTCGGGAGCGTCTTTTCGAGGTCGGGCAGGTAGGCGCGTATAGAGGTCGCGAGCGAGTCGATCTCCTCTTGACCTGTGGGGAAAGTCCATGTGGGTGAGCTCGATTGCGACCAAAGAACGGGCAGCGCAGACTAACCGGGCAGGAAGACGAGGATGCTGCCGGATGGGTACCGGGCGTGGATCTGGAAGACAGTTTTGAGGGCGGCGTCGAGAAAGTCTTCTTGAGGCTCGTTCGTGTACTTGAGGACGACCTTGTGCTGGCGTCCGCTCACGTACAGAACTGGGGCGCTGCGAGGCGGGGGCGGGGGAGGAAAAAGTCAGAACGTAGTTACGGGCAGGCGCGAGGACGAACGCACTCGTCAAAGAACTCGCTGAAGCGCTTGGCGTCGATGGTGGCCGACATGACGACGATCTTGAGCTCGCTGGGCGGGCTTTCTGGTTCCTGCTCGGCGGCGTCGCCGTGCTCCGGCTGCTTCCCCTTGTGCATGGCCTTCCACCTGGCGACCTTGGCCTTTCGCCGGACTTGGATGTCCTTGAGGAAGCCCATGAGCATGTCGGTGCGGAGGCTGCGTTCGTGGGCCTCGTCGAGGACGACGACGTCGTAGCTGTCCAAGTCGCGGTCGGAGAGCATCTCGGCGAGGAGGGCGCCGTCGGTGGCGAACTTGAGGCGGGTGCCGGGCGACGAGCGGTCGTCGAAGCGGACGGTGTAGCCGACGACGCCGCCGAGCGGGGCGCCGACTTCGGCCGAGACGCGCTGGGCGAGCGAGATGGCGGCGACGCGGCGGGGCTGGGTGCAGACGATGCGCGGCTTGGTCCGCGGGATGTCGGACTTGAGCAGGAATTGTGGGATCTCTGAGGGTTACGACGTAACATGAGCACTCGGTAGCGGCGTGGAGGCGATTTGAGAAGGAGAGAAGGACGCACGGGTGGTCTTGCCGGAGCCGGTCTCGGCGAGGACGATCACCGTGTCGTTGTCCTGGACGCCCTTGAGGATTGCATCACGGCCTGCAGGAGGGAAAGGTGTGTCAGTTCGCGCGCTCACTTTGAAGATGTTGATGGCGGGACTGACCTGCAAAGACGGGGAGGGCTTTCCGGCCGGGGAGGAGGCGGAGTGCCTCTTCGCGGCCCTTTTGCTTCTGCTCGGCGGTCCACGCTGCGCGCTTCCGAGGCACGCCGTTCCCGTTCCCGTTGGCGCTGGGGGTTGAGCCATTCGTAGCGGCTGCGGCAGCTGCTGCCTCCTCCTCGGCTTCCTCGTCGAATACGACGATGCGGCGCTTCTTCTTCCCGCTGCCGTTGGCCGTAGTTGCGTCTGTTCCGTTGGGCGAAGTCGTGCGCTTCTTACTGGGCGAGTTTGCCGGAGCTGGAGCTGCGGTTGAAGTTGAAGTCGAGGCGGCGGGCGATGCGGCCGACGAACGCGCACTCGGCGCTGCTGCTGCTGCTGGCGCAGGCGCGGGCTCTTCTGAGCCAAAGCGCAGCTTCGTAGGCATATCGCTGCTAAGCTGGCTGTGCGTGGAGCGGTGGCGGGTTGATGCGAGAGCGGTGCCCGGCTGGTCCGGCTGCCCTCGACGGGAATTCTTTGCCGCTGACGCTCTCGTTCGCCCTGCTGCTGCCCCGTTCTGGCCATGTATGCTTTACGCTCATGCTCCCTGTACGCTGCTCGCTGTGCCTGCGCTGCGCCGGTCGCTGCTCCCTCGAGCCCCCGGCCCGCCCTCCGCTTGGCTTGGAACTTGCTCCGTAAAACGCTGCCCATGCTGCACCTGCCGCCCGCCCTGAACGCAGCCATCTGGCCCCCGCGCGGATTTCTGCATGTGCCCGCCGCCCTCCCTCGCCATCTGTCTCCCTTGGCGGCTCGATAATCCCCTCTCAGCTCTCCGGAACGCGACATGGCGATCAGGAAGCAGTGAGCAGGTTGAGTTTCGCAGCGCATGGTTTGGCGTCATGCTGAGGAGATCGACCCGCTCTGACGCGCACAGCCCGCTCGTGCTCGTCCTCGTCCGCCTGTGCTTGACGCCCCTCTTCTCTCGCCTCCTCGAGTTCGCGCCCGACCGGGCCCGCCAGCCTCGCCTCCTCTCCGGGATCCTCGCCGGCATCCTCCTCAGCGAGGCCGCTTCCGACCAGATCCCAGCTTTCACCGCCAATATCTTCTCGCTCGACTCGATCCCGTACCTCTCCTTGATCGCCAACCTCGGTCTCGTCGCGTCCCTCTTCCTGATCAGCACCCTCATCCACTTTTCCCTCATCCGCCGCGACGTCTGTATGACCGTGGCCGTCTCGACCGCCGGACTCGCTGCCCCCTTTAGACTTGGCTGCGCCATTTCAGTCGGCCTCCGCCATTTCAGTCGGCCTCCGCCACAAGTGCGTCAACCCGTCGGTCAAGGTCACGACGCGCATGACCTTCTTCGGCACCCCGACGGATATCACCGCATCCTCCGACCTCTCGCGCGTCCTCTCTGAGCTTCGCCTCTTCATCGACCCCGTCAGACTCGTCGTCCTCGCCTCGGGCGTCCTCAGCGACGTCATCGGCGGGTGCCTTCCCGCCCTCTCGGTCGCCCTCGCCTCGGCCGGGTCCGGCGTCGTCGTCGTGTACATCCTCCTTGCCATGCTCGGTTGGACCCTCCCCTTGCACTTCCTCGGCCAAACCGGCGCTGAACTGACTCGCGCAAAAGACCGGGTCGTGGACGGGGCCGGGCGGCCCGACGCTTGGCTATCTCTGCGCGGTCCTCGGGCTCGTCCTCATCTCGGCGTTCTTCTTGCTCGATGATTTTGGGTTTTGGGTTTTGGGTTTAGGGTTTTGGGTTTAGGGTTTTGGGTTTAGGGTTTTGGGTTTAGGGTTTAGGGTTTAGGGTTTAGGGTTTAGGGTTTAGGGTTTAGGGTTTAGGGTCTAGGGTTTAGGGTTAGGGTTAGGGTTTTGGGTTTAGGGTTTAGGGTTTAGGGTTAGGGTTAAGGTTAGGGTTAGGGTTAGGGTTAGGGTTAGGGTTAGGGTTAGGGTTAGGGTTAGGGTTAGGGTTAGGGTTAGG